>OW388295.1:64165276-64895652 GCA_936450465.1 Gibbula magus | reverse complement strand
TCCGCGTTATCAGCACGGCGCTCTAACCAACTGAGCTAATCGGCCAGCTCTTTGGGAGGTGCATATTCAATGATCCTGGTTTGTAAGCTTGCTTTAGCAGCATAATATTATTACGGGTATCCCAACTCGTCACCTCGAAGCCAAATCATATTCTAAACACATTTTTCTCTTATTTGTATGAAGGTAGCGTGGCCGAGTGGTCTAAGGCGCTGGTTTTAGGCACCAGTCTCTTCGGAGGCGTGGGTTCGAATCCCACCGCTGCCACACCCATTCATTTTACTTCTGAAAGAGACATTGTACACATACCCGAAGGATAAAAAAAGAACAAAAATGCTATCCAAGACTATTATAACCACCATAAACCTTAATGACGACAGTCCAATTTTATGCAGAATGAAGATCTCATCACACCTCTTGAAATAAACCAGGAGACCTGTCATTAAAATCTTCACAAAACATGTATGTGGCCAACATGGGGGTCGAACCCACGACCTCCGCGTTATCAGCACGGCGCTCTAACCAACTGAGCTAATCGGCCAGCTCTTTGGGAGGTGCATATTCAATGATCCTGGTTTGTAAGCTTGCTTTAGCAGCATAATATTATTACGGGTATCCCAACTCGTCACCTCGAAGCCCAAATCATATTCTAAACACATTTTTCTCTTATTTGTATGAAGGTAGCGTGGCCGAGTGGTCTAAGGCGCTGGTTTTAGGCACCAGTCTCTTCGGAGGCGTGGGTTCGAATCCCACCGCTGCCACACCATTCATTTTACTTCTGAAAGAGACATTGTACACATACCCGAAGGATAAAAAAAGAACAAAAATGCTATCCAAGACTATTATAACCACCATAAACCTTAATGACGACAGTCCAATTTTATGCAGAATGAAGATCTCATCACACCTCTTGAAATAAACCAGGAGACCTGTCATTAAAATCTTCACAAAACATGTATGTGGCCAACATGGGGGTCGAACCCACGACCTCCGCGTTATCAGCACGGCGCTCTAACCAACTGAGCTAATCGGCCAGCTCTTTGGGAGGTGCATATTCAATGATCCTGGTTTGTAAGCTTGCTTTAGCAGCATAATATTATTACGGGTATCCCAACTCGTCACCTCGAAGCCAAATCATATTCTAAACACATTTTTCTCTTATTTGTATGAAGGTAGCGTGGCCGAGTGGTCTAAGGCGCTGGTTTTAGGCACCAGTCTCTTCGGAGGCGTGGGTTCGAATCCCACCGCTGCCACACCATTCATTTTACTTCTGAAAGAGACATTGTACACATACCCGAAGGATAAAAAAAGAACAAAAATGCTATCCAAGACTATTATAACCACCATAAACCTTAATGACGACAGTCCAATTTTTATGCAGAATGAAGATCTCATCACACCTCTTGAAATAAACCAGGAGACCTGTCATTAAAATCTTCACAAAACATGTATGTGGCCAACATGGGGGTCGAACCCACGACCTCCGCGTTATCAGCACGGCGCTCTAACCAACTGAGCTAATCGGCCAGCTCTTTGGGAGGTGCATATTCAATGATCCTGGTTTGTAAGCTTGCTTTAGCAGCATAATATTATTACGGGTATCCCAACTCGTCACCTCGAAGCCAAATCATATTCTAAACACATTTTTTCTCTTATTTGTATGAAGGTAGCGTGGCCGAGTGGTCTAAGGCGCTGGTTTTAGGCACCAGTCTCTTCGGAGGCGTGGGGTTCGAATCCCACCGCTGCCCACACCATTCATTTTACTTCTGAAAGAGACATTGTACACATACCCGAAGGATAAAAAAAGAACAAAAATGCTATCCAAGACTATTATAACCACCATAAACCTTAATGACGACAGTCCAATTTTATGCAGAATGAAGATCTCATCACACCTCTTGAAATAAACCAGGAGACCTGTCATTAAAATCTTCACAAAACATGTATGTGGCCAACATGGGGGTCGAACCCCACGACCTCCGCGTTATCAGCACGGCGCTCTAACCAACTGAGCTAATCGGCCAGCTCTTTGGGAGGTGCATATTCAATGATCCTGGTTTGTAAGCTTGCTTTAGCAGCATAATATTATTACGGGTATCCCAACTCGTCACCTCGAAGCCAAATCATATTCTAAACACATTTTTCTCTTATTTGTATGAAGGTAGCGTGGCCGAGTGGTCTAAGGCGCTGGTTTTAGGCACCAGTCTCTTCGGAGGCGTGGGTTCGAATCCCACCGCTGCCACACCATTCATTTTACTTCTGAAAGAGACATTGTACACATACCCGAAGGATAAAAAAAGAACAAAAATGCTATCCAAGACTATTATAACCACCATAAACCTTAATGACGACAGTCCAATTTTATGCAGAATGAAGATCTCATCACACCTCTTGAAATAAACCAGGAGACCTGTCATTAAAATCTTCACAAAACATGTATGTGGCCAACATGGGGGGTCGAACCCACGACCTCCGCGTTATCAGCACGGCGCTCTAACCAACTGAGCTAATCGGCCAGCTCTTTGGGAGGTGCATATTCAATGATCCTGGTTTGTAAGCTTGCTTTAGCAGCATAATATTATTACGGGTATCCCAACTCGTCACCTCGAAGCCAAATCATATTCTAAACACATTTTTCTCTTATTTGTATGAAGGTAGCGTGGCCGAGTGGTCTAAGGCGCTGGTTTTAGGCACCAGTCTCTTCGGAGGCGTGGGTTCGAATCCCACCGCTGCCACACCATTCATTTTACTTCTGAAAGAGACATTGTACACATACCCGAAGGATAAAAAAAGAACAAAAATGCTATCCAAGACTATTATAACCACCATAAACCTTAATGACGACAGTCCAATTTTATGCAGAATGAAGATCTCATCACACCTCTTGAAATAAACCAGGAGACCTGTCATTAAAATCTTCACAAAACATGTATGTGGCCAACATGGGGGTCGAACCCACGACCTCCGCGTTATCAGCACGGCGCTCTAACCAACTGAGCTAATCGGCCAGCTCTTTGGGAGGTGCATATTCAATGATCCTGGTTTGTAAGCTTGCTTTAGCAGCATAATATTATTACGGGTATCCCAACTCGTCACCTCGAAGCCAAATCATATTCTAAACACATTTTTCTCTTATTTGTATGAAGGTAGCGTGGCCGAGTGGTCTAAGGCGCTGGTTTTAGGCACCAGTCTCTTCGGAGGCGTGGGTTCGAATCCCACCGCTGCCACACCATTCATTTTACTTCTGAAAGAGACATTGTACACATACCCGAAGGATAAAAAAAGAACAAAAATGCTATCCAAGACTATTATAACCACCATAAACCTTAATGACGACAGTCCAATTTTATGCAGAATGAAGATCTCATCACACCTCTTGAAATAAACCAGGAGACCTGTCATTAAAATCTTCACAAAACATGTATGTGGCCAACATGGGGGTCGAACCCACGACCTCCGCGTTATCAGCACGGCGCTCTAACCAACTGAGCTAATCGGCCAGCTCTTTGGGAGGTGCATATTCAATGATCCTGGTTTGTAAGCTTGCTTTAGCAGCATAATATTATTACGGGTATCCCAACTCGTCACCTCGAAGCCAAATCATATTCTAAACACATTTTTCTCTTATTTGTATGAAGGTAGCGTGGCCGAGTGGTCTAAGGCGCTGGTTTTAGGCACCAGTCTCTTCGGAGGCGTGGGTTCGAATCCCACCGCTGCCACACCATTCATTTTACTTCTGAAAGAGACATTGTACACATACCCGAAGGATAAAAAAAGAACAAAAATGCTATCCAAGACTATTATAACCACCATAAACCTTAATGACGACAGTCCAATTTTATGCAGAATGAAGATCTCATCACACCTCTTGAAATAAACCAGGAGACCTGTCATTAAAATCTTCACAAAACATGTATGTGGCCAACATGGGGGTCGAACCCACGACCTCCGCGTTATCAGCACGGCGCTCTAACCAACTGAGCTAATCGGCCAGCTCTTTGGGAGGTGCATATTCAATGATCCTGGTTTGTAAGCTTGCTTTAGCAGCATAATATTATTACGGGTATCCCAACTCGTCACCTCGAAGCCAAATCATATTCTAAACACATTTTTCTCTTATTTGTATGAAGGTAGCGTGGCCGAGTGGTCTAAGGCGCTGGTTTTAGGCACCAGTCTCTTCGGAGGCGTGGGTTCGAATCCCACCGCTGCCACACCATTCATTTTACTTCTGAAAGAGACATTGTACACATACCCGAAGGATAAAAAAAGAACAAAAATGCTATCCAAGACTATTATAACCACCATAAACCTTAATGACGACAGTCCAATTTTATGCAGAATGAAGATCTCATCACACCTCTTGAAATAAACCAGGAGACCTGTCATTAAAATCTTCACAAAACATGTATGTGGCCAACATGGGGGTCGAACCCACGACCTCCGCGTTATCAGCACGGCGCTCTAACCAACTGAGCTAATCGGCCAGCTCTTTGGGAGGTGCATATTCAATGATCCTGGTTTGTAAGCTTGCTTTAGCAGCATAATATTATTACGGGGTATCCCAACTCGTCACCTCGAAGCCAAATCATATTCTAAACACATTTTCTCTTATTTGTATGAAGGTAGCGTGGCCGAGTGGTCTAAGGCGCTGGTTTTAGGCACCAGTCTCTTCGGAGGCGTGGGTTCGAATCCCACCGCTGCCACACCATTCATTTTACTTCTGAAAGAGACATTGTACACATACCCGAAGGATAAAAAAAGAACAAAAATGCTATCCAAGACTATTATAACCACCATAAACCTTAATGACGACAGTCCAATTTTATGCAGAATGAAGATCTCATCACACCTCTTGAAATAAACCAGGAGACCTGTCATTAAAATCTTCACAAAACATGTATGTGGCCAACATGGGGGTCGAACCCACGACCTCCGCGTTATCAGCACGGCGCTCTAACCAACTGAGCTAATCGGCCAGCTCTTTGGGAGGTGCATATTCAATGATCCTGGTTTGTAAGCTTGCTTTAGCAGCATAATATTATTACGGGTATCCCAACTCGTCACCTCGAAGCCAAATCATATTCTAAACACATTTTTCTCTTATTTGTATGAAGGTAGCGTGGCCGAGTGGTCTAAGGCGCTGGTTTTAGGCACCAGTCTCTTCGGAGGCGTGGGTTCGAATCCCACCGCTGCCACACCATTCATTTTACTTCTGAAAGAGACATTGTACACATACCCGAAGGATAAAAAAAGAACAAAAATGCTATCCAAGACTATTATAACCACCATAAACCTTAATGACGACAGTCCAATTTTATGCAGAATGAAGATCTCATCACACCTCTTGAAATAAACCAGGAGACCTGTCATTAAAATCTTCACAAAACATGTATGTGGCCAACATGGGGGTCGAACCCACGACCTCCGCGTTATCAGCACGGCGCTCTAACCAACTGAGCTAATCGGCCAGCTCTTTGGGAGGTGCATATTCAATGATCCTGGTTTGTAAGCTTGCTTTAGCAGCATAATATTATTACGGGTATCCCAACTCGTCACCTCGAAGCCAAATCATATTCTAAACACATTTTTCTCTTATTTGTATGAAGGTAGCGTGGCCGAGTGGTCTAAGGCGCTGGTTTTAGGCACCAGTCTCTTCGGAGGCGTGGGTTCGAATCCCACCGCTGCCACACCATTCATTTTACTTCTGAAAGAGACATTGTACACATACCCGAAGGATAAAAAAAGAACAAAAATGCTATCCAAGACTATTATAACCACCATAAACCTTAATGACGACAGTCCAATTTTATGCAGAATGAAGATCTCATCACACCTCTTGAAATAAACCAGGAGACCTGTCATTAAAATCTTCACAAAACATGTATGTGGCCAACATGGGGGTCGAACCCACGACCTCCGCGTTATCAGCACGGCGCTCTAACCAACTGAGCTAATCGGCCAGCTCTTTGGGAGGTGCATATTCAATGATCCTGGTTTGTAAGCTTGCTTTAGCAGCATAATATTATTACGGGTATCCCAACTCGTCACCTCGAAGCCAAATCATATTCTAAACACATTTTTCTCTTATTTGTATGAAGGTAGCGTGGCCGAGTGGTCTAAGGCGCTGGTTTTAGGCACCAGTCTCTTCGGAGGCGTGGGTTCGAATCCCACCGCTGCCACACCATTCATTTTACTTCTGAAAGAGACATTGTACACATACCCGAAGGATAAAAAAAGAACAAAAATGCTATCCAAGACTATTATAACCACCATAAACCTTAATGACGACAGTCCAATTTTATGCAGAATGAAGATCTCATCACACCTCTTGAAATAAACCAGGAGACCTGTCATTAAAATCTTCACAAAACATGTATGTGGCCAACATGGGGGTCGAACCCACGACCTCCGCGTTATCAGCACGGCGCTCTAACCAACTGAGCTAATCGGCCAGCTCTTTGGGAGGTGCATATTCAATGATCCTGGTTTGTAAGCTTGCTTTAGCAGCATAATATTATTACGGGTATCCCAACTCGTCACCTCGAAGCCAAATCATATTCTAAACACATTTTTCTCTTATTTGTATGAAGGTAGCGTGGCCGAGTGGTCTAAGGCGCTGGTTTTAGGCACCAGTCTCTTCGGAGGCGTGGGTTCGAATCCCACCGCTGCCACACCATTCATTTTACTTCTGAAAGAGACATTGTACACATACCCTGAAGGATAAAAAAAGAACAAAAATGCTATCCAAGACTATTATAACCACCATAAACCTTAATGACGACAGTCCAATTTTATGCAGAATGAAGATCTCATCACACCTCTTGAAATAAACCAGGAGACCTGTCATTAAAATCTTCACAAAACATGTATGTGGCCAACATGGGGGTCGAACCCACGACCTCCGCGTTATCAGCACGGCGCTCTAACCAACTGAGCTAATCGGCCAGCTCTTTGGGAGGTGCATATTCAATGATCCTGGTTTGTAAGCTTGCTTTAGCAGCATAATATTATTACGGGTATCCCAACTCGTCACCTCGAAGCCAAATCATATTCTAAACACATTTTTCTCTTATTTGTATGAAGGTAGCGTGGCCGAGTGGTCTAAGGCGCTGGTTTTAGGCACCAGTCTCTTCGGAGGCGTGGGTTCGAATCCCACCGCTGCCACACCCATTCATTTTACTTCTGAAAGAGACATTGTACACATACCCGAAGGATAAAAAAAGAACAAAAATGCTATCCAAGACTATTATAACCACCATAAACCTTAATGACGACAGTCCAATTTTATGCAGAATGAAGATCTCATCACACCTCTTGAAATAAACCAGGAGACCTGTCATTAAAATCTTCACAAAACATGTATGTGGCCAACATGGGGGTCGAACCCACGACCTCCGCGTTATCAGCACGGCGCTCTAACCAACTGAGCTAATCGGCCAGCTCTTTGGGAGGTGCATATTCAATGATCCTGGTTTGTAAGCTTGCTTTAGCAGCATAATATTATTACGGGTATCCCAACTCGTCACCTCGAAGCCAAATCATATTCTAAACACATTTTTCTCTTATTTGTATGAAGGTAGCGTGGCCGAGTGGTCTAAGGCGCTGGTTTTAGGCACCAGTCTCTTCGGAGGCGTGGGTTCGAATCCCACCGCTGCCACACCATTCATTTTACTTCTGAAAGAGACATTGTACACATACCCGAAGGATAAAAAAAGAACAAAAATGCTATCCAAGACTATTATAACCACCATAAACCTTAATGACGACAGTCCAATTTTATGCAGAATGAAGATCTCATCACACCTCTTGAAATAAACCAGGAGACCTGTCATTAAAATCTTCACAAAACATGTATGTGGCCAACATGGGGGTCGAACCCACGACCTCCGCGTTATCAGCACGGCGCTCTAACCAACTGAGCTAATCGGCCAGCTCTTTGGGAGGTGCATATTCAATGATCCTGGTTTGTAAGCTTGCTTTAGCAGCATAATATTATTACGGGTATCCCAACTCGTCACCTCGAAGCCAAATCATATTCTAAACACATTTTTCTCTTATTTGTATGAAGGTAGCGTGGCCGAGTGGTCTAAGGCGCTGGTTTTAGGCACCAGTCTCTTCGGAGGCGTGGGTTCGAATCCCACCGCTGCCACACCATTCATTTTACTTCTGAAAGAGACATTGTACACATACCCGAAGGATAAAAAAAGAACAAAAATGCTATCCAAGACTATTATAACCACCATAAACCTTAATGACGACAGTCCAATTTTATGCAGAATGAAGATCTCATCACACCTCTTGAAATAAACCAGGAGACCTGTCATTAAAATCTTCACAAAACATGTATGTGGCCAACATGGGGGTCGAACCCACGACCTCCGCGTTATCAGCACGGCGCTCTAACCAACTGAGCTAATCGGCCAGCTCTTTGGGAGGTGCATATTCAATGATCCTGGTTTGTAAGCTTGCTTTAGTAATATTTATTACGGGTATCCCAACTCGTCACCTCGAAGCCAAATCATATTCTAAACACATTTTTCTCTTATTTGTATGAAGGTAGCGTGGCCGAGGTGGTCTAAGGCGCTGGTTTTAGGCACCAGTCTCTTCGGAGGCGTGGGTTCGAATCCCACCGCTGCCACACCCATTCATTTTACTTCTGAAAGAGACATTGTACACATACCCGAAGGATAAAAAAAGAACAAAAATGCTATCCAAGACTATTATAACCACCATAAACCTTAATGACGACAGTCCAATTTTATGCAGAATGAAGATCTCATCACACCTCTTGAAATAAACCAGGAGACCTGTCATTAAAATCTTCACAAAACATGTATGTGGCCAACATGGGGGGTCGAACCCACGACCTCCGCGTTATCAGCACGGCGCTCTAACCAACTGAGCTAATCGGCCAGCTCTTTGGGAGGTGCATATTCAATGATCCTGGTTTGTAAGCTTGCTTTAGCAGCATAATATTATTACGGGTATCCCAACTCGTCACCCTCGAAGCCAAATCATATTCTAAACACATTTTTCTCTTATTTGTATGAAGGTAGCGTGGCCGAGTGGTCTAAGGCGCTGGTTTTAGGCACCAGTCTCTTCGGAGGCGTGGGTTCGAATCCCACCGCTGCCACACCATTCATTTTACTTCTGAAAGAGACATTGTACACATACCCGAAGGATAAAAAAAGAACAAAAATGCTATCCAAGACTATTATAACCACCATAAACCTTAATGACGACAGTCCAATTTTATGCAGAATGAAGATCTCATCACACCTCTTGAAATAAACCAGGAGACCTGTCATTAAAATCTTCACAAAACATGTATGTGGCCAACATGGGGGTCGAACCCACGACCTCCGCGTTATCAGCACGGCGCTCTAACCAACTGAGCTAATCGGCCAGCTCTTTGGGAGGTGCATATTCAATGATCCTGGTTTGTAAGCTTGCTTTAGCAGCATAATATTATTACGGGTATCCCAACTCGTCACCTCGAAGCCAAATCATATTCTAAACACATTTTTCTCTTATTTGTATGAAGGTAGCGTGGCCGAGTGGTCTAAGGCGCTGGTTTTAGGCACCAGTCTCTTCGGAGGCGTGGGTTCGAATCCCACCGCTGCCACACCATTCATTTTACTTCTGAAAGAGACATTGTACACATACCCGAAGGATAAAAAAAGAACAAAAATGCTATCCAAGACTATTATAACCACCATAAACCTTAATGACGACAGTCCAATTTTATGCAGAATGAAGATCTCATCACACCTCTTGAAATAAACCAGGAGACCTGTCATTAAAATCTTCACAAAACATGTATGTGGCCAACATGGGGGTCGAACCCACGACCTCCGCGTTATCAGCACGGCGCTCTAACCAACTGAGCTAATCGGCCAGCTCTTTGGGAGGTGCATATTCAATGATCCTGGTTTGTAAGCTTGCTTTAGCAGCATAATATTATTACGGGTATCCCAACTCGTCACCTCGAAGCCAAATCATATTCTAAACACATTTTTCTCTTATTTGTATGAAGGTAGCGTGGCCGAGTGGTCTAAGGCGCTGGTTTTAGGCACCAGTCTCTTCGGAGGCGTGGGTTCGAATCCCACCGCTGCCACACCATTCATTTTACTTCTGAAAGAGACATTGTACACATACCCGAAGGATAAAAAAAGAACAAAAATGCTATCCAAGACTATTATAACCACCATAAACCTTAATGACGACAGTCCAATTTTATGCAGAATGAAGATCTCATCACACCTCTTGAAATAAACCAGGAGACCTGTCATTAAAATCTTCACAAAACATGTATGTGGCCAACATGGGGGTCGAACCCACGACCTCCGCGTTATCAGCACGGCGCTCTAACCAACTGAGCTAATCGGCCAGCTCTTTGGGAGGTGCATATTCAATGATCCTGGTTTGTAAGCTTGCTTTAGCAGCATAATATTATTACGGGTATCCCAACTCGTCACCTCGAAGCCAAATCATATTCTAAACACATTTTTCTCTTATTTGTATGAAGGTAGCGTGGCCGAGTGGTCTAAGGCGCTGGTTTTAGGCACCAGTCTCTTCGGAGGCGTGGGTTCGAATCCCACCGCTGCCACACCATTCATTTTACTTCTGAAAGAGACATTGTACACATACCCGAAGGATAAAAAAAGAACAAAAATGCTATCCAAGACTATTATAACCACCATAAACCTTAATGACGACAGTCCAATTTTATGCAGAATGAAGATCTCATCACACCTCTTGAAATAAACCAGGAGACCTGTCATTAAAATCTTCACAAAACATGTATGTGGCCAACATGGGGGTCGAACCCACGACCTCCGCGTTATCAGCACGGCGCTCTAACCAACTGAGCTAATCGGCCAGCTCTTTGGGAGGTGCATATTCAATGATCCTGGTTTGTAAGCTTGCTTTAGCAGCATAATATTATTACGGGTATCCCAACTCGTCACCTCGAAGCCAAATCATATTCTAAACACATTTTTCTCTTATTTGTATGAAGGTAGCGTGGCCGAGTGGTCTAAGGCGCTGGTTTTAGGCACCAGTCTCTTCGGAGGCGTGGGTTCGAATCCCACCGCTGCCACACCATTCATTTTACTTCTGAAAGAGACATTGTACACATACCCGAAGGATAAAAAAAGAACAAAAATGCTATCCAAGACTATTATAACCACCATAAACCTTAATGACGACAGTCCAATTTTATGCAGAATGAAGATCTCATCACACCTCTTGAAATAAACCAGGAGACCTGTCATTAAAATCTTCACAAAACATGTATGTGGCCAACATGGGGGTCGAACCCACGACCTCCGCGTTATCAGCACGGCGCTCTAACCAACTGAGCTAATCGGCCAGCTCTTTGGGAGGTGCATATTCAATGATCCTGGTTTGTAAGCTTGCTTTAGCAGCATAATATTATTACGGGTATCCCAACTCGTCACCTCGAAGCCAAATCATATTCTAAACACATTTTTCTCTTATTTGTATGAAGGTAGCGTGGCCGAGTGGTCTAAGGCGCTGGTTTTAGGCACCAGTCTCTTCGGAGGCGTGGGTTCGAATCCCACCGCTGCCACACCATTCATTTTACTTCTGAAAGAGACATTGTACACATACCCGAAGGATAAAAAAAGAACAAAAATGCTATCCAAGACTATTATAACCACCATAAACCTTAATGACGACAGTCCAATTTTATGCAGAATGAAGATCTCATCACACCTCTTGAAATAAACCAGGAGACCTGTCATTAAAATCTTCACAAAACATGTATGTGGCCAACATGGGGGTCGAACCCACGACCTCCGCGTTATCAGCACGGCGCTCTAACCAACTGAGCTAATCGGCCAGCTCTTTGGGAGGTGCATATTCAATGATCCTGGTTTGTAAGCTTGCTTTAGCAGCATAATATTATTACGGGTATCCCAACTCGTCACCTCGAAGCCAAATCATATTCTAAACACATTTTTCTCTTATTTGTATGAAGGTAGCGTGGCCGAGTGGTCTAAGGCGCTGGTTTTAGGCACCAGTCTCTTCGGAGGCGTGGGTTCGAATCCCACCGCTGCCACACCATTCATTTTACTTCTGAAAGAGACATTGTACACATACCCGAAGGATAAAAAAAGAACAAAAATGCTATCCAAGACTATTATAACCACCATAAACCTTAATGACGACAGTCCAATTTTATGCAGAATGAAGATCTCATCACACCTCTTGAAATAAACCAGGAGACCTGTCATTAAAATCTTCACAAAACATGTATGTGGCCAACATGGGGGTCGAACCCACGACCTCCGCGTTATCAGCACGGCGCTCTAACCAACTGAGCTAATCGGCCAGCTCTTTGGGAGGTGCATATTCAATGATCCTGGTTTGTAAGCTTGCTTTAGCAGCATAATATTATTACGGGTATCCCAACTCGTCACCTCGAAGCCAAATCATATTCTAAACACATTTTTCTCTTATTTGTATGAAGGTAGCGTGGCCGAGTGGTCTAAGGCGCTGGTTTTAGGCACCAGTCTCTTCGGAGGCGTGGGTTCGAATCCCACCGCTGCCACACCATTCATTTTACTTCTGAAAGAGACATTGTACACATACCCGAAGGATAAAAAAAGAACAAAAATGCTATCCAAGACTATTATAACCACCATAAACCTTAATGACGACAGTCCAATTTTATGCAGAATGAAGATCTCATCACACCTCTTGAAATAAACCAGGAGACCTGTCATTAAAATCTTCACAAAACATGTATGTGGCCAACATGGGGGTCGAACCCACGACCTCCGCGTTATCAGCACGGCGCTCTAACCAACTGAGCTAATCGGCCAGCTCTTTGGGAGGTGCATATTCAATGATCCTGGTTTGTAAGCTTGCTTTAGCAGCATAATATTATTACGGGTATCCCAACTCGTCACCTCGAAGCCAAATCATATTCTAAACACATTTTTCTCTTATTTGTATGAAGGTAGCGTGGCCGAGTGGTCTAAGGCGCTGGTTTTAGGCACCAGTCTCTTCGGAGGCGTGGGTTCGAATCCCACCGCTGCCACACCATTCATTTTACTTCTGAAAGAGACATTGTACACATACCCGAAGGATAAAAAAAGAACAAAAATGCTATCCAAGACTATTATAACCACCATAAACCTTAATGACGACAGTCCAATTTTATGCAGAATGAAGATCTCATCACACCTCTTGAAATAAACCAGGAGACCTGTCATTAAAATCTTCACAAAACATGTATGTGGCCAACATGGGGGTCGAACCCACGACCTCCGCGTTATCAGCACGGCGCTCTAACCAACTGAGCTAATCGGCCAGCTCTTTGGGAGGTGCATATTCAATGATCCTGGTTTGTAAGCTTGCTTTAGCAGCATAATATTATTACGGGTATCCCAACTCGTCACCTCGAAGCCAAATCATATTCTAAACACATTTTTCTCTTATTTGTATGAAGGTAGCGTGGCCGAGTGGTCTAAGGCGCTGGTTTTAGGCACCAGTCTCTTCGGAGGCGTGGGTTCGAATCCCACCGCTGCCACACCATTCATTTTACTTCTGAAAGAGACATTGTACACATACCCGAAGGATAAAAAAAGAACAAAAATGCTATCCAAGACTATTATAACCACCATAAACCTTAATGACGACAGTCCAATTTTATGCAGAATGAAGATCTCATCACACCTCTTGAAATAAACCAGGAGACCTGTCATTAAAATCTTCACAAAACATGTATGTGGCCAACATGGGGGTCGAACCCACGACCTCCGCGTTATCAGCACGGCGCTCTAACCAACTGAGCTAATCGGCCAGCTCTTTGGGAGGTGCATATTCAATGATCCTGGTTTGTAAGCTTGCTTTAGCAGCATAATATTATTACGGGTATCCCAACTCGTCACCTCGAAGCCAAATCATATTCTAAACACATTTTTCTCTTATTTGTATGAAGGTAGCGTGGCCGAGTGGTCTAAGGCGCTGGTTTTAGGCACCAGTCTCTTCGGAGGCGTGGGTTCGAATCCCACCGCTGCCACACCATTCATTTTACTTCTGAAAGAGACATTGTACACATACCCGAAGGATAAAAAAAGAACAAAAATGCTATCCAAGACTATTATAACCACCATAAACCTTAATGACGACAGTCCAATTTTATGCAGAATGAAGATCTCATCACACCTCTTGAAATAAACCAGGAGACCTGTCATTAAAATCTTCACAAAACATGTATGTGGCCAACATGGGGGTCGAACCCACGACCTCCGCGTTATCAGCACGGCGCTCTAACCAACTGAGCTAATCGGCCAGCTCTTTGGGAGGTGCATATTCAATGATCCTGGTTTGTAAGCTTGCTTTAGCAGCATAATATTATTACGGGTATCCCAACTCGTCACCTCGAAGCCAAATCATATTCTAAACACATTTTTCTCTTATTTGTATGAAGGTAGCGTGGCCGAGTGGTCTAAGGCGCTGGTTTTAGGCACCAGTCTCTTCGGAGGCGTGGGTTCGAATCCCACCGCTGCCACACCATTCATTTTACTTCTGAAAGAGACATTGTACACATACCCGAAGGATAAAAAAAGAACAAAAATGCTATCCAAGACTATTATAACCACCATAAACCTTAATGACGACAGTCCAATTTTATGCAGAATGAAGATCTCATCACACCTCTTGAAATAAACCAGGAGACCTGTCATTAAAATCTTCACAAAACATGTATGTGGCCAACATGGGGGTCGAACCCACGACCTCCGCGTTATCAGCACGGCGCTCTAACCAACTGAGCTAATCGGCCAGCTCTTTGGGAGGTGCATATTCAATGATCCTGGTTTGTAAGCTTGCTTTAGCAGCATAATATTATTACGGGTATCCCAACTCGTCACCTCGAAGCCAAATCATATTCTAAACACATTTTTCTCTTATTTGTATGAAGGTAGCGTGGCCGAGTGGTCTAAGGCGCTGGTTTTAGGCACCAGTCTCTTCGGAGGCGTGGGTTCGAATCCCACCGCTGCCACACCATTCATTTTACTTCTGAAAGAGACATTGTACACATACCCGAAGGATAAAAAAAGAACAAAAATGCTATCCAAGACTATTATAACCACCATAAACCTTAATGACGACAGTCCAATTTTATGCAGAATGAAGATCTCATCACACCTCTTGAAATAAACCAGGAGACCTGTCATTAAAATCTTCACAAAACATGTATGTGGCCAACATGGGGGTCGAACCCACGACCTCCGCGTTATCAGCACGGCGCTCTAACCAACTGAGCTAATCGGCCAGCTCTTTGGGAGGTGCATATTCAATGATCCTGGTTTGTAAGCTTGCTTTAGCAGCATAATATTATTACGGGTATCCCAACTCGTCACCTCGAAGCCAAATCATATTCTAAACACATTTTTCTCTTATTTGTATGAAGGTAGCGTGGCCGAGTGGTCTAAGGCGCTGGTTTTAGGCACCAGTCTCTTCGGAGGCGTGGGTTCGAATCCCACCGCTGCCACACCATTCATTTTACTTCTGAAAGAGACATTGTACACATACCCGAAGGATAAAAAAAGAACAAAAATGCTATCCAAGACTATTATAACCACCATAAACCTTAATGACGACAGTCCAATTTTATGCAGAATGAAGATCTCATCACACCTCTTGAAATAAACCAGGAGACCTGTCATTAAAATCTTCACAAAACATGTATGTGGCCAACATGGGGGTCGAACCCACGACCTCCGCGTTATCAGCACGGCGCTCTAACCAACTGAGCTAATCGGCCAGCTCTTTGGGAGGTGCATATTCAATGATCCTGGTTTGTAAGCTTGCTTTAGCAGCATAATATTATTACGGGTATCCCAACTCGTCACCTCGAAGCCAAATCATATTCTAAACACATTTTTCTCTTATTTGTATGAAGGTAGCGTGGCCGAGTGGTCTAAGGCGCTGGTTTTAGGCACCAGTCTCTTCGGAGGCGTGGGTTCGAATCCCACCGCTGCCACACCATTCATTTTACTTCTGAAAGAGACATTGTACACATACCCGAAGGATAAAAAAAGAACAAAAATGCTATCCAAGACTATTATAACCACCATAAACCTTAATGACGACAGTCCAATTTTATGCAGAATGAAGATCTCATCACACCTCTTGAAATAAACCAGGAGACCTGTCATTAAAATCTTCACAAAACATGTATGTGGCCAACATGGGGGTCGAACCCACGACCTCCGCGTTATCAGCACGGCGCTCTAACCAACTGAGCTAATCGGCCAGCTCTTTGGGAGGTGCATATTCAATGATCCTGGTTTGTAAGCTTGCTTTAGCAGCATAATATTATTACGGGTATCCCAACTCGTCACCTCGAAGCCAAATCATATTCTAAACACATTTTTCTCTTATTTGTATGAAGGTAGCGTGGCCGAGTGGTCTAAGGCGCTGGTTTTAGGCACCAGTCTCTTCGGAGGCGTGGGTTCGAATCCCACCGCTGCCACACCATTCATTTTACTTCTGAAAGAGACATTGTACACATACCCGAAGGATAAAAAAAGAACAAAAATGCTATCCAAGACTATTATAACCACCATAAACCTTAATGACGACAGTCCAATTTTATGCAGAATGAAGATCTCATCACACCTCTTGAAATAAACCAGGAGACCTGTCATTAAAATCTTCACAAAACATGTATGTGGCCAACATGGGGGTCGAACCCACGACCTCCGCGTTATCAGCACGGCGCTCTAACCAACTGAGCTAATCGGCCAGCTCTTTGGGAGGTGCATATTCAATGATCCTGGTTTGTAAGCTTGCTTTAGCAGCATAATATTATTACGGGTATCCCAACTCGTCACCTCGAAGCCAAATCATATTCTAAACACATTTTTCTCTTATTTGTATGAAGGTAGCGTGGCCGAGTGGTCTAAGGCGCTGGTTTTAGGCACCAGTCTCTTCGGAGGCGTGGGTTCGAATCCCACCGCTGCCACACCATTCATTTTACTTCTGAAAGAGACATTGTACACATACCCGAAGGATAAAAAAAGAACAAAAATGCTATCCAAGACTATTATAACCACCATAAACCTTAATGACGACAGTCCAATTTTATGCAGAATGAAGATCTCATCACACCTCTTGAAATAAACCAGGAGACCTGTCATTAAAATCTTCACAAAACATGTATGTGGCCAACATGGGGGTCGAACCCACGACCTCCGCGTTATCAGCACGGCGCTCTAACCAACTGAGCTAATCGGCCAGCTCTTTGGGAGGTGCATATTCAATGATCCTGGTTTGTAAGCTTGCTTTAGCAGCATAATATTATTACGGGTATCCCAACTCGTCACCTCGAAGCCAAATCATATTCTAAACACATTTTTCTCTTATTTGTATGAAGGTAGCGTGGCCGAGTGGTCTAAGGCGCTGGTTTTAGGCACCAGTCTCTTCGGAGGCGTGGGTTCGAATCCCACCGCTGCCACACCATTCATTTTACTTCTGAAAGAGACATTGTACACATACCCGAAGGATAAAAAAAGAACAAAAATGCTATCCAAGACTATTATAACCACCATAAACCTTAATGACGACAGTCCAATTTTATGCAGAATGAAGATCTCATCACACCTCTTGAAATAAACCAGGAGACCTGTCATTAAAATCTTCACAAAACATGTATGTGGCCAACATGGGGGTCGAACCCACGACCTCCGCGTTATCAGCACGGCGCTCTAACCAACTGAGCTAATCGGCCAGCTCTTTGGGAGGTGCATATTCAATGATCCTGGTTTGTAAGCTTGCTTTAGCAGCATAATATTATTACGGGTATCCCAACTCGTCACCTCGAAGCCAAATCATATTCTAAACACATTTTTCTCTTATTTGTATGAAGGTAGCGTGGCCGAGTGGTCTAAGGCGCTGGTTTTAGGCACCAGTCTCTTCGGAGGCGTGGGTTCGAATCCCACCGCTGCCACACCATTCATTTTACTTCTGAAAGAGACATTGTACACATACCCGAAGGATAAAAAAAGAACAAAAATGCTATCCAAGACTATTATAACCACCATAAACCTTAATGACGACAGTCCAATTTTATGCAGAATGAAGATCTCATCACACCTCTTGAAATAAACCAGGAGACCTGTCATTAAAATCTTCACAAAACATGTATGTGGCCAACATGGGGGTCGAACCCACGACCTCCGCGTTATCAGCACGGCGCTCTAACCAACTGAGCTAATCGGCCAGCTCTTTGGGAGGTGCATATTCAATGATCCTGGTTTGTAAGCTTGCTTTAGCAGCATAATATTATTACGGGTATCCCAACTCGTCACCTCGAAGCCAAATCATATTCTAAACACATTTTTCTCTTATTTGTATGAAGGTAGCGTGGCCGAGTGGTCTAAGGCGCTGGTTTTAGGCACCAGTCTCTTCGGAGGCGTGGGTTCGAATCCCACCGCTGCCACACCATTCATTTTACTTCTGAAAGAGACATTGTACACATACCCGAAGGATAAAAAAAGAACAAAAATGCTATCCAAGACTATTATAACCACCATAAACCTTAATGACGACAGTCCAATTTTATGCAGAATGAAGATCTCATCACACCTCTTGAAATAAACCAGGAGACCTGTCATTAAAATCTTCACAAAACATGTATGTGGCCAACATGGGGGTCGAACCCACGACCTCCGCGTTATCAGCACGGCGCTCTAACCAACTGAGCTAATCGGCCAGCTCTTTGGGAGGTGCATATTCAATGATCCTGGTTTGTAAGCTTGCTTTAGCAGCATAATATTATTACGGGTATCCCAACTCGTCACCTCGAAGCCAAATCATATTCTAAACACATTTTTCTCTTATTTGTATGAAGGTAGCGTGGCCGAGTGGTCTAAGGCGCTGGTTTTAGGCACCAGTCTCTTCGGAGGCGTGGGTTCGAATCCCACCGCTGCCACACCATTCATTTTACTTCTGAAAGAGACATTGTACACATACCCGAAGGATAAAAAAAGAACAAAAATGCTATCCAAGACTATTATAACCACCATAAACCTTAATGACGACAGTCCAATTTTATGCAGAATGAAGATCTCATCACACCTCTTGAAATAAACCAGGAGACCTGTCATTAAAATCTTCACAAAACATGTATGTGGCCAACATGGGGGTCGAACCCACGACCTCCGCGTTATCAGCACGGCGCTCTAACCAACTGAGCTAATCGGCCAGCTCTTTGGGAGGTGCATATTCAATGATCCTGGTTTGTAAGCTTGCTTTAGCAGCATAATATTATTACGGGTATCCCAACTCGTCACCTCGAAGCCAAATCATATTCTAAACACATTTTTCTCTTATTTGTATGAAGGTAGCGTGGCCGAGTGGTCTAAGGCGCTGGTTTTAGGCACCAGTCTCTTCGGAGGCGTGGGTTCGAATCCCACCGCTGCCACACCATTCATTTTACTTCTGAAAGAGACATTGTACACATACCCGAAGGATAAAAAAAGAACAAAAATGCTATCCAAGACTATTATAACCACCATAAACCTTAATGACGACAGTCCAATTTTATGCAGAATGAAGATCTCATCACACCTCTTGAAATAAACCAGGAGACCTGTCATTAAAATCTTCACAAAACATGTATGTGGCCAACATGGGGGTCGAACCCACGACCTCCGCGTTATCAGCACGGCGCTCTAACCAACTGAGCTAATCGGCCAGCTCTTTGGGAGGTGCATATTCAATGATCCTGGTTTGTAAGCTTGCTTTAGCAGCATAATATTATTACGGGTATCCCAACTCGTCACCTCGAAGCCAAATCATATTCTAAACACATTTTTCTCTTATTTGTATGAAGGTAGCGTGGCCGTTTATTCATACTAATTGCGAGCTACAACCGATTGCTGAAATTCACGCATGGAAAACCTTATTATCTTGGTCCCGGAAGTGTAGTGCGGCATGTGTAGGAATACATGAAACTTGTTGACTTACTGTCAAGTATGTATGGACGAATTTAAATAGAAAGACATATTTTTGTGTCCGTTATCACCTTTTAGTTCGGACTCAGCTCTATCTTCCCTCTACTTGCTCTCTAAAATGGGAACTCTTTGGCCCCCGTTTATAATGATAAAACTGTAGGCCTTACGGCTGCGTTTGATTTGACGACACCAGCTAAGGTCGAGTCGACGCGTACGCTTTGACGTTTTAAATCAAATGCATCGATCACGACTCGAATATACTCGTAGTATAAAAATTTGCCTCAGCTATCAACAGAAACAGAGACAATATATGGTCTCTGACACAATCAATTAAAATTTTCTTTGAAAAAATATAACTTATCTAAATAGGTCTATCGATAAACTCGTTTCAATGCAGTGAAAAGAATTAATATTTCATTCATAGTGTGTCATACATGTATGACTATAGTTTGAGGAGGAATGCACGTATCGTCACATCACAACTCGGATTGTTGGGGAGTAAAATCGCAAATTTTGGGGAGAACGTTCTAGAGTCGAGTTGGTCGAGAAAAAGCGTTTGATTTTCAAACTCGATACTTGAGTCCGCAAATCAAATGCAGTCATAGAAGGTCAACGGCTATGCTTGATTCGTTTTAGCACGGACTTAAATTAATTTAAGTCCGTGGTTTTAGCGGCGTATTCACCGACCATGCACGTGTCCGGCGTACGCCGTTCTTGTGTTTCTTCTTACATTCCTAGCAGAAATACTATAATAGCCAACCCCCCCCCCCCCCCCCCCCCTCCAGACGATATCGTGTTATTCTCTAGTAGGCCTACCGTAGCAGGTTTACAAAGATTTATAAATGAACTAGAGACTTATTGTGACAATTACAAATTATAACTGTAAATAGAAGCAAAACCAATATAATAGTGTTTAAGAAGGGAGGACGTTTATCAAAAAATGAGAAATGGTGTTATAAAAGCAAAGAATTAGACTGTATTTGTTCGTACAAATATTTGGGATTTTTCTTCAGTAGGCCTATAGTTGTTTATCATGGACAATTCATGCTAATTATGCTCCCCTACAAGTACAAAAGGTGATGATTGGTATCTAAATTAAATGTTCTCGGTGACATTGATATAAGTGTATACTTTAAGATATTTGATGCAAAAATTAAAACGATTTTATCAAACGGGGCTGAAATTTGGGGTTTTAATTATTACAAAGACATTGAAAGAGTCCAACGGAGAGCATGTAAAAAATATCTTGGGGTGAAAAACAACACCTCGAACACAGTGGTTTATGGAGAATGTGGTAGATACCCAACATTCACAAGTATTAAAGCCATAAAGTATTGGTTAAAGTTATTGAAAATGCCTTCATATCGTCTACCAAAGAAATGTTACAATATGATGATGTTATATGATAAGAATGGTCACAAAAATTGGGTTACTTCTGTAAGAAATTTCTTATTCACAAAGGGTTTTGGTTTTGTATGGATAGACCAGTGTGTTGATTCAAACGATGACTTTATTTGTCAAGTAACGAGGAGATATAACAATAATTTTATAATAAAATATATTTATTTACAAGAATGGACTGAAAACATATCCATTTCTAGTAAGTGTCTGTATTATATGATGTTTAAATTTACTCTAGAATCAGAAAATTTATCTTTCATGTATAAATGTAAAAACGTTTAGGATATCGTTAAGTAGATTAAGATGTTCATCACATGATTTATATATCGAAAGTGGAAGATTCAAATCAGTCCAAAGAGAAAATCGAATGTGCAGACTTTGTAATAATAATCAAATAGAAGATGAATATCATTTCGTTTTAATTTGCCCTATTTATAGTTCACTGAGGAAGTTGTATATTAAAAACTATGACTATATCCATCCAAACCTTTATAAATTTGTAGACTTGTTAAGTAACACAGAAATTGCAGTTATTCAAAATCTGGCTATGTTTGTCTACCATGCTATAGTATTCAGAACATAATGTATCTCTACACGTAATATAAGTTATACCTAATTGTTGAATATCATCTTCATTGTATTAAATGTGCGTGTACATATTATCATTGACATGTATTGTATTACAGACCTGTGGCCTTACAGTACCAGAAATAATATCATTTTATAATATAGGAGTTAATACACCAGTATGGAGCTTTTCAACAGGCCATAACCATATAAATTTATGATGGAAACACTCATATATAACCGTCCAACGTAAAGGCCGTAACCGATTCTCGATAGTAAATGTTAATATTCTACGTTATACAAAGCATGAAATACCAATTCGTTTGAAGAAAAAGTAATTTTATTCTCTTTACATACATAGTAAGGATTTCATCAGGATCGAATGCAATGGAATACATGTACACCGTTCACGTTAGTAAACTCAGAACAGTTTTTTTTCATATATATATATATATATATATATATATATATATATATATAAATATATATATATAACATATCACAAAGCATGACATATATATATAAAGATATAAAGATATCACTGTTAATGAAACAATTAAATGTCAATAAATAACATTCTTATACAAAACATGTTCTCTTAAACCTAGAAAGTCGGATTTACGCAGAGAACATCGGGCGAAAATCTTCCTAATAGTATTACGGATGAGCTGAGCAGTCCACGTTGTGCGGATAGTCACAATAGAACCGCTCTGGGTTAAACATCAACCCGACCGGGCAGTCGTGAACGTAGGGAATATTCTCAGAACAGGACAGAAACTTGCTACAATTGTCAGGATGGGGAAAGAGTCCTGCATCCAAGGGACAGACGAGTCCGCTGTAACATGTTACGAATTCCTTATGGTTGCATCGTTGTATGGAAGGGTCAAATAGCAAGTCATTACTGCAGCGCATACGCATGTGCTCATCTCGATCGCAGTTGTAATAGTAGGCGCAGTTTGTCGGATCAGCGACGATGTCCTTAGATGAAGCGCACTTAAAATGCTCCTGGGATGGTGGTTGCTGAATTTCTGTAAAAGTTACTGGTAATTACTTTTGGATACAGAAAATTTATTTCATAACAAATAGTCATTACTATGGGTGTTATCAACATATTTATGAGCATGGTCTTTTGTATATGATTGTCTTGTAATTTTGTTAAATTGTAATGAAATTAATCTAATATTTTCCTTGAAATGACATCTTCTTACCTGGGAAACAGTTGAGACTTGCAGCGGTCACATTATCATCGACAACTGAAAGAAATATAGACCGTTTAAATATATAGAAATAATAAATGATGGGTTTTTTTTGCTTTGTGCACTATTTCCATCACGACTATGTTGTGCTTAACTAAAATCGACCGACATGATCTGAAAAGGGATTAAAATAAGCTTATTTGTAGCATCGTCCAATTTTTCTTTTCCTGAAGCATGTTTCATAGTCGGAGTGTTAAAGGGGTGGAGGTATGTTTACGCGAAGGTCCATCAAATATTCATCGAACCTCCTGAACCCCCCTTTGATCATCTTCCAATTTTTGGAGAAAAATATAATTATTTACGATTTAATATGTATATGAATTAATAGAGTTATAAACAAACAGTTGGGTGAACGTGGTTCGTTTCACCCAGGATGGTTTCTTGTGATCTGATATGTGAAAGCTTCAGCCGTTAACAAATGGCTCTTCCGATTTTAATAAAACGCAATTTTCATTTGAAAACCCACATCGATTCTTACCATAACACATGGAACTGGCGAGATAAGGCAGAAGACTTCCTAATTGGGCAAACTGTCCCAGACTGAAGAGTCTGCAGTAGTCTCGTGTGATGTTAGGGAAGCCTGGGACGGTACCGCCGGTGCTTGTTGCAAACAGATTGATCCCATCGTCCAGAGCACTGTTCGATACATTATCAACCTCGTCAGCAACATCTTGTGCGTCCGATGACGTCAGATCTGCGCTACCGTACGTCATAATGACGCCAATCTTAGAGACACCACGTCTCCCCCCTAAGAGCATTTCATGGACCTTTTGTATCGCTTTGGGTACATTTTGACCTCCTGATATTTTGTCGTGGACTACTTCTCTTTGAGATAACAATGTAATTCTTGCGTTTAATGCCTGTACGGTAGATACATCACCAGGGTAGGCGAAGGCTACTGGTTCTCTTCCGTACAACACAAGACCAACGTTAGCGTTTTCGGCAGAGATGTCGTAGTAGCTCAACACCCCAACAAGAAAGTTCTCGAGGTGCTGAAACTCAAAATCTGGTATACTGTCGTTGGAGCCGGGGACAGCCACAACTATGTCGACAGGCCCGCCGCAATCTGAAAGATGTAATTAAATCATCGCCGTCAATGGACCATCGAATGAACATTTTTGTGTTTGGTAAATTATAAGATAACCACTCTATCGTATTTATAAGGTTTTATTCGAATCGTCTCACTAATGAGAGTCACCAGCCTACGACTACAGACAATCAGATAAGGGGTAACAGTACATGTAGATAGGTGTTTGTCCATACACGTGGATGTAATGTCTGGTATTGATGGAACAATTCTTGATACAAAAAGTGTTATACATTCAGTAAAACAACTTTAATAATAAAAGAACAGTTATGATATTGTATTAGACTTAATGATATAATGTTATTGTGTATTTAAATTGAATCAAATGGACTTTCCAATGAATATGTGAATATTGCTTCCTCAACGCTACATGGTGAGTCACCAGTGATAGGCCTATACCAAGACAGACACCGAAAGAACGTACAATGTATAATCTCAGAATAAATCTTAGATCAGAAGATCCGCTTGCATTGTGTTCCTTTATTTCGATATTCATGGACATGACGCACATGCTGTTAAAACATATAATATGTAAAATAATGTTCTGAAAGGTGTGCCCCCACCCTGGCGCCCACACTTTAGGCCTACACAAGTGACAAGGAAATAGCGACGTTGTTGAAGTGAGGTAATTTGGGGCTTGTCGTCTTCAATATAAGTTCACGTATGTCAAATTGGCTGATATCCTATTAGTTCTGTTAAATCCTATGGTAGATGATAGCCGAGTATATTCAGGTGAAGACAGTACAGTACCAATACATATATTGTACTCCCAACGTAGCACTGTATCAAAACATATAACTGCCTCTAGATTGTGAATTTGAACAGTTCTCTACATAAGCTGCCGAGCCCTTGACGAAATTCGAACCCATGCAATACCTTAATCCGAAGTCTTGGACTATCCAGTGAAACATGTTTGAGTAATATTACTCCCAGCTGACCATGTACATTACTACTAATATTAATATAGATTATGGTGTCATTCTAAAGTCAAGATGAAGCAATCCCTTCTGAGATTCTAGATTTAATCTATAAAAAAATTTAAATAAAGGAATTCAAAAGAATGAACAGTTTAACAATAATATCAATAACAATAATATTTTAATTTCGTATGAAAAGTAACAGAGCCTCAATATCTTACCAAGAGCGGAGCCAGATGCTGCAAGCACCAATGTCACGATTGCAACAACTTCCACCTTCATTGTGTAAATCTATACCTATGAGGGAAAATGCAAACACAAATGAGTATGTAAAGGAATTATTTATACAAAGGGTATATTACCAACATAAAGGTAGTTCTCCACTGTTTCATACAGTTACACTTATAAAGTAAATGTGGTTTATAAATATCAGTTATTCAATTGGATAATTCATTAAGAAGATGTCTACATGTATTTGAGGAAAGTTTATATATTCCGTAGAACTCGAATTTGGTGAGAAAAGTGTATAACTCATTCCCTCAAAGTTTGTAATCTATATATACTAAATATATATACATTATAAGAAACGTCGAATCAAATCAACGATTATCTCTTTAAGAACTAAGTCGCATGTAAAGTTGTACAGACATACACTGAACGGTTCAATGATAAACAAAACGAAAATATGCAATAGTAAGAATTAACAGGATACTTACCCCAGCGACACACAGAAAGTAAAATGCAAATTCTTGCTTGACGTTCTTCATTTATACTTTGTGCTCTAACAATCCTAGGTTATATTTATAACTCCGATCTCCCTATGTCAATGAGGTGAGATGTCAGCATAACACCATACCAGGATATACAAACAGGATATCTTATAGCCAACCGATGACTGAAGGGTGTTTTCACCTGCAGAAAATAACACTGACATAAATCATACCAAGCCCATTGTAAAGGCACGATTTAGGTTAACTCACTAAACGTCATATACATAGTCAGTATACCAGCAAAACGAACATGTAAATTATTTCAGCTTTGTTTTGTTATTTTTGTGTGAGCTATATTTGTTACACATGGGAGTATATATAATACTAACGTACATTATATGTACAATACCAAATACTATATCGTTCAATTATTACGTAACAGTTTCATATTTTCAAAAAAAAACTTGCTGAAAAAAGCTGGAATCATTTCTCGAAGGCGACATTTCAATATTTAATAAAATGGTGATATTTTAAGTTTAAATATTTTTATCAGAATTTTAAGTGTTAGACTATACCGAAACATAATTAAATCCAGCACGGAATAAAAAGTAAAGGTAAGTGCGTGACCCAACTGCACCCTTCATAATGAAGGATTGACTCTTATCTCAAGACTCACTCTAAATAGCTTAACTGTACTGTTTTATTTAAAGGGACTGTAGCACGTTTTCTAATGGAAATAAAGACATCTCACAAAGTTGAAAATAAATGTTACCAGTTCTAAAACGAATGGTTGTGGTTTGTATCGCGGATCCATTTCCCCATCATTGAATTATTAACAGGTGTTCACACAAAAATGGACTCTAGCAGTTTAGCCTAGCAGACCCCAATTCTCTACGATTACCGATAATCGGTTGTGTATAACGCTTTCTTACCCTCTTAACCTTTAGCCTGCTGGATTGTTTTCAGGTTTTTACAGAGAGCGTCAGATTTGTAAAATTGTAACAATTACGTCACATAAGTACCCTTTATTTTAGCTTTCTCTCCTCAGTAATAAACATATTTGAAAACAAAATATCGGAGTCACATTTTTTCTAAGTTATTATTGTCATGAATAATTATTAATTATGTAATAATAATTAATAATAATATCAATTATCTTTACACTTGTCTGTGGAAAAAATGAAATAATACAGTAGTTCTAAATTTGAATTAATTTTTTCAAACTCGAATTATTTTGTAAATAATTATTTATGTATCCCAATTTGTACACCATTTTTGTTCAAAATTAAATTCTATACCAGAAAAAATTTATCATGATGATATGTGTTTTTCTTTAAAAAAAACAAGAGCCTGTCATAAACGATCTCCGTTGTGTTTATAAACTTTCGACATAATTTTGAACTATAGATTTTCTTCAATGAGCAATGCAGTACATAGGCCTACTCACTCCTTCATCAGGTGGAAAGTTTGGAAATAACACAATATGGTACATTTATATAGTAAACAAAACAGTGGTGAGGAAACTCAATCGGGGAGATTAACATGCATGAGAATGGTATACAATAGGGATTTGTATTACAAACATGAGGGGGTAAAGCTCCGAAACGTCGAATCGTGGATTTTCACATTAAAGAATTAAGTTGTTATCCAGAAAATATTCGTGTTCTTTTGTATCCCACTTCCTCACGCCCTTCAAAGAAGTTGTCAAATATTAACTCATCAAAATATTACATTCATTATTTCTTTCAATTTGACTGTCTTTTAATCGTGATAAATCTACATGTTTCATTTTAATTTGTATTTTATTGCGTCATATTTTGTTCTGCGTGTTTTTAAATAGTGGAGTAGTATATAGGCCTATAATCAAGCACGTAGCACGTTTTTTGTGTACATTTTATTTTTTTCAAATTTCCCATTCATAATGATATATAGTTTATGTCATTTATATTTACTTTAGAGGGTAAAACATCTACCGGGATACGAACAGGTTCGAGTAGTTTCCCCGCCACAAGGAATATCGTCGGTTTTAATCAGACTGTATAGCTGTCATTTTATTGTGAACACATTTTATTATTTCGAATGACAAAACCGATTCCCATGGCATTACGGAACCATGTACAATCATTTTAAACTTGATTTTCCGAATGTAGAAGGGTGTTTTAGGCCTACTTCTGATGACATTATATGTTTCAATACGACTTAATTATTTCAGCTTAAAAAATGTTCTAGCTACTGCGCCCCTTTAACGTTTATAATGATCACTCAATTTGTGTGAAACATTTCAGTAAGAAAATGTATAATATCATGACATATTTCGGCATGGAAACAAAACGTTTATTTACAAGGACATTGATATTTTAGAAGAAAAAAGACTGTGTGTCTCTCATAACCCTAAATGGGTGGCTCGGCAATGTATTTTATGTTTATATTTACATGTATTTTTATTTGCATTGTACGAGGTGAGACCAAAATAAACTGTCTGTCTACGCTTGCCATCACTGTTGGATTTGTAAACAACATACCATTCCAATTTCGAATTAACTAACGAAGGGGGAAACCCCTAACGAGAAGCGAGTCCTAAATCCCCCTCTACTCGCGGTCTGTGCAGTGATCCGTAGCTTAGCTCGTTAGCGCACGGACTACTCATACCGGATTAGGCTCATGCACGGCTAACCCCTTTAAATGAACCTACTAATTAATTTACAAATCCATTTTCGTCACATAATACAATACGTTCGTGTGAACACTTATGTGTGAGTTCTGATATAAATGAACTTCTTTATTACTTTCTATAAAAAATAATAATAAATGATTAATTAATGACACGTTTCTGAAATGTTATTATGTTTTCGTTTCCGCGTGTCGTTGTTTTGCATGAACCCATCCAAGGGAGACAACTCGGCTCCAAGATGGCGGAGGAGAAATTTTCTCACGCCAGAATGCTTCTTCAACTGGCAAGATCTCTTGGAATGATAAAACCTACTCCAGTTGCAAAGGTACAGCTATGTTGACATATGCCATTTTTAGAAAAAAAGCTTTAGGTAGAAAGCAATAGCGGAATGCAACTTCTGTATATTAATGTTTGACATCCGATGTCTTGATTTGCCAATATTTCCGGAACCTTTGCCAAAAATATATCTGCATAAATATTATAGGTCTAATAATTATACTGATAACGTGTCAATTTTTTTTCATTGGCCGCTTTTTATTTCATAGTGTTATACTTCAAATTTTACACCAAACAATGAACTTTAAAATATTTTAGCATTTATAATAATTTATTAAAAAGTACAACCGGTTTTGAGTATCAATATTGAAAATGAACTTGTTATGGTAAATATTGTGAACAATGTGATAATAATAATAAAAAAATTAGTTTATTGGTTTAAAAGGGATACTAGACTTTGTTGTTTTTATGGGGAAGTCAAAGGTAAAATTTGCAATGACCTTTGACTTACACAATTCTTGATCCCCTAGGCGTAGAAGCTTGACTACAAATAACATTTTGAGCATTCAAAGGTAAAACATTTTGCTCAGAAATTCTGATTTAGGGCCTACAAATCATCTGACTTTCATGAATTATGATGTCAAACTCCTCGGTTAAGCTCAGAGTTTATCACAATAATTAACTCGGGACAGATAATCTGTTATTCCTCGCAAATCGTTGATTATTCTCATAGCCTAAAGTCACCTGTTTCCTGTATTACCACGATTACAGGTAAACCGACTACTGAACCTGTGTCCGCCGCTCGGTCGAGGAACTCTGAAGTTGGACCAGCGAGGACAAGATGCAATCATCGCTCTCGGTGTGTACTTCCTGGAGTCCGGTCTTCAGGTATGTCCAGGGTTCGAAATTAGCACTAGTCCGGTAGCCCATGGCTCGTGAAAAGGAAGCTGGGCTAGTAGAGTGTAAAAACTGGTAGTCCGAAGGACTAGTTAGAATTTGAGGTGAAATGATCATGGAGATGTATTTGGCTAGCTGGAATAAGTCTGGACCAGAAGTTTTAGAAATGCACTAGTCCAAGTGGCTACTGCATTGAAAAGGTTAATTTCAACCCCTTTAAGTCTGTGCTTAGTTTATTCAAAGCTGTCAATAGGAAATTGTACCGGTAAGTATTCCCAAAACAAAACAAATATAAAGTATAATATTTTCAAGATTTGTTAGTGTTTCGACTTCATTCTGTAGTAACACTAGACCAGTCACATAAAGTCATACAAGTGACTCTATGAGGACATGCTAGTGTCATTACAGTGGTCAAACATTTCAACCATGATCCTTTGTGCTTTTTATGGATTTTATACATAAACATGAATTAATTTTTCCATGAAACATGACATGAACAGTGACTCGATGAGGGAGTCTTATTTCTCGAAATAAAGATGTTAGCTTTATGAAAATTTATGCATAAATCATCCATGGTTTTGTAGTTTTTATCAAACTATGACTTATCCTTTTTGAAATGCATCTGTCTGAAACACTTCGCTTACATATATTCTATTGGTATGCTGATATAACAAACTATACATTGATGTGCCCATTACTTTTGAATGTTGGAAGCAGGGTTGTTTGAGTCCTTTGTCCTCACTAATTCTGTTGTTCTGGAAACTTGCAACTTAAAGGGGCAGAAGCACGTTTTTTCGCTCAAATAAGTTGATGAAATGTATTTGAAAAATAATTTCACCGATAGTAAAAGATCCTTCTCTCTTCGGAAAATAAAGTTTAAAATGAGTGTACATGTTTCGGTAAAGCAATGGGAATCGTTTTTGTAATGCAAAATAATAAATTGTGTTCACAATAAAATGGCCGCCATGCAATTTTCGCTTTATACGCAGTATAGTTTTTACCACTACAGATAATTGGTTTGTGTAATAAGATGTTTTACACTCTAAAGTTAATTTAAATGACATAAACTATCATTAAAAATGGGAAATTTGAAAAAATAAATTTTGCCAAAAATTTGCTACTGCTCCTTTAACAGTCTTTAAATTCGTATTTGAAGATACATTAACAAATAGTGCATTTATAGGCAAGATATTCCATGTTTTACCAAGCACAAACTTGTAGATAGTCACCTTTTATACTACTCAAAGGGTACTCAAATATACATACTATGAAAATATGACAATGAGTATGATATGATTGATTTCTCAATGTTTTCAGTACAAAGACAAGATCTTGCCGTATCTGCTCAAAGTGCTTCAAGGACTGTCAAAAGCACACTGGGTGGAAGGGCCTAAGGGTCTCAACAAGTACAGTGAGTGGAAGTGATTTCTTTTTAAGGTCATTAAGACCAAGAAAATCTTAGAATAAATGCATGAATGTATTTTTCATAATATTATGATCTCTTAACCTGCTAGTACATTTATGATCAGGAACCCTAGACCATGAATATTATCCTTGAGCTCAGGTCCCTTTACAAACAATATTTTCCACTTCAATTCATCAGGGCACTTATTTTCTGCCTTGAGAATTCGTAACTTTGATTGTACCTCATGTGTTAAGAATGGGCTAAAGAGGAGGGTTCTATCGGGGTATTTTTTGTGGAAACGAAATTCGAGAGGTATATCTCCGTTTACACAAATCGACTACTAATAAATGATTAAAACACAGTCAAGATAAAAGATATTAATAAAGGTAATATTTTGATGAATTTATATTTCACAACTTAATAAAGACAAGCGTACATTTGTTGAAAAATAAAAATAATGAGAACTGAAGCCATTCATCGGTGCTGCAAGTGGGGAAAAGTTTTCTACGGCATAACAGCAAATTGTTTATTAGTTTCATGACACGCTATGTGTTACTATGTGAACTTTCTATCAGTGTATATATTTTATCATTAAAATATTGTAAATTTAGGTAAAATATAGCGTGTTTTCATTTCACGTAATGCACAAAATCCAATATGGCAGATTTTGCCGACAGAACGGCCCCTTTAACAAGTTTGTGAGATTACAAATGTTTCTAGAATGAGGGCCATGCTAAAGGGTTTTTTTGAATAGTGACTTTATATACCTAAATTCAAATCTGACAAATCAGCAGTCTCAGTTTCTTAAGTTGTGGGGGGTTGCCTGCAAATAGTTCACTTTGAACCAAAGTCCAAGTGATACGCCATATATTTATTTGTTCTGTTACAGAACTTCCAATGCCAGAGTGTTTTAGTTTTTGTCTCAACACAATTTTGAGTGATGTGGCATTTCGAGATGATGATCTTAAAGATCAGGTAAGTACAGTTAATGATATTAGATAAAACTACAACAACTATAGAAAGTGATTTCATCAACTCTTATCTTATGTTTTCCTATCCATTATTATGTATGGACGAAAGTGATCACAATATATGAAATAGAACTTAAATCTTAAATTTAATGTTATTATTTTTTCTTTCTAATGAAAATTGTTTTGGCAACTAGTTTCCCAAAATCTTAAATGTTTTACAATGGAGATCCATTTCTTTTTCAGATTATTTCTACTCAACTTGAGGTCATGGAAGTTTTGACAAAACTGTGTGAAGGGACTTTTGAAATCCCAAAAGGTATGTTAAATTTTAGGAAATAGTTTATATATTGTCCATGATTTAATCATATGATAGCCCTTTTGATATACGTAATTTATTTCATAGAATAGCAAAATTGATTCAATTACATTACCCCTCATATTCAATAATGGTGACGCTCAATTTGCAAACTTTATTTCCAGAAACACTTGCATCATCCATTGTTCCAATACTTCTTGGAATGGCCAGATCAGTTGGTCGATCAAGTGACGAAGAACGACCGCTCATTTCGTGCGTCCTGTCAATAAATACAGGGAAGCCATTTCCAGTGCAAGAGATTGACAGTCAAAATAGCAAGAGAGCATTCAGCACCTTCAGGCCGATCCTGCCTCGGACCCTCTCGTCCCTGGTGATCAGTTCCGACAGTCCGAGTCCAACTAGTCCTTCTCCGACTGCTCTGGATCACGTGGATACACACCGGGAGAGGTCTCCGTCACCTCTCTCCGTGCCCATGAAAGATGGATTGAATGCTGATGAGAAAACGGATCCAGCCTCCACATACTTTAACAAAGTTGGATCGAGTTTTACTCGTACCAAGCCATGGGGTTTTGAGATTATTCCGGAACAGGATCATCTGCCTTTCGCTAGTGCGCATCTTCAAACGCTCGTCAGTGTGGTGAGTGGCATCTTTGGCTTCTTTTATATAGTAACTAGCGATCACGATACATAATTTATGTTTTATTATATAACGAGTAATGAAATACTGGGATATAAGTGAAATATACTGTCTGTAAAGCTACAATGAAGATATATATATATATATATGATATATTCATTGTGACCAGTGACTGATATAGTATATCGCTACTCACAGGTTAAAGTTTGTAAAGTAAAGAGTTTGACGTCATAAAACAATGATCTGACATAACCAATTCTCTTATGACGTGAAATTCTTACTGTGGTGACAGGATGTTTATGGTGGCAGCTCAACATGAAAACTTAATTATAAGGATAATGTCTTATAATAGATAGAATAACTGTTAATTCTCTATAAAATATAAACTTTCTACCTCACTTGATGAGATAAGCTTGATATTTGTCAAGAAAAGACTTATCCTCTAGACTATGTATTGTTTTTGCAATTCAATTAGTATTTTACAATTACAATAACAGTGACAAAGAAATACACTCTTTCTTTAGAAGTGATACTGCACAATTTGGTCAAGGAAACCTTTCCAATGAAAATCACAAACAACATTTAAAAAAAAACATACACACATATTGAGAAGGAATTTTAAAAAAAAAAAAAAAAAATGTGAAATTGTCTTCTAATAGTCTGGGGTGGGGGTTTATGAAAGAGAACATGCACATGTAGATAATCATAAATATAATAATAGCAGAGGAAAAAGTAATACATCATGCTTCCCTCGGCCAAACTCCATAATCTAGGCTAGACTCTGCTGTTAACGAGGTATTACATGGTGTAGTATTCTATGTGAGTATCTCTATGACAGGCCAAGAGACTGCTGGGCAAGGATGTACTGAGGAACCTGGACACCATGGTGCAGGAGGTGCTAGCTGACTGTTCTCCCAAGGTAATGATTAGAATGTGCACAACTTAGAATTAAACAAATAACAGCACTAGTTACTCATGATAGTCCTTGTCCTGCATTGTAGAAATCATGACTTTTTAGCAAAGGCCATTTGCTTACTCTAAGATATAATCAAGAATAGCGCATTTGTAAAGCGTTATTTCCTTGCAATTGCATGCTCAAAGTGCACAATTTATATTACTTTCTTGAAGGAATCATACTTTCGGTGCCCGACTACGCACTCCATGAGTCCGTATAGATTCGTACCTCCAGTGTTACCCATTTAAACGGTTTGGTGAGTGAGTGTAATGTGAGTGAAGAGCCTTGCCAGGGACACAACACAGTATGAGACCCAGGTCACAAAACAACAAAATCCACCTGGATTCAAACCCAGGCGTTGGCGTGAGAGATCTGCACGCTAACCACTACACCACTTTGCTCCACAATATTACATCAACAGGTATAACATCCACCAGCAAAATGCCAAAGCTTATCAATGTTTATACACGCAGCATGTTTTGTTCTTTTACAGTGTATAAATCTGTCTCGTTTCCCCTACAAGTCATACAGTGAAACTATAACGGTGGTGATAGTCACTTTGCTTCGAGACGTCTTGGAGCAGGAAAAAGGTGAGGATCCCTAATTAATCTTCTTATATCTCTGTGATAAATTTGAGAACTATGGCATATTGTTCTCGATAGCTAGGTGTAAAAAACATAGCACTTAGTAATAGAAAAAATATTTCAATATTTTTTCCCTGCCCTGAGGATATTTCCCATTTGAGATACTTTTTGTCGGCATCAACACCTTCATTTCAAAATCTCATCTGTGCTCCATAAATTTCTACAGCATTATCAATCACGTCTGTATAATGATCTTTTACACTTGTACACAGACCTGCCGCCATCGTTTATGAAGGAGATTGAGGACTTTGTGAAGATGCTGTACACATCAGGTCAGCATGATCTGGAGAAGAAGCACACCTACACGTACAAGGACCTGGACAAGGACTTCAACCCCTACCAGCTCACCGTCTACAGCAACGCAGCCTGTGTCGACCTCCTCTTCTGGGCCATCCGGTCAGAGTCAGGTATGTAGAGGAGTCGCCAAATATTGGATTTTGGGAAAACTTTATTTTACTAAGGAATTGGAAATGAAAGTCGTTAGTACAGTTATGCAGTATGTCGATCTTCTCTTCTGGGCCATTAGGTCAGAATCTGGTATATAGAGGTGTCGCCAAATATTGGATTTTTGGAAAACTTTATTTTACTAAGGAATGGGAAAACTGAGTTGTTAGTACAGTTGTGCAGTATGTCGATCTTCTCTTCTGGGCCATTAGGTCAGAATCTGGTATATAGAGGTGTCGCCAAATATTGGATTTTGGGAAAACTTTATTTTACTAAAGAATGGGAAAACAGAGTCGTTAGTACAGTTATGCAGTATGTTGATCTTCTCTTCTGGGCCATTAGGTCAGAATCTGGTATATAGAGGTGTCGCCAAATATTGGATTTTGGGAAAACTTTATTTTACTAAGGAATGGGAAATGAAAGTCGTTAGTACAGTTATGCAGTATGTTGATCTTCTCTTCTGGGCCATTAGGTCAGAATCTGGTATATAGAGGTGTCGCCAAATATTGGATTTTGGGAAAACTTTATTTTACTAAGGAATGGGAAAGCATAGAATGGGAGTCGTTAGTGCAATTATGCAGTTTGTGTTCACCTCCTCTTCAGTGTTGCACTTAAAATCACTTCACCAATATTGATACCTTTAGTTAGGATTGATTTCATACTCATCACCAAGATCCATTGAATTTGAATGTATTGGAAAAGTGAAAATATGCATAAAATTTATGAAATATAACCAAAAATATGGTAGGCGGTATCAACTCCAAAATACATTTTGATGCATTCTGCACCGAACTGAAAGAAGAATACAAGTGATAAAGTTGTGAACAGATTCATCCCTATAAAGAAGACAGACGGACCAGTATGACGTGTTGCTCTATTACAGAGGCAGAGAACCTGTGTATGAAGCTGAGTGAGAAGATCAGTATGAACACAGAGAGGAAGTTACTGCTGTCCCACACACCGCTCATCCTCGTGGCTCTTGAGGTAGGTCACTATCCATATGCACTCAGCCAGACAAATATTTGTGCTAATCACAGCAAACATGTAGAAATATTGTTTAAATCATGTAGACATGAATATTGTTAAACGCTGTCACACTTGTCTCCAAGGCCTAAATTTTCTACGATCTAGTTGGAGGACATGGTTAATTCATGGTTCTTACCTTCTCAACATTCAGAGAGCATTGAAAATCTAGACCATGGCTCGCAATATCTACAATGTTCTTGACTTTAACAATCATACTATATGTGAAAGTGAAGTTGCAGCGTACAAAAAGAACCTAAGATATAATTGACTCAATGTCTAACAGTACAGATCATTGTAATATAGTGACCCAGTCTGTGTGATTATTACTGCTTATTAAGGATAATGAAAACTGACGTTTTCTCACAAAGATATAAATTCTTTAGAAATTTACACACATGTGTTTTGGACAGTAACACTTAGTTATTCTGGAACAATATTAATTCTGTGAGATACATTTTCAGGCTATAGGGAAACTAGCAGTAAAGTTTCCAAACCTGGCAAGCACAATGGTGTCGACTCTTAGAGATTTTCTGGTCAGCCCGTCGCCAATACTGAGTAAGATGAACAAATATGCGTCGGCAGACAGCGGCTCCCCCAGCATCAAGATTATGGTCACAGATGAGAGCAAACCCTCACTGAGCACTCCAAAGAAGAAGCCAGAAAGAAACAAGTTGATGGCGACATTAGAAAATCTTCGAGACAATGCCATCCACAATATCTGCAGGTGAGGTATTTGCTAAGTGAATTATTTAGGTCATTGAAAATTGGTGATTTTTTTATATGATTAGTATTATGTAACTAATCCGCTGATTTCACTCATTTTGTGTTGATATTTCATTGTTTTTCTTCCATTGTATAATCCACCCTGGAATTTAATATCCATGCCTCTGTTAGAAGATTCAGCCTTTTCTATTTTGGTCCTGTTTCAGAACATTTCATTGGCTGACAAAATGTAGTGATGAATAACCAGCCTTCAGCAATACGAAGCAAATGCTGCTTAAAAAGTCAGGGAATTGTAGAAACATTGTGGACACCAAAATCTTGTTGGAGATGGATGGATTTCACATTTAAAAGTGTTAAATAATCTTGAGTTCATCTTTCAACAATCTCAAGCCTTGATTTCCAAATCCCTCCCTTTGTTCATGATTGAGTTTTTTCTTGAAAATATTGTTCTTGTGCATGGATATAATAGTTGTAATGATATTATACAGGGCACTGCGAGCAGGTCTGCAGGAGGACCCTGACTGTGTTCAAGCCTTCCTGGCCTCCCTGTCCAACAGGCTGTACAGAGCAGAGATGAGTGACAGGTTTGTAGTTTATAGATATTCATACACATACACAACTTACCAATGCAAGGCATAACTCTTGCCAGCCTCCATTGCTGGCTGATTTAGCCCTTGCAGTATTTCCTGAAGATATCTGTGCTTGGAAATCCGGCCCACTATGCATTTCAGGTGCAGCAATCCACTATCTTGGCACAACAAAGTGAGGGATATACTGCAAGGCTTAAATCGGCCAGTAATGGAGACTGGCAATAGTTATGCCTTGCGTTTGGAAGTTGACAGATACAATGATACATGCATATGACCATATACTGACAGTGGCTTTCAGTTATGTACAAACCCAGTGGAATAATAGGTAAATGTTTCTTTTGACCTTCTTTTCATTCATTTACGAAGAGTACGTGGACTTTATCCTAACAATTTAGGGGGGGGGGGGGGATTTAGGGGATTATGGAACATTTCCCCTCTCGTTACATAACCTGCAAGGGGTGATAGCTTATTGGCGTAGTGCAGGTCAGAAAGAGGTTTATTTAATATTGCATATATATTTTTAACAGTGTGTAGTAATTACATTTACTTGCTAAAGGGTACTTTTATCAGGAATACACAACAATATGATATTCTATCAGCAGTTTTTTTAAACTAAAAATTTAATAAATAATTATCATTTATCTTTAAGCAATAACATATATATAAAAAAAGATATCATTGTTTATTTTGTGATAAAGTTACTCTCGTTTTGGAGACTTGTCAATAGAATTGTAGCAAAATAGCTCTCATTTCATTGTTTTGACAATTCTCCTACTGATCAGCATGCTGTTAGCCTGTCTTGGCAGTGGTGTGAACTGCATGTTAGTCTGATCTACCTTTATTCATAGTGGTGAATGTGCATTTATGCATGGGTAGTCCTGTATAGCCTGTGGTTATGTTCTTTTTATTTTGTGACTAACTACAAAATCTTTGGGGTAGAACATTTCATGACTGTCAATTACTTGTTTGATTTTTTTTTGTGAGTCTGATCATAGAATTATAACAAAAGTAATAACTATTCAGGCATGAACTTACATATATAGTGCTCTCATCATGATGAGAAAATGCCGAGTAATGGATTTTGCTTACATGTGGTCTGGTAGAATACTGCAAGGGAGGTAACTCCCGTCATTGACAAAACTCAGTTTAAGTATGACTACTTTGACATGCAAAATAGATGTTTGAAAATCATTCAGTATTTGTTGTAAGAAATATTTGTGTGTTATTTTATTTTGTTTCTTTAAAAAAAATGTTACAACTGAACTGATATATTTAGACCCCAGAGGTTTTCAAGAATGTTTGATTCATAGAAAAGTTCATCTATTATTTGCGTAAACTAGTTAAAGACATATTTATAATTTTTAGTTAGTGATTATAGAAAGATTGGATATTACTGTGTTTTACCTGTATAATATATATGGTGTATGATGTGTGTTACCTGTAGTATATAATTTATCCTGCATGTGATGTTATGGCTGTATTATCCCATCAGAGCAGTTACCAAGTCTGCAGAGGCCCGCTGGCAACAACTGAAAATGGTCTTGAAATTTGTCCGCCCCAACAATTCTAAGTTAGAGGCAAAGGACGTCATGAGGCAATACCCTGTTTTATATAATTCTGATCCTCCTAATTATCTAGATCACAACAAATTCATGCAGTATTTCACATCAACTTCAAGCTGAATTTCTAATGACCAAATTCAATAGAATATTTGACATTTTCTCACAATGTAATGTTACCCTGACAAAGCATATCAGGGGGTCTGACAGTCTGTTCTTTCCATAAAATGACAGAACATGTAGTTCAATAAGAAATCATTATCTTATAATGACTGTTGATATCCATGAATATTTCATAAACATGATCAAGAACCCAGATCATAATTTGGCATTCACAGATGCTAGATTATCAGTCATTTAATTGTTTCAGTTTATAAAACTTTTAATATGGGAATTGTCATAATAATGTCTTTTGTCTGAAAACATAACATATTGTGCATGCACATTTAATTATTTCTGCACTAATTGCCATGAATATGTAAACAAAGAAATAACAGTGCATGAAACAAGTTTATGGTAAGGTTTAAAACTGTTTAATAACACAAATGTTGAACATCTAGCAAAGCATGAAGTTCGAGGATGATGTTGATGTGAACTGCTGTACTGTTTTGTATCAACTGACGCTAATACAACTGACTGCAGAACTTGTGTGATGTTGCTAGGCTGTAGCACGTGTGGTTTCTTCAACCTGTGTGTGACAGTATGTCTGTCTGTCTGTCTGTTCATCCCTCCTGTGTCTATCTTCAGTCTAGCTTGTCTCATCCACACAAGCAATAATAATGTAGTTGACACGTAGAATTGTTTCATCTTAACTTCTACATTATAGAAAGCTCTCTCTAGACAATTTCCTGATTTTGTTTTACCTTTTTAGGCTATTTTTCAGGTTTTGAAACAAACTTGGTATAATTAGATGAACATTTTTGTGATGATTGAACACAGCAAGTTTTGTTTTAATATGCAAGAACTGCTGAGCTATCAACAACAAGTATGTTATGCAAATAAGACATTTAGCAAAATATATCTTGATTATGATATATATGAGAGTGTCCATAATTGATGTTTGAATTCAAAGTGTAATCTTTCCTACATTTATGTGAAATCCCTTTTCAAATTCATGATTATGAAACAAAATACTTTGAAATAAATTCTTTTATTTCTAAGTTCTCTTAACCAGAAGATATTTGCATGAGCTTTGACACATGACTATATTTCAGTTTAATTTTATCATGACCCTAAGAAACGTTCCACTGAAACTATGAGCTATAAGATCAATCACAATCACATCTGGCTGAGAATAATCGCAGGGTTTGGATAGTATATAATCCTTTTTATTAATCTGATAAGCTAGACAGAGAATGAACAGTTACAAGAAGCTATTGCTTGTCCTATAACCAATCAGAGTCATCTTGCATTGCTGAGATACATATCTTTTTATACAATATCTAGCAAATTGACAAACACTTTTGCTTATATTGTGAATTTTAAAGGTTTGATTTGAGGAGTAAACGTGCAATTAAGGATGGCGTATGATTGGCTTTGTATTTTATGAGTCATGGACATAGACCATTTATCTCCACACAGACCAAAAACACCTACTGGAATCAGTTGATGTTTCTGATTCATAGATCACAAGTATTCCACTTCTCTGTCTGAATTAACTTCTGTGTCATGTGTGCTGTGATTTCCTGTGTTCATCATAACCATAGAGATTTTTACTTTGATAAAATTGCCCTACCTATTGTGATTTGGTTTTGACAGAGTATTGTGACGCATATAAATACCTCGTCAGTATTACATGTATATGGGGCTCCTTTCTGTTAAAATTTTATTTTATTTTCATTTCATTATTGAACAGTCTCTTGATACTATTTCTGTTGAATTAAAAACAATTTGAAGAAATTTTACACTGAGAAGATTTTACTTATTTCTCCCTTGTGTAATTTCTATTAATTTTTTAATCATTGTTTAAGTTTACACTTGAATTTAACCCCAAATGCAATGTGATCACAAAATGTTTACAGAAGTCTTCTCACGGGCTTGTCACTAACAATTCAAGAGTGAGATCTCTAATCTAATCTCCATGTTATTTACCCTTTGTTTCACTCTAGTTCCATGTTTAGAAACTATTTGTATTGTGTTTTGACAACATCTTTTTCATTATAAACCAATAAAACAATTAGTTACTCCATCTTTACACTTCAAACAGTATCCATAGAAGTTTAGAGGCACACCATTACTTGATGTAAAGCTGATATGGTTGAATGTGAAATAGATTCTAGAATACTAACTTTTGGATGATTTCCCTAATTTTGAGTAATTGCATGTTTGTCCCCTGCTGATGTGGGACTATGAATTCAGCAACATCTGTCCATCTGTCCGCACATCTTTGTGTATGTTCCATTCTTGTTAACATGACATCTCAGGAAACGGTACATTCCATTATCTTCAAATTTGGTGACATCTTATGTATGGTGGATTAATCAGCCACCATTCCACTTTGGTGACCTTATGTGAAAGCTCACCACAACACTTTGGCCACTTTTCAAACTCCTGTTTACCCGTCATCTCATGAATCATATCCTATATATATATCTAAGACTTTTTAAATGACATGGTGAAGTGTCATAATTATCAAGTTATCATTGAATATGAATATAAGTTTCTGACATGGAGCAAGCATGTGACTGTTTAATATCGTGTAGTGTATCAGTTTATAATATAATATTAACACATCTCTTTATTGTACAGTAAACTCATTGGTGGCAGCATTTACTAATTATGATTATCTGATCTAGTGTTTTTTCATATTCATAGTTACTTTCCTCTTTATCTATAGCTTTGCAAAAAGTTCTAGAATTAAAAATAATCTAATGTAAATTTTACAAATGCTTCTGTTACAAGAGTATGATTTAGTTTGATATGCATTATAACCATTGTAAGGTATTTGTGCCTTATTTTCAGTAATATTTTCAATTTCCAAACCACTGTTTCTCTCTATAAGCGAATTCTTTAAACTGTCAATATAAACTAAACACTGTCTGTATTAAACCGTGTTTGAATTCTCTTCTTTTTGTCAATATTAAAAAATATTACATTTCTTGTTTTTTCCAATATTATTAATAATTTTGATTCAATATTGCCATATTCATTCATAACTGTTTCATCTGTAAATTAAATCAAGCTTTTTTGGTATTTTTATAATCTTGTGTGGAATGGATAATGAAATTACTTGCTTTACTCACATGTCAACAGAAAGGTAAAGATCTGCTAATAAACAAAACATCAATGAATTGTCATTATTTCTGGTATGTCATTAACATTATGAATGGTGATGTTTCATTAGCTAATTCATTGTGTTGTCTCCTTGTGAAATTTTATACATTTTAACCATTTGTAATTATACACATGAATTTAACTTGAAATGCAATGTAACCACAAACTATTAGATAAATCTAAAACAATGATGATCAAATGAAATTGCCACAGAACTGGTGTTAAGCATATACATCAACGAATGAAAGTATCACTCAGTCACAAGGGCTTGCATTGCTTAGCAATAGCAATAAAAGACATTTGCCTTTATGCCTAATCCTATTACCATGTGATGAAAAGGCTTGTATGAGCATCTATGTTTCTAATGTTATATCTAAGTGATACAAACTCCTGTGCTCTCAATCAACCATTTGGATTGATCATCATTAAGTGTTGAATGTAGTAATGCTCAACATTGACTTATAGCAATTTCCTTTGACTACAATGAGTTATGTCCTCCTTCAGAGAGTCCACCCTTATTTCCACCAACACAATCCTGACGCTGGGCCATCTGGGCGTGGCACTCAAGAACACCCCCAAGACGGTAGAGTCCATTCTGCAGATCTTCCTTCAGAGGTTCTGCTCACCTCCCTCACCCCTTGATGTGCTCATAGTGGACCAGCTCGGCTGTATGATCATGGCTGGATGTGTGAGTATTGGACCTTTAAATCAATGCAAATCATTAATCATCTCTTATCTGTTAGTCTAGTTACAGTCAGATTGTTCATGATGAGACATTGTTATTGTACTGAGACACACAATAAAAAGCCAGAGTGCATTTTCAGTTAAACCCTTGTTCAGTTTGCATTGAGACAAGCTAGTGCAGTGGTTAGCACATTCGGCTTGGGATCAAGAGTTCCGGGTTCGAATCCTGCCAGGGGTTCAGAAAGTTTGTCTGCTGTAGAGAACTGTTCTACACCCAGTAAGATCTGGATGCAATGTTTCACTGAATTTCAATGCAGTACCGTCCATGGTTGGCTAGTTCCAGCTGATGCTCGCTGGTTTGACCGCAATGCATATATCCACCATTGCATTGCAGGCTTTCTACCTGCAATAATACTAGCAGCCGTGATATAAGTGAAATACTCTTAAAAGGGGTGTTAATCGCAACTCACCTCACCACCTCAGTTTACGTTGGTTTATGATCATCTGAGACTTGAAATAGTTTTGAAAATCCAGACCAGACTCTGTAGGATATAAAACATATCTGTCTATATCTGCATACTGTAAAGGGAACAATTTCTTCCTGAAAATGTGTTTTTGAAATACAGAATTTAACAAGGGGTAGTTTTTAACCTGGCGAGCAAAATAACATGACCTTGAAGGAAAAGCACTCGATCACTTCCTTGAAAACATTGTTAACTCTACGCCGAAATGTAGCATTCATTGCAATAAAGTTGACTGTCAATAAATCTTGGTTCCCTTCATATCTACAACTCTAAAATGCCCCACTAAATATTATGATGACGATTGCTTATTTCTAATTTTTGCATGTGAGTGCATGTTGCTTTGCTGCTTGATTATGATTTTCAAAACCACTTACCTCAAACCTTAATTGCCAACCTGGTTATGTGCTCCCCTTGTAGTCCGGGATCTACCAGGAGGTGATGAACTTGTTCAACCAGATCAGTGTGGAGAGTAGCTCCGCCTACTCCATGAACAAGGACGAGAAACTCAGGGGATACCGGTAAGTGTCGTAGATCGGGATCAGTTCAGTTTATCAAACCTAATGATACCTCAGCTGTAAGAAAATGTTTTCAATTCAAATTATTCGAAAGTCCTTAAACAAAGTTGGCAGCCATAGTTAAATGACAGTTTTGTGGAGTTATACATATAATAATCTTAGGCTACTACTCATAGTGTTCAATATGAGAGAAATATCATAATCAAAATAATATGTTAATCATGATCTCTATACCAGACCTGCTGCATTTTTCGGTCATTCCTTGTTTCAAGACTTAGTTAATTTATCAAAATATATTGTACATCTCTCCTCTCTTGTTAGAACAAATGATGTCACTATTTAAATTTCGCCTATCTCTTGTTTTGAATCATAAATTTTATTTATATTATATCATATCTTGTCAATATGCTCTTGTACCACCATGGTTTTTTTGGGAGAATAAAGAATAAAAAAAAAAAAAATTCTTTTCAAAACCTAGCACTCTAATGCAAGTAAGACATTTTCACTTTGCAGACAAGTATCCCAGTCCGTGATAAACGCCTTCGCCAACATTGCCGCCAACATCCAGGGAGACTCTGAACAACAGGATCTGCTGAGTCGGCTCCTGGAACTCTTTGTGCAGATGGGTCTGGAGGGCAAACGAGCCAGTGAGAAGATCTCGGAGACCATGAAGGTACACATTTTTCAATAGTGGCCATTGGTTTGAATCACACCAATTAATTATTAGAGTCAGATTACACTAGTTAGTCTGGTTATAGTTTGACCTAAGTGCAAAATTTTGCAATGCAATTGCCATACTACAAATGGTTGCTTTTCACTTCATAACATTTGTAAACAAGGCCTTGCAACAGTGTTGGTCTTACATGTGGTTATTGTTTATATGCATTTGTAACAATTTTGAAAACGATGTAAATCATTGATCATTCAGATAGATTAGATTCTTTCAAAACAACATTGTTATTCATTATGGAAAGCTCACAATGATTTTTAAATTGCAACATACAATAGTTGAAAATATATCCTATTTGTGGCTCATTGTAAGAACCAAACAGCTGAAAATCTAAATTATGTATAGCTCCAGAAAATGAAAAATCTTGAGGGTTATGACAATACTGCAACTAATTCATTTTCTCTCCAACCAGGCATCGAGTAGTGCAGGGAACCTTGGTGTTCTGATCCCAGTGATAGCTATGGTGAGTGAAAACATCTCTTTTAAAGGAGGGGTCTATCGGGATATTTTTTGTGGAAACGAAATTCATGAGGATATTCCTGTTTACTCATATATGTGATTAATACATGATTAAAACACACTCAAATTGAAAGATACTAATGGAAGTAATATTTTGATGACTCTATATTTCACAAATTGATAAAGGCAAGCGCACACTTGTTGAAAAATAAAAACGAGGAGAACTGAAGCCATTCATCGGCGCTGCGAGTGGGAAAATTTCGCTACTGTCTAACAGCATATTATTTATTAGTTTTATTATGTGATATCTGTTACTATGTGAATTTTCTATCATTTTATATGTTTTAGGTTTTAGAAAGTGTAACATTGGGATAAATATAGCGTGTTTTCATTTCACGTAATGCCAAGAATCCAATATGGCGGATGCTGCCGATAGATCGGTGATAGAACTTTCCCTTTAAGCTTTCTTTCTGTAGTACAGCTCATCTAAACGTCTTCAAGTGCAGTGTTTCAGTATAAAACCTAACGGCATTATCAAGCATGTTGATAACAGTATAAGGATCTTTCCTGAAAGGACTCAATCATTAAATAAAAAAGTATCATCCATAAAACTCTTGCTTTCTCTATACTTCTAGAATGTGTCTCAAAACAGTTTATCAATCTTCAGTTTGATAAATATTCTTGCAATTTCTTAGGCTTTGATTAAGCATAGAGGGACAACTCCTGTCATTCTGTCAAAAAACTGATTCCAAATTTCATTCTTTTTCAGAAGGGATCCTCCTTGGGGTACATATAGCATAAAAATCCTTATTTTTAACTTGATGACAGATTGTAACTTAATTTTATAAATAACAGTAAAAATAAGTTCAAAAAACATAAAATAAGTGTTTTCCGAACGTGTGACCACCCTGTGTAGAGCCCCATCCCGGTGCAAACCAAGGGACGTAACTCTAATCTCACCACTTATCAATCTGTCATTGACCAGACAAGACTTGTTTTTTGTTTGAGAGACCTTTTGACTTGAGTTCGCTATTTCTGACGAAAATGGACAAGACTAAGAATACTGTATGTGTGGTAACCCCTTTTTATTCGTAGAGGCGAATGTTTAGGTTACTTATATGGTTTTTGTCGCGTTGTAACTTCGTTTTTCAATTCGCACGTGCTTCGAATTGAACGAGTAATGGCGGATGGAAAACGCTCAAAATGGCGGATCTCAAACAAAATGCAATGTGTTAGTACTTTGCTATTCTTGTATTGAGATTTGTTTGTTTTGAAGGTTCTTTATCTTGCTTCGCATTGTAGGGCAGCACTTTACTGACGAGGATTTCTCCCTGTTTGAATTTTTTCATTCTCGAGGCCATCGTCTCAGTCGGCAAGATGTACTAGGTATATTCATGCTTTATTTCTTTCAGTGGCTTACTATTTATTACTTGCCTAGTGCTTAGTTATTATAGTATCGCCTCTGCGTTTTGTTTGTATGATGCACTTTTATGAAACATAAACATTGCACTTACACACATGCATTCCCCTAACATTCTGTGTTTGACTTGCAGTCATTCACCGAATGTACGGGGTGTAAGGCCCGGTTGCCCCCGGCCGACAAACACGATCGTTGTTTGGTTTGCCTCGTCGAGGATGAGCATGACGACCAGGCCTGCGATTTGTGTCTCAACTTCACGCCTAGAGCCAAGAAGGAAAGGGGTATGGATACCCTGTTCTACAGGAACCTCCAGAAGGCGGGCCAGGAACTTAAGGGTTCGATCCCTCCCTCTAAAGAAAAGAGGAAGGGTGGTAAGGGCAAGGGTAAAGGTAAAAAAAGGGTGAGTTCCTCTCCTATCCCCTCTTCGTCATCAGAGGAGGTGGATATGGAGGTGGGATCACCTGCTGTGGGGGATACATTACGCCCCCCAGTTCTTTCACCACAAACTCACACACCTGTTCGCACTTCTACTAAAACTAATCCTAATTTGGATGCAGAGACTATCTCAGCTCTCATCCAGGAGCAAATGACGGGGATAGTGGGGACGATGATGGCGCAGCTCCGTAAGGAGTTGTCTGTCGTCGCCCTGCCTGAACCTGATGCTCCAGGGTCGGCCGGCACTAGTGTTGGTAAAGACTCCGGGACCGTTACTGAACCGGGCGCAGGCCCCGGCAAGGTAGCGGTACCCAACGAAGGCATCCGCGAGACTGCTCCGGCTCTGCCTCGTACTCAGGTAAACAAAGCCCCCTCGTCGGTGCAAGGCAATCCGGTACCGAGCACGTCGAGGGGCACCGGTAACCCCAAGGGCAAGGGCGCCGGCGCTTCGGCGTCGGTGCAGTCGCTGCCTCGTGGGCCGGCTCCGGTTGGGGAACGAGCACCGGTGGGTGGCACCGGGTTTCGCATCCCTCTCAAACGGGCTGTCCGTGATCGGTCTCTAGACACCGCGTCGCTATTGAGTGGCTCCGGTGACGGGGATCGGTCAGAGGATGGCTCCGATTTGTCCGAGGAGGATGAGGAATCCGGTCGTTCAGTATCGCTCACCGAGCTTCTGAGGGAGACGCGGGATCGCATAGCGATCGCTATCCCTCAGACGCTTGTTCCCGTCCCGGAGCAGGTCACCGAGGAATTCCGTCTTCCGGGGGAGGCTTTCGCTCTCAGCAAGCCTCCGGCGACAAGGCTCCGCATAATTGATAGCTTGTTGGTTGAGGCGATCAATCCTCTCCTATCTGGTTCCCGTACGAAGGCTGATCTGCCTGAACTGAATAAGAGGTACCAGTTGGGGGAGGAGGGTCTCTTCGATCTTCCGGTTATCGACGAATGCGTCCTAACTTCTGTCACCCTGTCTAGCGCTCAGGCGCAGCCTTCTCTAGGCAAGCAGGGCCGACGACTGCCTCCATTTCCGGTGCAAGCTGCCATGTTCAAGGCCGAGTTCCGTGCCCATGAGGACACGTTCAGGAACGGAGCCCAACAACTTAAGGTGGCGGTGGACGGGGCCTACCTTGCTGCTATGCAGGCTAAGGACCAGGCGGAGATGCAGGAACTGGGCACTAAGGTGACCACGTTCCAGAAGCAGCTGGCAGAAGTTTCTAGCTATCTGGCCCGGGACTCAATTAGGAGTGCCGCGAGCCAGATAATGGGCGCAGTTATGGGGATGCGCCGGCTGTGGCTGTCGACGTCGAAGTACTCACAGTCCACACGCCTCACACTGCAGAACCTGCCTTTCAGGTTGGGGTCCACCCTCTTCCCTGGATCGCAGGCTGTAGTTAAGGAAGCCGCCGAGCAAAAGGTTGCCTTCGAGGACTCTAAGGTGCTCCTCGAGGACCCTGCTCCGCAAGAAAAGCGAGCGCGGCCTTCCCCCCTTGATGGTCTCTACCCCGCGCCGGGGGGTGCGAGCCAGGCTTCTTGGAACGCTCCTATGGGTAACAAGAAGAAGTACAAGGGGAAGGGAAAGAAAGGGCACTTCCGTGGGGGCCAAAAGGGCCAGCGGAATTTTCGGAACCGAGGCAAGCAAAACAAGCAAACCTAGGTTCTCCGAAGCCCGTGTCACCACCCAAAAGTCCAGCAGCTCGAATGCTGCCAGAGACGGGGGTACACTGTCTTTCCAGAGATCTTCCAGTGGGGGGCAGACTATCTCACTTCGTCTCAGAATGGGAGAAAGTCACCTCGAATACCTGGGTCCTGTCCACACTCAGGGAGGGCAACTTACCACTTTGGAAGAACAACCCACCGACTTTCTCCGGGATACGGCACACGAAGGTGCCCGAGTTGCCCGAGAAGGCTGAAGTCCTTCGTGCCGAGGTGCAGGCTTTGCTAGACAAAGCAGCCATCGAGGTAGTACCACAGGGTCAGGAATTGAGCGGTTACTATTCAACCTACTTCCTGGTACCCAAGAAGGACGGAGGGTTCAGACCTATCCTCAATTTGAAGTATCTCAATCGCAGTCTTCAGGTTCCAACGTTCAAGATGGAAACCCTGAGGACGGTGATAGCATCAGTAGAGAGGGGGGATTGGCTGTCGTCAATAGACCTCAAGGATGCTTATCTGCATGTTCCAATGCACCCCGACTTCAAGGAGTTTCTTCGGTTCTCCTTCGACGGGACGTGCTACCAGTTACGGGTGTTACCCTTCGGCAGGCTGATGTTGGTACCGGCACAGGCCGCCAGGTCGCAGGGCAGGTGTTGTCACCCGTACCTAGACGACTGGCTGATCAGAGCCTTGTCTCAAGAACTAAATCAGGAGGCCACCCAGCAGGTGTTAGACATCTTGCTCAAGCTGGGTTGGATCATCAACCTGAAGAAGTCAGACATCGCCCCCAGGCAGGACCTGGTCTTTCTGGGCGCAAGGTTCGATACGGCCTCCGGTTCTGTATCCCTGGCCCCTGACAGGGTGTCCAGGGTGATCGGGGCAGTCCACTTGTTCCTTCAGTCGCCCACCCACACAGCCAGGACTTGGCTGCAGTTTTTGGGTCATATGGCGGCGACAATGGACGTGGTTTGGAGAGCTCGCTTGAGAATGAGACCTGTTCAGCAAGCGCTGGCACGAATGTGGTCTCACTCGGACAGCTTCGAGAAGGTTCTGACCACACCGGTTTGGGTGCCAGAGCACCTTCGGTGGTGGGTCTCCGAAAGCAACCTTCTCAAGGGTCTATCGCTAGAGCCTCCAAAGCCTTCGGTCATAGTCCAGACAGACGCTTCCCTATCAGGCTGGGGGGGGGGGGAGTCCTGGACGACCAGACAGCCTCGGGCCTTTGGTCGCAGGAGGAGTCGAAATTGCACATCAACGTGCTGGAGCTCAGAGCAGTTCGACGTGTGTTCGAGTGCTTCAAGGAGCGGATCAGGGGGCTTGTCGTGCGTCTAGAAATGGACAACCAGACAGCCCTATCCTACATTCTGAAACAGGGCGGCACAGTGTCTCCATCTCTCCTTCAGGAGTCGTGGCAGTTCCTACTGTGGTGCGACCAGTTCAGCATTCAGGTGGTTCCTGTTTATCTCCCGGGAGTGGACAACGTCCGTGCGGACGCCTTGTCTCGGCGCATCCTAACACCTCACGAGTGGATGCTCGACCGGGGGATATTCGGAACTATCTCCCTGTTGTTCGGGTCGTTCCAGGTGGATCTGTTTGCGTCAGGGATGACGAATCAGATACCTGTGTTCTGCTCAAGAATACCAGATCCAAGGGCTCTAGCCAGAGACGCCTTCGCGATCGACTGGTCGGACAGAGTACTGTGGGCGTTCCCTCCGGTACCTCTGATCCCCAGGGTTCTTTCTCAGTTGACCAATCAACCAGCTCGCCTCCTAGTGCTTGTGGCGCCACTTTGGACGGCTCAGAGCTGGTTCCCGTCCGTTCTCAGGTTTCTCGTGCAGCCTCCTGTACTGTTACCCTCGAGACGAGACATACTATTTCAGGAAGGGGCACCACACCCGAATCCTAGGATTCAGTGGGTGGCTTGGCCACTGTCCGGAATCGCCTCCAGGAGAGCGGTATTCCTGCACGAGTTGCAGACACAATACTGGCTTCGAGGAGGGATTCGACAAACCTTCAATATGAAGATCGATGGGCCTGTTATGCGCGCTGGTGTGGCGATAGAGGGCTTCTCGATCCCTTTTCTACAGATCTAGTCACTGTTTTGGAGTTCCTCCAGTCCAGGTTAGATGCTGGTTTAGCCGCATCGACCGTCAGGGGATACTCTACGGCTATTTCTGCTTTCCACATACCGGTGGACGGTGCTCTTTTGGGATCGCATCCACTGGTACAGCGTTTCCTAGCAGGTGTGGACAGAATACGTCCGGTTGTCCGGCGTATCAGCCCTACCTCGGACCTTTCTATTGTTTTAGATTGGCTCTCAGGTCCGGGGTTCAGAGATTTGAATTCACTGTCACTACAGCTTTTGACGTGGAAGACCGCCTTTTTGGTGGCTCTGGCGTCGGGCAGGCGGGTAGGCGATATTCATGCGATGTCTGCTGATCCCGAACTGACTGTCTTTCATAGAGACAGGGTCAGTATCAGGCTGTCTGACAGCTATCGTCCCAAGGTCGACCACTCGTTCCATGTGACGGCTCCTATCGAACCGCCGACTCTTATGCAGCCGGCCTCTTCGGGGTCCACTGGGAACCAGGCGCACATTTTGGATGTGCGCAAGGTTCTTAAGATATATATCAAACGTACCAGGGCTATCCGTAAAGATCAGCAACTTTTCTGTTGTTACGGAGGTAGCAAGCCTGGTTTGCCGGCATCGAAGCAGTCAATATCCAGGTGGATAGTGTCTGCAATTGTCATGGGCTACGTTCACAAGGGCTTAGAAGCCCCAGGTCAGTTGAAAGCTCACTCGGTTAGAGCGGTTGCGACGTCTAAGGCGTTCGCTGCGGCTCTGCCCATCGAGGAGATCTGCTCCGCCGCTATCTGGAGCCGGCCGAGCACGTTCATTCGACATTACCAACTAGACAGGCACTCTAGGGAGCGCGCTCGGTTTGGTCAGTCGGTTCTCTGGTGGGCAGAGTTGAAACTCTCTAGCTGATTGAGCTTTCGAGTTACTTGTTGTTGTTACAAGTTATGTTCAGTTTGGTTCAGTTCAGTTGCTGTTTGAAAGCTAACTAACTAACAATTGTTCATTTTTAATAACCAGTTATGTCACTGTTTTGGGCATTTTTTATCCCTTACAGCAGGTGTCCCTAGGTCACTGCCTTGTTTGGGAAGTACTTCCTCCTATTATTCCCCAATAGTCTTTTTGGAGAAAAAAAGAGGGGGGGGGGGGGTATTTGGCCTGGATAACGGTAAATTAGGCTGGTTAGCCAATTTGGTTAGTCCCCAAGGGATCACCCATCGTCAGCCCTCGGCGCGGGAGGTCACGTGATCTGGTAAGTGTGACACCTTTCTTGGATTAAGTAGAGCACTGTTAGGGGGATTTTAGTGTACAGACAGAATCCACATCCTAAGTCTTCTTTGGGAGTCTGCCTTATGCTATATGTACCCCAAGGAGGATCCCTTCTGAAAAAGAATCGAACCAACCTGCAGAGGTTGCAGATTCTTTGAAGGGATCCTCCTTGGGGTACGGCCACCCACCTCCCCTTATTCTGTCTGACTGGGTTAGATTGATAAGTGGTGAGATTAGAGTTACGTCCCTTGGTTTGCACCGGGATGGGGCTCTACACAGGGTGGTCACACGTTCGGAAAACACTTATTTTGTGTTTTTTGAACTTATTTTTACTGTTATTTATAAAATTAAGTTACAATCTGTCATCAAGTTAAAAATAAGGATTTTTATGCTATATGTACCCCAAGGAGGATCCCTTCAAAGAATCTGCAACCTCTGCAGTTTGGTTCGAGTTTTAGAATTTGCATTCTGTTTTCTGCTTCATTTAAAGCCCTCATGTGAAGTAAGTTCTTGCAAAATTAAAAAAAAAAAGTTCTGCTTAATTTTCTTTAAACCATACAGCACACTCTTTCTGTTCATACATTCTGTCATTTTCATTTGTCAATTTTAACTGTACCTAGCTGTCAAATATGTATTTTCCTATCTAGTTTTAGAAAATGGCTTGTCAGGCAACATAATTGAAGAATTAATTCTCTTTACCCTCAGTTGACGAGGAGACTTCAGCCGATCCGAGACCCGAACCGTCGACTCCACAAACTGTTCCAGGACTTCTGGCAATACTGTGTGGTTATGGGTTTCACTGAGGAAGAGTCAGGTACTGCAGCAATGTGGAGAATCTCATGTTCAACTGATCTGTATCTTTATATTATGAGATCAAGTAGCTGTAGTGATTAAGAAGTAATTTTAACTCTTTTTTGATCATATGACAGACAATAGCATAAGTATCATGTCACTTTTTCATTACATTTGTGTTCAGGAACAGAGTCCGATAACTTGGCATCATTTAGCGGCCTTTATATTTCTTGTATTATACTCTTATATTATTATTGGTAAAATGTGGCTTCAATGTACAATGTAATGGATTATCAATAAGAAAATACAGAATATATACCTGTTGTTGCACAAACTAAAATCTTAAAATTTCAATGAGCGCTATAGTATCAGTATTCAATGCCTTCAATGCCTCTTCTCTACTGACAGGGTTCTGGCCGCGAGACTGGTACGACGGAGTGTGTGAGATCTCCACCAAGTCTCCTCTTCTTCTCACTCAGGATCATCTCCGCAAGGGTCTCAAGTACAGTGCCGCTCTCCGCAGTGAGACGGTCGGACAGGTGGGTTGTCATCTAATTTGCTCTGGGTATTCAATTGCTTTGCATGTTCATCATGTTCCATGATGGTTTTAAAAAAAATGTTTTTTATACTTAAAAGTAGGATATTTCGACATTTTGTACAAATTTGGGACAATGTTTATGCCTCCAAAAAATAAATAATTTGTACATCGTTAACAATTGTCATATTGAAAGAGGGGGATGGGGGATTCATCAATGGGCTCAACAGAATTACATGCAAATTTGTTCAAAAGGTGGAGCGGGATGGTACGAAAACACATCAAACTCTGAGACCACTGTTAACGAGACATTCGCTGCTAATGGCTGCAATATTGCCAAAGTGGCGTTAAACAATAACTCACTCGCTCATTAACGAGACACTTAGGACATACTAGAATGAATCAGGTGATATTAAAGATAATATCATCTCTCTGTTTTTTTCGATGTTAATTCGTTTATTCATATAGACAATACTTTCAAGTAAGCAAAACACAAACGATTATTTCGAAGCGTCACCTACTCATCAAGATATAGCCCTTCAAAGTGAGTAAATTTAGCCTGCTCATTATCTGATTCTTGAAACATTTTGCCGCGGCCCCTCAGTGTAGCATAACCTTTGTTAGCGATGTGACGTCATACACAGGAGTTGCTTAATGAAATCCTTAGGCGATTTGTCGATTTTCGTCGATAATTCGTTTAAAACATGATAAGAATGTTTTGACATTACAAGTTTCCGATAGAATGGGTATTTGTGCGTCCGTAGGGAGTAATTTCGGAGTTTTAGGAGCATGTTTCGATATTCAACCGCTGATTTTAGATTTGTTCTTTTCCCAATCAAGTGGAGTGTTATGTTATCTTATAAGCTACAATATGTTTTGAAATGAATAACTGACAAGTCAAAAATAAGAAAGATCATGCAATTTACGCCATTATTAGTTAATGTTTTTGTTGTGCTTGATTTTGTGTTTGAAGAGTGTCTATAGCTTGAAATCTACTGCGTCAATATTTCTCATGGTGCTAATAGAATAGTTTCATTACAACTAAGAAAATCCTTTAATTTTCATCAATGTTACTGGTGACACTTTTTAGAAGAACATATTCGGGCTATCTTTAAATCTATAGTCATGTACATTTACAATTACTTAGATTCAGTGTAATACCACTACCATTTTCCTAGCATGTTATATAAAAGGCCTTGCATTTTATATTACATGTAGTTTTTGATGGTTAATTCATATGTTTGTGGAAATAAAATAATGTTTAAATCATTTCGGATAAAAATATGGAAAACGTATCTTTCCCAATTTCAAATGAAAGTATTGAAACTATAGAACTTTGATCAACTCACCATGGCCGTGTGTACATGTGTTGTTTGGTTCTCAATTTAAAAAATATTACCCCGGCTATAGTTCAGTCGTGTAGATTTCCCCTCTTATTTAATATTTATCTAAGTTAGAGTGTCAATAACGCAACTACATAACTTATTTCATATCGCTACATTGATAAAAAAAAATACTGAAAATATATTTTGTTATTTTGCATAAGGACGAATGTGAAAACAAAAATTATTCAACACGAATGAGGCGTGTTAACACCGTTATAATCCGTATGAAATGTGTAATAGATCTCTGTGACTTTGAACATCTTCATCATCTGACATGCGTGCCGCTGCCATTTTGGACAACGATAAGAATTGTTCCAAAACACATTGCAGAATTACGGGTCCCGCAATGGTCACATCCAGTACTAAACAGTGTTGACATCTGCTGCCAGTTGTAGTACATTTTACGGGGCGTGTATATATGTAATTTTGTTGTAAAAGGACACGGGTAAATATGTTATTCAGGCAGTTATGTAAGGCTAAATCTAGTGGATTCTGTCATTAGACGCCAAGCGACTCCTGTGTATTACGTCACAAGGCCAAGCACGCGAAATTCGCTCTCGGCTAAAGTTTTATGAGGCGTAATTGAGCGGCGTTCTAAAAAGATACAGACCAAGCCAGACTTACACTTTGGTGCTCTTGACCTCGTATAAAAGGTGTTTATTGGTTGAATTGACAAATATCAAGTGGAATCAGCGTCATCTTGGAATATGCTTGAATAAAAACCGAAAAGTGATATGGTCGGGGTTTGTGGATCTTTAACAATTTGGTTCTGCGTTACAGGCGGATGTGAACGAGTTCCGGATGAAGATCTGCTTGATGCTGGACAACCCTGCCGAGGTGGTTCCTATCATCAACAGGCTGAGTTTCGCTCAGCTCACCTACCTCATGTCTGTCTACAAGCTGGAAACTCTCAGGTCTGTACTCGATAATAATACTAACCCTTTATTGTCTGCAATACAATGTACATTCGGTTTGTGCATTTTGGCCTGGGCAGCCACAGTGCAGCGCCAGGTAAAGTGTTGTTCTGTCCTAATACTGCTGAGTGTCAAGCAAGGAATCAACAACTCCCATCTTTTAACGTCTTTTGAACAATACAAATAATTTCACACTGATTTGTACAATCAAATATATTTCCAAATGTAATTTTATTCATAAATTTGAAAATATTGTAGGATTTGTTTTCTTATCCACTTACCATTTTCTAAACTTGAAAATGCACATATTTTTGGGCACTGACTTATTACAATCAAAAATGTTTCAAAATGTATTCTGAAATTTGATTCACTAATTTGAAAATATTGTAGGATTTGTTTTATTATCCACTTTTCATATTCTGAACTTTTATTAAGAAAAGCTGTTAATTTTGTTTTTATTTTCTTTCAGGATTATGCATTCCAATGATCTGTATGCATTCCATGGGCTCTTTGAATATCTGCAGGATAAAACTCTTTTCAAGGACAAAGACAGTAGGTACTTTCTGCTTATCTCATGGAAAATTATGTTCCTAATGCTTTATTGAATATTAGCGATGAACCAATCTATCAAATAATTTGTTTATTGATCACTTATGGATTGTTAATCAATAATCGTTTATGAAAATTTCTTAACCTGTAAACATCATCAAAATTTTTAAATATCCATGACAAATTGTTCTTCATGTGGACATGACATACTTTCAAAATGCTATTATGTAAATAAAAGTCACACTAAAGTTAAGAAATGTATTGTAAATTCTTATCAATCTGTTATCGATATAAATAACTGTAATAATTGATTTTATATTTAAAGCTCAATTCCTAACACTATAGAATATTTGTTTTTTTAATAGAAAGATCAATAAGTTATAAGTTATTTCCAATAGTGCCGTTCTTGGATATTTACCATGAGAAAAGGATATATATAGTTTATTATTCATAGTTATGTAAGTTTCAGTATAACTTGAACTTGTTGATGAAAAGAGTGCAAATCACACTGTGTATTTTGTATTTACTGTGTCTCTCCAGGTATGTGGCAGTGTGTGCTGATTGTTGCAGAAAAAGTTTTCGAAAATTTCTTGGATGTCATGTCAGCAAAGGTACTTTATATTCTTTACAAATACATTGACCTGTTTACCCAAATAAGATGATTTTTGTAAGCACAATATATCCTTCTCAATGTCTTCTCCATACACCATTTAGTTCTTCAGCTTGAGTCATTGCTTTAAAAAAGTGATGAGTTGCATTACAATAGGCACCGCCATACTGCCAAAGCGAAATTAAATAATAACTCACTCACTCATTACAACAGAATATTTTTAATTGTAAAATTCACTGATGTCTGAGAGTCTAAACAAATTTGCACCTACATGGTTATAACATCCAATCATAACGAGATTACAACTCCACTCTTTGTTATCCAGCCTCGAAACGAAGAGCGAGAGAGAGAACTAGATGTACATGCTCAGTTTCTGTTGGTGAAGTTCAACCACCTCCATAAACCAATCAGACGTGTGGCCGACAAGTTCCTCTCGTATTTAGTCGACAGGTGCGTTTTAACTAGATTGTCATTTCTTTGTCAAGATATAAACAAATGCATTTGAAGATAATATGATTTGATAATAAATTCAAACACAGTAAGAATAATAATGTGTTATTTTGTGAGCTACTCTCATATCTAGTCGACAGGTGCGTTTTCATTAGATTGTGATTACTTTCTCAAGATATATTACAATACAGTTGATTATAATAATATTTTGATAATAAAATAAACAGAATAATGTGATATTTTGTGAGCTCTGATTTCTGCTGAAATATGGATACTAAGTAGATAAGAAGCCTTGGTATAAGATAAGACTACTGAAGTGATTTATCCACACTAGATTTCCTCACCTGTTGTGGAGCGGGACGGTGCTCAAGACAATGCTGGACATTCTGCAGGTGCTCTCCAAGTCACTGGAAATGGTAGGTGGACTGACACTCACACTTCATGTCTTAAAGGGGCAGTAGCATGTTTTTTCGCTCGAATAAGTTGATGAAATGTATTTGAAAAATAATGTCACCATTAGTAAAACAGCCTTCTCTGTTCGGAAAATCAAGTTAAAAAATGAGTTAACGTTGTTTTGTAAACCCATGGGAATCGTTTTTGTTTTTCGAAATAAAAAATATAAATTGTGTTCACAATAAAATGGCCGCCATGCAATTTTTGCTTTATACGCAACATCGTTATTACCACTACAGATAATTGGTTTTTGTAATAAGATGTTTTACCCTCTAAAGTTAATTTAAATGACATAAACTATCATTATAAATGGGAAATTTGAAAAAAATAAATTTTGCAAAAAACGTTAGTTAGTTAGTAGTTGTTATAGGAATCTTATGTTGTTTCATTTAATATAGAATTTTGTTCACAATCTATTTATCTCTATCCGAGTGTACAATGACACTGGTGTGTGGAAAATCTATCACCCAAATTGGGTATGTGTTTAGGACCCCCACAAGGAGTGTCCGGAGTTGAAGATACCTGGGACTCAGTACACTCTGCGTGTGATGGAGACTATGGTGGATAGAGAGGTGAGCTTTTGAGAGGAAGCAGGGAGGAATATTGGGAGAAGGTGGAAGGGGAGGGAATAAAGTTGAATTGAAGAACTCATTGTATGTTCCATTGGGCTCCTAAAGTAATGCACTCAGTTGAAAATAGCAAATTAGAACAACTTAAACACATTTCATCCTCCTCAATGTTAGACTAACAACCATTGATTGGTGCTCATGACGGAAAGTAAATTATGACAAACACTGACCAGGCAGAATAAAATCCTTAATATGTCTCGCATGGATAAGGCATGAATAATTTGCATGCACCTTTACTCCAATATTAGTATTGTATCAACCAAAATGATAACAATGCGTATCATCAATTTAATTTCAGACCACAGTGAAGGATTTCGCAGCACGTAGTGCAGGTATTCTGCAAGAAGCAATGAAGTGGGCCCCTAACGCGACCAGGTCACACCTTATAGAGTACCTGCTACAACAAGACAACTCCTCCGAGGGCCTCTTCCAGCACAGCGGGCTGGCTCTCGCCACAGAGAGCGTCCTCAACTACGCCGGCTACAACCAGAGTGCAGCTCCACTCGGGGTCAGTCAAACAGCCTTCGTTGTCTTACAGCACACTGGTGTTAGTCAAATCCAGAGTAGTGGATGATTCAGAGGTGTATGAAATAAAATGTTCTTTGGAGATTATAGAGGAAACATAAAGGACTTGCAACAGATAGCAAGTTTAGTATGTTATGAACATGTGAAATGTTACATTAATATTTTTGTGTTTATAGCTTTTAAATAAACAAAATAACTCTTCTACAGTGAGATTGAACCAATTGTTTGGTGTTGATACAAATCCAATAGTTGAGACCATGTTCACCTCTTGGTATTTCAGAATGCTTACGTTCATTTTCTCGTTTTTTCTGTATTTGTAGGTTGCAACTCTGGACAGGAGACCGACCTGTGTCAATACAGACAGCTCCAACTTCATGGCCAACCTCAGTCTTAGAAGTCGCTACTTGGGGGAGGTGATTACAGTACTTCTGTTCCGGGAGATAAATTCCCTGTGAAAGGCATAACTCGCTAGTCACTGGTTACTAGTTACTTAATTTAAGCCTTGTGGCATATCCCTAACTTTCCTGTGCAAGTGTATTGTCACCCTGCACCTTAACTTCATAGTGTGCCCTGCTATGCTAGCACAGGAAAATAAGGGAAAGGCCAGTGATGAAGACTGGCACGAGTCATGCCTCAGAAGTTGTTGGAGATGAAATGTAACAGTTCCTTCATGATCAAGATCAAATGTCTGATTGTTACTTCAATTTTAAAAGATTTTGAAACCTCTAATATTTGTGAATATTGACTACAGCTACCAAATAGTAGGTGGCTCTGGCACTAATTACTCTCCAGGTAAAGGGTTAATGAGTACCTGATGTATTGCAGGTGTCGGGGATGATGAGTATCACAGGCAGTGAAGAGGAACTGGTCAAGGCTCTGTGCAAGAAACTTGAGACGGCTCTACAGGGCGCACAGTCAGGTAGTGATAAGCAGTTTTGTAATTGGTTACTTTCTAAGGATATCTGACCAAAGCACATGAGTTTGCAATTGTGGCACTGTCAATAGATTCTTAGTCCTATTGCTGGAATGTAGGCTGATGTTACCTGATATGTATGCAATTAATCAACTTCCCACGCAAAGCGTAACTCTCCATCACTGGCTGATTGAAGCCATGTCGCATTCCCTTACGGTTTCCATGCTAGGAAATCAGAGCCCACTTTACGTTTCAGGTGCAGCAATCCACTATCTTGGCCAGAAAAGCGAGGGAAATACAGCAAGACTTAAATCAGCCAATAATGGAGAGTTACGTCTTGCATAGGAAAATTGGCAATTAATGAGTGTAAAATGTTACTTTCCTAAGCTTTTTGCACGAAGCAAAAAAGTATCTGTCATCAAGTAGAAATAATATTTCCCTGCTGCAGGGATAAACCTAGGATGCGTTTCTGCGGCATTTCCGCATCAAAACACAAATTCCCGCAGACAGAAGAGTTGGATGCGGCCTTTTAACGCGTACTATTTGAAACTACCGCATTCAAAAAATACTAATGCGGCCTATGGATTAAAGTGAAGTAAAATACATCAACCGGCAAACCATAATTATTGTCATTGTTTACTTCAAACTCACAAAGAAGATAAACTGAACCAGTTTGATACACGTGCATGAACATCCCTGATTGGTTGTTGTAATAAATTCAGCCAATGAAAACAAGTGTTTCTAAAAATATGTACGACATTTCGACTTTCGGGAATTACCAGTCTATTTTTAGTTTGGTCATTCGACCAGAATAAAGTTTTCCAACAAATTTCAGAGGCATCGTAACTGTCAGGCGGATCCAGGAATTTTGAATGACTGTTATATATGTTAAAAATCTATGCATAGAATTTTAATAGTCATTTAATAATATTCAGAATGATAATTGATAATTTGTATTTGTAAGAATGACCATAACCTACTTTTGTTTATATTACTGCAATGTAATTGTCATTGCCGACATTGGTTTATACAATGAAAATATTGTGCCATGTGCTGTCTCATCTGTTAATTACTAGTATCCCTTTACCCATTCTGTCAACATGTCTGATTTCCAAGGATGACAGCTTATCATCGCAAATTTTAGCATTTGCTGTTCCATTTTTGACATCGTGTCACGCGAAGACACAGCATTATATACATTCCTTCACCCCGTATTGGTGTCAAACTATGACAACCAATCAAATGTGTCTAAATCCATTCACAGTGACAGGTCAAAGGTGAAAAATCCCACAAAATTCTTGGAAAAGTAACTGGGTCAGCCAATGAGCTGTCTCTATTCTGTAACCAGTTACGGTTCAGGGTCATAGATCAAATCTGGCATCGTATATTGCGATGTGATTTTCATCGAGATAATGAGGTATAGCATATTTATATTGTGTAGTTTGGTTGTCAAATTAATTATTTTTGAAAACTCATATTCGTTTTGATTTCATGAAAGTGAAAATAGGAAGTAGTGACTGGTGATCCAAGACACCTGACAGATTGTCGTGTTTGCCGACAATGTTTTCGAAATGGCTTCACATACCGTTTTATGAAATGTAAAGTCATATCATTTGTTAGTTTGTCCTCATTGGTTATATATAGTTTAATCATAACTTTTCTCAATTACATAATTTAAAAACCGAACTTGAAACTGTCAATGTAACTTGTTATATTATATTTGTTTCAAAGTCTGATATCATGCAATGCTAACATGTACCAGTGTGCATTGGGCATCTCCTAGGATATCGTTTTGAGAACATAAATATATTCGATTTATCATTTTTATTTTTCATCTAAATCACGATGAAAAGGATTATCTAAAGTTTGGCTATATCAGCATATTATTTATATTGGATATATTATTATGTTAATATATATCAGCTCAGTAACCATCTGCATGTATGATCATGATGACAGATTAGAAAATCCGGCCAAGTGCTAGTATAAAATTAAAACTACTGGTCAAATAAGATCAGAATTTCACTGCTATTTGGCCAACTGACTTAATTATGTACAGTAATTGTTCAATCTGGCTGAAAATTAAAACAATAATACAGCATGAAAACAACTCAATTCATTTTTAATTCACATAAATATTTTAAAATACATTAATCTTTAAATTTCAAACACAGGAAAAAATGGCCCACCTAAATTAAACCTTATGAGGCCCCCTGGACCCCCAACCAAATATATGGGCCCACCCAAATTTACCTTGGTGGGGCATTGGCCCACCAAAAAACATTCCTAGGTTTATCCCTGCTGCTGGTCCCATGATATTCCTTGTCTGCCTTTTATTGATAAATTCTCATCTCTTCTGCCACACTTTGCATATTTCTGTTTGATTCATTCAAATCATATAATAATTGATTGTATCTATCGCTCATGTAGGAATATAACCATCTGCTTTCAGATGATGTCTGCAAAAAGGCTATGCTGAGGATCTGTGCCATGCAGATTTCAACCAAGGGTAGGCATACTTTGTTTTATATTTCTTTTTCTTGACTAGCTCCAGATGCTATTTCAATAAGAATATTCTTATGCTATTCTTATATGCATGTATTCCAAATTGTAAATACTTTTGAAGAGCAAGTTCTATCTCGAGTATTCCCTATTTAGTTTTTGTGCATTTCGCTAAACACTAAACTTTTACTAAATTTACTTCTTATTTATGATAAAGCATATATATTGAACGAAAATCCACAAAAATAGCAAATACATTTATCATGAGACTAATTAACAACAGTATGGCAAAGCTTTCCACACCCATAGAGCTAATGAATGGCTTCACTCCTATCTTTCAATGAACATGTGCTAGTCATTATTAGAAAGTCAAATACAAAGTCGTCAAAATAATACCCTCAGTGATATCCATGTATTATAGCATGTATGTGTAAACAGTAATGTCCCTTCAAATTTCATTTCGACAAAAAATATTCCGAAGGAACCCTCTCTTTAAATAGTGGTCTTGTTTATGGCACTTTTAGAATCTTGGCCTATTTGCTAAGTGCCGTGTAAGCACTAATGCCGCTCCTAGTGAAGAGTGCTAACAATGAGCTAAGATCACTTTAGGCTAAGGGAGCTTTGGCAGTTGGACCTTCTTTTTCTGAAGAGTTTTGCTATCATTTATCTGCTTCTCTCCACCACAAGTTCTGAGTCGACACCTGCTACATGCACTGTGCTGGACACCTGTCCGACACTTCAAGGAGAAGACAATGGAGATTAGTGTTGCATGCTGGGAGTGGCTGCTGGCGGCCAGACAGGATCTCGCTATAGAGGTTTGTACATGTATACTAATGTTACATAGGATATAATGTCAGTCCGTTTGCTGAACTGCCTGACATTTGCTGAACTGTGTAACAGTAGATTTTATGCACGGTTAAGGAGAGTTTGCTGTGCAAACATTAATACTTTCTTTTGAATTTCTTTATATTATTAATAAATTTTAAAAAACATAGTCAGTAAGATAAATTCATTGTCAGACCGCACCTCACGGTAGATGACAATTTTTAAACCACGTAAGTGTCTTTGTAGACCTCGCCTGTGTGTGTTAAGAAATTTCATCACCTGCGGCTCGGTCTACAAGGACACTTACACGGTTAAACATTTTTTCGACAACCCTGAGTGGTCTGAAAACTTATAATGTTAAACCTTCTAAAGCTGTTGTCATTCAGTTTGTAGATTCTTTTAAAATTCATAGTCAAAGTATGATTGACACTTGTGTAGGTAACCTTGTTATTTAGGCTTGTGAATATAATTGTTGTTCTTCTATGTCTAGGATTTTGGATGAGATGAACATGAAATTTGACAAGTAAATTTGGCTCTTGGATTGATTTGTCTTGTATTAGTGTGGTAAGCTACAACAATTAGTAAATTTGTGTAAGTACACTTTACAACCTCATGTAATTGTTACTTGTATATGGTACAGTCTTGTGACTGTGAAATTGTAGATTAGTCACTGGTCGATCCAGAAGAGGGATACTTACCCTCTAAAAGAGTTCCATGCATATATATATATGCTTCAAGCACCCCTTGACAACAGGATCCGCCCCTGTTACTGAAGGAGATATCCATATGGCACCTTTGCAACTGAAGTGTAGCCTTTTCTCATGAAGTGAGATAAATTGAAATGTACATGGATGTTTATTTCAGTTCATGTGTGAAATGGCTGCCGCCTGGCAGATGAGTATCGATTTAAAACTGGGAATATTTGAGGAGGACAACCCCATTCCGGACCCTCTGGCACGGAAAGAAGATGAAGTTCTGTCTCCAAACCCTCCATATGTCATGCCTCACCAGAGCTGGACAAAGGTTAGTCAGTTTCACTTTTATTGCTGAATGTGCCTTGATTACTTTCATTTGTATGTTGTTTTGTGACTGTCAGCAAAACATTAAAAAATCAAAACAAAGATGAGTGAAGCCATTCATTGGTGCTGCTTGTGTGAACAGCTTTGCTGCAGCATAACATGACTTGGTTGATCAATCTTATGAAACGTTATGTGTTACTTGTGAATATTCTACCAATATAAACATTTAAATAAAATGTACAACATTTCGCATCTTGCACAAAAAAATGATTGCAGATAATAGAGCAGACCTCTGATGGACCCTAATTTTAAAGGGGCAGTAGCACGTTTTTTCGCTCAAATAAGTCGATGAAATGTATTTGGAAAATAATGTCACCAATAGTAAAACACCATTCTCTCTCCCGAAAATCAAATTGAAAATGAGTGTACATAGTTCGGTAAAGCCATGGGGATCGTTTTTGTAATGCGAAATTATTAAATTGTGTTCACAATAAAATGGCCGCCATGCAATTTTTGCTTTATACGCAACACCGTTATTATCACTACGGATAATTGGTTTGTGTAATAACATGTTTAACCCTCTAAAGTTAATATAAATGACATAAACTATGATTTTAAATGGGAAATTTGAAAAAATAAAATTTGCAAAAAACGTGCTACTGCGACTTTAAAGGTTTATTGAGTTTGATGACAGAGAGACGGACAGTTTATTTCATTATATGAGGCCATGGCCCACATACAGTCAGTTTTAACAATATATGTTTAATGCTTGTAATCCAAAAACAGACATACAAATTAGACGAGGTATCTGTAAAATATCATATTACAGGTGATTTGAAGATGATTATATCTACTACTACTAAAACTTTAATTTAACTAAAATTTAAATATTCTGTATGTTTGCATCATAACATAATATTGTATGAACATGTAAGAAGTCAAGTTTTAGCAAGGTATAGACAAAAACACAAAGCAAGAAAGTAGATGAATATCAACCTCTTAGTGATATTGCTTCTACTCAGTGACTACACTGATGGAGGATTTCTTCCACTGATTGAATATAACAATAAAATCATATGTTCCCAGTTTCTGGCCGAGCGACTGGAGATCGCAAAGTACAGCAGTGGGTCCCAGGTGGACATCTTCATGAGTCTTCTCAACAAGTCTCTCCCTGTTGGCGTCGGCAAGAAACCTGCTGCCATCTCCCGACACCCTGCAGCCATCGGACCGCGCTTCAGGTCAGACAGTCGTGATATGTACTAGTTAATAATAATAATGGGTATTTATATTGCACATCCACAAGTCCATGCTCAAGGCCCTTACCAGCATTATTACCCTGGACTATCTCAAGCTGACAATCATGTCACTATAAGGTCACTCATTTGTAGTGCTGGGTGAAGAAATTTGCCAATCATACCAGATCATTTCATTTCATTTCTTGTGGTCACTAGATTAATTAGTAAGGGATTAGACAATATTTCTGCAGACCATCTAAGCTTTCAGTTCACAATGTTGACATCTGAGAAATCTGCATCATTATCCACAACGTTGACTGTATGTAATATCTGAAGTTAGATAATGCAACAAACATGTTACCTTCCATGAAAACAAGAAAGTCAGACATGTTTTTCGATCAAGTAAGTTCTTTGTTAGAATTGTTCAAGAAATATCCAACAAAGTTGTAGTTTAAGTTCCATCAAGGCCACATACAATTGCAAGATATGTTTATTTAGTTGTTCACAACTGAGATTTGAATTAAAATCTAACCCTTCATATATTGGTCATTGTGATTAGGTATGGCTGACTATTATGCTAGTGAAATAAGGGTTGTTTATTAGAAGCAGTTATTACAACAGACCACATACTATAAAGAATCTGTTCACCTGTTTACTTACCAATGTATTTTAGACTGCTCTCCATGGGTCTTTCACTCCTACAAGGAGATCTGCTGCCAAACACACCAGCCAAAAGTGTTCTCAGAGAGAGAATATACGCATCCTCTCTCGACTTCTTCTGGTAAGTCTAACTTTTATCCTAATATCTTATAAACATCAGTGTTTAGCAAAGATAAAAGATTCTACAAGCACTTTTAGCATTTTATACATTATATGTTTTATATTTTATTAAATGATAACGAATCTTTGATATTTAGAACTAACACCTTTTATTGAGGATTTGTTTGATTACTCTGTTCATGTCTGAAATTGCACAGAAGTATGAGTCAATTCATTGCACAAAAAGTTTTGGGTTTAAGAAACAAGATTCTTGTCATTTATGCTTACAGCCTATCAAACATATGAACTGATAAAATTCTTTGAGATTTTCAAAAACAGTGCTCATCCGATTGCTCACATACTGTAAACTATGCTCTTGGCCTGCAGTCGTCCGATCCTGTGCCCCTCTCAGCGCGGTTCTGACTTGAGGGAAGATATCATCACCCTCATCAAATTCTTCCAGCTCATCCACGCAGACAAAAAATATCTCACATCCAACGTCATGAGCTTTGGCTGTAAGTTCATTTGTGTCCACATTTATATGTGTTCAGGTAATGATGAGCTTGTGACTCAGTGAAATGCAAAGTCAAGATAATTATGCAGGCTTTCTTCCTGCAATAATGCAGTGAAACATTTCGAACACCACATTAAACCCATCTCACCTCATCTTGCCTTACTGCACAGATAAATGACGATGATACTTTGTTCTTTATCTAGATATCATGACAGTTGTCACATGATGTCTAATGTCCATGTTTAATATTTAATTCATTTTGTATGCGTCACTCGTTTATAGAGGAATCTGCACTACCCATAATGCATGTGACATTACAACTCAAATTGTTCTTGCAAAATCAAGTCAAGTTGGCCGAGAACAAGCGTTTGATCTGCTGACTTACTCAAGACTGCAAATCAAACGCACCCCTTATATTACTGCAGATGACGATGTATCGAGCACCAACAACACCCTGACCATTACGGGAGTGACTGCGGACCTAAGGAGTCCCACGGGTAGCTGGATGAACACCATCAAGGGGGGATCGTCAACCTACTCCAAGAGATCTGCAAGTATGTCTATAATTACTTCACATTAGCTTCATTTAATGTCTTTATTGTCTTAGGTTATAAGCACATCTACACATTCCCTCATAATAAATTTCATGTAATATTTAGTTTTTCATGTTCTGTTATATATATTTTCATGTAATATTTTATGTATTTTCAAAATGGAAAAGATTTTGCTAAATGATACAATTGAGTTTACATTATTTTACCATTTTAACAACTTTGCATTTTTGGAATAGAATTTTTCATCAGATCAGCTACTTTCATCTGCTTTTGGTTAATTTACTGTAGGTTTTCATCTGAACATGTAAACTCCATGCTTTTGTTATATTTATTTATTATATATTTATGTATATTTCCGAACCTTTGTTCCCAACCCAAATTTAGAGGTATTTTAGAATTCAGTTCTGAAATAGGTTTCCAGTATGATTTATACATTATCTTTGAAATAGTCACATTTTGTTTTTAATAGTTGTTATGGTCTACCCTTGAATTACCAATCAAGAATCTAAGAAAAAGATTTTGAAATGTTGACCATGAAACATTCTCGATCTTTGCATTATTAAAATTCTTAAACCTTCTTACATTTGTCCATGAGGAATTTATTTTGGTTTTTGGTGTTTCTTGCAAAAGTACTAATTACTTATTTACACGCTTCATCTCTTGTCCTATTTTAGTTCATATCTTAAACGTTTTGGAGAAATGTTGCATAATGTGATATCACTGGTCATGACTATTTTAATTGTTTACAGCATTCTTTGCAATTCATTATTCATATTAATAAATTTATATTTTCTGTCTGTTTATAAAAGTCTCTAAATTAGCTTTGAATATATTCCATGCACTTCCTTCACATAGTCTGCATATTATCTTCTTTATTTTCTAATTAGTCGTAGGCGGACAGCGTCATTCTATTGTGTTTGGTCTTCATGGTCATATAGACCCCCGTGGCACCGATCTTGAGTTTTTATATGTCGGCAAGTATACACCGGAGTGCCTGACATCTTGCTGTGTTCGTAGAGGTCTTGTTCAGTGCATGATGAATGCATCCATGCTCCTACGTCCAGTTTGTGTTATATTTCAGTACTGCCATTTAAATGTCACTATATTTCATTACAGCCAAATCATTGTCACTATATTTCAGTATGGCCAAGTTAATGTAACATATTTCATTAAAACCAAGTCATGTCCTATATTTCAGTATGGCCAAGTTAATGTACTATATTTCATTAAAACCAAGTCATGTGCTATATTTCAGTATGGCCAAGTTAATGTACTATATTTCAGGACCACCAAATCAATGTCACTATATGTCATTATATTTCATAGTCATCATTGCTATATTTCAGTATGCCCAAGTCAGTGTCACTATATTTGAGTACCACCAAATGAATGTCACTATATTTGAGTACCAACAAATGAATGTCACTACCGGTATATATCAGTACTGCCATATTAACGTCGCGATGTTTCACTACGGTCAAGTCAGTGACACTACATTTCAGTACAAACAAATCAAGGTTCCTCTATATTTCAATGCAAGCATATGGACCTGTCCTCTGCTAATGCAGGAGTGACCTGATTAAAGTATATAAAGTAACTGTCTGCGTGTTTCTGTTATCCATCTATATAATTCGCCGAATACAAGTAGCAGGTTGATTTGACTGAAGTAATGGTACAGTGACACAAGATGCACGTCATGTCAGGGAAATATTGACACTTAGTTATGTCATATGTCTCAAGCAGGGTTGAAATTAACCTTTTCAATGCAGTAGCCACTCGAACTAGTGCATTTCTGAAAGAACTAGTCCAGACTTATTCCAACTAGCCAAATATATCTCCAAGATCATTTCACCTAAAATTTTAACTAGTCCTCCGGACTACCAAATTTAACACTCTACTAGCCCAGCTTCTTTTTCACTAGCCATTGGCTACCGGACTAGTGCTAATTTCGAACCCTGTCAAGGGTACCATATTCATTGCTATTTACTGTGATAATTACTTGACGCCTCACCAGGTGGGTCCAATTTTGTGTGAGTGAATGTATTAAAATAATTACTTTTAGCTTTCTTTTGCATTATAACAGAGAAAGGTCCCACAGTAAACAATATGTTATGTTGATATTAAAGTATGCTGCCACCTATCCCTGAAATCAAGATTTCAATATATCATTGATGATATTGTTTACCAACAAAACCTTTGTCTGGAAATACTTTTGAAAAGCTTTGATAGATTTCACAGAACCTTAGTTTATATGTATATAAACCCATTGGATTTGTAGTTCCGAGTTACTATCTAACAAAAGTTTAACACTTAGTAGCATTGGTTCTACTGAATTAGAATGTAAAAGCATGGTTTTCACTAGTTACTTACCTGTTCTAATAATGATACTTCAATTTCCTGGTAATATTTAGCAGGTGTAATAAGGGTTCACATGAAAAGGTAGGCATTGAAATTGAGAGATGTCATTTATTCTATGTTTAGCGATTACAAATCATATTTTACTGTTATTAACAGGTTACCCACACATTTTATTAAATGATAATTTTAATTCACTTGTGACTATTGATATTGATAGAGCTCATAATTTCATGAATAAAAATAAAACTGGTTTCCACGTTTCTTTGAAAGGTCTCTGAGGCATTTTAATGAGACTTCAAAGTTACTAAGATTAAAGGGGTCCTTCTAAATAGTCAGAGAGAATGACACTAATGTTAACAACTTGGATTCAAATAGTAAGAACTTTTCAATACTGAACAAGGAGCATACACCAGTATGTACTGTATGACATGTAAATAAGTATATATAAAAAAATGAAAAATATGATCATAATATAGTCTTGACAGGTTATTGTGGGTTCTGGGTTAGTTGTAAATAGTCCAGTGCAGTACCATTGTACTTCTAGTGCCTCTCTTCGTTCTTTCTGCTCCAACTTGACTCGACTCACTAACCAAACATGTTGCATGTCAACTGTTTCCTCTCTTGGTTTCTCTACTAACTTTCATTGAGCGGTGTGTTTGCTGTGGCTGTTCCAGGAGCAGGAGTTATCTACCTGATGAGCGTATACAGACTTATCTTCATGTAGTCTGATTAAAATCTACCTTGTTCCGAGGAATAAAATTTGCAAAATTATGCATCTATACCGGGATACGAACAGGTTCTGTAGATTCCTCTCCACAAGGTCTGAGAACACCCCGTATAGGCGCATGTTCTGAACCAGTTTAGCACAGCCAAAGCCCAGTCAAATAGCTGACCAATCACAACGTAGTTTTTAATCGGTCACTGTTTAGAAAGCATTCGGAATAGACCAAAGGATAGCTGTTTGGAGTTATCTGCCCCTAGCTTCTCGCACCGAAGGCATTTGTTGGGCATCTTTTGATTGGCTACATGAATTGCGCTCGAACACGTGAGTCTACGGACTGTTATCAGACGGTTTGGCTTGGAACCGACGACCGTTATGAGTTCGTATCCCAGTAGATGCAATATTTTACAATTTTTATTCCACGGAAAACCGTCGATTTTAATCAGACTGTATCTTCATGTCATGTTACAGTGTATCCATAGGAAAGAAAGCATACAGGATAACAATTTCCTTGTTGTGAACATACACATTGTTTGAGAGTATATGCTTACATCAGGTGGACAATCACCTCTGTCACATGTATGACCCCCAAATGAAGAATTTGTTATTTAGAAATTCTCATGAAATATGTATTCCAGTTCTAAATGCCCATGAAAATAATTGCCATTTATCCTTGCTTCAGTTTATTTTTGTATCAAGAGTTGTTGAATCTTAAGTTAATATTTTTTAAAAGTTAAAAATATTTGAATATTATCTTACAGTCAAGGACCATATGTTCATCAGAATATAATTTTATTGTTAAGGTTTTAATGTATTCATTAGTGTTGCAATTGAGTTTTAGTATGTCAGTAATGTTAAATCAACCCATACATTCTGACAGTATTTAATTGAACTTGATGTCTATATAAACAGTTGTTATAACCTTATTTGCTATAATATATTGGCATGCTCTCAGTTAACTAAGTAAGCATTCTGACGGGTGATTTGAGTTGTATGCATGATACACGTAGTGTCTCGTAGGGTCGCTGTTTGTTTGCAGCATCTGATTTTGATTTATGCCTTAGTTGTAAATTGAATTGTAAGACAGAGTTGATTGGAAACGTGTATAACAGTTTGTCATGGATATACATGACACAATATTAACCAGTGCAAGAAAATTGTCAGTGATAGAAACTCACTTAGTTTTCATAGATACCCAAATTTCGAAAAAAACAATGTTTGGTGAAGAGGCATGTAAACAAGAGGAGGCAGAAGTCACGTGACACAGCTTAAATACAGAAGAGTTGTGACATACTTCCGGTTGATTAAAACTTTGAAAGTAAACACTGATACAAAAACGGAAACATAATGGTAAATATAAAATGAACATGAACTAAGGAATGAGCATAGTAAGGATTATTAATAAGTAAAATACAAAATATATATGCCTGTTGTTGCACAAACTAAAATTTAAAAATTCTCATATTTTGCCAGCTGTAAACCGGTCATTATGCATCCATCATCTGCCTCTACAAAATATGTTCAAATTGGCCTGAATCTCATGAACTGCAGAATATATGACTCTTTTGTTTAGTGCAAACATATCTGCTTACCTGTACTTTTCATAGAAAACAAATACCTAAATGCAGAAGTGGTGCTCATTCGTAGTTTCTGTCACTGATGATGATACTCATTACAGAAAATTATTTGTAAGCAACATTTAGTGTCCATGGGAATTTCAATTTCAATTCTTCTTCATGTATGTTTTCATGTATACATTTGTTAAACATATTTGTAACTTCAGCAAGAGATGTATTTTGAGAGTTAATGAATCTGAATTCTTTGAAAAAAGTGATAATCTAGTTTGCTTCATAGCTTTGATAATATATACTATATATAATGTGATGTAGCAGTTTCTTTGCAGATGGTGAGTTTGTGTTCTGTTTATGTACAAAATTGTAATTCATTTTTATTATCATTTGCAATACAATTTCCATACTTTGGTATTCAGTTAAATGTCTTGTATGAGATCTGAATGGGAAACTTTGTGATGTTTTCACAGGTGCCCGGAAGAACATGGTCGCTGGGACCAGTTTGGTGAAGGATTACATGCGAAAACGAAACCTGATCCTCTCTCTAGTGGTAAGTTGGATTTGATAGAACCGAGTGACTGATTTTTTTATAAAGAGTTCACTATATGTTTGACAAAAACAAGTCCATTCATTCATTTCATAGATTATTTTGACATTTGATTATTCAATGACACTTCCATTCCATACAAGAGTTGATGTAATCCGACAATCATATATGTCAGTTTAACTTAAATAAGTGACCGGTATGATCCTGTAAAAAGAATTCCAGTAATCATTGTCTTGGGAGAACAATTTAAATCTTTATGACAAATGACAAATGAAGTATTTGACATGAAAGTGGAATAATAATGATATGTTCCCAAAGGCTGGTTCGGTGGACGCCCTGATCACGTGGCACAATCCTCTTGAACTGCCGGAGATGCGGATCCCGGACGAGGAGAAAATCTCGGCCTGGCAGAACACGCCCTTCAGCGAGAAGCAGTGGAGAGAGATAGCTCGAGTAGCCTGGGATATCTCACCACTGCTGGCCGTCTTCCTTCCTGCTAGGTGGGTTAAGACAGTAGCCATAGACAGTTAGTGCTAATTATGTTGGCTGATCGAGGGCGGGATAGCACAGTGGTTAGCGCATTCGGCTTTGGATCAAGAGGTCCGGGGTTCGAATCCCGCCAGGGGCACAGCAACTTTGTCTGCAGTAGAGAACTGTTCTACACGCAGTAAGGTTTGGGTGCAATGCTACACTGAATTTCAGAGTAGTACCACCCATGGTTCGCTAGTTCCAGCCTTTGCTCGCAGGTTTCACCGCAATGCATAGCCACATGGCGTTGCCTCTCTGGCGTAATACTAGCAGCCGCGATATAAATGAAATACTCTTGAAAGCGGCGTTAAACCCCAACTCACCTCACCTCACCTCACATGTTGGCTGATCAATGTTGATGGGATTGCAAGATGTCCAAGAGTCCATCCATGGATCAGTTTATCCATTCTTTTTGCTCATTCTTTCATCCATCCTTCCATTAATCTCTCGAGAGAACCACTGGTTCTAGGGATGGAAATCTTATTGCAATTCCTAGGCTAATCAGAATGATATATTGTGGATTTGGAGATCATCTGATTTGGAGACACATCACTCAAATGACATTAAACAATCCATGTGTAAAAATGGGCCTCAAAGAATACCCTGATCAAACAATAGTTATGATAGGTAATAACTCATATTGCAATGGCCCATTAACCGTCAAACCAGACTGAACAATAGACTGATATCATAAGATGTTTATCAATAAAGGTGTCATATCTGTGTTTATCACTTGTAGATTCCGCCAGTCAGAGGAACTAGTAAAGGAAGTGACACGACTTGTGCGCACCAACCCGGAGGCGGTGTGCCAGGTGCCAGATGCTCTCAGCTTCCTCGTCACCGCCCAGAGTGTAGAGGACGATGCTCCAGAGGTAATCTTTATGTGCTTGCTTGGTGCAGAATGTTGCTGGTATGCCTGTCATACACTTGAATTATAACTAAAATACTACGTCATTTTATTTGGGCAGTTAATGATTACACTTTTGTAGCGTCAATACTCCCATAAATAAGGATTGGTGTCTTCAGTTTAGAATCTGATTTCAGCTCTTTTTATGCCTGTAGTAAAGATTTTGTACCCTTTTCCATAAGAATAAGTTTCCCATTCCTCTTGTAGATGAAAAGGATATCACAATAATATAAACAGTGGTATGAAATAACAATTGATGACAATCAGTTGATATGTATCACTTTTTAATGCTCAAATTGTATCCTTTCGCTGAAGGTCCCAAAGGATGTGACCCTTAATCCAGATTCAACATCATTGTATCAAGATATGTAATAAGTTTGTAACCTCCTGAAAAAGGAAAGGTATCAAATCTATCATAAACACTTTGTGAACGTTACAGTTTATTTTTGCAGTTGACGCACATGATGACGTGGGGAATTGTCTCCCCTGTGTTGGCGCTCTCCTACTTTTCAAGACTGTACCCACCTCACCCTCTCACTGCACAGTTCGCGGTCAGGGTCCTCCGCTCTCACGCATCGGTCAGTCAATAGTTTATAATAATATGAAATTTATTGAAATAAAGTATATTGACGATATGTTCTTATAAATAGAGATCTGTCGTCAATTATCTGCAATGGGAAAATATTCCAAATGCAGATAGGTTTGGTGTAATTATCCCCCGCCACAACGAAGTTGGCGGGGGATATAGAAATGAGCTCCGTCCGTCTGTCCGTCTGTCCGTCTGTGCGTCCGGGCTTTTCCATTCCAAGAAGAGGGAAAACTATATTCCGGCCTCAAACTTCAAAACTATTCAATATATTTTGCTGAAACTTTGTACAGGTATCAACCAAGTATTCTAGATGTGCCTTTTGCTATATAAAAATTTGAGAATTTCTTTTTTTTTTCGATTGCAAACAGTCTGGACTTAGAACCAAGAAGAGGGAAAACTATATTCCGACCTCAAACTTCAAAACTATTCAATATATTTTGCTGAAACTTTGTACAGGTATCAACCAAGTAGTCTAGATGTGCCGTTTGCTATATAGAAATTTGAGAATAATTTTTTTTTTTACGATTGCAAACAGTCTGGACTTAGAACCAAGAAGAGGGAAAACTATATTCCGGCCTCAAACTTCAAAACTATTCAATATATTTTGCTGAAACTTTGTACAGGTATCAACCAAGTAGTCTAGATGTGCCTTTTGCTATATAGAAATTTGAGAATAATGTTTTTTTTTTACGAATGCAAACAGTCTGGACTTAGAACCAAGAAGAGGGAAAACTATATTCCGGTCTCAAAACTTCAAAACTATTCAATGTATTTTGCTGAAACTTTGTACAGGTATCAACCAAGTAGTCTAAATGTGCCTTTTGCTATATAAAAATTTGAGAATTTCTTCTCTTTTTTTTTACAAATGCAAACGGTCTGGACTTAGAACCAAGAAGAGGGAAAACTATATTCCGGCCTCAAACTTCAAAACTATTCAATATATTTTGCTGAAACTTTGTACAGGTATCAACCAAGTAGTCTAGATGTGCCTTTTGCTATATAGAACGTAAATGCATTATATATTCAAAATGCATAAATATATTCAAAATTCCTACATGGCGGGGGATATGGCCGACTCTGTCTGCTTGTTTACTTTGAAAATAAATCTGTTTCGCCAGCACTTGCAGGTTTCACTGCAGTTCAGTGCCACGTTATATTGCAAGCTTTCAACTAATAGTCTCACTGTCATACAATAATCTTTAATATTTCTGAAAGATGCAAATTTTCATATTTTCTTCTCTTGTTCTGTAACTAGCTCCTGTCATTCATCATTTATGTTTGATTACAGGAGGCCCTCCTGTTCTACATCCCTCAGATCGTCCAGTCTCTCAGATATGACCCGGTAAGATCTATACTTCACTGTAATTTACATATCAGTCTTTGAATAATTGTGTAAACTCTTTCAACAACACTTTGGAATCCTTTCAGTAAGCTGAATATAGAACAAAGACAGTTATCACATGGCGTCGAGCCAGTCAGAGCTTGCATTGCTTTTACACTGCTGAGGGTCTATTTGTTGTTGGTGTGCTATATTTAGAAGCATTGCAATCCAACTTTTGTTTATCATCTTGACTGTTGGTATCAGAGGGAGCCATTTGAGATCTGGTTCCACTTTTCCAGAATGAATGAAAATCAATCCATCAAATCAAAACTTAGTCATCTCATCTCAATATCCAACTTCCAAACGCAAGGCATAACTCTTGCCAGTTTGCATTACTGGCTGATTTAACCCTTGCGGTATTTCCCTCGCTTTGTTGTGTCAATATAGTGAATCGCTGCACCAGAAATGCATAGTGGATTTCTAAACACAGATTTCTTATGGAAATACTGCAAGGCCTCAATCAGCAAGTAATGGAGACTAGCAAGAGTTATGCCTTGCGTGGGAAGCTGCTAAATATCTTATCCAATCAATTTTTCATCTAAGGAAACTGATTTCACTGATTTAGGGTCATTTAAGAATTGACTTAAAAATTTCTTCAATTCATGGAGGTATAAACTTAAAAAAACGCTGTGCAAACTTTGTAAATCCGCATAGCGGATTTTCGCCAAGCTTGCACAGCGTTTTTTAAGTTTATACCTCCATGAACTTAAGAAATTCTGAAGTCAATTCTTATAAATAAATATATTTGTACCTGATGTTTTGAAAAGGTTTCATTGCTACAACTATACAGATTTGCAACAATTAAAGCTGTACTATATACGCGTATGAAGACACTAAATATTAGCTAAATGTGACGTGACGTCTCGAAATTAAAGTTTATGCAGGTATGAACTGAATCTCTGTGACAGTGTTCAGCGAATCAGATCCACACAAAGCAATTGCTATTTATTTATGACCAGTTGTCTAATTGCACTAATTGCATGTTATAAATACAAAAAGATTCCTTTTAGTTGATTTCCACACAGACTTCCCTAAGATGAAAACTACGCTTAGTGTAAAGTTGACCAAAGTGAAGATAAAATAAACTAGAGAATCACTATTGTTCTATACTTTTCCGCTGCTAATCGCTGCAATATTACTCAACCTACTTTAAACAATAACCCACTCTATGTTTTTCTTAATGATAAACATAAGTCAGTTTCAACTAGATTAAGAATGCAATGGCCTCCTCTGCAGATGGGGTACATGCATGAGTTCATCCTGTGGGCGGCCAAGAAGTCTCAACTCCTGGCCCACCAGCTGCTGTGGAACATGAAGACCAATCTGTACAGGGACGAGGAGTCTACTGAGAAGGATGGTGAGTCATCTAGCCAGTAGATGTTTGTCCATTTTATGAAGGTGGTCTAACCCCCAAAACATGTAACTACGAACATTCTGCTGCTGCCCCTCCTGCTGATAACTTCATATGTTCTGGCAGCTCTCTCCTCCTCTGTATCTTATGTAGTATAGAGACTATATATTCATTCATTAAGAAATAAACATTTTATGACATACAGGATTTTATTCTTGCATAGCATCTTTATGTTCATAACTGAACAACTAATCTGGAGTTGTCAATGAGGTATGACAACCTGCCTAAAAATAACAATACATTAACATGCATGCATGTCCCAGAATATTAAACAGTATAGGACATTTTTAACCAGTTGCTGTACCAACACTATTTACTTTTTTATCCCCGTGGTATGTAATACCGTGGGATATAGTCATCACCCCGGCCGTCTGTCCGTCCAACCGTCCGTAATCATTTCGTTTCCGGAGCAGAACTCGAAAACCGTTCATGATATATTTCTGAAACTTTGCATGTGTATTACCCACCAACTGAAGTGGTGCCTTTTGATATTTTCAGATTTCTGAAAATTTTATTTTTGGTCGTTTCCATAGAAACATGTTGAAGTTGGACTTTGTTCAGAGACAGGTTTGTTTCCGGTGCACAGCTCCAAAACTGTTCATCATATCTTCCTGAAACTTTGCATGTGTATTACCCACTAACTGAAGTGGTGCCTTTTGATATTTTCAGATTTTTTCTGAATTTTTTTTTTTTTCTGTTTCCATAGAAACATGAGAGGGATGTTGGTTGTTGTTGATTTTGACTGCTTCTGGAGCAGAAGTCTAAAACCCTTAACATACCTGAAACTCAGCATCTGTAATACCCACTAACTGAAGTACGGTAGTAGATACACAAGTATCTGTCAAAGATGTGTTTTACAAATTTTGTGGAACCGTTTGGATATGTCATCTTCTGATGACTCTTGTTTTACAAGATGATTCCTGTAAACTGGCAAACACAGAAGGCTTTGGCACTAATTCAACAGCTCAAGTTTTAGATATGTATGTTAGAATTGCATTCTCTCTTTTTCTTCAAAGTTTCACACTTTTCAAGAAAATTTTAATCTAAGTTTCCCACGTCAGGGATTAAAATTGCCATGATACCGTCATCAACCGGGTGGTTTGAAATTGAAAAGCATGTAATTGAGCTATGTAGATCAAAACTTTCAGTGTGAGACTGAGCATAATCCCTTTAAACTCTCAGATCACTCCTTGTATGTAGCAAGGTATCCATCCAGAGAATAACCATGCTTACTGTTGCTAAACTTCATTTGTGTTCTATGCAAAATTATCTTTTGAACCATTGTGACTGGTTGCTTATGGAAGGTCTGTGTTGTACACATTTCTGGAGTTATTCATTGGATGTGAATTGTTTACAAGTTCAGTTATGTTTAAAGAAGTACTTGATAACACAATAATTTCTTACTTTGAAGTTTACACGGATTCCCGAACTTTGGTTGGTTGAGAGCACGGTCAGGTGATCAAAATTTCGAGGTTCATAACCCATGAACTCTTGGAAAATCGTTCATACTCGTGCTTTCAGGTCATGTGAACGTTCGACGGTACTGTACAGTAGCGTTCTTTCCTGATTGAACGTGGTTTTGTTATCAAATTTCCAACGGTTACCATGCATTTACTGACTTATTTGATTGATTAACATAAACTCAATATCATACTACCTTCTCAATTGTAAAAATAATAAAACATTTCAATAAAAGATCGCGCATAACTGTTTGATATTGAGCTAAGCGAGTCACAAGGCCTATTTCTAGAACCGAACGGCGAAAGACATTTACGGTTGCTGGCTGAATACAAATTATGCAATCTATAAGCAAAAACTCACAATCTAATCATTATATGATTCGGACTTGAGCAGCCGGGGTAATGAAATATTGCTTTTCCAACTGTTGTTTACATAACATTGACGAGGTGACAACAGCGGTAATGGCGGCCTCCATGCCATGACGTCATTCAAAGGACGGATAACTCTGATCTCGTGTCCCTGAAAGATTATATTTTTTTTTATTACGCTTCACTCAGCATGATGAGTGCCGCAGGTTTCATCAAACAGGTAATCACGAAAAATAACGTAAGAAATTATAAAAATTGAATGTCAGTTTGTGTGTTTGCACTGGAAAATGAACGATGTAAAAGCGGTATTCAAACCTTGACGTGAATTTGCTCGCAAGCTCGCCGTTCACAGAGGTTTGAATCCCGCTTTGACATTCAATTCTTAAGTATATTGTGATTTCAGAGGAGATAGGAGACAAACTGGAGGCGTTGATGGAAGCCATCTTGAAATCTTTGTCTGGTTCTGCTCTTGATTTCTACAAGAGAGAATTTGATTTTTTCGGGAAAATAACAGCAATTTCGGGAGAGATTCGGTAAGTGTATACATCAAATTATCAGAAATGTTCACTGTGGAAACTGCTCTAGTCACTGATTCATCAGTCAACAATGAGATTGTGTATGTTCATATTATGTTCAAACTATGAACCTTTACATGCAGAACAATGTATAGTGCTGTAAAAATCAAATTGTATAAAATAATTATTTATTCAGTAACTCAATCCTGTGAAGGCATTATAGTTAATTGCATTATGTTGTATTTTTATGTTGTATTTGTATGTTCAATTCACTATTTTACCTTAATGACGTAGATGTATAAGTCAGATGACGTTATTCTACAATTAACTTGACAAGTGAAATCCACATCGTCCTAATAGAGATATATGAATGTCCATTTAGGCCGTACCCTAAAGGTCCAGAGAGAAATGAAGCCTGTTTGAAAGCACTGAGCAAGATTGTCCTACAACAAGGTAAGCTATGTTCTTGATCAGTTCATGGAGTGTTGGTGTCAGTAGAGCTTGTTGTAATGATTGATTACTAGAATAATGAAGCGTCACTTTGGCTTAAGTAAAACTATTGAAAACTCACATATATCATGGAAAGCTTTCATCAAGCATGGACTTATCAATCATTAGAGCACAGTCAAATGCTTTCGTCCAATCATATGAGTGTATTGTGGTCACGTGGAGTACATTTATATCCTGATAGATGTACGGTTGTCTGGTTGCGTTCGGGTATCATGTTCATAAACTGGTTCACAGACTTCCATAAAAAACAACAAACAATGTCAACTGATAGTTTTATTTATGGAGATAATACACAATTAAACACTTATTACATTGACAAATGACCTGCTGTGTTCTCTTTCCGAAAGGAAATAGTCGCTTCCGTTGAAGGGGATCTTCTATATTAAGGAGCTTGGTACTCCTAAAAGAACAACAAAAGCATGTAAATAAAGCAAGTAATGTGGGGTCAATTGGGATTTTTTCAAGTGTATTTCATTTATATTACGAGTAAGTGAAACAATGACAAGCTTCAAACCATTTTACCAATGTTTTATATATTTTCAACCACGATATATAAAATAATATTCAAAATAATATAAAGAACGACATAAAAATGAGAAATAAGAAAGTGATATCAAATTACCTTCTTCGAGTGTTAGAGGATGAAGGCTGTATCCTGTATCGTCACACAGTGTCCGAGCGATGTCCAGTACGACGTTACATTCTTTCCTACAGACAGTGCGAGTTCCTATGCTGCAGTAACCTGAAATAATGTATATGCAATATAGACGGGATGCACACTAGCATATGAAAATAGATAAAAAAAAACTTGCATATTGATAAAAACAGCTCAACAAACAACTAATCTTGTTGGTAAAAAAAAATAGATACAAAAAAAAAACGATAACTGTTATAAAATTAACCAATTTAATGAAAATTAGTTTAAATTTTAAAATTAAAGAGTGGGTTTGGCAACTTACTTTGTTGAAAAAATATATTTCATGCACAATTTTAATGAGAAGAAACATTGTATTGTGTTAAAGTTTCCTAATACCACATAACTTGATGTGCTATGAGCACAACTCATTTGCCTCTGAAATAAGAATATTTTCCTTTGTTCAAGGTTGTTACCTGCCCTCCAACCCGGAAGCTATTGTCACAGAGATCGACCACAAGTCTGGCACTCCCATGCAGAGGTAAGCAAATCATTTGTCAAATTTCCGGTTTTATGAATACATGTCATATTAAATCTTTTTATCACATACAGCAATATGTACAGCCATATATGATAGCTTATTTGAATCCTGAGTAACTGCTACAGAATGTGATTCATAATTCTTACTTCCAGTCATTTGTAGATTTCACAACGATCTGTAGGAACATGTCGTAGGTATTTCATTTATGTGTTTACATTACAGTGCTGCAAAGGCCCCGTACCTAGCTCGGTTCAAGGTGAAGAAGTGTGGAATCCACGGCCTGGAGAGGATGGCGACGGGAGACCACCACTCTCTCACACAAGATACCAAAATTCCTCTCTACTGGCAAGCCTGTATATTCAAAGTGGGCGACGATGTCAGACAGGTACTGTTCAACTTAATACCTGACAACGTCAACAACATTCAGACACTTTAAGGGGGGATTCTATCAATATTTTTTAGAACATTCCTGTTACACATTTATGTTTATAACAGAATTTAGTTTGAATATTTGACTTAGGGTAATAATTTGATAATTTCATATTTGATAATTTGTTGAAGTCTTGCGCACATTCAGTAAAAAGTTCATAAAATGAGAAAAAGTCATTCGTCAGGTGTGCAAAGCTTTCCTCTGAGATATTGTTGATCAGTCTTATTATGAATAATTTGTCACTTTGGTTGTTAACTATCAATAATTCTAAATATGTTTTGTTATTAAAAAGGACATGTTGGCGCTTCAAGTGATTGGAATGTTCAAAAACATATTTGAGCTGGCTGGTCTAGAGCTGTACCTGGCACCGTACAGAGTGGTGGCTACAGCACCGGGGGTGAGTCACTCTCTGGTGTTTTCTTCTTATAGCTTAATATGGGCTCTGTTCCATAACATCCATAACAGCGAGCGCTAAATAATCGCTCATTGAGCGCTACATTAATCCTCTCTTGAACGTGATTGCTCAATGTAGGGCTACATAGCAAGACGAGCAAACTTCGAGGGATTTGCACTGCGTCGTTCAAGAGAGAAAGAGCGCTACTTGAGCAATCAATGAGCAATTTAAGCGCTCGCTGTTATGGAACGGAGCCCAGGTGTAGGATATCTTGTGACCATCAACTAGAGTGCTAGCTGCCACACCAGGAGAGGGAGTCCTTGTCTTACTGCGTTATACAAAGAAGAGAAGAATCATTATTCAAACAATACCTTTACATGTTAAGAATGGTCTTGTGTTGTACATGCTTCTGTCACGATCACTCAGAATTGGTGATTTTTTCTTTTGGGCAATTTGTTTGTGGAGTTCAAATCTCAACTGAAAAAGTATTTATTTAACTGTCAACTTATTTATCAGCTAAGGCTTTAATGTTTTCCAACCTTATATCTGGAACATGTATATGGCATTTTCCGATTCCTTTATTTAGTCACAAGCTTATCAGGCATGATAGATGATCTCATAGATACAACATTTCTTTGCATTTACATACTATCAGTTGCATATTTCTATAATAAGGCGTGGTAACAGCGACAGGGTAGGAAATTTGTATTTGGTGTTTTCGTAAGATGTGAAACAATACAAATAAATGTATAATTGATGGTAAATAAAGCATACACAACAATTATAACATAAGAAATTGTTTAGCAGTCAAACTTTCCTCGTTACATAATATATGTGGATTGCTGAGCAACTGTCTAATATATAAAAGACAGGGGAGCATCTTGTGTCTTCAGTTTGTCCCAGCAGTGTTTGTGATCCTTGTGTGTTACAGTGCGGAGTTATTGAGTGTGTACCAGACAGCAAGTCTAGGGACCAGATCGGACGTCAGACAGATATCGGCATGTATGAGTACTTTATTGCTAAACATGGAGATGAATCGTCGACAGAATTTCAAGCTGTAAGTAAAAATTCAGACTATTTAACATTGAATTGTTTGTCACTTGTGTTGTTTGTATGATGATGATTAAATCAGGAAAAGTCACTAGAAAACATGGAATAAAGAAGGTATTATTATCAGATACAATGTCATATTTCTAACATTCCTTTTATTCTGTACATTCACAGACCTTTATAAGTTATAGATCTGATTTATTATCTATTATACTATTATTATTATTCACATAACATGTTGCATGTTTCAAATCAAAGGTGTCGGCCATCTTCACAAGGATCTCAAAACACTGTGCTTATGTGTGTAACTTAGGGACTTACTGTAATCTTATATGTATCAATCCTGTAACAGTTAACATTTTGACCACGTCCAGTAGTCTTTTATTACCCATATGTTTGAAAATAACCGAGTTGATATTATTGATATTAGCACATGTGCACATATCACGTTTGCCTAGCAACCATTGTTTCACCGCGACCTTCCTTGTCTGTGACGTCATACCGGGTAAATCGATTGTTCGTGACGTCACTGTAGCTTGCCGATGCAAGAGAAGTGGGCCATTTCCTGACCAATTTTACTGGAATCAAATCGAATAGAATGTGTAATAAAGAAATTATTACACTTGAATGTGTGCCATATGACTTTTACGAAACTCTCGCTCGGGCAATACAAAAATTCACACTCGTTTCGTAAAAGTCACATGACACACTTCCTCGGGTAATAATCTCTATGTATCACTATCCACATGTACAATAGACTGGATGCATTTCAATGAAACATATTCCTGATATCAAACTTATTACCTCCATCCCCAGGCTCGACACAACTTCATTGTGAGCACGGCAGCTTACAGTATCATCAGTTTCCTGCTACAGATCAAGGATCGGCACAACGGGAACATCATGCTCAACAGCAAGGGCCACATCATTCATATTGGTCAGTACATAGCTCTAGCACATCCATGCTCAACGGCAAGGGCCACATCATTCATATTGGTCAGTACATAGCTCTAGCACATCCATGCTCAACGGCAAGGGCCACATCATTCATATTGGTCAGTATCTAGCTGTAGCACATCCTTGCTCAACGGCAAGGGCCACATCATTCATATTGGTCAGTATCTAGCTGTAGCACATCCATGCTCAACAGCAAGGGCCACATCATTCATATTGGTCAGTATCTAGCTGTAGCACATCCTTGCTCAACGGCAAGGGCCACATCATTCATATTGGTCAGTATCTAGCTCTAGCACATCCGTGCTCAACGGCAAGGGCCACATCATTCATATTGGTCAGTATCTAGCTGTAGCACATCCGTGCTCAACGGCAAGGGCCACATCATTCATATTGGTCAGTATCTAGCTCTAGCACATCCGTGCTCAACGGCAAGGGCCACATCATTCATATTGGTCAGAATCTAGCTCTAGCACATCCATGCTCAACGGCAAGGGCCACATCATTCATATTGGTCAGTATCTAGCTCTAGCACATCCGTGCTCAACGGCAAGGGCCACATCATTCATATTGGTCAGTATCTAGCTCTAGCACATCCATGCTCAACGGCAAGGGCCACATCATTCATATTGGTCAGTATCTAGCTCTAGCACATCCGTGCTCAACGGCAAGGGCCACATCATTCATATTGGTCAGTACATAGCTCTAGCACATCCATGCTCAACGTCAAGGGCCACATCATTCATATTGGTCAGTATCTAGCTGTAGCACATCCTTGCTCAACGGCAAGGGCCACATCATTCATATTGGTCAGTACATAGCTCTAGCACATCCATGCTCAACGTCAAGGGCCACATCATTCATATTGGTCAGTATCTAGCTGTAGCACATCCTTGCTCAACGGCAAGGGCCACATCATTCATATTGGTCAGTATCTAGCTGTAGCACATCCATGCTCAACAGCAAGGGCCACATCATTCATATTGGTCAGTATCTAGCTGTAGCACATCCTTGCTCAACGGCAAGGGCCACATCATTCATATTGGTCAGTATCTAGCTCTAGCACATCCGTGCTCAACGGCAAGGGCCACATCATTCATATTGGTCAGCATCTAGCTCTAGCACATCCATGCTCAACGGCAAGGGCAACATCATTCATATTGGTCAGTATCTAGCTCTAGCACATCCATGCTCAACAGCAAGGGCCACATCATTCATATTGGTCAGCATCTAGCTCTAGCACATCCATGCTCAACGGCAAGGGCCACATCATTCATATTGATTAGTATCTAGCTGTAGCACATCCGTGCTCAACGGCAAGGGCCACATCATTCATATTGGTCAGTATCTAGCTGTAGCACATCCTTGCTCAACGGCAAGGGCCACATCATTCATATTGATTAGTATCTAGCTGTTGCACATCCGTGCTCAACGGCAAGGGCCACATCATTCATATTGGTCAGTATCTAGCTCTAGCACATCCGTGCTCAACAGCAAGGGCCACATCATTCATATTGGTCAGTATCTAGCTCTAGCACATCCATGCTCAACGGCAAGGGCCACATCATTCATATTGATTAGTATCTAGCTCTAGCACATCCGTGCTCAACAGCAAGGGCCACATCATTCATATTGGTCAGTATCTAGCTCTAGCACATCCATGCTCAACAGCAAGGGCCACATCATTCATATTGATTAGTATCTAGCTCTAGCACATCCGTGCTCAACGGCAAGGGCCACATCATTCATATTGGTCAGTATCTAGCTCTAGCACATCCGTGCTCAACGGCAAGGGCCACATCATTCATATTGGTCAGTATCTAGCTGTAGCACATCCATGCTCAACAGCAAGGGCCACATCATTCATATTGATTAGTATCTAGCTCTAGCACATCCGTGCTCAACGGCAAGGGCCACATCATTCATATTGATTAGTATCTAGCTGTAGCACATCCGTGCTCAACGGCAAGGGCCACATCATTCATATTGATTAGTATCTAGCTGTAGCACATCCATGCTCAACAGCAAGGGCCACATCATTCATATTGGTCAGTATCTAGCTCTAGCACATCCATGCTCAACGGCAAGGGCCACATCATTCATATTGATTAGTATCTAGCTGTTGCACATCCGTGCTCAACGGCAAGGGCCACATCATTCATATTGGTCAGTATCTAGCTCTAGCACATCCGTGCTCAACAGCAAGGGCCACATCATTCATATTGGTCAGTATCTAGCTCTAGCACATCCATGCTCAACGGCAAGGGCCACATCATTCATATTGATTAGTATCTAGCTCTAGCACATCCATGCTCAACGGCAAGGGCAACATCATTCATATTGGTCAGTATCTAGCTCTAGCACATCCATGCTCAACAGCAAGGGCCACATCATTCATATTGGTCAGCATCTAGCTCTAGCACATCCATGCTCAACGGCAAGGGCCACATCATTCATATTGATTAGTATCTAGCTGTAGCACATCCGTGCTCAACGGCAAGGGCCACATCATTCATATTGGTCAGCATCTAGCTCTAGCACATCCATGCTCAACGGCAAGGGCCACATCATTCATATTGATTAGTATCTAGCTGTTGCACATCCGTGCTCAACGGCAAGGGCCACATCATTCATATTGGTCAGTATCTAGCTCTAGCACATCCGTGCTCAACAGCAAGGGCCACATCATTCATATTGGTCAGTATCTAGCTCTAGCACATCCATGCTCAACGGCAAGGGCCACATCATTCATATTGATTAGTATCTAGCTCTAGCACATCCGTGCTCAACAGCAAGGGCCACATCATTCATATTGGTCAGTATCTAGCTGTAGCACATCCATGCTCAACAGCAAGGGCCACATCATTCATATTGATTAGTATCTAGCTCTAGCACATCCGTGCTCAACGGCAAGGGCCACATCATTCATATTGGTCAGTATCTAGCTCTAGCACATCCGTGCTCAACGGCAAGGGCCACATCATTCATATTGGTCAGTATCTAGCTGTAGCACATCCATGCTCAACAGCAAGGGCCACATCATTCATATTGATTAGTATCTAGCTCTAGCACATCCGTGCTCAACGGCAAGGGCCACATCATTCATATTGATTAGTATCTAGCTGTAGCACATCCGTGCTCAACGGCAAGGGCCACATCATTCATATTGATTAGTATCTAGCTGTAGCACATCCATGCTCAACAGCAAGGGCCACATCATTCATATTGGTCAGTATCTAGCTCTAGCACATCCATGCTCAACGGCAAGGGCCACATCATTCATATTGATTAGTATCTAGCTGTTGCACATCCGTGCTCAACGGCAAGGGCCACATCATTCATATTGGTCAGTATCTAGCTCTAGCACATCCGTGCTCAACAGCAAGGGCCACATCATTCATATTGGTCAGTATCTAGCTCTAGCACATCCATGCTCAACGGCAAGGGCCACATCATTCATATTGGTCAGTATCTAGCTCTAGCACATCCGTGCTCAACGGCAAGGGCCACATCATTCATATTGGTCAGTACATAGCTCTAGCACATCCATGCTCAACGTCAAGGGCCACATCATTCATATTGGTCAGTATCTAGCTGTAGCACATCCTTGCTCAACGGCAAGGGCCACATCATTCATATTGGTCAGTATCTAGCTCTAGCACATCCGTGCTCAACGGCAAGGGCCACATCATTCATATTGGTCAGTATCTAGCTGTAGCACATCCGTGCTCAACGGCAAGGGCCACATCATTCATATTGGTCAGTATCTAGCTCTAGCACATCCGTGCTCAACGGCAAGGGCCACATCATTCATATTGGTCAGAATCTAGCTCTAGCACATCCATGCTCAACGGCAAGGGCCACATCATTCATATTGGTCAGTATCTAGCTCTAGCACATCCGTGCTCAACGGCAAGGGCCACATCATTCATATTGGTCAGTATCTAGCTCTAGCACATCCATGCTCAACGGCAAGGGCCACATCATTCATATTGGTCAGTATCTAGCTCTAGCACATCCGTGCTCAACGGCAAGGGCCACATCATTCATATTGGTCAGTACATAGCTCTAGCACATCCATGCTCAACGTCAAGGGCCACATCATTCATATTGGTCAGTATCTAGCTGTAGCACATCCTTGCTCAACGGCAAGGGCCACATCATTCATATTGGTCAGTACATAGCTCTAGCACATCCATGCTCAACGTCAAGGGCCACATCATTCATATTGGTCAGTATCTAGCTGTAGCACATCCTTGCTCAACGGCAAGGGCCACATCATTCATATTGGTCAGTATCTAGCTGTAGCACATCCATGCTCAACAGCAAGGGCCACATCATTCATATTGGTCAGTATCTAGCTGTAGCACATCCTTGCTCAACGGCAAGGGCCACATCATTCATATTGGTCAGCATCTAGCTCTAGCACATCCATGCTCAACGGCAAGGGCAACATCATTCATATTGGTCAGTATCTAGCTCTAGCACATCCATGCTCAACAGCAAGGGCCACATCATTCATATTGGTCAGCATCTAGCTCTAGCACATCCATGCTCAACGGCAAGGGCCACATCATTCATATTGATTAGTATCTAGCTGTAGCACATCCGTGCTCAACGGCAAGGGCCACATCATTCATATTGGTCAGTATCTAGCTGTAGCACATCCTTGCTCAACGGCAAGGGCCACATCATTCATATTGATTAGTATCTAGCTGTTGCACATCCGTGCTCAACGGCAAGGGCCACATCATTCATATTGGTCAGTATCTAGCTCTAGCACATCCGTGCTCAACAGCAAGGGCCACATCATTCATATTGGTCAGTATCTAGCTCTAGCACATCCATGCTCAACGGCAAGGGCCACATCATTCATATTGATTAGTATCTAGCTCTAGCACATCCGTGCTCAACAGCAAGGGCCACATCATTCATATTGGTCAGTATCTAGCTCTAGCACATCCATGCTCAACAGCAAGGGCCACATCATTCATATTGATTAGTATCTAGCTCTAGCACATCCGTGCTCAACGGCAAGGGCCACATCATTCATATTGGTCAGTATCTAGCTGTAGCACATCCGTGCTCAACGGCAAGGGCCACATCATTCATATTGGTCAGTATCTAGCTGTAGCACATCCATGCTCAACGGCAAGGGCCACATCATTCATATTGATAAGTATCTAGCTCTAGCACATCCGTGCTCAACGGCAAGGGCCACATCATTCATATTGATTAGTATCTAGCTGTAGCACATCCGTGCTCAACGGCAAGGGCCACATCATTCATATTGATTAGTATCTAGCTGTAGCACATCCATGCTCAACAGCAAGGGCCACATCATTCATATTGGTCAGTATCTAGCTCTAGCACATCCATGCTCAACGGCAAGGGCCACATCATTCATATTGATTAGTATCTAGCTGTTGCACATCCGTGCTCAACGGCAAGGGCCACATCATTCATATTGGTCAGTATCTAGCTCTAGCACATCCGTGCTCAACAGCAAGGGCCACATCATTCATATTGGTCAGTATCTAGCTCTAGCACATCCATGCTCAACGGCAAGGGCCACATCATTCATATTGATTAGTATCTAGCTCTAGCACATCCATGCTCAACGGCAAGGGCAACATCATTCATATTGGTCAGTATCTAGCTCTAGCACATCCATGCTCAACAGCAAGGGCCACATCATTCATATTGGTCAGCATCTAGCTCTAGCACATCCATGCTCAACGGCAAGGGCCACATCATTCATATTGATTAGTATCTAGCTGTAGCACATCCGTGCTCAACGGCAAGGGCCACATCATTCATATTGGTCAGCATCTAGCTCTAGCACATCCATGCTCAACGGCAAGGGCCACATCATTCATATTGATTAGTATCTAGCTGTTGCACATCCGTGCTCAACGGCAAGGGCCACATCATTCATATTGGTCAGTATCTAGCTCTAGCACATCCGTGCTCAACAGCAAGGGCCACATCATTCATATTGGTCAGTATCTAGCTCTAGCACATCCATGCTCAACGGCAAGGGCCACATCATTCATATTGATTAGTATCTAGCTCTAGCACATCCGTGCTCAACAGCAAGGGCCACATCATTCATATTGGTCAGTATCTAGCTCTAGCACATCCATGCTCAACAGCAAGGGCCACATCATTCATATTGATTAGTATCTAGCTCTAGCACATCCGTGCTCAACGGCAAGGGCCACATCATTCATATTGGTCAGTATCTAGCTCTAGCACATCCGTGCTCAACGGCAAGGGCCACATCATTCATATTGGTCAGTATCTAGCTGTAGCACATCCATGCTCAACAGCAAGGGCCACATCATTCATATTGATTAGTATCTAGCTCTAGCACATCCGTGCTCAACGGCTAGGGCCACATCATTCATATTGATTAGTATCTAGCTGTTGCACATCCGTGCTCAACGGCAAGGGCCACATCATTCATATTGATTAGTATCTAGCTCTAGCACATCCATGCTCAACGGCAAGGGCCACATCATTCATATTGGTCAGTATCTAGCTCTAGCACATCCATGCTCAACGGCAAGGGCCACATCATTCATATTGATTAGTATCTAGCTGTTGCACATCCGTGCTCAACGGCAAGGGCCACATCATTCATATTGGTCAGTATCTAGCTCTAGCACATCCGTGCTCAACAGCAAGGGCCACATCATTCATATTGGTCAGTATCTAGCTCTAGCACATCCATGCTCAACGGCAAGGGCCACATCATTCATATTGGTCAGTATCTAGCTCTAGCACATCCGTGCTCAACGGCAAGGGCCACATCATTCATATTGGTCAGTACATAGCTCTAGCACATCCATGCTCAACGTCAAGGGCCACATCATTCATATTGGTCAGTATCTAGCTGTAGCACATCCTTGCTCAACGGCAAGGGCCACATCATTCATATTGGTCAGTACATAGCTCTAGCACATCCATGCTCAACGTCAAGGGCCACATCATTCATATTGGTCAGTATCTAGCTCTAGCACATCCATGCTCAACAGCAAGGGCCACATCATTCATATTGGTCAGCATCTAGCTCTAGCACATCCATGCTCAACGGCAAGGGCCACATCATTCATATTGATTAGTATCTAGCTGTAGCACATCCGTGCTCAACGGCAAGGGCCACATCATTCATATTGGTCGGCATCTAGCTCTAGCACATCCATGCTCAACGGCAAGGGCCACATCATTCATATTGATTAGTATCTAGCTGTTGCACATCCGTGCTCAACGGCAAGGGCCACATCATTCATATTGGTCAGTATCTAGCTCTAGCACATCCGTGCTCAACAGCAAGGGCCACATCATTCATATTGGTCAGTATCTAGCTCTAGCACATCCATGCTCAACGGCAAGGGCCACATCATTCATATTGATTAGTATCTAGCTCTAGCACATCCGTGCTCAACAGCAAGGGCCACATCATTCATATTGGTCAGTATCTAGCTCTAGCACATCCATGCTCAACAGCAAGGGCCACATCATTCATATTGATTAGTATCTAGCTCTAGCACATCCGTGCTCAACGGCAAGGGCCACATCATTCATATTGGTCAGTATCTAGCTCTAGCACATCCGTGCTCAACGGCAAGGGCCACATCATTCATATTGGTCAGTATCTAGCTGTAGCACATCCATGCTCAACAGCAAGGGCCACATCATTCATATTGATTAGTATCTAGCTCTAGCACATCCGTGCTCAACGGCAAGGGCCACATCATTCATATTGATTAGTATCTAGCTCTAGCACATCCGTGCTCAACGGCAAGGGCCACATCATTCATATTGATTAGTATCTAGCTGTAGCACATCCATGCTCAACAGCAAGGGCCACATCATTCATATTGGTCAGTATCTAGCTCTAGCACATCCATGCTCAACGGCAAGGGCCACATCATTCATATTGATTAGTATCTAGCTGTTGCACATCCGTGCTCAACGGCAAGGGCCACATCATTCATATTGGTCAGTATCTAGCTCTAGCACATCCGTGCTCAACAGCAAGGGCCACATCATTCATATTGGTCAGTATCTAGCTCTAGCACATCCATGCTCAACGGCAAGGGCCACATCATTCATATTGATTAGTATCTAGCTCTAGCACATCCGTGCTCAACAGCAAGGGCCACATCATTCATATTGGTCAGTATCTAGCTCTAGCACATCCATGCTCAACAGCAAGGGCCACATCATTCATATTGATTAGTATCTAGCTCTAGCACATCCGTGCTCAACGGCAAGGGCCACATCATTCATATTGGTCAGTATCTAGCTCTAGCACATCCGTGCTCAACGGCAAGGGCCACATCATTCATATTGGTCAGTATCTAGCTGTAGCACATCCATGCTCAACAGCAAGGGCCACATCATTCATATTGATTAGTATCTAGCTCTAGCACATCCGTGCTCAACGGCAAGGGCCACATCATTCATATTGATTAGTATCTAGCTGTAGCACATCCGTGCTCAACGGCAAGGGCCACATCATTCATATTGATTAGTATCTAGCTGTAGCACATCCATGCTCAACAGCAAGGGCCACATCATTCATATTGGTCAGTATCTAGCTCTAGCACATCCATGCTCAACGGCAAGGGCCACATCATTCATATTGGTCAGCATCTAGCTCTAGCACATCCATGCTCAACGGCAAGGGCCACATCATTCATATTGATTAGTATCTAGCTGTAGCACATCCGTGCTCAACGGCAAGGGCCACATCATTCATATTGGTCAGTATCTAGCTCTAGCACATCCATGCTCAACGGCAAGGGCCACATCATTCATATTGATTAGTATCTAGCTGTAGCACATCCGTGCTCAACGGCAAGGGCCACATCATTCATATTGGTCAGTATCTAGCTCTAGCACATCCATGCTCAACGGCAAGGGCCACATCATTCATATTGATTAGTATCTAGCTGTAGCACATCCGTGCTCAACGGCAAGGGCCACATCATTCATATTGGTCAGTATCTAGCTCTAGCACATACAACTTAAAAAAATATTTGAGGAGGTAAATGACTTGAATTCTCAAGTGTATTGAAATTGTTTTGATAGGTATTCTAGGTGTAGCAAGAAAAATTTGGAAAACGGACATTGATACTGCACTGTGGCACTGTAAACCCAGAGATAAATATCCAAATTACTTTTTATTTAGAAACAAAAAGACTTAATTGATGCGATCGTATCTTTTCAGATTTTGGCTTCATGTTTGAGAGCTCGCCGGGTGGCAACCTTGGTTGGGAGCCCGACATCAAGCTTACAGAAGAGATGTTGATGATTATGGGCGGGGGGATGGAGGCCGCTCCCTTTCAGTGGTTCATGGAACTCTGTGTTAGAGGATACCTCGCCGTCAGGTCAGTAACTCCCTACTAGATTAAATGTGCTTGCATCAGTGTCCACTTCATTCTGCTGCCTATGCCCAGCCTATTTGTCTCTGGAGTCATCCTCATATTTCCTAGTACTACAAACAAAAGTTAGTTTACCCTATTGTTAATTATTGCCAAAATATTCCTATCAACAATGTATGACGATTCTGGATGGAATTCTGTGATTAGAGCTATTGATAAGGTATAGATAATCCTTTGATATCATCTATCTGTGAAGCTGGACACTCCTTAAACTTTCATATTGTAACATGAAAACCTAACCGTTTGTTTGAAAGTCCTGGAATATTCTGAGTGAACAGCTTTTCCAGATATAACAACATTTGGTGTAGGGCTTGAGGGCATTAATACTGTTAAGGAGCATGCTTCTGTGTTTTCCAAAGTGAGTTCAGATAAGTTACTCCAGTATACTAGATTCAGGACATTCAGGAGAAAGTTGCCAGGTTTATTGAGAACCAATATGGCGGAGGATGCTGATGACCATGTCTTCTCTGTCTCTCAAAATGGTTTGCCACTAATCGATTTGGCAGTTAGAAGGTTGAATATAGGTACAGAAATGAAAGATGTTTCTTCTTATTCCTGTTACTCATTTATAGGATTATTTGGGTTGTTAGACTGAACCTTTTCTTTCATCTTCATGTTGTAATATTTTTGTGAATTGTGTTAATGAATAACGTTGCATGCAGATTAACAGCTTATATCTGCAGTTTAAATTTTATTATTCTAAGATTGTGGTGAATTTAACAGTTAGGCAAAGATTATCCATTATGTCTAACATTTTATGTTTGCTTAACTCTGATCACTGCTGTACTTGCAGACCGTACCAGGAAGCCATTATCTCTCTGGTATCTCTCATGCTGGATACAAGACTTCCATGTTTCCGCGGACAGACAATCAAACTTCTCCGAAGCCGGTTTGCTCCACTTGCCAATGAGAGAGAGGCGGCCAACTTCATGTTGAAGATTATCAGAGACTGTACTCTGAACTGGCGCGGGCGGACGTACGATATGCTACAGTACTATCAAAACCAGATTCCATACTGAGGAGAGACCTGTTGTGCATTCATAGATTTCTGTGATTGTTATTTTACTTTATGTTTTGTTGTACAGGTCAAAATCTCTCTGGAAGGTTTATGTTTATATCTGAGTTTCGAGGCATATCATATCAACTTCCAAACGCAAGGCAAAACTCTTGCCAGTCTGCATTACTGGCTGATTTAAGCCTTGCGGTATTTCCCTCGCTTTGTTGTACCTAGATAGTGAATCGCTGCACCAGAAATGCATAGCTGGCCTGGATTTCATAGATTTCTTACGGAAATACTGCAAGGCCTAAATCAGCCAGTAATGGAGACTGGCAAGAGTTATGCCTTGCATTGGGAAGTTGATATCATATATGCTGTAGTTGTTTTTACTTTGTTAAGCATTTTATTTGTTGTATGCTTGTCTCAGCTTTAATTGTGTTGAACCAGAATGTTAAGATAACTTCATTTATATATTTCATTTCAATATTACGTTTAGCACATTTTCTTAAGTTGTATGATGTTTTCTGAAGTTATGATTTTGACTTTTTCTCTATTTTTTGCCATTGAATGACAGATAAATTGTATAAAAACTATAAATGTAACAATCCCAAATGTAGCAAACTAGTTTCTCTACTTCAACTATTACAACTTACAAATAGATGAGCAACATGTGAGAAAATCCTGAGGGTAAATATGTATAGAGTTAATAGCTTCAGTTTATTTACAGTTATGAATAGAAAATTGTGACAGATCAGCAGATTTTGATTGTCTCAAAGTGAATGTACTTCTCTAGGACTCCACCCCTCACATTCAAATACCATTCTCATATCAACAGTTCAGCGAATTGGACCAGTGTCTGTTTGACCAGAGTCAAGGATGTTGTCAAGGGTAAAATAATAATTTTTTACACAGTCCCTCTCTTCTTTTTTAACTGTTTTGTGTCATATGTGTGTTCTGTATATAGGAAACATTGTTATTTATCTGTAAATATGACTAGAGGAATGGCTGTGATCCGTTGTATTGATAACAAGATGTTATTCATGTTATTAGGTTACTACATGAGAGCACATATAAAAACTAGGTTGACAGTTACTGTAAGTTTAATCGAACATTTGAATATGAACATATGGAGTCTGAAGTAATTATTAAAAGTGACATATTTCAAAAGATGAAATCACCTTTTCCATTTTTACCTCCTGTAAGTGTGAGTAGAAAATTCAAAATGTAAATGCAGCATGACAATCAAATGATGTCAATATCTAGTTGCTCTAATCTACCGTGTCAATGTTAAGACTGCTCCATGTGCTAACCAAAGAATATTTAAAGCGGGCAATAATAATGAAGGCCCATTTCATGGGACCATATTAATCATATATATAATAATGAGGGAGCTTACACTGCACAATACTCCATACTCCCAATGGACATGCTTACAGCAGAGACACATTGTTAGGAAGAATATCAACATGGTTTAAAATTGGTGTAGTAAGAGCATGTGTATATCAGGTGGTATGACTGTTTATACACAGAGTTTGGCATGATGAAAACAATGGCAGAAACCATATCAGTTTACATTAGATTTTTTGTTTTTCTCGAATTTGAGGGATGGATGGGGGTTGGTGCTTCCAAATTGATTTTTAAAAAAGAGAATAAAGCCAGCATGGTGATATTTACAGAAAGACCAGGGGCGGTATTTATCAAACAACTTTAGTCTGTAAATAAACTTAAGTTTGAAAAAAAACTTAGTTTTTGTTATTGTTGGACTTAAGTATATCATGTAACTTGTTTCAGGGATTAGACCCCCATCATCAGACTTTCTAACTTATCCCAAACGTTGGTTTGGTTCCGTCTGTGGATCCGCATGCTGTTATCCCCAAAGCTCCTCATTCAATATAAATTAATTCCAGATAAGGGGACTCGAAATAAGGCCCTAATGTTATTTATGGTATTGAAACCACTATTGATTTGAGGAAATACCATCTGGACGTTTTTCAAAGTTAGTGATACACATTTCACATGTACAGTAATCTATTGGAAACATGTTGCCAAGATCCTTTAATCGAAGGGGGCATTGTGTCTATAGATCCTTAATGGCATGTTATCATTCTATAGACTAAGAGAAGAAGACTGTGATATTTTTGTGTTGAGTGTGAATGTACTTGTAACAGGTTAGCAATGTTGGCGACCTGTTTTCTAATTGATATGTTGAGCATAATACAGGTTTTGATATTATATTGTAGAGTACTAGAACAATTCTAGAAATTCACAATATTACAGGTTCTATTGCAATTGGGTATGTATGAATAAACTTGAAAATTGTTTGCCATACATTGTAGAATTGGTAATACTAATGCCAACATTACATTAAATTAGTTATTTATGATTTTCAGACAGGCCTTTATTTTATACAATTCATTTGTTTGCCATATAATTCGTCACTGTACAAGTACTACTGCCAAAAGGTAAAATAAGTTGTGTGAAACAATTGATAAAATTTAAAAGTTAATGTTAGTATTTGAAGTGTTTTTGGCAAAAAAATAAACAACTATTCGAAGGATGGCGAGTTTAATAAATAGTTGAAAGAACTCCAATGTACACACTATGAGTGCAATAGGACACCTGTCCCGTCGGTCTGCTTTAGTGGTCTGTAAGCATGTCACAACATTTGTATACTGGACATTCTGTATAAACATTATTGATGTTAATAAACACCTTCATCAACAATACTGTTTTATATTTTTTATGCAGACAGAAATATTGATGAGACTTTACTGCAAATAGGGTCACAGGGGTCACGACTTTAAAAACCTATTTTCATCTTCTTCTCCAGTTCCAAATGGTCTACGGAGCTGAAAAGTTGTGGGCAGACTCCTTGGCTAATGGGGATTCTAGATTGTATATTTCGTGAACCTGTGACCTCAATTGGGGTCACAGGGGTCACAACCTTAAAAACCTATTTTCATCTTCTTCTCAAGAACCACTGACCCTAGAGACTTGAAATTTCAGGTACAGACTCCTTGGCCAATTGGGATTGTAAAGTGTAGATTTTGTGATCCTACAGCCCCAAATATATGTCACAGGTCATGACTTGAAAAGCTATTTTGAGATTTTATATGCTCTTCAAAGGGAGGTAATTTAAAGGAAACAACAGTGATTAATTAAATCTTCAAGTGTGTCTTTATTTGTAGGGGATTTTATCTTTGGCCTCAAAGATAGGTCAGAGGGGTAAGGACCTTAAAGGGGCAGTAGCACGTTTTTTTCAAATTTCCCATTTATAATTTTTATGTCATTTATATACACTTTAGAGGGTAAAACATGTTATTACACAACCCAATTATTCATTGTGGTAATAACTGTGTTGCGTAAAAAGCAAAAAATGCATGGCGGCCATTTTATTGTGAAAACAATTTTATTATTTTGAATAACCAAAAGGAGTCCCGTGACTTTACGAAACCATGTATATTCATTTTAAACTTGATTTTCCGAAGAGAGAAGGTTTTTTTTTTACTATTGGTGACATTATTTTTCAAATCCATTTCATCAACTTATTTGAGCGAAAAAACGTGCTACTGCCCCTTTATGACCTATTTCATCTTTTCCATTTAATGTGATTCCTATTTGTTATACGTAACCATCGCCTGAGGAGTCTGTGAACTAGATTTCACACCATTTCAGCCTCATCTAGATTTTGTATAATGTCATTAGAAAACTACTTATCGTGTCTGGTTTTCAAATTATCCTTATTTACACACTCCTCTGGCAGTCGCTCACAACATTAACTGGTTAAACTACTATCATTAACTGATATCGATCAGTCAACAGGTCAATCCCAGGATATAATGAAAGCTTTGCACCTAAGCGGTATCTGTTGATACTACGTTGGAACAAAGCCATACACGAATACGCGTACAAAGAAAATGACGGATGATCGGTAAAACATCTGTTTTAACAGATATTTGCAAATATTTACGGAAACATACTAAAACCTACAAAAAGCATTAGCTAAGTATATAACATTAGCGACAGAGCCATGACAAGCAACAAGAGGTAAAAGTCTGCAGTGGAGAGGTACTGCAACTATACCGGGAATCATACTGAAAGAAAAATCGTAAGACAAAAATCACCACTTTGGATCAAACTGAAGAACATAATTATTATGTGTACACTTCTGTTATAAGAAACCTGTACTACACATATCCTGAAGCAAGTTTGAGCTGAAAGGATCAGAGGGATCTAGTTGCATCAAGATGAGGAACATAGCCGGGACCTATGCATTTGGGAGGTAATGCAAATAGTCAATGCTCATGCTGGTAGTAATACCCTACATGCAAGCAACGAGGAAGCAACCACAGAGACATATGTTGGAGTCTCTGTATTAAGGAAGCACTGCGAAACTCCGTGCTGGAACTGATACAGTCCATGAAAGCAACGAGATAGCAACGCCAGAGACATTCATTAGAATACTACAGGAGGAGACACAGATTCCAAGATGGAACTTGAGAACCAAACCACCAGACAGAAAGGAAGGAATTGTTCGTTCACAGAATCCGTATTCCGTTATGTTCGACTCCTGACTGTAGTTGGTGGGGTCTACCCAGGGTCGAAAGCGAAGACCACAGGGAACATATGGAGAATGTTGACGAAAGTATGTGTAGCTCTGCTTTTTACCGTTCTTATAACGAATATTTCATTTTTTATCGCATCACTCTATTACAGATATTTATCTTCGAAAGTTCTGACACGACATTCGGCATTTGCTTCCGTTATTGTAAGTTATGTGTGTCTTTCAATAATTTCTTCAATCGTTGTTCCGGGTGCCTTGGAGAGCTTGGAGGAAGGGATCAGTCGATATGAAGATGTCTATGGTCTGACTATGGACACCAAGAAATGGCTTCGGCGCTGGAAGGCAACAGCAGTTACATTCATCATGTTCTACGTGGTGAGTCCATTAATGACAATATCAATCTTCAGAGACCACCCATCAATCTTCTGCGACATGTACCCAATATGTGACATTCCACAAAGCCTCTACATGCCATCACTTGTCATCAGTGGATGTACATCCTTCGTAGGTTCCTCCCTATGGCTCGGCTTTTTCATCAATGGGTCGTTCTTAATCTTCATCCAGCTGAAAGAGTTTGAAGCACTCAACAAAGAGTTTGAAAAGCTTGCAGATCTCTCGCCTGGCACAGTTGATGAAAGGTTTGTACGCCTTGTGGACCAGCATGATGTTCTGGCAGATGTTGTACAGGTTACCAACACCTACATCCGGGGTTTCAACTTTGTGGCATTGTTCCTGTCTATTCCTGTCAACTGTACCATGATGTACTCGGTGATCATCAGCGAGATAACCTTCACAGACATACAGTTTCTCATTGCTGGGATGGGTATTGTGCTCTTCTCACTTGGGACTATGATGTTCCTTCAGGCTCGTGTTGCAAGTCACGTGAGTATTTGACCTACATTCTCATTATAGTGTGCATCCTAGGTGCCTGACAATTTGACCTACGGTACATGAATACATATTCAAAATGTAGTTAAATCTTATTACGATGCTGTCGTGTGCATAATTACAGCACTACCTAGTAGAGGCTCATCCGATTTCCCCGCAACAATCTCACAATGATCAGAATTGTACAAACAGGGTGTAAGGGACTTTATCTGAAAAGTGGGCTTTAACCCAAATCAAAACTTACCAGCCATATAACGTGATGCTGTCGAAACCGTATCACCCAATACGAATGACTTACAGCATTGTAAGTCCCTCCAGGAGGACTTCCACAGACAATTGTAAACCCGTTAGGGGGATAACAATGATTGTAAAACCTGATGTATGTTCTATGAAATATGTGTGAACGCATCTAAAGCAACTATCTTATATTATTACTCAACCGTGATGAGATCACTCATTAGATAACAATGCAGTGGCGTAGGAACGGTTTTTGGGGTGGGGGGCCCAATTTTTTTTCTTGAGAGCGGGGGGTGGATCAAGCTTGGGTGGGTCAGAATACCCCGTCTGTGTTGTGTGTGTGTGTGTGTGTGGGGGGGGGGGGGGGGGGGGGGGACACGAAAACCTTAGTCATTTTGGATGTGTTTCACCGATTATTTAAATTTAAATCACGTGACCCTGCTTTGGGGATAAAACTAACGTCACATGACCTTACTTTGGGGCCATAAAGTCACGTGACCTTGCTTTGGTAGCCAAAAATGTCACGTGACCTTGATTTTGAGGCCAAAAAAAAAATCACTTGACAGAGGTGTGGCTGTAAAAAATCGATTTAATGAAAGTAAATACACCAAATTGTACCTAGATCAAATCAGAAATGAACATTTGAAAATGTGTTTGAACTCAAACATGCACCTGAATAGAATAAGCACCGTTAACATAATTTCAAAGGCGGATATTTTTAAAAATTATAATAGAAATCATTCATTTTGAGAGAAAGGACAGTATGTCCTAGCTGTGAAAGGGACAAAGACCTATACTCGCGAGAAAGTTGAAAGTTAGCATGTATCATACTCCTAGTGCTTTTGTTCTTAATATTTCGGATAATAATCATTACAAATGTTTAATCTGCATATGCTGCATTAACACTAGGCCACGATTAGTCCATAATGTCAACAATTTGGAATTTTTGAGTGCGTGTGTTTGGGTACTCAGGACCATATAGTTGTAATTGCAAGGGATATGTTTGAGCTTCAATATTTGCAGCCAAGACAACCGAAGTCACGATAAAATGGAAATAAAATAGGATTGAAATAAAGTTGACAAGTTTGACTTGTTCCAGAACCTGAGAAAGAACATTCATATCTCAGTTCGATCAGAATTAATCCTGAAATAGCATCCAGAATGATGTCGAAATCAGGTTTTAAATAAACACTAGACATATTGTTTATCTATAAATTATAATCCCCACTTGGCAAGGTGCCTGTACACAGAACTTCAACTCTCTATAGAGTTACTGGTTCTGGAGAAAAAGACAAATATAGTCCTTGAGTTTGTGGATCTTATTAGGTCACCAAATATATGAAGCAGAATCTCCGCTTGCCAAGCTAACTGTACTAATGATTGCAGTTCTCTGGAATCAGTGGTTCTGGAGAATAAGACGAAAATAGGTTTTGATGCTGTGGTTCCTTGGGCCCTTATTAATCAAGATATCCATGATCTAAGGAGTGACAGTAGGAGTATGTACATGAGATGCCAACTGTCTGTAGTCACTACGCTGGTACTAGAGAAGAAAGACGAAATAGGTTTTTGAGGTCAGGTCTGATGAGCTAAAGACGTTTTCAGGAGTGGCCAATGTTGCCCTTACTAGGGGTTACATGGTCACCAAATGTACAATTTCAATCCCAAATGTCTTAGGAGTCGATATTTCAACTTTCTAGCTCTTACTTCTGGAGAAAAAGCCTAAAAAAGGTTTATTGGGCCATGGCATCGGAGGACCACCAGGGCCACAAACTCTGCAATTTAAGATCCCCATTTGCTAAGGAGTATGTACACAAGATTTCAGCTTTCTTGGACTTTTCGTTCTTGAGAAGATGAAAATAGATTGTACGGGGCCACGGGGTCACCAACTCTATGATTTAAGACCCCTATTGACGATGGTGTACCTACAACTTCAGCTCGTTGGAGCCAGTGGCTCTTGAGAAGAAGTCGAAGAAGAGAAAAGTTTATAGACGGACGGACGCCTGACGGAATGCCATGCCATTCAAGTCTGTTGAGCTAAATATTATTTCCAAATTTCGTGTGAAAAGTACATTTGCTCCCAGGAAACGCTTAAAATTTGTAAAAAAAAATCTGAAAAGAAAGTATGAGAAAAGAAATTTTGAAAATTGACACGTACTATTTGCTCCTAGAAAGCGCTATTGATTTTTTTTCGTGGGTGAAAAGTGGGGGGGGCCGTGCCCCCCCCAGTTTCAGAAGTGGGGGGGGGGGGGGGGGGGGGGGGGGGGGGCCCGGCCCCCCCGGGCCCCCCCTGTTCCTACGCCTATGCAATGAGTTGGTTACACACATGTGTGATACCACCGCGTGCTGCCGTAACGTCATAATCGACCCGTGACGTCATAGTCGTTTTTTGTTGACGTCACAATATAAGCCGCGCGACTGCAATAGCGGGTGACCTTTTTGCAAGTGAGGGTCACTTAAAACGATTTTCTTGCAATTCAGCGCTATTTACATCATTGAATAATAAATAAAATACTAAACTCGGTCCCGTTTGATAACATGTTTATGAAACTCGTGAATGGCATCGGTATTTAACTCGCTTTCGCTCGTTAAAATACCAAACCATCCACTCGTTTCATAAACATGTTATCAAACGGGACGTCGTTTAGTATTCTATATCTAACCTTGATAAATTTCTCAAATACATCAGAATATGAAGTGCAAATATTTTGACGAAATTGCGACTCGAACCCGTATCCACTATTATCTTTGGCACCTGAGCTAACGCTTTAACCTAGTGCGCCACTGAGGCACATGGAGGTAATCGGCAAATAAGCAACTTGTGTAGCATGGCTGTAAAGTATCGTTAAACGATGATTTAATGAAATACGCTTTTTACTAGGGATCCTTAACATAACGCGATAACAAAGCGACTTTTAGACTTAAAACGGTTGATAACATAGATAAACCATTCAATAGCGGATAGATGTGGATCCTGACAGTCAGAAAAAATCCTCGGATGCTTCACATCCTCGGGATTTTCCTTCCCATTAGGGTCCACAATCTTACCATATCCTTATATATATTTTTGTTTTTACTTTTTTGTTAAAATGAAAAGCCAAACGAAAAATAGTTCAAATTGTCTGGACGTTATGTACTATATCCCAATTCAGTTTAGTCCATCTAGCTTTTCTCACTATCTATCGATTGTAGTATAAACATTAAACACATGTTCGAGTAAAAACCACGTTATCTCATGAAGATTTCCCTTTCCTCCGTCATCTTTGCATTGGTTTAGCTATCCGATTATAATGGAACATATACTTATTGACATTTACTTATCAGTTTTATTTCCACTTTATTGCATTGCAGGCTAATGCAGCTCTGGACCATTTATGGACAATAGGAAGACTTTTGGTAACAGAAAAGGGAATAAACAATGTATGATGGATTCGAATATCTTACTATCAGATTCTTTCCTATTGATGTATTTGATGTATATGCATTTGACAAACATCCTGTAAATATATCCCTATACATACAGTCAATGTCAAAGCTTTATACAAATGTAGGTATTCTAGAAGATATAAATTGATGAAAATCAAAATTATGTTGAAATTGCCTCACCTGTTGAAAAAATTTCTTTCAGTTCTCTCTGCTGACCTGTCGTTTATCACGATGTCCAATTGCCTACAACATCTACGGACTTATCAGTATAAACATGTCTTCATTATTAGCAGTACGTATGGAACATGTCCACGCAGGCCTAGTTTCATCTAATGTTTGTAATACATTACCTATAATATTGCTCCTGTGATTATGTCGAAGAGTAAACATAATGTTGTCTTTAATCATTGATTTTGCTTTTTTCACGTTTTTGTCAATAATGTACGACATAAAACTTTCTATTCATTTCATCATATATAATAAAGAGTGTTTGGACTCATTTCCAGTTTTCAATATGTTTTATAAACAGGATAGTAAAACGATGTCCTGTGTAATACCATAATTATTAAAAGAGTGAATGAAATTATTGTTACCCAAAAAGGTTACACCTTAGATACAAATACAACCGTCGTGTATTATAACCCCACCCAGTAAGTATTCTATGTATTACTCACCAGAATATGAAATATATGTCATTTAAGATTACAAGATCTCAACTGTAAGACTGTGAGGGCATATATCCACGCAATACCATTTTTTATTTATTAAACGAGTTAAAAAAAAAACGTTCCTTGTAATCATGTGAAATAGTGTGATGAAACTACGAATTGCGAGTTTATTGTCATTTTAATGGCGGTACTTACTGGTACGTCACAGCTTGAAACTTTTGTGACGTCGGACATGCAACTTCATTATCTTTCGCGCACGTCTAAAACCAGGCGGTGCTAATACTGTGACGTCATATTTAAATGTAAATGACGTCACGCCATTCGGCAGCTAGGGTATAGCGATATCTTCAAACAACTTTTATTCATTTTACAGGTTCATATTTCCGCTAGGGATTTGGAGTTTTGACATATAATATAGTTCGAAATAAACCTTATCAAAACGAATGTTCTTCAAGAAACATGTTTTAAAATTTCAGATATTTGGGACACTTGCTACGTATATAATTGTCGTGATACAGTTCCGCCCGACCAGCACAGAGTCCTGTTGTGAGAGGATACTGAGGAATACAACACTTCTTGACAACGGGACCAGCACCTTGTGTACGGTATAAACTGGAAGTAGGAAGATTGTTCAGCTTTCACCAGAACAGTTCTTCTTTACCATTGGAGAAATACAATATGTCACGAGCTGACCACACTTAGTGATCTGTATGCGTTTCAAGGAAAGAGGTGTTTCAGTTTCACCAGAACAGATGTTTCTGACCATTTTAAAATACAAATTAATGCATCATGACGTGATCACATAACGTGTTATGTATCCATTTGAAGGTAAAGGATGGTTCAGTTTTCACCAGAACAGATGTTTCTGACCATTTTAAAACACACCGCATCATGACGTAACCACATTACGTGTTTTTTTATGCATTTGAAGGTAAAGGATGGATCAGTTGTCACCAGAACAGTTTCCTGACCATTGGAGAAAATTACAACAAATCACGTGTGGCCCACATCTCATGTTCCGTATTTGATTGGAAGGAAATAGATTGTTCAGCTTTAAAGGTGCATCCATTGTGTTTCATGAAATTTTATTTCGCTTTAATACGTTCCAACTCACCACATCGGCTGTCTACAATACACATAGATTCACCCAGCTTGCATATTTATCCCCAATCGCCAAATATATCATAATTACTAGTTTTCAATTAAAATTGAGTAACATCATTATTCATGTGCAGAAACCGAAACTGCACGTCCCATTTACCTGCACAGTAGTTATGTGACCTATTAAACATTATCAACTCAAATTTGTCTTTTTTTTTTTTTTTTGTCTGTTATAAATAAGATTCCAAAATTACGATTGACTCATTGACGCGCGCCTCACGCTGTGCATTGTCCGGTTTTCGATCAGAAATCACTATTTTTACCTTCATATCGTCAATATGCTAAGTCTACTATCAACAAAATTGTAGTTTTCGGCAACACTTCTCGATAAAGTAACACCATTTATAACGTTTGTAATATGTGACCCCCAACAACACAATGGATGTACCTTTAACCAAAACAGCAACTCGCGATCAGTATCGACTGAACTGAGTAAAATTCTAAGAAATATGTTCCAATTCAACGTAACTGTTTGATAAATATTATCTTTCTGTATCTCATCAGAAAAATCATATATGAGTGAATATCAACCATTAGAAATGTCGAAATGTCAACTATACGCTTGTGAATATAGTGTGGGTTGTTATGTAGTGTGATAATGATCCCATACCTTTATTGCCAATATTCTGTGTCGGAGGAATACAGATATAGACTGATGTACACCATTTATTTACCGAGATCTTGAATAGCCGGGAACTATCACAATACAGTCCATTATCCAATACAGAACCCATTTCCCCCTCCATATCTGAAAGGGTCCAACTAGTGTATAAAACTGGTAACATATCGGCGTTTAATGATTTTGTTAACTAGTTGAGTAGTGGATGTGTACGTCGTTACAAAATCACTTGTCTTTCTTTCAGGTAATATATACATGATAACACAATGGGCATTGAATGTTTTGCGCCTTATTGTTGACAGACTTTTTATGTGGTAACATTGTGTCACGTGCATTCGCTTTGGCGTCGCTAGAGAAAACAGCTGTACTTTCCTGACATTAGTGATACATTCACTCTTTTGAAATACAAAATTTATCACAGCGAAAAGATCAAATGAAAATAAATCGCCTATTGGATAATTTGGAATAACATTGTCACAGACGTAAAGAATAAAGAAAGCTGTTTACTGTTGATTAATGATAATAATGAAATAAACAACCTTTGAAAAAGAAATTCTATTGTTGCTTAATTGCCATGAACACTATTTACCTCGGTGATTCAAAATGAAACCGATGCCTTAAAACATAATCAACGACAGAAAAGATTTTTTATTTGTAAGATTTTATTGATTTGATTTTAATGAAATATGATATTTGGTAATATAAACTTGTTAGTCTACATTATTCAATGCATTAAAATGATGTTCTTTCGCTGATTACATGATTTAATCCGGCTGTTCTCCGGGCAACTACCGAGGACAATGGGACCCTTGCCTTGTCCAGGGACTCTATAAACACAAGAGATCCTGCCTTGTCCAAGTGGTAAGAGCTCGCTGCACAAACTCCGATAACTTCCCTCGCAAGTTAGCAATAGTGCATGTCTCCATCACTGGCTAATTAAAGCCTTGCTGAATTCGATAATAATAATAACAATTGACTTATATAGCACCTTCCTTCCAACTAATGCTGCTCAGTGGCGCTTATGAGATTTAATTATTATGAAACACTTTAGTGGTGAGAGTTGAATTCCTCTTGAAAGAGGAATGTCTTCAGAAGGCGGCACAATGTCATGTAGGATTCTGCAAATTTAATCTGCATTGGCAGGCGATTCCACACTGAGATTCCGATAAAGACCCGGGCAGCATTATTTTGAACCCTCTGTAGATGTTTCACTACTGTGGCGCCATGTATTAGAGAATTGCAGTAGTCCAAACGGGATGTTATGTAACAGCGTGTCAGTAACTTTGTGGTGTCTTCGTCAAGGTAACTTCTGATCTTTCCGATGTTACCGTAGTAGCGCGCTGCACCTAAACTTCATAATGCGAGCTGATCCACTAGCACAGAAACGTTGACGAAATGCAGCAAGGCTTAACAAGCACGAGTATGACTTGGAGGGGGGTGAATATGTGGTAGTACAATCACGATGCAATTGGGCAGAACACACCACCTACCCAAACAACCATAAAACAATATATCCATAACACATGTAGTAAAATATATTATCATACTTATAAAACAAGTTATTAATATATAAAACATTACTCTGATTATTACGACAGTGCTGTGCTCATCGAAATGCATATACCGTAAATCCTTGAATAATCGCAAGGTGGTAATTCAAGGATTACCGGTACTCTGATACGTGCCTATACAACAGTATTCATCTGGTAAATCTCAACAGAGGTGACCGATAAGATTATCTTACCTTCACCACAACATTAAGTAAGAGCAATTGGCCATCATTGGGCCTCCTTTTACAAAACACTAAGGTAACCGTAAGTCACTAAGGTAACCTTAGTGCAATAGGAGTTAAAGGTTAATCTTAGTGAAGGTTGCTTTGTGAAAGGAGCCCATTGCATGGCCTTCTTCACGCCTCTCATACTGCGCGCTTATTTAAAAGAACAAAGTAAAACGGGAAAGTCATTTCGATATATAACACTACGTCTTGATCGTTTTGAAATAAGGGTAGCTTTAGCAAGTTGGTTCCGCTCCATAAGTAGTATAACAGTTTTGAGACAATGTCACATTGTATATAAATGCGTTCACTACCTATCAATGGCTTCAGATGTCGTGCGCAAGGTTCTATGCAAACAAAAGGTTTGCAGGTTTTCTCATTATTTTTTCAACAATACCGGCCAAAGCAGCGAAAGTTAAATACTATTGAGCGAGACGTTATACCCCATGCTAGTTCCATTCATTAAACTTGCATGAAAGCAGATATTCATTTCTTCATTATTATTAATGAAATCTTCATGTCCTATTCTTCTTCATTTAAAACTTCCTGAAACGTGGTGACGTTATTTATTGCATCTAATGATGAATTAATCCTTTGTGTCTCTCATCTGCCAAAATCTCCATAAGATTTATATCCATCTATTATTCTAGACGTTGTTATAAGCCAGGGGACATATGGTTAAACTGTAGTAACGTTGACAAGGGTGCTGTTAAGTTTGAAGACGTCGGGGACAACGTCAAAGTGGAAGATGGCGTTACCCCAGGTGGCAGTCGCCATGAGGAGGAGCGGGACCGCCAGGATGTTCATCATCAGACCAGCAGTTGCCTGCAGGTGAACACAGATAATACTTATAAGAATAAAGTATTGAATAGATTTATAAAATACCTAAATGTCATAACAATCGCTATAAAATCGAAACACCGCTTAATAAAGGGAAGGAGGTATTTCTTTTATCATCCTTGACACCCACATTTGGAATTAGTTAATTACTAATTAAAAAGAAGTGTGTACGATATTGGAATTTTATCAACTAGTTAATGGTTGCGAGATCCACAGATCCTGGTCAGTTCTTTAAATTCGCAGTTCGATACGGCCCTTAATGGCGGTATCCCCAGATGTAATGTCGAATACATGTGACGGGAAAAAGCGAGTCTTACCATGTCAGACACCTTGATGTAACCGTAACCGAAGACGATGGCGTTTGGTGGTGTAGCGGCAGGCAGCATGTAGGCGAATGAGACAGAGAGCGCGGCCGGGAACATGTAGAACAGCGGGTTGACACCGGTACCGATAGCCTGTAGGTGTGAAACAAACACAACAACATGATTCGGAAGTAGAAGATTGTAAACTTATATGCTTATACATATACGGATATATGATTCTGAGAACGTTTAACCTTGAAATAATCGAGAAAAAGCACATCGCTTCTGAATAGCTTACCAGTTCAGAAAGGACTGGCATGACAATGGTTGCGGTAGCGGTATTACTTGTAACCTCCGTGAACGCAGCGCATACATAACACAGAACCAGTAGCATCAGCCAGGGGTTGAGATCCTTCAGCACTTGCAACTGGGTTCCCACCCATAGAGATAATCCGGATTCCTGAAAAATGAGAACATTTTATCTATCCCGATGAAACTTTGTCTTCCATCTTAAACACAGAACAGATCAAAATTATAGAAAAGAAATAGTGTTATCACACTAGCACTTGCTTGTAGATACAAAGTGTTGCTGTTACGTTATTTCATCATCCATGCTTAAGGTTTAAGAGTCCTTTTCAGTATTGTCTGTCCTATAAAGATCATGTTCACCTTGCACCCTGTAGCGAGGGCGTATCCTCCCCCGAGGAGCAGGAAGAGAGACCAGGGCATCTTCTCGTGCACGACTTTCCACGTGAGAAGAGGACGGATCGGTTCATTGTCCTCGGCGCGCTGTTCCTCTGACATCGAGTACTCTGTGTGTTGTATATAATGTATTATGTATGATAAAACGTTGATAGGATCGTCATCGTGACGTCATCCTGCTTTATCTGGATAGTTGTGCCCGCAAAGCTACTTCAATCCCCAGCTTGTCCTCAAATACTCTGATGGAGCATTTTTAGGAGAATGCTGAATTATAGATAATCTCCGTGGATACTTTATATCCCCCAGACTAATAGAACAGGAAGGGCATGAACTATCAAACAGATAGTTCCCGGATTTACATGCATCATGGTGTATTAATTGTTCATGGTTCGTATACTAATAGTAGCGATAACTGACCAAATAGCTGGATGTAGTCGTCGAAACAAGATGCATGGGTAAGTATGTATTGTAATGTACCCTCGAGTGTACTGGTAATTTCAATTTATAGTACAAGCTTTCAGCTGTCAGAAAGTTTTCTAATAGACTATAGAGAGGTGACCTTTATAAGTGCTACAATCAGATTCCAAACTTCTGATTCTCCATCATTCCCAATTAAAGATCACGATTAACACGTAATACAAAGTAAAAAGTATAAAACGTTGTGAAACATACAAAGGGTTCCGTCTGTTTCTGTTTCATTGGTGTGCTTGTTGTCAGTTTGCCTTAAAGTTTAGTTACGGCTTTGTCATGTTCGCCTAACATTTCAGATTCATTTCATATCATGTAATTTTCTTTCCATGGCCGATATTTCAAGTAAGTCCATCTGAAAACGTACCAATAATTACGTGTTATTGTCATAAATGAAAACTATTGTGATATTAAATGACTTTTTCCCCCGTTTTTGTTTTATCGTAACACCATCCGTTCGGAACATTTAGAATTGTCCTCCAGTTAAATGCCTAACAACTTGTTAATTTTTGTATGCTGATATTTTTGTACTAAAGCTTGGAAAATTAAATCATCGAATTGCAAAAGTTATGTGGGTAACAGAACGATAAATTAATAAGAATTATTGAATAAAATGTATCTTTCTGAAAAAAGATATTCGACAAAATCCCGAACATTAGCACAATATTGTCAACAAATCAGAAACTACTCATTAATAAAACCCAACAACGGATGAACTGTTTGCATAACATATTCTAATATCTATATCGGACCTGTATCAAACACTGTGTGTACGTTTCTAAACAAAATGTCAGAAAACAAATGTTTAATCTCGACCTGGTACGTGTCGTCGCTCCGGCAGCGATGTAACAGTTACTAAGAATAGTCTCAGGCCTCCGTTTAAGCTCATTTGAGCAGTACCCGGCCTCCCGGGATTGCTTACATTCCATATGATGAAGGAGTGAGTATATCCTCCGAAAGGTCGTGTTTTTGCACATTAAAGAAGATATTATCCAGAAAATATGTTTTTATGTATGCCACTTCTAAATGCCCCTCAAAGACCTGATTGTTAAAATACATTTGAATAAAGATGACGATATGCGATGCAATATAAATGTCGAACACTCATGCTTATCTCTCTCTGGGGTATGCTGTCATTATATCATTTCAGTTACAAACTTTTACTTTTTCAAACGCTGTAAGTGTCACGTCTATTCACTATTTCTACACGAACATTCAAAGGATTAATTTACGCTTGCAGAATCCATTTTGGAATATTCAGTTTAAAAACATAAAAAATATGCAAAAAGCTTCTCACTCAACTTCAATTCAATTCTTCAATACCCTCAGATTTTCAGATAGCACGGATGCTCACACAATAAATATATGAAAAGAAACATCATGTAGGTTTTATGTTCATGCGAAATTACTTTTAGATTTTCTTTAAATTCTCTAGCCAGGGATGAAATTGACGAATTGGCTTTTAACGAATTCACCTGACGCCAGCACAGCCCCAAAGAGTTACGTTATGTACAGACACACATGACTAAACACACGCTCTTTAACCTCGCTTCTCTGGGTATGTGATATTATCAAGCCTATATACTAGAAAACGGAGAAGATCACGGTTAAAACATCTATCGACCATTGACCTTACTGAGTTCTTTTGGAAACATATTTACAAGTATTTTGAAAGATCGGTCGACTAAATTTACATAAAGTAATAACATACTACAATCATGATTCATCACCCTCAGGTTTTTGGACAGGATTTTACACATGTCTTCGTCATGAACATGCTTATCCTTTTTTTAGAAATTGACTTGTAATTTACTGTTTTGAGGTCTCGAAAGCTTTTGATAATGTCTGACAATTGGAATTTGACATACATTGTATACTTTACATACCTTATAAGGGTAAATGTCTTAATATATATAACAAAACATCAAATCTAGCATCACTATTAAAGGTCCATCCATTGTGTTGTTTGGGGTCACATATTCCAAACGTTATAAATGGTGTTACTTTATCGAGAAGTACCGACTGTTACCGAAAACTACTATTTTGATGACAGTAGACTTAGCATATTGACCAGATGAGTCAAACGTAATTTTGGAATCTTATTTATAACAGACATAAAGATTCGGTTTCTGCACATGCATGATGATGTTACTAAATTTTAATTGGAAACTAGTAATTATGATATATTTGGCGATTGGGGATAAATATGCAAGCTGAGTGAATTTATTGGTATTGTAGACAGCACATGTGGTGAATTGGAACGTATTAAAGTCAAATAAAATTTTACGAAACATAATGGATGCCCCTTTAAGTATAAACAAACCCAATACCCCTCGTTACTCTGGTGTACGTGTCTATCGTCATTGTTTACACCTGACCTAGACCTAAGAAGCTCTAATTGAGTGTATTTATGATGAAATGCCATTAATGCTACACATTTTAGTTTTGCTCTATGCATACGACATCGTCTATTTAGTAAATAACCCCTCTTCTCCATGCATTAACAGACATTGCAATTGGCGTAAGCTGGCAGGTAGCATTTCAAAAACCAAGGTTGTTTTATTTTTTGTATGAGGCGATCAAGAAATTAATTGTTCAAGACTCCTACATTGACCATGTTATTACCGTACATCGAAGCAGCACATTCAGTTTTATTTTAATTTCAGAACATTACACAGTTAGCACATAGTGCACCGTTGTTTTGTCTTTTGTCGTAGAGCAAGGATAACCTTTATACTTCTTCAAGCATTTGATGTCAGGATTTCCCCATGAAAGTGTCATACAATACGATTTAATCAATCAATTAAATTTGAAAAACATTGCAGTCTTATTCTCTGTAAAAATAACTTCGTGATCAAATATTTATGGTAGCTCTGAGATTATATAACGTGAACATGTGTGGCGAATTTTACCAGTTACTTTCCACAATAACAGACGACTGAACACAATCGTAAGATAATTATATGTTAATTCAAATGTAATTCTTCATCGCATTTGGTTCCATTTGCTGACGTACATGGCCACCGACAGCAAGCGACTCGTTTTCGTTGCGACATTAATTCACAGACGATGAAGTAAGAAAACTCCGGCATCGACAAAAGTAACAGTCAAAAGGTAAACGTAAACTTACACCTCTGTACAAATCACCATATGCTTAACAAGCACCTGTAACTTAAAGGGGCGATAGCACGTTTTTTCGCTGAAATAAGTCGATGAAATGTATTTGAATAATAATGTCACCAATAGTACAACACTCTTCTCTCTTCAGAAAATCAAGTTAAAAAAGTATTGTACATGGTTCCGTTAAAGTCATGAGAATCGTTTTTGTAATTCAAAATAATAAAATGTGTTCACAATAAAATGGCCTCCATACAATTGCTGCTTTATACGCAAAACCGTTATTACCACTACGTATAATTGGTTTGTGTAATAAGATGGTTAACCCTCTTAAGTAAATGACATAAACTATCATTATAAATGGAAAATTTGAAAAAATACATTTTGCAAAAAACGTGCTACTGCCCTTTTAACATGGAACTCACCATTCCTTCTGAGACAGAAAACCCGTGGTATCTTGGACGGGAGCATGAAGAGTAGAACGCTCATGAGAATAGCTGGGGTCGAATCCTTCACCATGCTGTAATAGTCATACTCAAATAGGACTTATTACAATAACACGAGCCTGCAATCACAGATTTAGAATGAATATAGATCTATCATAGTGTCTTTCAATTTTATATTGTAATCCTACAGAATCGATTGGTTTCAGCAGATAATTCTTGTCTCTGGTTTATGATAGTTTATTCATTGAGAACAGGATTGGGACCATGCTCTCCAATTTAAATTCCCTCTCCTAGCATGTACAACATTGATTCACATATATATCCAAACCAAACATGACAGATTGTGAACAAGAATAGAAAAACAGATGAAAAGAAAACAGAATAAAATTATAATGCTAAACAAATAGTTTTGTGTCACTGATATAATTTGTTCTAAATTACAGAACCGTTTAGTTTGACATACTGATCGTTGAGCACTTCCCTCAAGCACAATTTGTTGGGGGTCGATTTAAACACATAGTACTCTTTTGAGTGAGCGCCAAAACACTATATCATAAGGAAATTAAACTTATTTCATCAATATAATTTATCATAAATGTTTTAGTTGTTATATATTTATTTTATTTTGATAATTTGAATTGATTATTGACTGAACTTAAACTTGTCTTACTTCTCTTCAAATAGATCTCCCCAGCCGCCAACTCCGCCGAGATCTCGCGTGATCCAGAGTAAAACGAGAGCTAGGAAACAGATCATCACACAGCCCTGACCGTACCTGTGTGTATATCACAAGATCTTAACATCGGACAATCTGACATCGAATATAGTTACATATATATAACATATAAGTATTCGAGATACATTGTATATTGACGAAATAATTATCTAAAACATACCAGCCAGAAAGGATGCTGCACTCATAGATCTAGACAGCATTATCATTATAGCAGAAATCACGTTTTCAAACAATATTAAATCCACCTTTAGTTTATGTCTAACAGCCCACCTTATATTGTCACATTTCAAGCCCTTATGAAGGTAATGTTCTCAAAGGGATGTGTATATTATTGAAAAAGCACCTACGTTAAATGTAGATGAAGTACCATTCTTTGTATATTTGCTCTAAACACCATGTCACATATGTCATACAAGTTGTACTAAAGGCCCCCATGGCCTTCAATTCTGAATAAAGTCAATATATGTCTAACAATGAAGTGTTTACCTAAAAAAACAAATTTTTAAATTTATTAAAATGTATTCCTTTTAATTTAATTACAAGTTCATGCGAATATAATGAATCCTAGATATATAATAATAAAATATATAATATGTTTGTATATCATGTGTTTAACTATGTAAATAAGCAAAATGCGCAGTATTGTACACCCTGAATTGTTTGTATTTTTTGGCCAAAGGCCTTATACTGAATAAATATGTCTGTCTGTCTGTCTGTAATGAATCCTAGATATGCTGTAAATACATAGCGCATGAGCAATCGAAACATGTCATATATTACATAAAAATGAAATAAAATGAATAATCTGAAATGGTAGAATTTGATCCGAAGCCGAACGCGGTAACCACTGCGCTATCCCGCCTTTATCGGGTTAAAATCAAGGCCCAGGGTGCCGTCCCTCACAACACTTACAGTCGTATTCAAATGTATGTTAAACTAATGGGCTACAGTTGATTACGGTTAGCTCTACGGTTGTTCTATGGAACGGGACCCTGGTCCTTCTGTTCTCTAGTCAGTTTACAGTTACTCACACAACTGGTCCGAGTTTCTTATACTCTGTAACGATGACGTGCCTGACCTTCTCTGCCTGAATCTTCCCGATAGGATCGTTGGACATACAAGCACACAGCCCTCTGAAATAGAGACATCAGTTGATAAAAGAACATTGAAGAGAAACGGCGAAGGTTTTAACCAATCGTCACCAGAAACAACACGCCAATTAAACGTAATGTATATATGATATGCAGGTAACCATAATACAATATCATTGCCCACAAAAGAAATTATACATTCATCGCTAAACTAACTTACTTCCATGTGCTATCCTATATTATACAACCTCCACTGCAAGTCAAACGCACTATGAAGTACAGGTACAGAGCGTCAACATCATAAGAAATGCAAAAATTATATGGATAACAACTTCTTTATTCATGAATATCATGAATATCATGAATAAAGAAATTGTTATCCATATAATTTTCGCAATGCTTATCATTCCAACTTCTAAAATGCCTCTCATAGAAGCCGTCGCCACAATAGCACAAGATTACAGAAAGACTTCAATAAGCCAGTGATGGAGACTTGGGCGAGTTATAACTTGCCGTGGATGTTGCACAATACATAACTCCCATTACAACTCACTTGCATCTGAGATAGAGGATGTTGAGCCAGCACCAGCACACTATCAGCACCACACAGGACAGAGGGAAACCGTACGCCATCCACGTGGCGAAGTTGACAGGAGATTCAATACCTCGGGAAGCGTATAGGCTACACAGAGACATACACTCGTTAAAGGATCGCTTCTATATAAACTTCTTAACATGACTCTTAGCCTTATTATACACCACGTAAGACGGTAAAATATGCCTTCTGCAATCTACATTCTGCAGTATCTACATTGTCAATATATGTCAAGGAAATGAACTCTTTCGATGTACAATTCAGTTCGCCGTTTTTCAATTCACGAACGAAGTTAGTCAGTAATAGGCTCACCGTTTAGTGGTTATAATTAGGTTCATTTCTCTCCGAGATAGTTAATTTAAAGCAGCTTTTGTATATTTATCCCAAAGTTGTATAATGAGCTTGATCTTGATATATAATTTAGTAGAGGCATGTTCGTAGCAACTGTTGCAACAGAGAATCTCTCTAGTCTGTCATCCAGACCCTAGAGCAAAATATTCAAATAACGACCAACCCAGTCTAGAAAATTATAGCAAGTCTAGATTACTCAGCTCTAGGAAATAAGGCATCTTTAGGGCTCCATTTTATATACATATTTGAATTGTTTGTAAAATGGTGTTTTCGTGACAAAAAAAATATTTCTGAGACTAAACGTTAGTCTAAGAATCTCTCCAATGCATATAATTGAATTTTAAAGACTTGATTTGCAATTCAGTATTCCAATGGAAGGCTATAACATCGTGAAGTTATAATATTAATATTGTGAAACTTTTTGTTGATGTTTCCATAACAACTTTTTTCAGCCAAGCATCCAGCCAAACGCTGAATTAACATATTAAACATATCATCATAAGTAACATCACAATTAACAAAGGAAACCATACTCGTCAGTTTGCCCTTTCAGAACGAGATTAGGACCAGTTCCGGTGAGACTAGCGATGCCTCCAGAATTAGCTCCGTATGCTATGCAGAGCGACAGAGCTTTAGTCATCCTCACGTAGTGCTCATCTTCCACTGTCTTAGAGTCCTCACTGTCGAACAAATGGCAAAAAATTTTGTTTTTTAATTTTACCTGTGAATTTTAGAAACGTGTCTTTAGAAAAGTATCAATGGCGGCAATATGGCCATCTACCACCACTTAGGTGCAGGTATAGTGTATATAATGTATTTGGAAAAGTTAGTGTGAATATATTTCCAAGTTTCCAAGTGTGAAGAAGAACATTGATGATCAAGTAACGCAACACTGTGCCTTGTATCGACATCCGTTGTGTGGTACAATGATCAAGGACAATTTACCAACCGCTCAATAATGGCTATTGGGCATTAAACATTATCTTTCAATATCTACATTGATCAACTCATTATTATTATCCTTTCAATTAACATTATCATTATTTAATGAGTATGAACGGACGTTTACATGTTACCAATCTGAGTGAAATATTGATTCAATGTTATTTCACTATATATTATATATATTATAATACTTCCATCAATTAAGGTAGGTGAGATTGAGTGAAGGCAAGATTATGAAAGGAGTTCAAGCTCTATTTTCATTTCAATTTACATCGCTGATCAAGATTAATGTACCCGGGGTCATAGAAGTACATTCATTTGACAAAATGATGTTGAACGACCAGCAACAGAAAACTATGGTTTGTTCAAAGGATCATCAGAAGATACATTGTTTTGCATTGCCGAGTGACCTTGTAAAAGGGGAAAACTAGACTAAATGTTTACATTGGCCCATCATATGAAACGTAAGCCGTAATTGAACATTCTTGGTCGAATAGATGGTCATTAAACGACAAAGAGCATGTTTTAGTCCTCACGGCTCAATGGTGGCAACTGCTGTGTCATTCTCGCCATCAGGTTGTTGTTTCTCCCCGTTTTCGATGGGTTTCTTGATATCCCCAAGTTCTGTTTCGTTAGCATTTACCTCGCCATCTGAGATTGAACATAGCGAACATTAATAATGAACAATTTCACAAAACATCATCAGGATATTCATCTCCTGTTATTGACAGGGAAAATGTCCCGTCTACTCTAGATCTATACGAAGAGGTGACTTGTGAAACATTATATTATGGACCTGTATGAATCCGGTTGTTACTGATAAGCAAGGGTTGGACGATTCGACCTGGAAACCACCACCCAATTGATACAGAAAGAGCAAATGCATATAACGCTTCTCATTTGGACTTCTATCATAGAGGTTATGTAAGTTTCTGAAATGTGTATTCATTCACCAAGTAAAACAGAAACGAAAGGATTTTGAAATTAAATATAATTAATACCTATGAATGGCTAAATGATTAAAGCTTATCAATGATGAACGAGTGCAAATGCCTATGAATATAAAGTAAGTATTTTCGATGGAATCAAGCAGAAGTATGACAACGCGAATGAACCTTTGGCATATCAACGCCCTCACTGCAACTAAGCAATATATTAACTTAAAACATAAAAGAAACAAACTACATGTAGTTAAGAAAGAACTAATTTTAAGCATTAAGGAATTGGAAACTCTACATACATTTACCCTTCATTTCTAATATATATTCGTCGATGTTTGCTACACATTTGTTGGATATATGCCGTCATGACTGCACTGATTTATAATGTATCTCTGTGAATTGCGTACTAATAAACAACAGCATATGATGTCCGTTCCCCCTGTGTCTCAATAAGCGTAACAAAGCACAGTGACATCTCTTTACTAGGTGTTAACGGAAAACACATAATGTCCCATGCCACAACAATGTTCTTACACTTATCTTGACATTTTATGTGGCGTTAATACGTGCCAAAATACAATATGTGCTAATATAAAATAAGTTTATTTGCATATGCTTCCCCAAATGCCAAATATATGACTTTTAATAGTTTTCAAAGACAATCCAGGACACGTATAAAATGTATATGACCTAATGACGTATTTAACACTACCAATACTAATTTGCTTGGGGTTAGTTTTAAAAACGCATGTCACTCAGTGACCAAACCCAAGCAGCGGTACATTTATCACGCCTTTATACCGTTTTATTATCATTATCCTATACCGATGTGCACTAAAATCATAAACAGTCAGTTTTTCACGATACAATGACGTCAGTGATAAAGCTTGGCACATGAGGCTCAAACAAACAGAAAGTGGAACTTTATGGAGAGCGCCATTATACGCAAATACGTCCTTAGCCTCTTTTCGTTTTTACTATTGTTTCGACGATTAAACAGACTATGACACGAGGGCACATGTAGACTAAAATGTCTATGGATTGTATTTATAATTACTGTACCTTCATCCTTAAGATTATATTATTTAAATACTTTAAGTTCAATATGTGTATTCACTTTATCTAGACTTGCTGAATAATGATCTAAACAGTATTAAAGGCTCTTATATAATACACAGTCATGGACAGGACTAGGGCACATCTTTTGACCTTGTTTCACCCACCCTCTGCCTGTTTCTCGCTGAGCGTCTTGGTGTCCTTCAGTTGCAGCAAGATTGCGTTAGCGATTGGAATCATCATGGCCGTGGTGGCTGTGTTGCTGATCCACATAGACAGGAACCACGTGGCTATCATCAGACCCAGCATCAACCTCGAGTAAAGAATCATGACAATCATCATGTGATTTTAAGAGTAAAAGCAGTAGAACTATTAGGCAATGTGAGAGTCGTAAATGAAGATCGCTTTACGGACGACACCATCCGATGATTTTGGTTCCATGTTGTCAGAAAGTTACATATCCTAAATACATACTATTTAACGATGAACAGATTATAAAGTAGCTGTTAAACGAACTAACTTGTTTTCGGATTTGGTCATATAAACATTAGGACAACACAAAATCTATTTCTCCATAGAGCAATGCGAGATGAAAATGAGAACGCATTCCAAAGAAATAAATGCCATGATTTGTACAGAATAATTATATTTCTGAAAATAGAAATAAAGGGTCACGAAGGTTTTACGTATCGTCGAGAACATCCATTTGGAACATAACGTAATCAGTCAACTCTTCAACTTAAAGGGACACTGCGTCGAGGATAAAAATGAGATCACTTTTATCAACCTATGCTGATTAACGTGTCAGCTAATGAGTAACGCTTCACTTCACTGTCTACAGCTAATATGATCTCATATTTATTCTCGACGCGGTGTCCCTTTAATGTTGTACCTTTGTGACAAAGTGTGGATGAAAAAGTCTCACACGCGGTTCAGAAATCAACGTATCTCTCATTTGGAACGAAATTTCATTAGCATCTATATTGTCCTTTAACTAATTGATTTACAAAATTAATCTCAGTTGTTTTCATTAAGGTAAATCAAACTTCTTTAGCAGGAGTCTAATGTTAAACTCACCATCTCGGCTCGGAGCCGACAAACATGAGGATTCTGAGCGCTATTCTTCTGTGGATGTTCCAGTCTTCTATAGCCACGGCCATACAGAGTCCGCCCAGGAACACCATGATTGTGTCCTGAATAATCATAACTTTCTTAGAATACTTGGGGTGAACTTTATACACGAACATTTTACAAGAATAGGAACTCTATGAATATGATATGAAGACTTACCATACTCGATCTTTCTCGTAATTTCGTCAAATATATATTTCAAGGTAACAATGTTTAATTCAAAATATCCATATTAATATAATAAACAACTACTATTTTGTTCTTGACTGACGAAAATTTCTAGAAACTAAATAAAATCTTGATATTAACCACTATCGCTAAAACCATTTTAATGAGCTTGTGAAAAATGGTGCTTTCTTCATAACATAACGTTATGCTATAGTTATCAACAGAATAATTGTGTGTCCAATACATTTATATGCACCAAACATATTCAAAGAGTCCGTCAATACCTACGTTTATATAACCATTGGCGATATTGAATATTTCAGTACCATCTGAGTTTCATCTAACCAATATATCTTCATTCATTACTTTTTAATTCATATAAGACAAATGGTAGCTCATTCAGTATGATTGTGAAACTCACATGTGGTAGACATATCCAAATGAGTACCGGTGTATTTATCATCCCAAGAGACGGGGTTTGAATGATACAAATGCAATAAAGATTATAAACAAATTAAAAGGGCAGTAGCACGTTTTTTGCAAAATTTATTTTTAAAATTGACCCTTTATAATGATAGTTTATGTCATTTGAATTAACTTTAGAGGGTAAAACATCTTATTACACAAAGCAATTATCTGTAGTGGTAAAAACTATGTTGTGTATAAAGAAAAAAATGCATGGCGGCCATTTTATTGTGAACACAATTTTTATTTTGTATTACAAAAACGATTCCCATGACTTAATCAAAACATGTACACTCATTTTAAACTTTATTTTCCGAAGAGAGAAGGATGTTTTACTATTGGTGAAATTATTTTTCAAATACATTTCATCAACTTATTTGAGCCGAAAAACGTGCTACTGCTCCTTTAAATACACCCACCATCCTTTTAAGTACCCGCTTTGAAAACTTTGTAGCAGACATATGTACTCTATGACGAGTCATCGCCTGCCTACATTAAATATATGCTTTCGGTCAACAAGCCAACAAGAACTCTCCGTTCTGCACAGAAGGAGCAATTAGTTGGTCCATTGACATCCGCAAAGTCAGAAGAACGAACGTTCTCTGTAGCAGCCCCACCTTGTGGAATGATATCCCCATTGACATCAGGAACTGTGACACTCTCCATACTTTCAAGAAAAATCTAAAAACATTCCTATTTGTATCTTAGGTTCCTGCATATTGCATTGTCTGTGACCATGATCTGACCTTTGCCATGTGACCTCTCTCACCTTTTCTTTGAAGCACCATTGGGCAGCTTTATATAGCTGGAATCAGGGGATATATAAACCAGTTATTATTATATATGTATTATTATATGTATTTTATTTTTGGCGCCTATTATGAAATATACTTACATTCATATAAGACTTGCAGATGACTTTGGCCGGCACGATGTTAAGTAGAGGGAAGAGGATTACGGGGATGAGGGCTGTCACTGAAATGGGGACAGACTCGGTCACCCAGTACACCGCCATCAGACACACCACGTATGCACATTTTCCTTCCTGTGAATATGAGATAAAACGTGTCCACGGTTATAGAATATATGATAATAGATGTAAATTCAGAATTTGTCAAATTTAGAATGTTTTCATCATCTTATACATCCAAAACATTTCTACTGAATAGCCAGTGACCAGAGTATTGTGTGAAAACGATTGGGTCATTTAAATCCCCAGACGAACAAAAATAACGTTCGTTAAAGAGAGAAGGTCGTGCAAAGTATGTCCAATAACAAGGACCAGGACAGACTATGTATGAGAATTGTCGTCAATTAAACGCGATTCTTAGGGTCATTCAAAAGGTACAACATTGGTGTTAACGATATGATATACACACAATGATGATGACGTTTATGATAACTAAGTGGACCCGCGGTCGGGAACTTCAAATCATACTGCATGCCAATGGCATCTTCACAACGTCACAGGCGTTACGAAAAGATTTCCATATCTTCTCCTTCCGCCCTCAACCTCAACCCTCGCATTTTCAGTGCTTAGATTTTAACGTACTGCAGGCTTATCGGATCTTCTTCACGGATTGTCACCTTGTCGTGGTGAAGAAGCTTGTGTGCTCCAATGACCCTGAGAGCTATGTCGGCGGGGGATTCGTCTCCTGGCAGGTTCAACCAAGCCGAACAGGTCAAAATATAGGAGCCAGACTAAAGGACAATCCCTGGTCCTCCAGGTTGGGGGTTTGGCATGAGGCTAACAACCTCTTCCAGTGAAAAAAAGCCTGTTACAGAAATCTACACAAGCAACCAAACTACTGAGGAAATAGGAGATTTCAGCCATCCAGATGGCACTATGACTGTTCAGGGTCAAAGCCCCACAAGGGAAGCTGTGGACATGAAAAGGAATTTCCTGGATCCTAAACACAACATAGGCGCCTGGATTGTTAGGACGCTATCTCAAGTCTCTAAACTAGCACAAGCTAGCAAGGAAATGCAGAGATATCACCTGGAGATACTTGGCATAAGCGAGTGCCTATGGACAGATTCTGGCAAGATCAACACGAGAGATGGAAAAACCATAGTCTACTCTGGAAGAACAGATGGTCAACACAAGAACGGAGTCGCCATTATGATGACCAAGACCGCAAACAGGTGCCTTATAGAGTGGGAACCCATCAGTGACAGAATAATACGGGCCAGGTTCAACTCCAAGTACTGCAAAACGACAATACTGCAATGCTATGCACCAACAAACGAGGCTGCTGATGAAGACAAAGATGCCTATTATGAAGCTCTCCAAGCACAGATCAGTAGACATACTTCTGACAATAGGAGACCAAAATGCCAAGGTTGGAGCTAACAACACAAGCTATGAAAGAACCATGGGAAGAGAAGGCTTAGGTACCATGAACGAAAATGGTGAGAGACTAGCAAACCTATGTTCTACAAATGGCCTTGTCATAGGAGGTACTCTCTTCAAGCATAAAGACATCCACAAAATCACATGGCAATCACCAAATGGCAGAGACAAAAACCAGATAGACCACATCATTGTCAATGGAAAATGGAGACGTTCACTGATGGACACCAGAGTTTACAGAGGCGCAGACATCAGCAGTGACCACAACCTTGTCATAGCAAAGATCAGGCTCAAACTGAAGAAGCTGGACAAGACATGCAAGGCTCGCAAAGTCATCAACATCAAAAGACTGAAAGAACAGCATGTGAGACAAAAGTTCACCATAGAACTCAAGAACAGGTTCAGGACTCTGGAAGAAGCAGACAAGGAAGAGGCAACAGTTGCCAATAGTTGGGAAGCTATCAGGGATGCATTTAAAGAAACCAGTGAGAAAGTAATTGGATTCCGCAAAAGAAACGACAAAGAATGGCTGAGTGAAACCACCTGGAAAGCAATTGATGAAAGATCGAAGCTGAAAGGGAAAATCCTGTCAACAAAATCAAACCGTCTGAAAGAAGCAGCACAAAAAGATTACCGGGACAAAGATAAAGAGGTCAAAAAGAAAGCTAGAAGAGACAAGAGAATCTTCCTTGAACAAACAGCAGAAGCAGCAGAGAAAGCAGCTTTACAAGGCGACTTAAACACAGTCTACAAGATCACAAGACAGTTGAGCGGCAGCAACAAGCAAGCACCACCAGTAAAAGACAAGAATGGAAGAGCTCTAGCAAACGAGAAGGATCAAGCTGCACGATGGGCTGAACACTTTAGAACTGTGTTAAACAGACCAGAACCAACATCACTTCTGGAGGAACTTCCCCAAGCAGATGATCTTCAAATCAACACTGACCCTCCTACAGAAAATGAAATCCAACAGGCATTCACATCTTACACCAGGTACCAACTTACTGCTGGGTGAACAGGGGCAGACGTTGAATAAAGTCACTTACCCAGGGTGACACCATAAGTCTTTCCACTCATGTCTCAGTGTGGGCAGGGAATCACCCTTCAAAATCTCAGTTAATTCAGCAATGAAGCCGGTAACCCACCCATGCGGCAAGCCGCGCCCATTGTTGCTGAACTTCACTGATAGCGGTCGGCTGAGCTGTACAGGACCACGTGCCACCATCATCATTTAACAATATAAACCCTATTGAGCTACAGAGGCCACGGCTAAATTTTTATAATTCTAAATAAAACAACCCTTATTTGAATGACTGTTTCATGTACACTCATTGACGCATTGAACCATATTTGCTCATCCACAATACGCTTCTTTCTACCATATTGTCGCATCGGATATCAATAGTCCAGTCAATCTATGATTTAACCTCCAAAAAACTGCAAAAGAAATGGTTTTGCGAAAATCATCAAGACATAACATGCATAAATGCTATATCAAAAGTCTAGGGAAATCTAAATGGGGGAACATGATTAATTTTGCAATAAAAAAGCGATTATTTCGGGTGAAAACGTACGTCCCCGGCGCTCCCCCGTAGAATGCAAGGGAGACTACTCAGTTGAATTATTGACGGCACACGATTGTTCGGAAGGAGCGATTCAAATATATTTTTGGTAAGTATGATTTTTAATTTACCGAACATTGTTTGTTTGGGATGTTTTTGTGATATGCAATGAACTTTACTTCAAACTTTATCTCCATTTCGTCCTACTTTGAGAGTTAAGTCAAGATTGAATATGTCAGCCGACGCTTGTTTGTTTACCGTTTACGTCAGATCCAAATGGGTCAATATTCACACTTACTCTGCTTTTGATGACCAATTAAACAAGCTAGATCTTGTAAAATGATATTTCAAGAACAGATTTCACAATGTATCATAGTTATAACAAGAAATTTTGATAAATTATATGTTTTGTGTAACCCCCGTTGCCGCCGGCAAAAAAAACTATGGAAGCGAAAACGGGCCAGAATACAATCCATATGATTTTGTTAATTTCGTAAATTATTGCGTGTAGGAGAGTTGTTTATCTGCAAAATTGATTTAAGTTACTAGATATATGTATTTATTTCACAATAAAGTGGGTTTTTATAACAATAGACAATTTATTGTATTTATTTATTTCAGTATGCATAAAACACAGTGGATGAACATGTCTTGAATTCTGATTTATGGCTGGATAAAAGATGATCTGTCGAGCTCAACTACAGGTATTTTGTAATGATGATAATAATAATAATTAAAATAATGATAATTTTAATCATAATTATAATAATAATACGGTCTGGGCTCTTGGTTATATGTTATTCATGTATAATAATGATGTATAATAATGATGTTTAATTTCTAAAATATATCAACAGGCCCATGTTAATTTAACAAATAGATAAGATGTGCTGTATTATTTGTTTCAGCAGGGTGTATTGGCGGTGCATGGATTTACCTTGAACCTTTCCTATGGCTAGACAAACTGATCCACAATCACAGCTACAGGTACACTAATAATAATGATAATAATAATGATAGTAATAATAATAATTGTTAATGGCATTATGTGGAAGTCATGTTAGTATTCTTTTTTATTACTTGCCTAACTAAATCAACCGAGATTATTATTTTTAGAAAAATGATTAAACTACCTTTATCAAATTAACAATGGTAACATGTGCTTTTATTATTTATTTTTCAGTGACCTACCACAATGGATTGTGTCATATGCTCTGAACCTCTGCAGTCATCTTCAGTTGTGCTTGGCGAAAAGGGATGTCAAGGAATGAACAGAGCAAGTGTGGCTCGTGGTGACACTATTCAGGTATCTCCAGGTCAACGAGTTCATAAAGACTGTAGAAAGAGGTATTGTAACCCCCATGTCATATCTCAGAGTCTGCGAAAAGGAAACCAGGACAATGTCAGCCATCACATAAATGTTTCAACACGTTCCAAGGAAGAGGTGTTTACCTTCTCTGATCACTGTTTATTTTGTGGACAGCAGGCTTTCACCTAAGGGAAGAAAAGAGCAGTGGACGTGTTTCCAGTAAGAACTTTGGATTTCCAAAACACCATTATAAACAAAATCAAAGAACGTGATGATGATTGGGCAAAAAATGTTCAGAGAAGACTTGGAGCAGCAAATGATCTTCCTGCTGTTGATGCAGTTTATCACCAAACATGCAATGTAAATTTTAGAACCTTTAAACAAGTGCCCAAGCCATACACACCCAACAAAGAAAAGAAAAGAAAGCATGCTGGAGGAAGACCAGGATACTCTGATGCCTTCATGAGAGTGGTGTTGTATCTGGAAGATAATGGTGATGAGCAAGTAACAATCACAGACCTCGTGGACATTATGAAACAGATAAATGATGGAGAGGCATGTGATCCATTATATATGAAGCAGAAACTGCAAGAACACTTTGGATCATCCATCATTATCACTGAAATCAATGGAAAACCTAATGTTGTCACTTTCAGGAGAACTGCACAGTCTATCTTGCATGAACACTTCACACAACCTAGAGATGTAGATCTACAGAAAGAAAAACTACAGGTTATCAAAACTGCAGCGCAGCTGATCCAGACAGACATCAAGAACATGAAAACTTCAAAGGCTGCATACCCATCATCAGAAGAATTATCATCTTCTTCAGAAAATCTTGACTTCATTCCAGAAACTCTCATCGTCTTGTTAAGAAGTATGTTCAGTGAAAAGAAGGTAGATACAAAGTTAGCCTCCATTGGACAAGCAATAATTCAAGCTGCAAGACCTCGTATCATCATTGCAACAAATACAAAGAGGTTCTCATCCAGGTACTTCCTCCATTACGTTTCTCCCAATGATAGACATGAATCCTAGTGATCTATCATGTATCTACTCAACATTGGTCTTTGTCTGCGCTCAAGCACACAGGTATGGGATAGTGTAGTCCAAAAGTCAATTTCACAGATGACATGATTTTGACTGTGAAGAAGGAACTGTTTCTCTCCAATGATGAGAACAAGCAGCTGTTTATTGATCACATCAGCTCAAGACTGACAGACAACGGAATCAAGATTGTCAGAGCCGATGAAGATGCTGATCTATCAATTGTACAGACAGCTGTGACACATGCTAGAGAAGGACCAACCACAGTCATCGGTGAAGATACTGATCTTCTCGTACTTCTGTGTTTTCATGCTGACAGTGAATCAAATGACCTCTACTTCAGATCAGAGTCAAAGAAGCTTGGTAGAAACTGGCACATCAATACTGTGAAGAGCAAGCTCGGAGGTGGTACATGTCAACATCTTCTACTTATCCATGCCATTACAGGTTGTGACACAACATCAAGACTCTTTGGAATCAGCAAAGGACATGCATTTCAAAAGATCACAGCATCTCAACATCTTGATGAAAGCATTGGTGCCTTCTACAAAGTGTCTGCTCCTGATGCAATTGCTACAGCTGGCCAGAACATCGTGGTGCATCTTTATGGTGGGAACCCTGGTGATAATCTTGATGAACTGTGATGTAGGAAGTTTGCAGAAAAGGTGGCAGCAAGTACAACTTCCGTCCAGGTGTGCTCACTACCACCAACATCAGCAGCCACCCATCAATACTGTTTGCGTGTCTACCACCAGGTTCGACATTGGATGGGATATGACGACTTGGAGCCTTGTGATTGGGGCTGGAATCTCGTGCAGAACAAGTACCTACCTGTGATGACAAAACTGTCTCCAGCACCTGATCGTTTGATCAATGTCATCCGCTGTAAATGCAAAGTTGCTTGTGACTCAAGGAGGTGTACTTGTAGAAAACATGGACTGTCATGTTCCAGTTGTTGTGCCGGGTGTCATGGATTGAGCTGTGAGAACAGTGTCCGTACTGATATTGACAATCTGGATGATAATGAACAGTGATTAGCGATGTTGCCAATCTCTTATGGACATTTGCACTGTACAAATAGAAAATGAATGTTTTGGATTGATGAGTATATAATGATGAAGTACTATCAGTTCTGTTTGAGTATTTCAATTATTACTGGCATGTGTACAGTGTGATTTGATTAACCTAATCAAGGGCGGATCCAGGATTTTTGAAAGGGGGGGGGGTCCCAAAAAAAATAATTTCCCACTCAGTGGGGGGGGGGGGGGGGGGGGGGGGGGGGGGGGGGGGTCAGGACCGAAATCTTATACATGGATTTGAAAAGGGGGGGGGGGGGGGGGGGGGTCCGGACCCCCTGGACCCCCCCCCCCCCCCCCCTGGATCCGCTAGTGCTAATCAAAGGTTTCACTGCTATAATGATTTTGTATATAAAGAAATGACTGAGACTCCTAATGTTATTTTAAGTGATTTTTTTAATTTCTTGGTGCAGAAAACATATAGTTAGACACTGAAATCAATGTAATCCGACAAAAATGAATGATTTTGTAAACACTGAAAGTCCTGTTCACCCCGGTATGGCGTTTATGGCGGCCATCTTGAAAAGTGGCGGCCATCTTGAAAAATGGCGGCCATCTTGATATTTTGCAAAACTCACATAGCTATTTTGTTAACTACACTAAAAGGCATACATTTGTCATGTTTTTATCACAAAAGTGACCATGTATATAGCCTATCCACCCTTGCATGTGCAATACGAAAAGATTCTCCTGATCAAAAAAATCGGATTAGGGTACCCTTAAATAATAGAATTTTTAAAAAGGTTCCCCACCTTAGATTCTCCTAGACTTTTGATTTGTTATCAAGTATGCTTTTGGCTTTATAGAAAAGTATATATAAATTCTTTTGCAGTTTTTTGGAGGTTGACCCTATTTTTCAGCTAGATTGACTGGACTACAAGCTCACAATGACACTCGGGTGTTTATCTGTAGAAGGAGCCCTCTGTAATCCAAGTAGGGTAGATGTATTCATGAAAACATGTGTAAATATTTGAGCACACTACCAACATTTACAGACAGTACACACCTCCCCATAAACACACCTACCACCAGGACACGTACCTGTACATCTAGTATGCTTTAGATATCTTCAAGTTAAAATGCCAAGGCTGAACTATATATATTAAGTGTTTTTCATGTGTGGACAGTTCAGAGTTTACATATTCACCGTCTGAAGCTAACATGATATTTACCTTTTGAAAGCACGTCAAGCTTTAAGATTAAAGACATTCCAATTTTCCAGAGGCTCATTTCCGATAATTGATCAATGGACAACATTGGTATGAATAAAAATTTTCCAGACAAATTGTCAGCCTGGTTCCTACAGATTCAGATTTATGGGGCTCCTATTAATAGTTTTCGATTTGATATTATGTTAAGAACTTGTAACATTTATGCTCTATACTGCACTTGATTTAATACAATCTTATCCTAACACGCTTTCAACAGCTTCAAATAGTGCATTTATTATATAAAACTATATTTAGAATTCAATGGACTCTCTATCGTTTGATGAAACATGATCTAAGATAATGGTTTGCTTTCGACTATTTATTTATTATCTTTGACTATAGTCCAAGCCAAGTGAGTGATGACAGAACTGTTGTCCCTTCCTTAAAGTCATTGGTGTTGACACAGGGGGAACATTGACTAACATTATAATAGCTATTGGAAAAAATAACGGTTTTATGCCATTCCTATAATGAGGTAGCGATTTTGTTATTCTGTGGATATGCACACTTGAAGATTGTAATGCAGTGCAATCATGTCTTCTTCATAATGAACAGTGAACAAGTGGTTGTCACTAAGGTGACATAATCCCCCGCCGCAAATTAATACTTCAAAATTTAAAAATTATGTCAAAATCAGAAAAATCGACTGTCAAACATGTCGGAGAAGGCAAAGCTCCACTGTGACCTTGAGAATTATGTCAAGGTCACCAAAATCTAATCAGCGCTTTGTCTTCCCTTGGAGGTGCTTTGTGTAAGATATAATGGAATTCCTGTGAATGGTTCTGGAGATATCCCGCTGACAAGCTTTACATGTACATTAACATGTCGAAAAATTCAAAGTTCCGTAGTGACCTTGACAACAATGTCAAGGTCACCAAAATCTAATCAGCCCTTTGTCTTTCCTTGGAGAAGCTATGTGTAAAATATGAAGAGAATCCAGTGAATGGTTCTTGTGATATCCCGCTGACAAGGGTAAAATGACAAAGTCTCGTCGTGACCTTGAAATGAAGGTCAAGGTCACAAACCTCTGTAGGAACATTACTCTTCCCATGATGAACCCATATGCAAAATATGAAAAGAATCCAGCGAATAGTATTTGAGTTATTCCATTTCGTACGGACGTACGTACGTACGTACGGACGGACGGACGCAGCCGAATACTATATCCCCCGCTTCGCGCTAAACGCGCGGCGGGGGATAACAAGAAACTTGTCAAACCGGTCTTCTGTTTTGGAATATGATAAGATACGATAACACTTGACATAAAGTTAAATATAGCGTCTTTATTTCCCCCAGAATTGAAGATTTATATACATAACACAATATATATTACAGTATGTAAAGTACAGATGATAAGTTACACGCTATAATGAAACCTCATATCAATATATATACATATACATGTTTATAAATATGTTATTCTAGAAAAATGTGTGAGGAATTAGTTTCCATTCTCGAATGGTTACACACTCTCATTACAATGTATATACTACATTATATATGGACACGTTTTTACCATACAACAGATATGTTCAACACGGAAAACACGACGCTAGAAATTTATTTATATTCATGTTGTATATGGTCTTATTTCTATCAGGTTATATTCGGTTCAAAATATCTAAAAAATCTTAAGATTGAATACGACTCGTATGATGGGTGTCGTGCCCAGTAGACCTGGACCTATGGGAACACAAGAAACATTGGAGTAGGTTATTCCTTGAAATAGAGTTTTAGATGCAAACCGCATGTAAAATGCAATATATGTCTTAACAACTAATTGAGCTTTTGACGTCTTTATTTCGCTGGAAGAGAAATATTTTCAGGTGATACATTTGCAACATATTCGACATATTTCTCCGTAACTATATACGATTTCAGGATCAGACACAGTGAACTCTCTTGGTTATCGTCTTATATTCATGACAGATCTCAAATAGTTGCAGAAGATGTACTATAACAAGCAGCTCCACTAGTGTTGGGTGTACTGCAATGTCCAGTGTTCACTGTACTCTTCACCCTCTTTATAAACCCATTCGGCACTGTGATAGATAAGAGCAAACTTAACCATCGTATGTATGGTGGTGACACTCAGTTGTGGAGTCTATTCAAACAAGAACCTGGCAGGGCAGTATCAGCTGCGAGTCTGACATATGACGTATGTTGTTCTATCAATCGTGGATGGACAATACTGCTCTGAAACTGAATGTATCTCAGACATTCAACTGTCCTCCATTATTTAACATCTTGGAGATATCATTGATCAATACCTAAGTATGGTAGAGCAAGTCAAGTATATCACCACGGCTTGTAACTTCAACGTATGGAATATCAACAGAGTCAGATCATTCCACAACTCTTTTTCTATGTCTTGTGATGTCCCGGATAGTCGATTGCTATAGTCTCCTGGCAGGATCTCCGATGTACGGATCACGGATCAGCTTCAGCGTGTCCAGAACACTGTCAAGACATCACCACATCACTCCTTTTCTTAAAGATGCATCCGTTGTGTTTCATAAAAATTGTTTCGCTTTAATACGTGCCAATGTGTTGATTTCAGTTGAAACAATTTCATTCAACTTGCATATCCATCCCCAATCGTCAAATATATCATATTTACCACTTTCCAATTAAAAAAGAACAACGTCAGTATACATGTGCAGAAACCGAAACTACACGCCCCATGTACATGCACAGTAGTTATACTACCTATTCAACACCATCAACCAAAATTCGTCTTTTTGCCTGTTGTAAATACACGTAAGTTTCGAAAATTACGTTTGACTGATTGACGCGCGCCACACGCTGTCTGTGCATTGTCCGGTTTCAGATCAGAACTCGGTACTTTTACCTTTATATCGCCGGGATGCTGAGTCGACTATCATCAAAACGGCAAATTTTCGGCAACAGTCAGTACTTGACGATAAAATAGCAGAATTTATAACGTTTGGCATATGTGACCCCAAACAACACAATGGATGTACCTTCAAAGACCTCCACTGGCTGTCAGTTCAATACAAGATCTCCTTTAAGCTTATTTGTCTCGCCTATACGTGCAGGATTAACATAATTAATCTGTCAGAACAACTTCAGCTCTATCGGATTACCCGTTCTCCTTCTGAAAATCAGTGCATCTTTGTCATTCCTTAGGTTAAACTATCTAAATACGGACAACGGTAATTTTCCATTCCTGCTGCAAAAAGAATGGAACGCAGCCATTACAATATCAATTTACAGAGCTGCAGTCAGACAATTAAACACGTTTTGGGTAACATTATTTATCATACACTGGATGGTATTCTCGGCAGGATAAAGCCAACAGTTATTTTCGATATCCGTTGGGGTCATATATGGATACCGATGCAAATTACAGAGGTCAAGTGACTGAACTTCTTTTTAAAATTAAGATGACTTCACACGCACACGCCTTAGCATTTAAAAACGGATGGCTTCCTCAAAATGTACATGATATATTTCATAAGCATTAATTTAAGAAATGACAAACATAATTGTGCAGTTGTAACATTTATGACTAAAAGTAGTAAATGATCAAGCAGTGCCAAAAGCAGGTAACTTAGGCAATTTGAATAACATCTTCATTTTCATAACATCAATCTTCACTCTACCATACATATGACTTGCATATACAGGGATTTGAGAGTTAACAACCAACTTAATATAGTTAAGCGTTACGTGCCTAACGCGAGTAGCCATTTTGCATTCCAATGGAAGGGAAGAAACTCTTGTCCCAAAGTCAAAAGTCAAAAGTTCTTTATTGTATTCGAGACCTCTGGCCCATATACATTTGAGTTACATGCATTATTAATCACCAGTTCAATAACAAATTAAATGGGTACAAAGGTGATTGATTTTAACTTATCATCTCGATGAGATATGGCATAGGTAACATATTGTGCAAGTCTAAGAATGCTGTTATTGTTATCAGAAGAAAGGATTTGTTTAAATGCTAAAGCAGGAGGCTTGGAAAGATAATAATCATGGATAAACTTTTTCCGTAAATCGTCGTAAGATTGACAAACAAATAGAAAATCCCCTAAACGGGATAGACTCGCCCACTTGATGACACGAAGGCAATATTTTAATTGAAGGCAACATTTAGGATGTATGGTATTGTGTCAATGTACCGTGAGAGTAACAAGCATTCATTTGAATTGTATATCAATGCGCTTATTTGATGAAAGTTCAACTTTGAAATTAATGTTGTCTAGCCTTTAAACGCAAAATGAATGAAGAATGACAATGTATGATAAAGAAATATTATGGTCGAATGTTTCTGGACGGTAAATATCCTGCATTAGGAGTAAACAGTAATATGCATTTAGTTTACAAAGGCTCTCAAAATACAAGGCTTATTCCTAAATGCAGGATATTGACGATCCGAGTTATATACGTTGTTCTAACATATCCTTTATTTAATGTTCAACAACCTTATGAGTGCACGTACAAAGCAGCATAATGTATATACGTGCTTGAGCTCGCATTTCATTGAAAGAAAGAACGACACACATTTGCAAACAGTTCACATTATCAAATATCTTTAAAAAAACATACCCTTTTGAAATTGTATATTCTTTAATGGCGATAGTCTCAACTGTAACAACGACTTTAAAAATCAGGACAAGTTAGTTCATATATTCTACCGTTTCTGCATCACGTGAAGAAGTTCTTTAAGAGATTACTATACGTTAAAAATAAATTCGAAGGACAAATATTGCCTTTTGTGTAAGACAATATGTTTTAATCTTTGTAATCTAATCTTTTTATCGTCGAGGCATTTACTGTAATATGGCGATGCTATGTTGTACTTTATGATCACTCTAATTCCAGTATTGTATGTGCTATATGATTGTATAGCAACTCAAACAATATAATCCAAGTTTAAACCACTAGTAACATGCAATCTGAATATTCAACAGCTGTGTGCAAACATGATATGTTTGTACATGCATACAGTTACCATACATATGTTGTGCTTAAATAATGTGATAGGTAGTCATGTACACGCCGGAATATTGTGCATATAATATATGCATGTATGTATATGGGTTTGTACAAATGTAAACAATATATTCAACATGGTTATATTTGGGATAACACTGCCTTCAATAGTACACATTCTTGTACTTTTTCGGGCGAGATCCCACGCCCTCAGAATAGGTAACTATGGCCAGCATTGACTGTACCAACAGCTTACCAAACGACCATTTCGCCTCGAATCATCCAGTCTGTTGATGAGTCACATATGCCAATTGAATTGAATTTCTATATGGTATCGAACATACTAACTATTGCTGAATATTACCGTTTTAATGCTAGTCGATTCAGTAAAATGACAATATAAAGGCGAAAGTAGTAATTTCTGACAATTCACCGGACAATTCTCCGCGGCTGGTACGCATCAATTAATCAAACGTTATTTTCGAAACTTATTTTCAACAGACAGAGATAAATATAGTCGCAGATTGAAATTTGATTGCACTATTATTTGCTGAGAAAGTATGGTTTTGTGAACATTCCAATGGCGGCTAAACTACGTGACCCAAATAAAGTGGTAGTTGTTAGTTTTTTAATCACAATAACATAGTCTATCAATAAATATAAGTTGCAAGTCTCTTTGTTGATTTTGAATCAATTGTCCCATGTTAAATTTACTTATCGTAAGGAATATCAAAATGGCAGGTAAACAATTTGACGTATATATACGAAGAATGATTATTGACAGTTTTTGTCACAATGATATTGCGTATAATTTAAAACAAGCTGCAAGTCTATAAATGCATTTTGAGTAAATTCATCAAAATCGTAGTACAGTACAGAAAATCAAAATGGCGGCTAAACCATGTGATCTACGAATTTGTCATTATTTACTTTCTTACTCGTATTGTAATTGTTGCAAGTCTCTTGGTGCAATTTGAAAAAAAAATCATGTTAAAAATGGACATTTAGATTCTAACTGGACCTTCAATGGCTTGGACGATTGGGCCCGAAATCCTCGCAGTTCTATACTTCATTAAGGGTTATCAGCCTGTACATCTGGTTGCATTAAATTTAAGCAAAATTAAAATTGCAGCAAATAATTACACGTATTATAAATTTTTAATTGATGTGCAAGTTAAGTGAACTTATTTGAACTTAAATTAGCACTTAAAGTATTTAGGCATATATTATATTGCGAGAAAAAATATTATGACAAAACACTGAATCTCCCTTTAAAGCATTGGTACAGTTTTAGCTTTTTATATCGGCAAAACAGCAAGTCACACCCAACTTTATATTTATATAAAGTAGTTTAAAAAACAAATCAAGAAAATAAACAACTACGGACATTTTCCCTGTTCTTTCCATGTTTTCTTGAATATATCAAACTAAAAGATATACCAAATAACTCCTTTTTGATATAATGTTTTAGTCGTGTAACTTTGATGTGTTCTTTCAAGCTGTAACGTAATCTACTCGTATACGCGAGTAAAAGTAGATATGACATGTTCTGTCCGTTTTCAAAATTATAGTCATATACAGCGTTAATATCATTTTCCACATGTCATGTTTCTCATTAATCTTATCTTGCATATTACAGATGTCATTATGACAGATTTCTCACAGAAACAATAAAATTACAAAGAGTTCGTGACGTGCATCTTCTGTGAGTCCATGCAGTTGTATTTAAACATGGATGTCATGATGACATACCCTATATGTAATCCAAAGCATTCAGTCCTAACACATTGTCATTAAAAGAAATCTTTTAGAGTTATTAGCATAAAATTGTATACAGAACGTCTACCGGTGAGTGACACTGAACTATTTTTAAGTCGCATGCTTCACTAGAAACAGCTTGTGCGGGTTACTGAGATGGATAAAATAGACCGTAGTACCCGAGAAAAGCGGATAGATTGTATCTTGTCATATCTTGACTTGTCGTTCACAAATGACCTTAAAAAGATTTTAGATAATATATAATCTATTTATTAACTTAGTTTATGTAAAGTTTGTTAATAAGTAAATTGTTAGAGTAAAAATAGAATTAAATAGATATATGGTTTTTAAGGGGAACTCGTTAGCATGAATAAACATAGAAACTATATATATAGAACAACATTGCCTGTATACAAGTCACGGTTGTGAATATGATGTAGATACACCTGTAAACAAGCGGTATTTGCATATACACCACGTGGTGTGGTTATCAGGTCAATATCAGAGGTAGTTATTTTTAGATAACCGACCTCCAAGCAACCGAGAGGTCGGTTATCAAGAGGTTGGTTATCAGATAACCAACCTCGTGATAACCGACCTCTCGGTTCGATATGGTGAACATGTCTCGGCTTCGCCTCGCCATATTCACCATATCGCACCTCGAAAAAAACTTTACCCTCCGCTTGCGGGTCTAAATGACCCTTTGCCTCGATTTGTGACTTTCGACATTCTTTACATCATTTTTTTTCTGTCAGTTTTGTCATGCCAATATTTTCATTTAGTTTACACAAAATACGACAAATAAGCTGATTAAAAGAATATCAAAGATCGCAAATACGTGTATATGAAAGAAAACATGAGACAGAATCCACATAATTTATTAACCATCATTTTAATTTGTTTAATGTTCACACACATATTCTTGTTATCCGTTCTACAGGTACGATGAAATGAGTCACTTAGTTTGTTAATATCCCGTAATTCAGCACACACTATTGATGGTGGTCCTTGATGCTGTCTTTTCTTAATGACGACTCCAGCTAAATTCGTTTGGTTATCCCTGAAAAAAGCAAAAGTGACACAAAAGTAACAGAATCATGATGAATGAATTGTTGAGGGGGTGGGATTTCTGATGTATCATCTTGTATTAGTTTTGTTGACTTGTGTATGTGTGATATAGGCTACTTCCTTTTACTTTACTTAAAGGTCATCCATTGCGCCGTTTGGGGTCACATATGCCAAATGTTATAAATGGTGTTATTTTATCTGGAAGTTCTGGCTGTTGCCGAAAATTGCCATGTTGGTGATAATCGACTCAAAACATCAGCACAAATTATGGTTGATAATGTTGAATATAGGTCATGGCTACTGTATACATGAAAATGGGACGTGTAGTTTCGGTTTCTACACATGCATAATGACGTTGCTCAATTTAAATTGGAAACTATTAGTTATGATATATTTTACGATTGGGGATGGGTATGCAAGTTGAGTGAAACTATTTGAAATTAAATCCGCCCTTATGGAATGTTGGCACGTATTAAAGTCAAATAAAATATTATGAAACAATACTAGATGCATCTTTAATAGCAGAATATTTATGAAATATCTAAATGATAATATTACAAATTTTGATAGCAAGAAAATCAACGACATCAATATTGATTATCGATAAAGAGCTATTCATTTTTTAAATCAATGAAAATGACATGCAAAAGTATACGAGACGGTAATGTCAAAATGGTAAAGACAATAATCCCACGCCCTGGTGAAAATCATTATTACGATTTTTCAAGCAAAGCTGTATGATATTGTGAATGAAACACTATCGTGAACATGTTTATATTTCGTTTGGTCACTCGAAAACGCCCTATTACATGAGCTAAAATGTCAAATACGGTTAAACAGCAAATGAATTAGTGTCAAATACAATGTAACTCACCTTCATTTCGCTCCGAAAAGACCTTGAAACTCTTATTATGTGTACTATTGTTTGAAACATCAGACCACTCCATTTTGGCCACCTCTTCGCAACCACGCGCTTTTGATTGTGTGCAGCACGTGAAGTTAGAAACGTAGCTTGGCAACATGACATTCACGATGTCCGTGCATCACAAGATGCAATGAACAACGTCCGTGCAGCCACGGTGTTCGCTTAACGCCAGTAGATTGTTGGTCATGGACTGAATGGCTTGTTAAAACAGAATAATATGTTGTCAAAAACAATCTTATAAATGTTTGTTTGTATATATTCAAAGAAAAGGTGATGTAGTTTCTGTAGTAAAAACGAAAATAAACAGTTAGTTACTTGCTAGGAATTTCTGTTTGACAACAATGAATGTACACGACTCGATTTGCACGTGAATTTCGCGAAGTGTACACGTGATGTTGAAGCAATGTTTAGAGTAGAATTCACTCAAGCATTACAACATTACAACTATTTCAAAACGTTCAATTAAAGTAACTATTTCGTATTTAAATTAATGAAAATAAAAACGACTTGTCACTTTGTCAATCATAACCATGTGGTGTATGTGAAATAATGACCTCGACCTCGTGAATATCTGTGATAACCATCTCGCGTACCGCTCGATGGTTATCACAGATATTCACTCGGTCTGCGGTCATTATTTCAACCATACATCACGAGGCCGTGTTCGTCCATATATGTGTCGTCGTATTAGGCTACAACATCACCGTCGTGTAGGGTTGTTCACCTACATTTGAATGCATGTCTATAACAACTGATGTTTAATCTCAATCGTAGTACGGGCAGTGCAAGGGTCACCATATATCTCTGTGTGCATTACTTTGTCCTCAAAGTATCATGTGGCATTCATTAATTTTCTTCGATGCTATGCCCCGTGTTTGGCATGGAATCAACTTTGAAAAATATTTTTCCATATTTTTGCAAAATGATTATTCACGTCGACGTCACAAGAACAGCCTCACAGTTATTATTATAGCATTCATGGACAATAACGTGTTTTGTCACTCTACCAGCATTGTTCAATACGTGTACGAAAGCGGGATGAGCCCAGTTATATTAGAACCAAATCCATAAAGTCAAGCACGAACAGTGAATATCCTAGCAACATAACAAGCCATTTACCGAGACTTCGTTATTAAACGAAAAGAAGGAACTGGCAGTTTCTAAAGATACGATAAGTATTAAAGATTCCGGTCAACTAGATTGTTAAAGATGTAAAGATCCGATGCAAATTCACATGTAAACATTCTTTCTCATAATTTTGCGTGACACTGTATTCTTTTAACAACGTGATGTTATCCTCAAACTATATTCATATTAAACATCTATATACATAGTCATGACATTCTATATAAAATCAAGACTACTACTTGTATTTAGCCTAAACTACGATATTTTTCTGCCACGTTAGATGTATATGTGTATGCTGCGAAAAGATATACAGTTATGAAGTGTATGGTGTTTCAAGTACAGGACAATAATTGCATTACTTTACTCAGAAGCTGTGAGTTAGTACAGTGTGAGATGGAGTGTGACCGAAATAAAGTGGGGTAGGTCAATGGATGAAATGTGATGGTAAGTCAACCTTGGGTTTACTGGGCCTTTCAGGTCGAACAATAGTTGATCCCATACACCTACTTCCACAGTCTAGGCTTACAATGGAGACTGTGTGTTCTGTCTTATATGGGTTATATGGTTGCTGGGGTCATTGATCCATCATCGTAAAGAAAAGATACATATAGAACAATAAAGGATTTAATTTGTTTTGTTGTGCATCCTCGCTTTGCAAAAAAATGCCATTTATAGAATTACGTTTTGAAAATAAGATATTTTATTTCATTTGTCGATTAATATTATGCTTAAAACTTGTTATGTTGCCATTAATTTTACGCGAAAGAATACACATGACGGTTTGTTTTCCATGAAAGAAATCGTTAAAAAATATTTCTTTTTAAAATTTTAATTTATATTCAGATAAACGCTGAGCATACATATATATTATACAGCACTGGAAAACCAGTCACGGTATAATAGCATGAATAATATATTACTGTATTTACCAGGGTTGTTTGACATCCACGAACAAACGATTAATATAGGACCCATTCAACGACGAAATGACCTACATGAATACTATGGGACGAGGTTGGTATCGACAGAGACAATGTTGCTTTAGTAAAGTAAATGAGACTATGTAATATAACAGGACTCATACGAATGTCAACCGTACATAATACATTATTTTCATAAATGTATGGTTATGCGTTTTAGTTTATCACAACACGGTTGTTACTTAAGCTTAATCTTTGATTCGTGTATTTAAAGTACGTTGTTAAACAATTTAGAACCGATGTACAACAGGTACGAGTAAATTACAATTCTATAATACAAAGACAGCTTCACAAAGCAAACCAATAATGGAGGAAATAGAAACAATGTCATTAAAATGTGGCATGTTGGATTTCGTTGAAAGAAAGTTTAAAAACTATAAAAGGCAATTTCCAAAACAACAGTCGACCATGTAGCCTGTGGGATACAGGAAAAGTAATAGCAATGCTCAATGTGTAATACCATTGATAAGAGAGTCACAACACGGAGACGCATATCAAAGCATACACATCCACCCCACTCCAGACATACAGACAGACGCACATAGACATACATACATTCTGATAAACGCACAAAATAACACTAAAATACTTGTTCATAATACAAGTATACTAAACATCACATAATATAAACATTTGCAAAGGTGATGCATGGATCATGAAGCTGTTAATTATAACATAAACTATAGAAACATGCTATAAGAATAACGATATGCAACTCACGCTCGATGATACAATGATTGGCAGGGGTAGTAACAACAGGGGTGCAAGGACAAGAATCAGAATTGTCCTCATCTTCCACAGGTCTGATAGTTCTCTTGCCATTTTCAATGAGTCGGCAGATGACTTCTTTATCCAAACTGTAGATTTCTTACAAGTTTTTCCACCACAACGAACACTTTAGTATAAATTCCTAAAGGCGTCAGACAGGGAAATGCTCTATGTGCCTCTTCTTCCCCGCCAAGATCCTGTATATCCCTGATGAACCAATGACAATAACAACCAACCAACAACAGCTATCCGGGTTACACTAACACCCTGTTGAACTTTCAATAGGTAACAACTCGCATACCCTCCGCCGCAAACATAAAAAGCGCAAGCTCGATGACAGTGTTCTATGTAGCTTCCGAGCATTTAACCCATTCTCCCGTTTAATAGGAATGCATTAACGTTTTTGAAAGCTGTGAATGAATACATTCAAGTGTATCTCGCCACAGTATCCATACAAGCAACGGTTAATTGTTACTCCATGTATCCAATTCACATAACATATGTCGACGTTTCAAAACGCACTACGCCGTAATACCTGTCCATGTTAATTCGTATTAAACCTCCGTTGACATTTACAAGTACGTTATTCTAAGTAAAACAACGGATCTTGATGAACTCGCATCGAGGTGACAGCCTATATTTGTGACTCTGCATTGTTGTAGTGTTATCTTGACCCGCTCACTCATTCATACATAATTTTGAGATTATTCATTTTCACATTCTTGTGTTTTTACTCTTTATTTATAAAATGTATATGTCTAAGTTGTTTTTCATGTTAATTAATTTGAACATTTGTTGAAGTCAATGTACTTCTTTTTTATTTAAAACTTTGTATTATGTCTCTCTTGGTAGTAATAATAGCACAGCTGTATAGCGCATTTTCCTTACATATACAGGGTGACTCATACTTTTAAAACATAATATTTTAATTATTGAACATATATTACAAAGTATATGTTTAATAAGATTTAAAAATAAAATTCAACTAAGGTCGGTCTTTCTTGTCTCACTATGTATTTGTACCTGTTCAATCATGCGTTCAGAATGATACATAAAATTAGGTCACCACACCAACAAGACACGTTGACTCCATGTATCTTGTGAAACACTCAAATAACATTGTTTTAACAGCGTCTTTAGCAAAAGTTTGGCTACTACAAAATATAAATGAAGGATAACAAGTTCTGTGGAGAGCAAATTCTTTATTGAAAATGTTATTGTAAACAAACACATTTTAATTTTGAAGATTAGTTCAACTGCTATATAAAGTCGTTTAAAAAGTTGCCTTTACACAATAACTCAAGGGGATAACTGTAAGAGCATTGAGGCGAATGAACGAATTACGTATACGAGAATTAGGTTGTTTTGGTTTCTCGTATTGAGACTATGAACTAAGTCTTGTAGAAAGTGCTGCACTGTTAATTCTTCGGCTCTACCAACATGACATTTGTACACTAACATGGGGATTTAAAACATCCCTTATAATGAGTATAAGTATATACGTGCACGTGTAATGTATCAAATGTTGATTAATTAATGGAGGACTTTTCTTTACAACAATTCGTTATTATTAACATGAACACAAGAGCTACTGAAACGTAACGCATTCATAGTTACAAAGAATACGCAGCTGTTAGAAATAATTGGAACACCTGTCCCAACTTAATTCGAAATCAAGAGCATAAAATGTCAAATAAAATTAATAATGAAGCTGGATGACAGGAAACTTAGTATACAGACGAGAGAATCGAACCCTGGGCTTCATTAATTTCTTATCGTTGGATTTAAGAAACAACACATTCACGGGTCAATGTTTACTGTTACGGAAATAATACACTTGAATCTTATGCAAATTGTAGGTTATTATGCGTCATTTGTATTGAATACGAATTGTTCGAAGATTTGCGCCACTTGAATTGTTTGAAAGGGTTGCTTATAACTTGAGGCTTTATACGAAGTGTTTGAAGGGGTTGCTTATAACTTGAGTTTAATACGAAATGTTTGAAGTGGTCACTTATAACTTGAGTTTAATACGAAACGTTTGAAGGGGTTGCTTATAACTTGAGTTTGATATGAAGTGTTTGAAGTGGTTGCTTATAACTTGAGTTTGATACGAAACGTTTGAAGTGGTTGCTTATAACTTGAGTTTGATACGAAATGTTTGAAGTGGTTGCTTATAACTTGAATTTAATACGAAATAGTTGAAGGGGTTGCTTATAACTTGAGTTGATACGAAGTGTTTGAAGTGGTTGCTTATAACTTGAGTTTGATACGAAATGTTTGAAGTGGTTGCTTATAATTTGAGTTTAATTCGAAATGTTTGAAGGGGTTGCTTATAACATGAGTTTGATACGAAATGTTTGAAGTGGTTGCTTATAATTTGAGCTTGATACGAAATGTTTGAAGTGGTTGCTTATAACTTGAGTTTGATACGAAATGTTTGAAGTGGTTGCTTATAACTTGAGTTTGATACGAAATGTTTGAAGTGGTTGCTTATAATTTGAGTTTAATTCGAAATGTTTGAAGGGGTTGCTTATAACATGAGTTTGATACGAAATGTTTGAAGTGGTTGCTTATAATTTGAGCTTGATACGAAATGTTTGAAGTGGTTGCTTATAACTTGAGTTTGATACGAAATGTTTGAAGTGGTTGCTTATAACTTGAGTTTGATACGAAATGTTTGAAGTGGTTGCTTATAACTTGAGTTTAATACGAAACGTTTGAAGGGGTTGCTTATAACTTGAGTTTGATACGAAATGTTTGAAGTGGCCGTTTAAAAATCGAGTTTAATTCGAAATGTTTGAAGGGGTTGCTTATAACATGAGTTTGATACGACATGTTTGAAGTGGTTGTTTATAACATGAGTTTGAAAAGAAATGTTTGAAGTGGTTGCTTATAATTTGAGTTTGATACGAAGTGTTTGCATTGGTTGTTTAGTGAGTGATTTATTGTTTAACGCCGCTTCGGCAAAATCGCAGGGGTTGCTTATAACTTAAGACTTTAAATACGAAATGCTTGAAGGAATGGCGTCATTTGAGTCTGACACACATATTATGCTTGAATAGCATGACATGAGTTTTATAAAACAAGTGGTGGAATTACAAAATGTTTCAATTTGGTTCTAGAAAGTAATGAAAAATCTCACAATTGGTGATAAAGTCTCTTTCCGTACAGCAGGTGAGGTGAGGTGAGTTGTGGTTTAACGCCGCTTTCAAGAGTATTTCATTTATATCCCGGCTGCTAGTATTATGGCAGGGAGAAAGCCCGCAACGCCATGTGGCTATGCATTGCGGTGAAACCTGAGAGCATTGGCTGGAACTAGCGAACCATGGGTGGTACTGAAAGTCAGTGTAGCATTGCACCCAAACCTTACTGCGTGTAGAACAGTTCTCTACTGCAGACAAAGTTGCCGTGCCCCTGGCGGGATTCGAACCACGGACCTCTTGATCCGAAGCGCTAACCACTGCGCTATCCCGCCCCCCCCCGTACAACAGAGATGGTCGAGTATTGATGCGGACAATAAATGGTGGTATACAATGTGATTATATATGTTTTCAGTCATCCAGTAGTATTATCACAAACTTGCAGTTAAATCAAATACTGGATTTACTCTTGTCTGTTGCGGCGTTTCGCCTGATACCAAGGGGTTTTGACGAGCTAATTTCTAGCTGTGACTTGACTGTGACACCTGGGAGACGCCCGAGGACAACCCTGTAGCGCCCGGTCCCACACGTGCGATAGTAACGTGTGACCAATCAACAGTTTACATCAAATCACAGATAAGATATCTGAAATACTTGCTATCTTTAACATTGTTACCCATCGACTTCCAAAATTATCATATAATATGATGGTCTACTTCGACAGTATCGATATTTTTGGTAAAGTAACTTATACTATATTTAGAATATTCACAAAGCATGGGCTTTGTTTGGTTACATCACTCGTCCGTAATAGTGAAGATGAATCAACGCTTTTGCGTTTGAGCTGTAAATATGTTTAATCAGGAATGGCAAAGATTTAAGGTATCCGTTGATAAAATTTAGATTAGGATTGTTATATTTAATTCTTAATGAAGAAGGTTGTCCGTCGAAACAAGAGCTACTAGTGCTCTGAGAGTTCCTTATCCTTCAAATAAGCAGCTTAATGGTAAGCGTAATTTAATGACATATTAAAATAAGTATGCATGTCAAATATCGAAGGCCTTTCACCAAACAATCAAATATGATAGGTCAAGGTCAATATCGCCAGATATTCCGGACGAATCGTGGTTTAATCATTTCAAATATCTTTATGACAAAACTGATTTTTCTGATCAAGAAAAAGATACTTTACGTTACGTTACATGTGCACCTAATAGAAATTGTGAATCAAATGAAATTGAGAAACAAATATTGGAATCGCCAATTATTGAGGAAGAAATATCTGATGCTATAAAGCGGTTAAAACTTGGGAAATCGCCTGGGGTTGATATTATTTTAGCAGAAATGATAAAATCATCTGAAAATGTCATAATGTCATGTCTTCATGCATCATTCAATAAACTATTTGAGTGTGGCAACTTTCCTGATGCTTGGAGTAAAGCAATTATTATTCCATTACATAAGAAAGGAGACATTCACAACCCAGATAATTATAGGGGTATTTCATTGTTAAGCATCTTAAGCAAATTATATACCAGCATTTTAAACAAACGTTTAACTGAATGGGCAATTCTTATGGATAAAATATCAGAAACACAAGCAGGTTTTAGAGAGGGATATTCTACTATTGATCACATATTTACCCTGTACGCACTTATTGAAAAATGTTTATGTAAAAAGCGAACAAAATTGATTTTAAAAAGGCTTTTGATTCAATAGACAGGTTCAAATTGTGGGGCTTGTTATCAAGTTATAGTTTGAGTGGGAAAATGATGCAGGCGCTTAAAGGTATTTATTCTTCCGTTAAATCATGTGTACGATGTAATTCACATTTAACAAGTTACTTTAACTGTCTCAAACAAGGATGTATGCTTAGTCCGATGCTGTTTTCATTATTCATAAATGAACTCTCTTTAGAAATTGCACAAAATGGAAAACATGGAATCCAGTTATTTCCGGATATGATAGAAATTATGATGTTACTCTACTACTGATGTTATATCAGCCTCAGATACTAAATGCGGTCTCCAAAACCAGTTAAATACTTTAGCATTATATTCAGACAAGTGGGGATTAGACGTTAATCTTGGCAAATCTAATATTGTAGTTTCGGGAGGGGAGGTAGACATAAAATTACAGATGAATGGTCTTTTAAAGGTAATAACTTGGAGATTGTGAATAGTTATAAGTACCTCGGCTTTATATTCACATGTACGGCTAGCCTGGGTAAATCAGTATCCGACCTTTCCCTACGCAGCAAAAAGGCATTAATGAAATTAAATAGCAATCTAAGAAAAGTTGGTTCATTATCATCGGATATATTTTCAAAATTTTCGACAGTCAGATACAATCGATATTATCATGCATGTATGCTTCAGAATTGTGGGGGTATAAAAAATATGAATGTATAGAACAAATCCACCTTTCGGCTTGTAAATTATATCTAACTGTGGGGCCTCAGACACCTAATGCAATAGTGTATGGTGAATGTGGTCGATTTCCAATCTTTGTAAATACAGCAGCTCGTTGTCTTAACTACTGGATTAAAATAACAACAATGCATGATGATCGTATACCAAAGACAGCTTATAAAATGTTACTTAATCTTGATAATCTTGGTTATGATACATTGGCTTAAAAAATTCGCTTCTTGCTTTTTTCGCATGGCTTTGGATTTGTCTGGTTGTCACAAACTGTCGGGAATCGAGTTGGTTTTATCAAACTCTTTAAGACTTAAACAAAATTGGAGTTCTGATCTTGATAATAGCACAAGTTATGTTCTGTACAGGGAATTCAAAAGTCTATTAAATCCTGAGAAATATCTTTTCGAGATTGTTGATTATAAATTACGTAAGTATCTTGTTAAATTTAGAGCCGGATTGTTAAGGTTGAAAGTTAATGAGGGACGATGGTGTAACACCAACATAACTCTGAGACTATGTCCTATTTGTGATCTGGGAATAGAGGGCGAATACCATTTTACCTTTATTTGTCCAAGATATGCTGATTTACGTCGTAGATATTTGCCAACTGAATTAAAAACAAATATGTTTAGCTGATAATATTCATACCTTAAAAATGTTCAGATTCTATATTATGCACTCATACGAACGCAGATCTATTATATTACAAGAATAATAACAGCACTGATTACTATAACATTTTGTCTATCATATCAAAATACATTTCATCATTTCATCAATACCGATTTGCATTGTATATCTATGAAAATGTGTAAATATATATGTTAGCAGATGGGCGTGTATATATATTGAATATATTGAATGTATGAACTTTGTAAATGTATATGGGCCTTCATACGGAATAAAGGTTTGATTGATTGATTGAAGGTCACAAGGTTATAACCTTAGTGTGTTACATATGGAAACACAATATTTTCAAATGCTGGCGAATTAACAGTTACTGTCAGTCAGCCAAGGGCCATGTTTGTGAACAAATTAATCCGATCGGTTCCACAAAAGCACATGCGTACCACCGATGTATATCCAAGGCATGTGTCAAGTTTGAAAAAGATTGATAAAAAACTGTGGGAGGAGTTGATTTGAGAACACATGTACTGTCAGTCTGTTATCGGAAAACCAAGCGCTCTAAGTCAAGGGCCATAACTCTGAAAAAAATGAATCCGATCGGTCCCAAAAAAGCACATACGTATCACCGATGTATATCCAAAGCATGGGTAAAGTTTCAGAAAGATCGATACAAAACTTTGGGAGTACTTGATTTCAGAGCACAAGTACCCTTTTCGGGACGGACGAACGGATAGACGGACGGACAGACGGGCTGCGCCACGACATAAACCCCCTTAGGTTTCACCTGGGGGTTAAAAATCAATCACATTGTCAATTGTGCAAAAAGCGATTGAAACCGAGTTTCATTTTTTTCTGTGAGTCGTGTGATGATATTAGTAGTATGACCTGACCGCATCCTTATTATGCTATTAGCGAACCAGTTTAGGTTCGAATACAATGACGTCATATGGTCAATCGGTTATGACGTCACAGTAAATGGTCGCGCCAGTTTGACAAGTGGTTGAGAAAAACTTTCAAGGCGATGAAACGTTACGATTTCTTAACCTTATTTTGATTAAAATCTATTTTATCACTCAAGTATCATATTTTGAATATGAATGAATTGTTAATTTCACTGTTTATCCAATTTCTACCGCATCGAAACCAACGGAATGTGATGCGTCATTCCTGAACAAAAATGGATTCAACCGATAACCGCCCCACTCAGTTTACTTCCACAGTGTCAAAGAAACACGTTAAAAATACGCTGATTACTCGTCATGGTAAAATGGAGACAAACCTACTGTGTTTTTAACTTGTTCACTGTGTATCATCGTACACCGGGTGTAGAGAGGTGTATATTGATGATACGAGGGGCGTTCAATAAGTGTTGCAACTTCAATATAAAACCAACTCGCGTAGTCAATTTTTTACTTTTATTTTTCAATATAGTTACCCTTCACCTCAATACACTTATTCCATTTCTCTTTAAGACTTTTGATGCCGCTTTTGTAGAAGTCTTCCGTTTGCCCCCCTAACCACGCCTCTGTGGCAGCTTTGACGTCTTCGTCATCCCGGAAGTGCCTTCCACGTAGGGCGGATTTCAGGTTTCTGAACAGGAAGTAGTCACTGGGGGCTAGGTCTGGGCTGTAGGGTGGGTGGTTAAGCTGTTCGAATCCACAATCACGTATAGCGGCCTGTGCAACTCTTGACTTGTGGACTGGAGCGTTGTCATGCAAAATCAGAACACCACGTGTCAACATTCCACGGCGTTTCTGTCGAATTGTCTTTCGCAATTCTTACATTAGGTTGGCATAATATTGACCATTCATTGTAGTTTTGGTTGGCAAGTAATCAATTAATAATATGCCTTTTGCATCCCAAAAGATTGTCGCCATAACCTTGCCAGCTGATGGTTGAGTGCGAAACTTCAGGGGAGGCGGTGAACTCGGGTGCTTCCATTGCTTGGATTCCAGTTTAGTTTCCGGGTCCCAGTGGTGGATCCAGGTTTCGTCACCTGTCACCAGACGAGACAAAAACCTGGCTTCATCCGCATTAAACCGATCCAGGAGCTCCATGCAACTTTCGGTTCTTTTCTGGCGATCTTGTGCTGTGAGGTTTCTGGGTACCCATCTTGCAGATACCTTGGACATACCAAGATTGTCATGAATTATTTTTTCAACACTTCCAACTGATATCTGGAATTCCAAAGACAGTTCAGAAACTTTAACACAGCGGTCAGCTAAAATTCGTCTTTCGATAGCGGCAATAACTTCCGGTCGGGTGACTTTAGATGGCCTGCCTGAGCGTGGGTCATCGTCTAAGGACTCCCTGCCCCGCTTGAACTATTTTTTTTGGAGCGTTGTCATGCAAAATCAGAACACCACGTGTCAACATTCCACGGCGTTTCTGTCGAATTGTCTTTCGCAATTCTTACATTAGGTTGGCATAATATTGACCATTCATTGTAGTTTTGGTTGGCAAGTAATCAATTAATAATATGCCTTTTGCATCCCAAAAGATTGTCGCCATAACCTTGCCAGCTGATGGTTGAGTGCGAAACTTCAGGGGAGGCGGTGAACTCGGGTGCTTCCATTGCTTGGATTCCAGTTTAGTTTCCGGGTCCCAGTGGTGGATCCAGGTTTCGTCACCTGTCACCAGACGAGACAAAAACCTGGCTTCATCCGCATTAAACCGATCCAGGAGCTCCATGCAACTTTCGGTTCTTTTCTGGCGATCTTGTGCTGTGAGGTTTCTGGGTACCCATCTTGCAGATACCTTGGACATACCAAGATTGTCATGAATTATTTTTTCAACACTTCCAACTGATATCTGGAATTCCAAAGACAGTTCAGAAACTTTAACACAGCGGTCAGCTAAAATTCGTCTTTCGATAGCGGCAATAACTTCCGGTCGGGTGACTTTAGATGGCCTGCCTGACCGTGGGTCATCGTCTAAGGACTCCCTGCCCCGCTTGAACTGAAGAGACCAGCGACAAACTGTTGAAAAGTTAGGAGCATCCTTACCCATCACATTACACATACGATTATGTATTTTTGTAGCTTTGCATCCCTCTTTATAGTAAGGAACTTGATCACAGCGCGTTGTTCATGTTTGAGAGAATCCATGATTATGGAGACCCCTAGGTCAGCGCAGCTATTATATCTAAATAATTGTTATGTCTAGAAATTGTTTTGACATGTGTCAATGTTATGTTTTGACTATAGTAACACCTGCTATAAGCTGACACTGTTTATGTAAACACCAATGCCCCGCTTGCAACACTTATTGAACGCCCTCGTATGTTTGGAGAGAGGAGTAAAATAGCTAAATTTTCAGCTTTATTTGGAAATAACATCAAGGACGGAAAATTATCACAGTAAAGTTTGCCTTGATTTTTTTCCTTTTGCGTATAGATAAAGGACACAGTTGCGTGGGTTATTATATATACGTATATCGTTGTATTTCCGCGTTGCTCACTCTGGAGATCGTATTTTGAGTGGCATATGTGCATAAGTTTAATCATTTCTTAAAAATATATATGTACCATTTATATTGACTCACACGAGAAATGTCTTAACAAAGCATCATATTTATTTAAGGCAGTGTGAATTCTACCAATATGCTATTCAAGTTTGTTATTTTAGTCTGTAAAGCATCGGTGTGGGTTTTCCTTTGTGTACAGATATATTGTGTACCGTTGGTAGTATTTTTACGGAACAACATAAATCATCTGTATCATCCGTATCCTTCATTTCCACGTCTCAAACAACTTCCAAACGCAAGGCATAACTCTTGCCAGTCTGCATTACTGGCTGATTTAACCCTTGCGGTATTTCCTCGCTTTGTTGTGTCAAGATAGTGAATCGCTGCACCAGAAATACATAGCGGGCCTGGCTTTCTAAACACAGATTTTTTAAGGAAATACTGCAAGGCCTAAATCAGCCAGTAATGGAGACTGGCAAGAGTTATGCCTTGCATTGGGAAGTTGCGTCTCAAAGGGGTGACAAATTATAGGTTAATTATAAATATCATTATTAAGTATATTTTAAGAACTGTGACAAGGAGGCTATATTTTATGACATTATAAACCATGCCATTAACATTGGTCGGTTCTTGGGGAGGCGAAAGTGTCCTATTTCCGGCTTTAAGGACTGACAGAATTCAAAATCTTGCCCGCCAACTTTTGAACTTCCTACGCCTATGATTAAAGTTTAAACACACCCTGAAAGAGAAATCTTGTTCCGGAAAAGATTGAGTAGAGACATACAAACCGTCTTTACAGAATGATATCAGACAGGGAAGAAACAAATTCCATCAATATTCCCGACTCAAATGATGACAATACTTTCATCATCATATTCTATGAACATCGCAGCAAAGAAGCTCGCTTTTGTAGTCGAGAATACACTAAAATCCTGTCATAACACAGATACTTACTCGCGCTAAACTGGAATGATTCTATTAGTCAAATATCTACCGTTACATTTAGGGGGGAGCATTTACTCCTAGGCCAAACAGAAATGGCCAATTGAGTATACAAAATAATAAGATAATAACTAGGACTGCCGCGGCAGTACTTAGGTCTTCAGACTTTCGCTTTGACCTTCACCTCCATGTTTGATCAAAGAATGTCACTGATACTGTTCTGTCAAAACTCACAAAGTAACATGAATCTCTCATACCAACAAAACTGTGAAAATTCCGAAATTTCATTGTAAATCAAAATTGCGCCTAAACCACGTGAGCTAAAACTTCACCATGATTAACGTTTTGTTTGTATTAGTATAAAAAAAGTCTCTATGTTGATTTTGAAAATTGTCCCCATGTTAAACATCGAATTCCTTATTTTCTGTAATTTTTCAGCTTGTTGTACAGTCGCCATGGCAACTGTTCTTTCTGTACTTAGTTCGGTGGAGGTTTTGTGAAATTGTCTGTTATAGTTTTTGAGATATTGAGACTTGAATTTTTAACTTATTTGAATGAAATCTCATGAAAGAAGTTGAAAAACCCAAATCGGCCGAGGTCATAGAGTAAGTTTGGATACAGGCTAACACACCTGAACGTTTCATGACATCAGCTCATTGGTTATATATGTGAAGAAATATTCAAAGAAATTCAACTGAAAAAAACAACAAGCACACTAATCTGAAAAGTGTTGCCCAAATCTCTTTTTAAGACAAAAAAATATGCAAGTTAAATAAAGTTTAACATGCAAAACAAAACATATTTTGAATTTTGAAACTAATATTTAAGTAAAAGTGTTTTACTCATGTGGATTTGAACTTTGATTTAAACACTGCTGGATTTATAGTCAGAGACGGTAACCACTACACCACCGGTACCTCTAATAATACATGGTAAATTTAGTAACTATATTTTATATATCCTTTAGACGTGAAGACACTATTTTATTTCGATAATATTTATGGAAATTAAGTGTATTAATGTGAGATTTATTGATATTTTGTTAGAGAGCACTTCTATTCAAATAATGTAATTACGTGAACATACACTGTACAACAAATGTGTAGGTTATTTCAGAGTGAGCTATTCAGCGTAGGAAACAAAGCTAGGGCGGAGTCATAATTTTATTGATGTTAAGAGGCCAATAGAAACAAGCTTATCAATGAGTCCCCTTTTCTGATCGCCGAAAGCGCGCTTCATACTTAACTAAGAGAGACGTCGTTTGGATGCCGGTAGAGAGAAGCTCCAGCTGTCCTTGTTCAGAGGAGAAGATTGTCAAAGGTACATGGGGTCGGAACATTGAAAAAAGTGTTAAAAACGAAAATGGCGTCTAAACAATGTGACGTAGGAAATCGGGCTGATTTACTTTTTTGCTCGCATTGTCATTGCGCATCTTTTAAAAAAAAATTGAAGATTAGAATCGAACTGGACCTTTAATGAGGCAAAAAAAAAATCAAAATTCCGTCACGATACGAGGCAAGATTTTGATAAATGCTACCATCCTTGAAAGTTTCATGAAAATCGGTTCAGTCGTTTGTCCAGAAAGTGAAACACAAAATCGTACAAATAATAATAAAAAGAATCAGGACAATAACAATAGGTCTTTCAGACCTTGTCTGAAGACCTAATGAAAACAGTAAATATTCACCTTAAATCATTGGCAGCAATGCCAGGAACATTGTAATATGTCTTAAATCTGCATGGGGTGGCAAAATTATTTTTAAAAAATGTTTTCCCATTTTTATAATCAAAATCTTGATTTTTTACCCTTTTTGAGCCTTTATTGTGACCGGAAATGACTGTATCTGAGCGATTTTATTATTGATTCCTCTAGACAGTATATGTATCTAGCATCTCTGAAAAATTCATGCAATTTAGAATACAACTTTTTGAGTAATGTCCCCTTAAAGTAGGTCCCGCGCAACAAGAAATCAAAATCTTGATTTTTTTGTCATTTTTTCAGCCTTAATTGTGACCGGAAATGTCTGTACTCGAGCGGTATTATTATTAATTCCTATAGACACCATATGTATCTAGTATCCCTGAAAAATGATTTCAGTTGTGAGTTTAACTGACTGAGTTATGTCCCCTTGAAGTAGGTCCCGTGATCGTTGATTTTGATTTTCTGTCATTTTTCAGCCATAATTTAAACCGGAAATTACTGTACTAGAGCGATGTTATTGCACATTCCTATAGATACTATACTTATGTAGTCTCCCTGAAAATTGCATGCAATTGAGAATGCAACTTTTTGAGTTATGTCCCTTTGAAATAGGTCCCGTGTGACAAATCGGCCAATTTCGGCAAATTTGAAAGTTCATTGTGCAAAACGTATTAGTAGTACACTCTTGAAAAACAACACCATGTATTCACCAATGCCTCAGCTACACATATGTATAAGTTTCAGCTTCGTGGTGCAAGTATCTTCAGAGGAGAAGATTGTCAAAGGTACATGGGGTCGGAACATTGAAAAAAGTGTTAAAAACGAAAACTTTTTGCTCGCATTGTCATTGCGCATCTTTTAAACAAAATTGCAAGTCTCTAAGTGCATTTTCCAAAAATTTCCCATGTTAAAATTTTGAAGATTAGAATCGAACTGGACCTTTAATGGGGCAAAAAAAATCAAAATTCCGCCACGATACGAGGCAAGATTTTGATGAATGCTACCATCCTTGAAAGTTTCATGAAAATCGGTTCAGCCGTTTGTCCAGAAAGTGAAACACAAAATCGTATAAATAATAATAAAAAGAATCAGGACAATAACAAAAGGTCTTTCAGACCTTGTCTGAAGACCTAATAAAATATAATTGGGAAACAGGATAGATCACGCAATTGGTCTTCTATCAAATGGCACATGAAAGGTGAGAGAAATAGTGCGAGAGAGAGCATATATAGTAAGGAAGTTGCTGTTACATAGAAAAGAAGCGTTGATTCAATGTGAGTATAAGGCATTACGGTAAAAGCTTTAACATGCAACAAAACACAAGTAACGTTGGGTCAGTCACTGACCCAAGACAGAGAATGCACAGAGTGAACGTTTTTTTTAACAAATCCGAATTAACACATGATGGTAAATTAGATCCAATTAAGTTCATAATATAGGCGACAATTAAACAATTGAAGTACTGCTACAGATTCATCTGATGATTGTGACCCAGTGGATACAGAAATTGAAGAAGGATTATATCACACAGATTTCAGAAATGCCCCCTCGTGCAACAAAACAGTTAAAAGAATATTGATAACTAGGACTGCCGCGGCAGTACTTAGGTCTTCAGATTTCCACTTGACCTTCACCTCCATGTTTGATCGAAGAATGTCACTTATAAGTTTCTGTCAAAACTACCAATGTAACATGCATATCTTATACCAACAAACTGAAAATTCCGAAATTTCATTGTAAATAAAAAAAATAGTGCCTCAACCAGGTGACCTAACACTTCGCCATGATTAACTTGTTGTTTTTTTATTACTATTTCACATCTTTTAAAAAAAAGTGTCTATGTTGATTCTCAGATTGTCCCCATGTTAAAAATCGAAATCCTTATTTTCTGTCATTGTTCAGGCTGCTGTACAATCGACATAGCAACCTGTTGTTACTGTACTTAGTTCGGTGAACGTTTTGTGATATTGACTTCATAGTTTTTCGAGATTTCTGAGATTTCAATTTTTAACTTATTGGACAGAAATCTCATGAAAGAAGTTGAAAATTCAAAATCGGCCGATGTCATAGACTCAGTTTGTATACAGACTAACGTACCTGAAAGTTTCATGACATCAGCTTATTGCTTACATGTTGAGAAATATACAAAGAAATTTAACTGTAAAAAGTAACCAGCACACTAAACTGGACAATGTTGCCAAAATGAATTTTTTAGACTAGCAAAAGTGAAAAAAGAAATGAAATCAAGTTAAACAAACAAACAAACTAAATTTTGAACATTGAAAATACGAAAGTTTTCCTCATAGGGATTTGTACTCAAGCTGCTGGATTGCAAGTCCAAGACGTTAACCACTACACCAGCGAATCCTCTGATCTCACAGAGACAATTTAGTGATAATATTTTATACATCTGTAAGACGTGTAAACTACAACGAATATATCAGCTTTATTTATTTGCAATGAAGGTTATTTTGATTCGTTCAAAACAAGTTGCAAGTCTGAAAGTAGATATTTAGAAATAATATAATGACAATAACACTAAAGAGATGAGAGGTTCCCGCAACCTCTTGCCAAGGAGCATGCCGCCAAAGGCAGGGCTTCCCAGTGAACCGATGAAAAAACATTATAATACAGAAAATGGAAATGGCGGCTAAACCATGTGAGTAACGAAGTCGTCATGATTTACAATTTTGGTCACAACGATATAAATTAAGTTGCAAGCCTCTAGGTATATTTTGAAAATTTTGCCCATGTTAAAAATTTACATTTTGAAAAATGTCATTTTTTTCAAAATTCCTACAGACCGAAAATGACTGTACGCGAGCCATTTTATTATTGATTGTTATACATAACATATGTATCTTCCTTCCCTGAAAATATCATAAAGTTCCCTTTCCAGATTTTTTAGTTATCTGCCTTTGAAGTTTGCAATTTTTCTGATTTTCTGATTTTTAGACAACTTTGAAAGCTGACTGTGATAAAGATACAATGAGTTCGCACTTCCCATGAGATAGCCAGATACTACAATGCATCTGCTTCAAGAAAATGTAACTTACAGCTGTCTACCCCAAGTACTTTCAGAGGAGAAGATTTTTAAAGGTGCATGGCGTCAAACTTCACGAAAAATCACTAAAATCAAAATGGCGTCTAAGTCACGTGACGTACGATTTCGCTATGATTTACGTTTTTGTTCAGAATGATATTGCGCATCTTTTGGAACCGCTTATAAGTCTCTAGGTGCATTTTGAAAATTTGTGCAATTTTTCTTATTTTCTGATTTTTAGACAACGTTGAAAGCTGACTGTGATAAAGATACAATGAGTTCGCACTTCCCATGAGATAGCCAGATACTACAATGCATCTGCTTCAAGAAAATGTAACTTACAGCTGTCTACCCCAAGTACTTTCAGAGAAGAAGATTTTTAAAGGTGCATGGGGTCAAACTTCACGAAAAATCACTAAAATCAAAATGGCGTCTAAGTCACGTGACGTACGATTTCGCTATGATTTACGTTTTTGTTCAGAATGATATTGCGCATATTTTAGAACAGCTTATAAGTCTCTAGGTGCATTTTGAAAATGTGTCCCATGTTAAAATTCGAATTTTCCAAGGGCCGTAACTCAGAAACCGGAACCGGAAATTGGAATTCCTTGAAAACGTATCAAGTTCATCCCAGAGGCTATCATCCCTGAAAGTGTCATGAAAATCGGCTCAGCCATTTATTTTATATACATTCCACAAAATTCATGTGGAATAATAATGAGTATAATAATCAGGATAATAACAGTAGGTCTTCAAGACTTTCGTCTGAAGACCTAATTACAACACATATCTGTCGTTCACTGTTGTCAGCTGACCAGTTTCCAATCTCGAATATCGCATTTTTGCGGTTTTTAGCTCATGTTCCCTGGTCTTTTTATTTCGTAGACAGGTTTTGCAACCATACGAATCATATTCTTTCGTAGTGAAAGCCTGGCCATCAATGCGTCATTGGTGTGTTGCCAGAAACTGCTAAGCCTATTACCTACATGGTACATTTATATCGAACATTACATGTAAGTGATGCAGAAACAATATGTTTAAAGTAAAGAATTGCTTTTGTGTGTCAGAAATGTCATGTTGATTACAAGCGGTATATCAGCCGAATCTACAAACGGTACAGCGAAGCAGTAATTTATGTTACAAACGGTACACAAGCTACGAAATGACAAAACAACGTACCTCTCTAGAAAACAACCTGAAACCATTTCCTAGGCATGGGTTCTTTTCTGCAGAAGTCAAGTGATGCATACCAGTGATTTTTATTTTAAAAATTTAAAATATATTTTTCAAATTTTCATGTCAAACATCTCAATCCCAAAACTTCCGGTGTACGATGATACACGGTGTTTTTGTGAGTCGAACGTTCGGCTCCGACTGATAAAAACTGGTATCGAATCTACGTTAGATCTACGAAATGTTGAAGACACAGTAGGTTGATCTCCTAATTCAAACATGGTAAATCGCCTTTCACAAAACTCGTGTTCGAACCTCCGTTTGACGATAAAATAAACCAATCAAAAACAAGGATTTTCAATAGCATGGTAGAATACAATTTATCCTGTAAGAAAACAAACATTTAAGTTAACATTTTAGAACGATTACATGTCATTAACTGCAAATCATAGCATTTAACTAGTACGCTTTCGAGTTTAAGTAAAATAGTTCATGTCTGACCTTATCATTGATTGTACCTAGGTATTACATTATGCATAACGTGGTTTACTACGTTTGATGTACACCTGTTCATCAATTAAACATGTCTTTTCTTAAGACGTTTACGATTCCTTCCAGGGAAAGGAATAAGTGTCTTGTAGTGTATCACACAGGGTGAGGATGGGGATGAGACGAGGAGTGGTGCCTCTCTCTGTCATTATTTGTTTCATTCAATATACAAGAACAGGTAAGGACAGTAAAATATAGCTTTAAATCTTAAAATCTTTAAAATGTTGTAATAAAATACACTCAAATATAGCATTTACCTTGTTAATACCATAGCTGGTATTGTTTGAGCCTTAGTATAACCAACGTTATGTTCAGTTAGACCACTACTTTTTATACAATTCCGATTTTTACGTAATTCGTACGTTTATCTTGTCAACTGCTTGACATGTATAAAAAAGAACATAACTCAAATAAAATTATATTACATCATTTGGGGAAGTCATAAAGTATGTACAGTGGTATCAATGTTTACGTTCAGAAGTATTCAGGTGGTTTTTCTCGAGAACAGGCATTCTTATTAACTTCGTTCATCATAGATGCAGTTGACTAGACAATACTTCCTGTTACCTGTAAAAAATACAAAAGCCTTGTGAAAGTTATATTGATATATTGTCTGTAGCAAGCAAGTCATTGTACATGTATGTTCAGTAACATATTTGTATTACAACATTTCAATCAAAGTTTTAAAAATATTTTCACAGTGATGTAACATTGCGTACTGTTTGAAACCATTTTTTAAAAAATCTATTAGATACTCAATTAATATTACTTATTTAAGCAATGTCAATGATCAATTTGCAAGTGAAGGGAGAAACTGAGATACGCGTGCAAGTGACGTGTCCATATTCCCGCTGAACTATAGCCCATTACCCCTACAGCCCATATCCCCTACACTCAATTACCCCTACAAATAGTTAAAACAACACAAGCAGTTACCTGTCTGACATAATGAACTCACCCTAACGAGTGACTAAGTATGGAGTAAGATTGAAAGTGAGGGGATTACGGGAATTAAGATTTAGTATTGTTTGTGAAATAAATGAGTAGGATGCAAGTATAATGAGAAGGAAACGTTTTTTAAACATTAGTTTACAACTCTCGCAGTTACCTTCCGTTATGTTTCTAACTTGAAGTCATTGGTATATGTGTTTATGCATACTTCTTTTCAAAAGGTTTTAATTTGTCTTCAATTTTATATGGCAACTCCAGCTCATCAGCACTGGTCAATTTGATTATAACACGATACAATCACGCCATTCGGCAGTAGTTTCAATATCTTAATTGGTGACTATTTTATTTTTTAACTTAAATATCATTATTTAAAGTAGACAGGGGTAGGAAATGAAATTTACACCAACATGACCCCTACCATGTTCAAAATGTTGTAAATGTGTGCAGGACGAGGCACATTTATTGATTTTAACACAGAGTATGTCTTATATGTCGATGAACAGTTGTGTTTTGTTAATTTAGGGGAATTTCATAATTTTAATTTTTAAATTTTTTAATTTAAAAAAAAACAAAAAAAACGCGTTGAGGTACTCTTTGACTGATTTAATGTTTTGGAATAATTTGCCAAACTAATCAGTCGAGATATGTGACTTTGAAAATTATACATATGATAAATACAACTGAGTGATATACTTTCTTTTGCAGCTCAGTTTATGTGATGACATTCACATGTATGTATTTATTTCATTAGAGATATGAATGTGAAACATGAAAGATAGACAGACAGATTGTTTTTATTAAAGTCTCACCTCAATTTTACCAAAAAAATAACTAATAATTATGATACAAATTTTAAAAAGTGTAAAAAGTGAATCAATAAAAAGACAGTAATAAATAAACATCATTTCTTAAAAAGTAAAAGTGTTCTTCTCTGTAAAATAACAATATCTGGGCATGAAATGTCCTTGCTAAGTTGTTGTAAATATTGTTGCTCACACTATCAATTGTCTCGGTTTTAATCTGGACCGTTCCATTGCATAGTAAGAGGTAACAAGCTAGGGATTAGTAGTGCGGTGGACCGTTAACTTGTTTTGATAACGTGTAGGGGTTATGATGTGTAGGGGTTATGGGAGATTATCAGGCTGGGTGAGATAGTAAAAATACGTTACGCGTTCGACTTTAAATTAAATTTAGAGCTATAATAGTTCCTTAGTTTTTTTCTGCAAGTTATAGGACAATAAATCCTGGTATATTATAATTGCTTTTATAACTTTAAATCTGAATGTTTTTATTTCCATTCACTTTAACAAGTATCTAAATGTTCAAAGTAAAGTTCTTCCTCGATTAAACTTACAGTAGTTAAACTTTTCTTGTAACGTTTATTATGTATTATTATTCTAACTGGATTACAATTGTGCGACATTAATATTTAAAAGCAGATATAAACTAAGAGTCTATACAAGCATGCTAATTCTAATTTGCTGATTTTGAGCGAAGGGCGAAATCACCCTACACCACTAGTGCATTATATCCACTAAACTACTACAATACCCTGATTCCCTGAGCCCTATTACTCTCTTGAACTTGCATTCTAGCAATATAGGCAGTACCTGGATTAGAGGACCAATGCTCGATTGTTGACGTTCAAAATCCCGACATTTCATTGGCTGAAGAAAATACATGCTATATATATCTATGAGTAACCAATCTTCATAAAAAAAGCCAGTCATTGGGCTCAGGGAATCACTTAATTAAAAAACACTGATGGAGCAGGATAGGCAAAATTGCGAAAACGCAATTTAAAATAGCAAGGACACAAGTAGAGAAGACATGAAATAGCGGCCGCGGATATTTGAAGATGCGAATTAGCGAAGATGCGAAGAAGCGAAATAGCGGATGGGTAAAATGCGAAATAACGGAGATGTGAATAAGCGAAATAGCGAAATACCAAATACATGAGGTAGCGAAGATGCTAAATAGCGGAAATGTGAAGAAGCGAAAAACCAAAGACGCAATACATGTACAAACAAGCAAAAAAACCGAAGCCAAATTTCCAAAATCTCATTTATAATTAACACATATTATAAGACTACATCAGAGTTTTCATAATACAGCATGTATTTTAATACTCGTGAAACGCACATTCGTAGGCACAAAACCTACCATTATAAATACAATGCTTAAAGGGGCCGTTTTGTCGATAAATTTTGGATTATGTGCATTACGTGAAATGAAAACACGCTATATTTTACCTAATTTTACAACATTTTAATGATAAAAGATATACACTGGTGGAAAATTCACATAGTAACACATACCGTGTCATAAAACTAGTAAACAATTTGCTGTTATGCCGTAGCAAAGTTTCCCCCACTCGCAGCGCCGAGTGAATGGCTTCAGTTCTCATTGTTTTTATTTTTCAACAAATGTACGCTTCTCTTTCTTAAGTTGTTCATCAAAATGTTTCCTTTATTAATATCTTTTAATTTGACTGTGTTATAATCATTTATTAGTAAACTGGAAAATCCTCTCGAATTTCGTTTCCACAAAAAATACCCTGATAGAACCCTCCTTTTAAAACAAATAAAATGAGTTAATTGAATACACGCATTAGAATTGGGTCTTCAAAGACCCTGATAGCCTTAGTTTTGTCTAGTTGATTTAAACAGTATTTTATTCCCAGAAAAAAATGCAGCATACAATAAATTAGGAAAGGTATCAAGGAAATAGGATTAGGTTAAATAGCCTTTATAAATATTTCTTAAACAAACTTAATGTACAAACATGTAAGCATGTCGAAATAAACTTTATGATGAATATAACGTTCATTGAGTGCATTGTAGGATGCAATAGCAAATCGAACAGGACTCGTACGAACGGCAGATAAATATTAAATGTAACTTGTCATTGTTTACATTTTTTAGAGATGCGTTATAATTACTCAACCGTTGAATATATCACGGTTTAATAAATCTACCGTGTTATTACACTTAGTGTAATAACATCGCTTTCTGCCGATTGACGTGACGTCATAATGGCACAATTATGAAGTGACAATGTCAGCGCAGCGGTCGCAATGGAGCGTGTCTATTTATCGACGAGTTTGTGGGATTAAGATACGGATAAAGATGCAAGTGACAGTGGTCAAGTGACGGAACGTCTTTGGAAAATTAAAATGACGTTACACTCGTTAACATTCGAACGCCTGTAATAGCGGAGAGAGATATATACATAAATATACATGCTTCATTTCAATATAAACACTAAGTATTTAGCTCGCCAAGGCCCAAAACACACGAACATGATATATTAACCTCTATGTAACATTGGAACCTGTCAAAATGGTAATGCCACCAACAATAGCTGCCATAGAAACTAAGATGAACTTTTTATTTTACTGACTTACATCTGCTGACTACCAATCTACTATCAATTTTTATTCTACCCTCATAAGCTACAAGCCTTTAGTACATACTGCACTTGAATATATATGAATGTATAAGGTTTATAATGACATATTGCGCTGTTCTCTTACTGGTTATTTCTGATGTTCATAACGTGGTATATAAACATAGCAAGATGTTTTATTACATCCTAATTTTTACAGTTTGATAAAGAAGAAATTGTATCTGTAGAAGGATGGACATAATTTGATTCTTTAGGGTATTTGCTATGTAATTTATCATATATAATATAATATATAATGGACACACAAGCAAAAAATGGTGTTCACATTCAGTAGTTTCTTTCTGTTCATATACATGTATATAGTTAATGAAGGAAGTGTGTGTCCATAGCGGCTGAGGGGATGTGTACTCTAGTGGTTACTGCTTTGGAGGTCTATTTCCTAATTGTCCGTGGCTAAGGAATTCAATTACACTCGAGATTTGTTTTTATATATTTGATGGTAAACAGTGATATCTTTAATGAAATAAACAAAGCCTAAAATATAATGGCAGGTAATTCTAAAGAGACAAAACAAACAAGTTTATACTTTAATAGAAATTAGAATGCCAATGTAAGAATTTCCAACACATTATTAAGAAACATATTACATTCAAATTCGATAATATATAATTGATTGATATGGTCCATCAACTTTGCAAATAGCGTTAACAGTCTTATAATGTAAAATAGGACAATTTCGCCTGTCGTGTTTAGACAGCAATTGTAGGACATTGGGCATGACTTATTTGCTCAAACGTCATGATCTAATTTGTTAACAAAATAAACTATTCCTTATTTCGTGATTTTGCTCCTTCGCGATTTTGCTCCTTCATGATTAAGCTTCATCTCGATTTACTTTCTTCGCGATTTTATGGTGGCTGATTTCTGCCATTCGCGTCTTCGCTACTTCGTGTTATTAGAATCTAGGGCGAAATAGCGAAGTGGCGATGCGAAGTAGCGAAGACGCGATGCGAAGTAGCGAAAATGCGATGCGAAGTAACGAAAAGGCGATGCGAAATAGCGATGCGAAATAGCTAAATAGCGAAGATTTTTGCTTCGCTACTTCGCATCGCCACTTCGCTACTTCTCATCGCCACTTCGTTATTTCGCATCGCCACTTCGTTTCTTCGCTCCATCGTGTCTTCGCTACTTCGCCGCGAAGTGACGAAGATGCGAAGACACGATGTAGCGAAGTAGCGAAGTTGCGAAGAGGCGAACTAGCGAAGTAGCGATGCGAAGTATCGAAGTGGCGATGCGAAGAAGCGAAGTGACGATGCGAAGTGGCGAAGTAGCGAAGACGCGAAATGGCGAAATGACGAATTGGCGAAGTGGCGAAGGGGCGAATAAGCGAAGTAGCGAAGTAGCGAAGTAGCGAAGTAGCGAATTGGTGAAGTGGCGAAACAACGAACTGACGAAGTGGCGAGGTAACGATGCGAAGTGGCGAAGTTGCGATGGGAAGTAGCGAAGTGGCGATGGGAAGTAGCGAAGTGGCGATACGAAGTAGAGAAGTCGCGATGCGAAGTAGTGAAGTAGCGATGCGAAGTAGCGAAGCAAAACCTTCGCTATTTCGCTATTTCGCATCGCTACTTCGCATCGCGTCTTCGCTACTTCGCATCGCATCTTCGTTACTTCGCATCGCCGCTTCGCTACTTCGCATCGCCACCTCGCTACTTCGCATCGCCATTTCGCTATTTTGCCCTTGCTTAGAATAACACGAAGTAGCGAAGACGCGAATGGCAGAAATCAGCCACCATACGATTTAGATTCTTCGCAATTTTGCTTCTTCGCAGTTTTGCTCCTTCATTGTTTCGATCCTTCGCTGTTTCGCTCCTTTGCTGTTTCGCTCCTTCGCGATTTCGTTTCTAGCATGTTTTGCTCCTTCGCAATTTTGTTTTCTATGGTGTATGGTGGCTGATTTCTGCCATTCGCATCTTCGCTACTTCATATTATTAGAATCTAGGGCGAAATAGCGAAGTGGTGATGCGAAGTAGCGAAGACGCAATGCGAAGTAGCAAAAACGCGATGCGAAGAAATGAAGAGGCGATGCGAAGTAGCGATGCGAAATAGCTAAATAGAGAAGATTTTTGCTTCGCTACTTCGCATCGCCATTTCGCTATTTCTCATCGCTACTTCGCTATTTCGCATCGCCACTTCGCTTCCTCGCTACATTGTGTCTCTGCTACTTTGTCGCGAAGTGATGAAGAAGCGAAGACACGATGTAGCGAACTAGCGAAGTTGCGAATAGGCGAACTAGCGAAGTAGCGATGCGAAGCAGCGAAATGTCGATGCGAGGTAGCGAAGTGGCGATGCGAAGTTGCGAAGTAGCGTAGACGCGAAGTTGCGAAGTAGCGAAGACGCGAAATGGCGAAGTGGCGAAGGAGCGAAGAAGCGAAGTACCGAAGTACAGAAGTGGTGAAATGACGAACTAATGAAGTGGCGAAGTATCGATGCGAAGTAGCGAAGTGGCGATGGGAAGTAGCAAAGTGGCGATACGAAGTAGAGAAGTGGCGATGCGAAGTAGTGAAGCAAAACCTTCGCGTCTTCGCTACTTCGCATCGCTACTTCGCATCGCGTCTTCGTTACTTCGCATCGCCGCTTCGCTACTTCACTACTTCGCATTGCCACCTCGCTACATCGCTTCGCCACTTCTCTATTTCGCCCTAGCTTAGAATAACAGGAAGTAGTGAAGACGCGAATGGCAGAAATCAATCACCATAGTTTTGTATATGGTGGCTGAAAGATGATAGTTTTGTTTATGGTGGAAGATTTTTGCTTCGCTACTTCACATTGTCACTTCGCATCGCTATTTTTTATGGTGGCTGATTTCTGCCAATCATGTCTTTGCTACTTCCTGTTATTCTAAGCTAGGGCGAAATAGCAAAGTGGCGATGTGAAGTAGCGAGGTGGCGATGCGAAGTAACGAAGATGCGATGTGAAGTAGCGAAGACGCGATGCGAAGTAGCGATGCGAAATAGCCAAATAGCGAAGGTTTTCCTTCGCTACTTCGCATCGCTGCTTCACTACTTCGCATCGCGACTTCTCTACTTCGTATCACCACTTCGCTACTTTCCATCGCCACTTCGCTACTTCGCATCGTTACTTCGCCACTTCGTCAGTTCGTTATTTCGCCAATTCGCCACTTTGCCACTTCGCTACTTCGCATATTCGCCCCTTCGCCACTTCGCCAATTCATCATGTCGCCATTTCGTGTCTTCCCTACTTCGCCACTTCGCATCGCCATTTCGCTACTTCGCATCGCCACTTCGCTACTTCGCATCGCTACTTCGCTAGTTCGCCTCTTCGCGGCGAAGTAGCGAAGACACGATGTAGCGAAGAAGCGAAGTGGCGATGCGAAATAGCGAAGTGGCAATGAGAAGAAGCGAAGTGGCGATGCGAAGTAGCGAAGCAAAAATCTTCGCTATTTAGCTATTTCGCATCGCTACATCGCATCGCCATTTCGTTACTTCGCATCGCATTTTCGCTACTTCGCATCGCGTCTTTGCTACTTCGCATCACCACTTCGCTATTTCGCCCTAGATTCTAATAACACAAAGTAGCGAAGACGCGAATGGCAGAAATCAGCCACCATAAGGTAGCGAAGTGGCGATACGAAGTAGAGAAGTGGCAATGCGAAGTAACGATGCGAAGTTGCGAAGCAAAATTTTAGATTTGATTTATGGTCATTGATATCTGCTCGTTTTCTATCACTGAGACTGACCAATGCCAAATATTTCCGATGAATATTAAGGATTCACGTTTTACTAATAACCCTGCTACCAAACAGATCGAAAGCTTTGCTGATATCACAAAATATGGTTAGACTTCTTTACCTTGCTCCAAATCCTATGATAACATTTCATAAAGTTCAGTTCGCCCGGTTTAAATCAAGACTGGTGTTTGCCTGAAGACATTATACATGTTTAAATTTTCACTGATCAAATATTTTTGCCAAAGGAGAATATAAATATCGTATCTAACTCCAAATATTTAAAACTGGAAGATTTTCTGATTAACAAATTCTTTAATGTGAAAAATCCGAATACGCAACGCTTCATAATATATATTCACTTCTTCATCAGGTGGAATGTAAGTAAATAACAAAATGGGATACATTCATATAGCAAACAGTGGGCAGTCCTGTTATTTGGAATTTCTGGGGAAATATTTGGATGGTAAAGCCAAAATGGGTTTTCCAGATATATACACTAACACGAAAATGATACAAATGACTATGTTGATTTAACAAATTGCTGTTTTGGATGTACATTATATCATTATTGTATATCTCAAAGTCATATAAAGATCTATAGTTAAAAGAAACACGTACTTTTACTGACGGATTAAACCATTAAAAAACGAACAGACACAGTGTACCATAGAAGCAAAGTCGCGAAGTGCTTACTATAGGACCCTTACTATAGTGTCTTGTTTACTTAGCATTGCGTCCTGCTGTTGAGTATTTCGCCCTTTATAATTGATGAAGCAACATAAGGAAGATGCAAATGACAGAATTCAGCCACTATAAACAGAAAGAGCATAAATGTATAATTCACCTCGCATTTAGACATCAAATGTTTCTGTTTACCAATGTTCCGGGCGAGTGCAATTTATAACATTTAGGTCATGGCGGGTCACATCACGCACGACCAATCTATTCTGTTTAGGATCAATAACCAGCCATTCCAAATGAAATAGTAATTGGTATCGACTTAACCTATTGTACACTGTTGTAGAAAGGTGTGTTAGGTTGCTTTGTACCTTTTTAAACTATATAGTTTTGCTTCTATTCTAAATAAATAGGGTCGGGATAGCGCAGTGGTTAGCGCGTTCGGCTTCGGATCAAGAGGTCATGGGTTCGAATCCCGCCAGGGGCACGGCAACTTTGTCTGCAGTAGAGAACAGTTCTACACGCAGTAAGGTTTGGTTGCAATGCTACACTGAATTTCAGAGTAGTACCATCCATGGTTCGCTAGCCGATGTTCGCAGGTTTCACCGCAATGCATAGCCACATGGCGTTCGGGCTTTCTCCCTGCCATAATACTAGCAGCCGCGAAATAAGTGAAATGAAAGCGGCGTTAAACTTCTAAATATAAATTTCAATTAATTTCAAATTTATTAAGAGATTCACATATTCATCAAATTTTGACCTTGAACTATTTATACAATAGAAAGCTAGGTCAAATGTACGTATATTTCAACGAGGAAGCAAAACATCACTTAACTGCAAATTCTCCGTTTCTGAAGTAATTAACTTTTTCGAATAATTGTGTTTGAATCGAATACAATATGCAACTTCAAAGCAACGACCATTGGTCATATTTTGCAAATATCCAGGGTGTGTACTTGTACATGGTGAACTAATTACATACAATTATATTTCAGACAGAATTGTGTATGAGCTCCAAACGAGTCGTAAGTATTGTTTGTTGTCTGGTGTTCTTGTTAAACTCAAGATCAAAAGAAAGTTGTCATCCACTTCTAATGACTTTCTAAAGCAACAGAAACTGGTAGTAATTTTGGGTTAGGTATAGGAACAGGAAGATACAACAATGTACCAATGGCTGACAGAGTCTGTATTTACTGTAAAGTAGACAATATTAACTGTATTGAAGATGAAATTCACATTCTGTTTTATTGTAAATTGTATGAAATTGCTAGAAATAAGTTTATTGCTCCAATGTTGTACAATACATTAAACACACAGAATTTAATCTACATTCTTAGCAAGCAGTTAAGATAAAGATATTATCATGAATGTTGTTAACTTTCTTAAATGTATATGTAAAAGTAGAGCTGCAATTTTAAATTCATAAACCTGTTTGCATTTATGTGCGCTTGTTTCAAATTTGTAATGTAATTGTAATTGTAATGTAATTGTATTTTGAGTCATTTGAGTATTTTCTGTCAAAAACTGATAGAACTTTAATAACCAACAAATCTTCTTAACACTTAACCAAAACATTGCTACATTGATATACGCAGAAATGGAGTGTCCTGATTGGTTGCAATTGAATCTAGTTGTGCAATCAGCGACGCTGTTGTAAAAGTGACATTTGCCAATGACACTTCATAATGATAAAATAAACGTAAGATAAAGAGTTTTCTCGTTAAATGTGTTTTCCTCGAGATAGGCTTTTTGATTTTGTGAAAACTATTTACCAGAAACATAGTTATAAACAAAGAAGACCACATCAGGGACAAATACCCAATATAGTTCATTTGTGTTATTTACATAAGACATAGTCGATGGATATATGCTAATGAGAAAGACCCTTATCTTTAAATCACTCGGTCGGCATGGCCGCTGAAAGATGACTTTTCATTGGTTAAAAAGCAGGGATACAGTATAAGGTTCACATTTCCCCCGCCAGGGAATTTTGTTGGAGTCCCCGATTTCAAGGTTAGGATCGAAAATCTGAAGAGAGTATTCTCTGTGGGAAGAGAGTGAGAATGTTACAAATACCTTATTACTACAGTCTCTGATTAACTAAATTTAGAACTACAAACCATCGGACGTTGGTCCGGTGTTGAATGTTATAAACGAACCTGCCAATTTTGTACATCATCTATGTTCTCCAATATTTCTGTAAACATCTCAATTATGAACAGTTTGTTCATCTAATGGAATGTGAGTATTCACCATTTATCTAAACTTAACATTGTACAATGTTTTAGTATGTATGTAAATGCTATATGTTTCCTGCTTCAAATGATGTGATTCATGAGAATAACATTTCTGTGCAAATTAGGTTTCAATACTCACTATTTGTACATTTGGCAACATCGGTTATCCGCCAAAGATGTCAAGGTACATTATGAATAAGGAAAACAAACCAACAGTATATCAATAGTCTTGATTATTGATGAATAAGAACAAATCTGAACCGTTACTTCTCAGAGACGAACGTTGCACTGAATAAAGCAGTGCTGACAAGTGGAGGAGACTCCCCAACAGAAGCCAACGACGGGGACTTGAACACAGACTGGCGAACTAGGCCTTGTGTTAATGTGGCTGATGGTGATGTTTCCGGGTACTGGTGGCAGGTTGACTTCGGACAGATAATGACTGTCGATGAAGTTCGGGTAACAAACAGAGCAGATTGTTGTCGTAAGTACACTCCATGTATCGTCGCTTTTTTCACGCTAAAAACTGAGACGTCCCCATGACCTCAACAGCTTCAGAATTACATAGTTTAGAAGAGGCAAGACACTTCAGTCTAACTTACTCGCAATCTAAATACATTTAGATCAACTGTTCTATATTATGTTAATACAATATAATATTGGTAAATATGTCGACTTAAATTGATTGAGATTGCCCCACTCGCCTTGTTGGCTGATCACTAGGTGAGTTTAACACGGCATCCAATCGAGTAGAACTTGTATGATCAACCTACTAGCCGTATAACCTGATACTTGAAACGACCTTTCTAAACCGTATCAGCCGGTACGAGGGACTTACAACATTGTAAGTCCCTCCAGGAGGGTTTACATACACAGTTGTAAACCCTGTTAGAAGGAATTAAAATGATTGTAAACCCTGATATATTTGCTAAGATGACGGCTTGAAAGTAAAGATCTGAAGAAACTAACACTTAGACTAATTTTGAAAAATTCTTAAATTTACGACAGAATATGAACAGCAAATGTTTTGAAGAAAGTGTGTCTCGAACCCGTATCCAAAATCACCTGTGCTGTCTACTGCGCCAAGGAGGTGAGGTGAGATGATATTCTACGGTACAAAATCTACTTATATAGCGCGGCTGTTAACAGGCTGATTCAGGTTCCAAAGGAGAATTTTATGAACGACTCTTTTCACCAGGGATCCTCAATACAACGTGATAACAATTACAAAGCCTCTTTTACACCTAACAACGGTTGATAATATGGAGAAAACATTCTACCTCAGATATGGTAAGATTGTAGACCCTGAAAGTCAGGAAAATCCCTCGGATTCTTCGCATGCTCGGGTTTTTCCTTCCTATCAGATATCAACAACCTTACCATATCCTCGGTATCATGGTTTCTCCTTTTATTATCATATAATTGGAAGATTTACCTATCGATCACCATTCATGGAGCGACGAACCAGTTCTTTTTAGTCATTTCTGCGAGTCAAACTAATGCAATTTGACGCTCAACATATTTATCCGTGCACAAATGACGGCCGAAAGGCAAGACTCTGGTAGACCTAGACTCACTACTCTGTGTTACCTTTGTTTATTTGCGTCTACTTTTCATTTTTAGTTCAAGCTCGATCATACTCCGTTATCAATGGGGATTTTTTCAAAAGAAATTGTGACTCTGTGTTTCCAAGAAGGGCAGCAGGGCCACGACTTAAAAAACTGTGTTTTATCTTCTTCTCCGAATTCCTTGAGCTGAAATATAATGTACATACTCCTTGGCCAATGAGGATTATCAGTTATAAATTTGGTGACTCTGTGGCCTCTTATGAGGGTCTCAGGGACCACGACCTAAACACCTATTTTCATATATATATATATATATATATATATATATATATATATATATATATATATATATATATATATATATATATATTCCAACTCCCAATAGTAAATTGGGTGACCTTTTGTGAAACCAATATGCATCTTTTTCTAAAAAAAAACAACTTTACTTGAAATGTTGAACTTTGGCAGATTGAGCCTTACAGGTGACTCTATGATCCAAATAAGCACTACAGGAGTTTTACCTTTGATACAAATTTTAAAGTTGATTTCAAGAATGCTTAGTCCGGAAAACTGAGAATCCTTTCAGACTGGTAAACCTTCTGACGTTTAACGTTTCGTTTGACCTCCAGAAATAGCAATAAAGAACTATAATTCATATCATAATACAACATTTTAAGGAAGTTCATGTGACATAGCTCTAACACAAATCTCAATTTAATCAAATTCATACAGTTTGCAAACTCGCGATTTTTGAAATAGTTAGTGTTCAGGGTACAATGAAGCCTTCTGTCAAATATACTGATGGAAACGAATAAGGGAACGCTTAATTACTGTACTACATGTTCTGTTTGTTCGAGGCTGCGTGGGGCAATTATAAACTGAAAATGTTAAAGTTTACTTTCACTGAAAATGTACACGTGACAATTGATTTCCATGAACGTCATGCATGGCAACGTCCATTTAACCTTCAAGGAGTCAACGAATGTCAGTGTATCTTTACCTTCAGAATCATGCCTAGAGCATACCTTTCTGATAATGAGAAATGGCAGGCTATCGGGTGCATAAACAGCGGTCAATCAATATGCCAGACAATTAAAAAGTCAAAAAGTGTGATTTTGCGACTGTGGAGCCGGTGTAAGATTGAAAACGTACCCACGTTGAAAACACACCCGGCGAGTACTTTTTCAACGTTGAATTATGACCCGGGGTCACTTTTCAACACCTCGGGTATATTTTCAACGTTGAATATTTACCCGACTGCTGTTGAAAAATTACCCCTGCACGGATTGAAAAGGTACCCTCGTTGAATAAGTACCCAGTATGTTTCTATACATCCCAAATCAGAAGAACGCATTGTGTTTCTGCTTTTTTAAGTGCCAAAATTTTGAGGTGGTTAAGGGTATGTAGTTTGTTTATAGTATATGCGTTATTTAATTCATTTAATTAACTAATTGTTCATTTAAACTTTTTAGTATATCATAGCAGTTATAACGTTTGAATGACCTTGACCCTAAACGTAAACAAATTGGCGTCATCCGCCTCGACTGAAATCTAACTGTCATTCAGCACTTTACTATACAAGCTTTAAAATTATTTAAAATGGGTAAACCTTAGTGTATTTAAGTGTGCAAATAATGAAATGTGAAATTTGTTACCCAACATAGCAGGGAATATTGGGGAAATATGTTTGTAATTGATGGATCCAAAACAGCTGATCGAACTGTTCAAAACTCTGCACACGGCGTGCGTCATCATATAATGTCATCTTACCGTTATGCGACACCTACTCTTGGCTAGGAGTTGTTACTATGGCAGCGGGGTACATAATTTTGTTTACACCGTGAACCTGACGGGGTACATATTAAAGAAACCAATAGGAAATGAGTAATACTTTTTTTTGCTGTAAGTACAGATATATAAATGTGATAATTTAATTAAATTAATAATTTAGGCATTTGCATAATAAGATTATTTCATTTTACCCAATCATTTTTCATTTAACGGAGATTATTAGGTCTTCAAGACGTATGTCTGGAAGACCTATTCTTATCATCCGTTTTTTTCTTCCTATTATTATTATTAGTTCTTCAAGACCTATGTTTGAAAGACCTATTGTTATTATCCGGTTTCATCTTATTATTATTATTCGTACTTTTTTTGTGCGCCGATTCTGAAGTAACGGCTGAACTGATTTGCATGAAATTTACAGGGATTATAGACTGTGACAAAAACAAGACCTGTACGTCGGCCGAATTTTGTTTTCGACTTGTTTCGTGAGTTATCTCCCCTTGAGGTCAAAACTTCAGACCTTAATAGCTCGAAAACTAATCAAGATAATTTCACAAAACCTGCACCAAAATGTGGGCAACAACATTCCCCATCGGTTTTCGGCCGGCAGAATAGATCTTTTGCTATTTTAAAATTTTGTGCAATTTTGCGGTTTTTAGGGTATGCGTCTTTGAAAATGTACTCCTCCTTCAATTTTATGAGTACAGCTATGTTTGATAGCTTATTATGTAGATAAATACATTGTTAAGAGCGTTCTTGCGGCCGAATTTGGAATTTCGTCCTTGAATTTCAGTTATCTGCCTGGTAATTTTTTATAAGTTGGAATTTCGGCTTCATGTTCAAAGGGACGTAACTCTGTAACAAATAAAGATATCTCAAAGTAACTTATTGCAATCTGATGCGTATACATTACCTGACAACCTATCACCGCAGATACGCCTTGTCTGTTTGCCATTGTTCTCATGAAGTTCATATAACAAATACTATTTTAATTTTGACCCCTTCATTCCACCATGCCATTACATAATAGTGTGGTTGAGTGAGTAATGATGACATAGGCATACATAATTTTTTTGTCGTATGGCTTTCTCCATTCTTCTCTCCGAGAGGCTATTCAACTCAGTTCTTCAATCCTAACCTCTGTTGCATATAAAACACTTTCTTGGATTGAAATAGAGATTACTGATTGGTAGCATCAACACGTGGTTGTGATATCAACGAAATTGTTTGAAAAGGTCTGTTTTCATAACTGTTGAAATGACCAGAGTTGATTCATTTGTGCAACACCGAAGTCGGGTGCAGATGTAAAACCATATTCTATTGGATAAACATAAGGACGTAACCACTGTTGCAAACTATCAAAACCAGGGGATTTTTCAGGAATGGTGAAATATACTCCTTGAAACACAGGTTAGGATGGAAGAATTGAGTGGAGTACCTCTGTGAGAAGAGAATGGGTTTAGTATTGAATATTTAAAGTATGCGAGCAAATGTATGGGATGAAGCTAATTACACACTTTGCAACATACATGTATAAATCCATGTAAAAATTATATCATTTCTGTTAATATAATACATTTCATAAAGGAATTTGATTATACCTTGGTATTATCAGCTATATGGTTATCAAAACGTCGTTAAAATAAAACGTCAATAACCAGATGATGACTGGGATCTCGCACTGTATTCAGAAAGGGTATTGTACAGTTGTCTATCAATTTTTTGCCGTCGACAGGTGCGCTTGACTGTTTTTACTCTCGGTTTCCTCACTCAGATCTTCTTTCTCCATACACAAAACCACTTCTTTTTATCCCACCGGTATGTAATACCGTGGGATATAGTCATCACCCCGTCCGTCTGTCCGTCCGTCCGTCCGTCCGTCCGTCTGTCCGTCCGTAATCATTTCGTTTCCGGAGCAGAACTCGAAAACCGTTCATGATATCTTTCTGAAACTTTGCATGTATATTACCCACCAACTGAAGTGGTGCCTTTTGATATTTTCAGATTTCTGAAAATTTTATTATTGGTCGTTTCCATAGAAACTTGTTGAATTTGGACTTTGTTCAGGGACAGGTTCGTTTCCGGAGCACAGCTCCAAAACCGTTCATCATATCTTCCTGAAACTTTGCATGTGTATTACCCACTAACTGAAGTGGAACCTTTTGATATTTTCAGATTTCTGAAAATTTTATTTTGTTTCGTTTCCATAGAAACATGTTGAAGTTGGACTTTGTTCAGGGACAGGTTCGTTTCCGGAGCACAGCTCCAAAACCGTTCATCATATCTTCCTGAAACTTTGCATGTGTATTACCCACCAACTGAAGTGGTGCCTTTTGATAGTTTCAGATTTCTGAAAAAAAAATAATTTCGTTTCCATAGAAACATGTTGAAGTTGGACTTTGTTCAGAGACAGGTTCGTTTGCGGAGCACAGCTCCAAAACCGTTCATCATATCTTCCTGAAACTTTGCATGTGTATTACCCACCAACTGAAGTGGTGCCTTTTGATATTTTCAGATTTCTGAAAATTTTATTTTGTTTCGTTTCCATAGAAACATGTTGAAGTTGGACTTTGTTCAAAGACAGGTTCGTTTGCGGAGCACAGCTCCAAAACGTTCATCATATCTTCCTGAAACTTTGCATGTGTATTACCCACTAACTGAAGTGGTGCCTTTTGATATTTTTAGATTTCTGAAAAAAAACTTTTTTTTTCCGTTTCCATAGAAACTTGTTGAATTTGGACTTTGTTCAGAGACAGGTTCGTTTCCGGAGCACAACTCCAAAACCGTTCATCATATCTTCCTGAAACTTTGCACGTGTATTACCCACCAACTGAAGTGGTGCCTGTTGATATTTTCAGATTTCTGAAAATTTTATTTTTGGTCGTTTCCATAGAAACTTGTTGAATTTGGACTTTGTTCAGAGACAGGTTCGTTTCCGGAGCACAGCTCCAAAACGTTCATCATATCTTCCTGAAACTTTGCATGTGTATTGCCCACTAACTGAAGTGGTGCCTTTTGATATTTTTAGATTTCTGAAAAAAAACTGGTTTTTTCCGTTTCCATAGAAACTTGTTGAATTTGGACTTTGTTCAGAGACAGGTTCGTTTCCGGAGCACAACTCCAAAACCATTCATCATATCTTCCTGAAACTTTGCATGTGTATTACCCACCAACTGAAGTGGTGCCTTTTGATATTTTCAGATTTCTGAAAATTTTATTTTTGGTCGTTTCCATAGAAACTTGTTGAATTTGGACTTTGTTCAGAGACAGGTTCGTTTCCGGAGCACAGCTCCAAAACGTTCATCATATCTTCCTGAAACTTTGCATGTGTATTGCCCACTAACTGAAGTGGTGCCTTTTGATATTTTTAGATTTCTGGAAAAAAAAATGTTTTTTCCGTTTCCATAGAAACTTGTTGAATTTGGACTTTGTTCAGAGACAGGTTCGTTTCCGGAGCACAACTCCAAAACCGTTCATCATATCTTCCTGAAACTTTGCATGTGTATTACCCACTAACTGAAGTGGTGCCTTTTGATATTTTTAGATTTATTCTGAAAAATTTGTTTTTTGTCTGTTTCCATAGAAACATGAGAGGGATGTTGGTTGTTGTTGATTTTGACTGCTTCTGGAGCTTCTAAAACTCTAAACATACCTGAAACTCAGCATCTGTAATACCCACTAACTGAAGTACGGTAGTAGATACACAAGTATCTGTCAAAGATGTGTTTTACAAATTTTGTGGAACCGGTGGGATATGTCATCTTCTGATGACTCTTGTTTTAACATAACATGTCCCAAGTTTACATTTATCTCATTAATCAACGTAGACAACTACTTCTTTATTCCATTACAAGGGCGTGATGTGGCATGCATAATGTAAGGCATCATGCTTCTATTGGCATATTGAAATACAGCAACACAAGAAAACACATTAATCTGATAAGTCGATGACTCTAAGGATTCAAGTTGTCGCTTAAATCTTGCATTGATAGTTAACCGGTTTTGTTCTTGGCTGCAATGGATCATTGTATGTTATGGACAATCAGTTTGTTTTCTTCAGTCAAAAGACTATTTTAATAGTGCAATCTGATGCACAAACATTACCTAAGACTTCTGTTTTAGATCTTTATCATGTAAAAGTTGAAAGTTAGATCACAAATTGAACATTTGCCAAGAAATATGAAATTTCATGATTTTGAGAAAATTTTAGTGGCATGTCCTTTGAAGAACTTTCCATCGTAAACCACTGAAGAATTAAACTGGTTTAATGCCTTATGTTGAAGTAGGGATATCATTTTATTAAGGACAAAACATTTCAAACATATATATGTAATAGTTTACGTGTGACAAGTCATAGAAGATTGTCATTTTTCGAAAATCGCCATTTTCTGCAATTTTCAAAGGATCATGACTCCTTAACTAATTATGCTATTGAAATGTTATTGCCACCTACGTATGCATAATTTCAAGATCTACAACATTTATGTTTTACTCTTTCATCAAAAAGTTGATAGTTAAGCTTCAAACATCGTAAATGTCGTATAGGGGTCCAAAAACATGCATTTTAAAGTATTTTCTAAATTATTCAGAAGAACATAAAGCATTATTTATGTATGCTATCTAAATGACGATTACATCTACTTCAGTGGAAATTAAAGCACATCATTTTCTATAGCATACATTAGTATAGAAATATTAACCGTTTTGTCTTAATCATGAGAAATGTAATGTAGGGGTCCATGAATATGTGATTTTTCGGTTTTCACAGGGGTACCTTCTTTGGAGATTTTTTGATAGATCATTTTAAAGCAGAGAAACTGACGAATAATTGAGAGTCCAACATGAAGTTCAAGGTCAAGCAGAAGTCTTGAAGACCTAAGTATTGCCTGTGGCAATCCTAGTTATTAGTATGTTTATATTTATGTGCTGGGATTTTGAAGAACATAACTAAAGAATCAATATATGACTAAATATTTTTACTATCGTTGGAGTCTATTTTATAAAATATAAAAATGAACTTTGTATGATGTTTATGTACTCCCACTCGGTCTCTGAGGCACTCCCTTTATCCTATGAAATGTTCTGTTTATAAAATGAAGTGTTATTTTCGAATAAATACGGACAAATCTCACAATTATTCTGTAACATGTTGATACTCTTTAGTCTGAAGGAGTAGTGCATCTGAAACTCTGTCTCAGTTAGGCGGGGTTTACACTACGTCCGTTTTTTGGATGCAATGCGTTAAAAATTATCGCACAAGAACGCAACACATTATTTTCAATGAGTTGTCATACACTACGTCCGTTCTTTCATGCGTTGCGATGCGAAATTGACCGTACATTAATTTTTTAAGCATTTTTATTGATTGAGGATAAAAATATAATATAACTTAGCCATTGGTAACACATATTTTCTTTTTCGCGTGAACACTTTATTTCAGTGACAACGGCGTGCTACAGTACTTTTCATGTTAAACTCTGCTTCTAAAGATAACAAGCTCTAAAGAAAGCTTTATCTCTGATGAGGTCTTTGATCTCATTTTATTACTTGCTAAATTCCATATTTATAAATGTAAACTTAATGCTTCCACTCCAAATATGAAATATTTTAAGAGCATATTGATTGAGAGATACAATATTGAAAAGACAAGATATTTTTGTAAAAGCCAAAACATTAAATTCTATCAAAAATGGATGATGTATCATGGTCTTGTAGACCAGTAACAATTTGTAGGTTATTCTTTATCTGTTGAATATCCTTCCAACAACTTACTTGTATATGCTATTATTATTCATGAGTTTAATTAAGAAGCCTCTCAGTATGCTTTTGTCATTTGTCCATCCTTTCTGTGCATAATGTGTGAAAGTCTGAGTGAGTGAACTGTCCTTGTCTTGTGTAGAAAAACAAAAAAACTCAGAAATGTCTTTATTTCAAACGGTAAATGGGTTCATGCTACCCTGGGCATGTTCTCCTTTTTGTAACAGGCACTTCTGAAATAAAAATTTAATTAAAAAAAAACAAAAAACAAAAACAAAAAAAAACTCTGCTTCTATATAATTAATGACATTCACATTTTTTTTTAATTTCGCTCATTCTTTCACCTCACATGAACATGGATGTATTTTATCCGGGTTGAGTGGATTATGGTTTGAAACATACGCAAATGGAATCAGTTTTTCCTTTGCTGACTTTCAGGAGTTCTCTTAAGTTAGACGGGGTTTACACTAGTCCGAATAAATCGCATTGCGTTGACGCATGCGATTTGGGGGTTTACATTACACACGTTTTGCATGCGATTTAAATGCGAAAATCATAAGTGAGATTGTTTTAGTTCCATATGTTATAATGTATGTACATGTATATGTATGTACATATGTATGTAATTACTGTAGGTGCATGACCAATGGGTGTATGTACAGGTCTCAACTATCACAAGCAGCACAAGCCACTAAAGCTTTATTCTCTCTCAACAGATTTCAACAAACTTTTGGATATTTAGACATAAATGAACTTTTCAGAATATTTGACAGCATGATATCTCCTATATTATGCTATGGTTCAGAAATATGGGGTACTCACTATTGTAAAACAGTTGAACAAGTACAACTCAAATTTTGCAGAAAATATCTGAGGCTTAACAAGAGTACTAATAACAACATGGTTCTTGGTGAGTGTGGCAGAACTCCACTGCAGTATCACTACATGAGTAGAGCAGTCAGCTACTGGTGCAGGCTTATTCATATGGAGTTTAACAGGCAACCTCACCAAGCTTATCTCATGCTCAAGTCCTTAGATGATAGTGGAAAGAAGACATGGGCCAGTGACATCAGGGCATTACTCTTTCAGTATGGATTTGGCTTTGTGTGGATTAGCCAGAAGATTGGTGAGACCAAGGCATTTTTAAATATCTTCAAACAGAGAGTACAAGACTGTCTCACACAAAACTGGCATTCATCTCTTTCAGAATCCTCCAAATGCAATTATTACTCACAATACAAATCTCTGTTAAATGCCGAACAATATCTCATCTCATCTGAAATCCCACTATATTATAAAATAGCCATTGCAAGATTTAGATGTCACAACTTTAGATTAGCCATAGAAACAGGTCGCCACTATAATATCCCTCGTGAAGAAAGACTCTTTGTTTTTAAAAAAAAAATATGTCCTACATTGAGGATGAATATCATGTAATGATGATCTGTGAAAAGTACAGCCAAGAACGACAACTCTGCCTTCCTGATGTCAGCTACAACCTTCCAACCATCAACAAGTTTATAAACCTAATGTCGACGCAAAACATAAAAACTATTAAACAAATAGGAACATATCTCAGTAAACCACGCTATTAATTATTCTGCTGTATAACTTACTTCCCATTGTAAACAATATTAAGCATGCAAAATTATCAAATGTTACATGTATGTTGTATGGGCCAAAGGCCTTGAAAACTGAATAAACTCTGTTCTGTTCTGTTCTGTTCTGTACAGGTTTTATGTATAGAATCTGATGTATGTATGTACAGATGTATGTATATGTACGTGTCGATGTATATATGCACACATATATGTATGTATGTATGTGTGTATGTATGTATGTATGTATGTGTGTATGTATGTATGTATGTATGTATGTATGTATGTATGTATGTATGTGTGTATATGTGTGTGTATGTATGTATGTATGTAGTATGTATGTATGTATGTATGTATGTATGTATGTATGTATGTATGTATGTATACAGGTCTGAATGTATGTTTGTATGTGTTGATCTGTTTAATTGTTTATGACTTCTTTGCCTACACGTGGTTGGAATACCCCTTTCAGATAATGGAAATATGACGTCATATAGGGAATTCCAATGCGATTTTGAATGCGATGCGAATAAAATAGAACAGGTTCTATTTTCTTCACATCGCATCGCAACGCATGAAAAAAACGGACGTAGTGTATGACAACTCATTGAAAATAACGTGTTGCGTTCTTGTGCGATTATTTTTCGCATCCAAAACCCCGCCTTAATGGTTGAAAGTTTACGTATTTTATTTTCAACTAGGAGCGTTTGGTATCCTCTTCAAAGAGTTCGCCGAGTCAAATGTTTCTTGCATCCTCATTGGAACATACCGTGCAAATACGCCTGGCTAAATTGTCAGGAATAGTTCTCTTCGTACCTGAAGAGTGACACGATGAAACATCTAAATACTTTTAATATCGATTGGTTGTGGAATATATCCGTTTCCAAATGTCCCTCAACAATGCCCTGTAGAGAAATTTCACTATCACGTATTTCTATTGTACATACAACATGATGCATTTAAGGAATGTCTCTTGTTAACCGTTTGTAAATGGCCATAACATGAAGCCGTCGTCTAAAACTCCACACGCCTGTATTCAACAAAATAATTACAAATTGTACTTCCTAACGTTTCCTCAAACTGCTTACCCTATGTATTTCCTGGATATCAAAGTAGTTAATCTGCGTATGTCGGGGCATTTTGTTTGTATTTTTTATTTGTTTGCAATGTACACCATCGAATAACAAAACATTATTGTTCAGTACACTGCACATTTTCAAGTGTAAAAGCCTAAGCTCATCTATCAGGAAGTAACTTCGGGTGTTTTCAAAACAAAATCTTAATGCTTCTAGTCCCAATTTGTGGGGAATATTAGAATAAAAACTTTTCACTTCAAATGTAAGATATTGTACATTCTCAGAGATAACGTCAGGTAGATAAATCAGTTGTGCCTCTGGTGTAACTTTATACTTACTTAATATACTGTTTCAAAGGAATGGCAATAATATTACTCAAACGATGGGTTCCGCAACTGTTACTCGTCTTAATAAGATCCTCGGGATGCTGATATGTTAATACAACATGTATTTCTTCAAAATACACATGGATAAATGTTTAACAACATTCAGTTTCATTAACTGAGTATTGAAATTAATGTTATCTAACATGCACATTGACTTATTGTATATTGTAAGGTATAATGTAATAGGACAAATAGGCATATTATTCATAAAATGAAATCTCTGTTTTTGACAGAAGTGGCAACACTTATTTGATTTTTAGCTATGTACTTTCAGGCCCAGTGGGCTTATGGTATGGGATGGCTCCTGGCGTCCGTCTGTAAACTTCTCTCTTGTTCGACTTCTTCTCTGGGGCCAGTGACTTTTGAGAGCTGAGGTATTTTGCACAGAGTCCTTGGTCAATGGGGACTCTAAATTGTCGATTTGGTGACGCTGTGATCCCAAATATTGGTCACAGGGGTCACAACCTGGCGAAACCGCATTATGGCTGTTTTCATCCTCTGCTATACAGTATGAACGTTATAAATAGATGGAATGTTGTGTACAGACTCGTTGGCAAGTGTGAAATCTAAACTAAATATTTGGTGACAGTGTCGCATCAAATATGGATCACAGGGGCCATGAATTTAAGACATATACATTTTGAAACTCAATTAGTTTATTTTTAAAGCCTGATAGCCTGATCAGCTACAGAACCAATGGTATTTTTTCAGCTCAAAATGTATGTAAAATATGCACAAGGATAATTTCATTCAATGAGGCAATCACTAAGAAATCTAATTATCATTCAGTAAACTTGAAATACAGATTATCCACTTATGGCTTCACATCACCTCATGACATGTACCTAACAAAAGTAATGAACTGGGATAATGTACCTGGACATAAATACATATTTAATCAATATAATGTATACTATATGTATAATGACAATACAATATTGTGAATTTAACTACATTGTAATCGGGTCTAATCCAGAATAGTAGCGATATAGAGATATAGAATGCATTCATTTTACAAACGAGTTTACAAAAGAGGTAGTCATGCAGATGCAGGTACCGCATTTAACATAAAATTGACACAACTCTGCGAAATTAATTTTTTACATCCTTTTTGACATTATACATAAATGACATTAAAAACAAAATATAGAATTAAATAAGCATTGCATGGTCTGTGTTTTAGACTCTCTGTTGACATGCAGAAATTCAAACAAGTGGTTACACGTGGTTGAATGTGGTGTATATTGGATGTCCCCAGTTAAACATCTTGAACTAATTTAATGTTGTTTAAACTGTAGAAGAAAATGCTTGTTTCTTAAGAGAAAGTGTCTTATATACCCCCGCCATTCGCTATCCGTCCATTGAGTATTATAGATGTCAAGGGTACTATGTTTGAATAACAGATTCAAGCATCATAATATTGTCCAAAATATTTTTGGGAACTGGCTTTGTTATTACAAAATTTCATTCACCCAGAAATAATACTTTTCAGGTAACTTAATTGTTCCCATTATGGCATCACAGTGGTAATTTGTACCAAGTTCAATTACAGATTCAAGGGCAATAACTCAGTAAAAAAAAATATTTCAGAACTGGACTTTGAACTCGATGAAGAGTATCATCTGGACTACCTACATGTTAAATTTCATTCACCTAGATGTAATTGTTGCCGAGAAAACATATCCCAATTGGAGCATCACAGCTCTCTATTGTACTAAGTTCAATTTCGGATTCAAGGGCCATAACTCCGTAAACAATAATATTTCAGAACTGGTTTTCGAACTCGATAAAGAGTATGAACACAAAAAATAAATCTCAGAAACTGAAAATTGTCTGTGCGCTATGGGAATAACATGGTTAACAACTGTACAAAGTTTGGTTGATGTACCTTTGACGGTTTTTGAGAAAATTGACCGGACGGAAGGACGGGCGGAAGGACGGACGGAAGAACGGACGGACGAAATGACCGCTATATACCCCGCTTACTTCGTAGCGGGGGTATAATAAATCAAACAAATGTTACAAGGTGATAACCTTCACATCAGATCATGTTCTTATAATCGGTACAAGTCTTAAAAATTAACATTACTGGTCTGTGTTCAAATTGCCTGTATCTTTCTTAAAGAAAACACTCTACCTATCAACACTACACAGTTTCATGACCTTCGTAGACAAATGCAATGAAGTGTGGTTTGATTCTAAAAATGAATGTTATATTGTGAACGTCTGTTTAATCCTGTCCAATCCCATGTTTTATATATCTAACTTTGCTTTATATTCTATCTTTTTAATTTGCATATGAGCTTTACAGTTTATTTTTTGTATTTACCTGATATCAGTTTCCATGTCTACAATAGTGATGGTACATATGCAATACATAATGTTGATAACAGTGTTTTATGTAGAACTCACTAAAAAAAACACTGCCAGCAGAAAAGGGCCTATTCAAATTATCAATTCATTGAATATATAAAGAAAATGTTAAAGTTGTTGGGAATTACAGTTGTAGGTTCCGTACATGTTCCTCTATATGATACATTCAGATTTGTAAAAAAAATATTTAAAAAAAACAATATAACTCTTAACGTGCTATTCTAAGCGGCGACGAATGTTTCTCACATAATAATTTCATAAATGATACCGTTTTGACAACTGTTTCTCCGTTCGGTACTGTATTCACGTGTGTATGTATTTTAAATTGATTTCCACAGATGTATTTATAAACTTATTCGTGTGCTGATCCTTTTCCCATTATAATTTTCCTAATTTATTGCATGCTATATATAAATATATATCGTTTTCTGGTCATAAAATACTGTTTAATCAAACAGGTTCACATTTATACATAGTGTTTACATAAATATTATGAAATTAATTAGTATAAAGGTCACAGAAGAAGCATACTCAAATCATTTGATGAAGTAATAGGTAGAGGAACAAACTGAACAAAATTGATATTCATGTCTTTATTCATGTTGGAGGATATAGAGTATTTAGGTATACATATTTTCAAGTTAAAAAAAGGCTTGCAATGCAACGATATATATGACATGGGACTTTAAATGACAACAAATATAAATAATTTTCTTATTGCTTATGGATGCAAGGGATTTCAATTAAAATGTTACTCTATGATTGACAACGATTTTCTTCTGATTTGTTCGTTACGTTTCTGTTGACCTTGAGAAATGAAGAAACGACGACGCATGCGCCAACGATTTGACAACTCTTAGGTTGTCAGAATGACAATGAACACTTGTCAACTTGCAACACGCATATTTTGTCATCAAATGTAGCTGTAATGAAGGTATAGTATCGATGTGTGTCTTTCAAAGACGTTATTGGTATAATAGTGTAGGCAATGTAAATTAACTATTGAACTTGATATGTCAACTCTCGTTGTCGACTTAACAACGCTCATTATCATGTTGACAACCAACATTTGTACACTATGAAAATGATCATTATCATACCATGAATGTCAGTGTAAAAAGTTGTCAAAACGACAATTTAATTCGCACCCGGTATATATTTGCCCCGCTTACTATATAAACTGAAGTACAAAAGAAGTACAGTTGTTTTCGGTTAATTCAATATTCTAAAAGAAATGAGATGCATATGATTATGCACAATACAATAACACTGATCTGCAGTAGTTCGAATGAAAACATTGGTGATTGGTTAATTTTTAGTTAGAATATCTTTGTTTAATGTAGACAGATGCAGGGCATAAACTTTACACCAACATGACCCCTTCCATGTTTGAAATATTGTAAATGTGTGCAGAATGAGGCACATTTGTTGAGTTTCACATAAAGATGTTTTGTATCTCGATGAACAGTTGTGTTTTATCCAAATTAATTTCGGAATGTTTTATGAATTTAAAATTTCATTTAAAAAAAAATAATCACGTAGAAGTATTCTCTGGCTAATGACTAAACGCCTGCACTTTTCAGTTTTATAGTACGACATTGAAAACTTAAGATAATTGTAATTGAAAATCCTAATTGATAAAACCAACCGAGGTGTGTACTTTCTTTTGTACTTGTACAGTTTATATGTATATCACAAGTATACTAAACTCTTTTATATGATTATATAAAGGGGCGAATTTATACTGGGAGACCGCATTTCTGAAATGTCAATGTCTCTCTTCGAAAATCTTCGTTGTTATCATACATTTTAAAAAAGTTTACAGACTGGAAACATTCCGGGTAATTTTTCAACGAGGGTACCTTTTCAATCCGTGCAAGGGTCATTTTTCAACAGCAGTCGGGTAATTATTCAACGTTGAAAAAAGACCCGAGGCATTGAAAAGTGATCCCGGGTCATTATTCAATGTTGAAAAAGTACCCACCGGGTATGTTTTCAACGCGGGTACGTTTTCAATCTTACACCGGTACCGTCAGACAGAGAACATAAAGATTAGACCCGGCCGTGGTCCAAAACGTAAGACAACGCCCCGAAACGACCGCCAGCTGGTGCTGCTGTCCTTACGTAACCGTTTTAAACTAGTATCGAAAATAAACTCTGAGTTCAGGGCAGTAAGAAAACTGAGAATTTGTGACCGTACTGTCAGAAACAGACTTAAACCCAATACCAAAAGAAACTTTGCACCCATCTTCTTGTCTTAATAAATCACATAAAAGGCAACGATTGGATTTGGGTTTTTAAGTATTGTAATAATTATTCAATTTTACATTCGATGTATGAAAATATTTATTTCAAAAGTTTATTTAAATAAAAAGTTTGGACGCATCAACATACGAGGGGTATCAATATGTGTTTGATCAATTCGTCTGTGATTCGGTGGTGGTCTCGTACTCGGTGGTCTTTGCTGATGGGTAACATCAACGGACTTTTAACATCAGAAACTGTTTCAGTAGTGCGTTAGTCGCTTAACATGTGTGTCTTGTCAAAATTAAAAGTTTATTTTTTTAATTTTTTTTAAATTTCATTTTTTGTAAAAAAATTAAAAACTTCTGAAAAAATTATTTGACTGATGACAATACGCCATTACTTTTTAGTTTTAGTGTACGATGTCCAAAACTTGAAATATTTGTAATTGAAAAACATACATATGATAAAATCAACTGAGATGCAAAGTTTCTTTTGGTATTGGGTGTATAGCAGCAGGCTTCAATTCACGTCGTCCTGTTGTTGGGGTAAGGCTGACTGCGGAACACAGACTCAGAAGATCATGGGTTACACAACATCGAGTTAGACAACTTCGACATTGGCGCAATACCATGTTCAGTGATGAGTCACGAATCAATTTGGACTTTGCAGATGGTCGGATCCGCGTTTGGCGACGCCTTCGTGAACGTCACCATCAGTGCATCATCAAACAACCCGATTCCTACGGGGGCGGATCTGTGATGGTATGGGGCAGCATAACCTACGACCATAATAGGACCAACCTTGTTCGACTTGATGGAAGGGTGACTGGTGTCCGTTACCGAGACGAAGTGTTGCAACCTGTTGTTCTTCCTTTCCGCCGTAGAGTGGGTGTAAACTTTGAGTTTCAACATGACAATGATCGACCCCACTCGGCTCACGTCAGCAGGGATTTTCTCACGCAAAACAACATCAGAGTCTTGCCATGGCCGTCCAAGAGCCCAGACATTTCCCATTGAACACCTCTGGGACGTTCTTTGACGTCGGGTGAGTGATCGTGATGTTCTACCCCAGACACCTGATGCCATGTTCCAGGCTCTCAAAGAAAAGTGGCGCGCAGTTCCTCGGTCTGTCATCCGTAAGTTGATCCAAAGTGTTCCTCGACGGTGTGAAGAAGTGATCAGGAAACAGGGAGGACACACTAGATACTGAAATTTCACCTGTGGTGTACATACTTAATGAAATATACTTGATCAAAAACCCATGACAATAAAACAAATTTCACCATCAATACATGCGTTCCTTTATTCATTTCCATCAGTATATTAACATCTTCACATTTGTGTACTTTATGACACAATTAGTGTTTGAATTAGAAGATTATGACGGTCAGTGTGTTGTCAGAAAATCGATCAATTAATTTATAGATAATAAAATATGAGTATAAGTCATTCATTGAAATATTTATTACCTAAGAAGTCGACCAATTAAGTACACCATACGTCAGTACCATATTAAGGGTTTGGTGCACTTTAAAACGCTGACAAGTTAAGGCTTCCTTTTCCTGCTTGAAAATTACAAGTACTTATCAGACGTATAACATGAGTGCTCTGAGTGCCCAATACCCCCGAGGTTTGTCCTTTTGATACACAAACTGTCCTCTAAATAAGTAATTTTCTTATTGATGATATTTTAGATATGCATTTAAAATGAGATGGTCTTCAGCTTTAAAGGATAGATGACATGACATATTGTCAAAATCGGATTCATTGAAATGGGATGTCAATTTGACAATTGCTCGATTTTTTCTGAAATAGGTCCATTAAAAAAACGCCTAATTTAGCCCCGGCGACCACAATGAAAGTCTGCGCGGGTATTGACCCTGAAGGAATGACTTCTGTGACGTCACTGGAGTAACCTGATTTTCGGCGATAGTCATAATCCAACGTAAATTCACAACATTTTGATTGTTAATTTCACTAACAAATCTTCAATCAAACAACTTAAATGTTCCATATATCGAATGTTTAGATATCCAACTAAGTAATTCAGATGACAATCACATAATTATTGCATAAACATGTGTTTTTAGCGATTTAACACACCTCATAAATTCATCTAGCGGCAGTGATAATCATCATTAATTAATTAACGAGGCTGCACGGAGCGTGTCGGTCCGCTGGTCACAGACGACCCGTCGTCTTTGGTTAATCAGTCACACCTCAATGATCCTTCTCAAAACGTTTCCCGGCAGAAATTGCGATATTGTTAAAATGGGTAAATTAAAATCGTCTTAATAATCAATTGCAAGTGTATATTGTCTTGATTTTATGCTCAATTGATTCCGATAAACAATATACGTAGAGATACTCATCCGTCATTCTTGAGAAAAATGCATTTCACCAGATCTTTAAAATAAACATATATCAAAATAGTTAAGGCCTATCTCTGATCAATCAGAAATGATGGCCATGATTAAAGTTTCTTTAGAAAATGCATTCTACAACAATTTCAAGGTCACAAATTCAAACTTACGACCGATTTCGCAAATGGCTATGCTGACGAAATAATATTTATGGTTAAGGTTAAAGTTCAAATTTCAACCAATAGAAAATAAATGGAAAATAAAGAACTATTGCCCAAATGATATAAGCTATAGTAAATGCTCAATGTTAGCGATGTTGCCATGTTAGTAACAAGGCATGCTCGTTATTATCATAATCCGTACGTTGACAGCCGGACGTATAGCTGACTTCTCCCTGGACGTGTTCAACACAGACCCGAGTGTCAACCCTTCAGTCCCAGCACAACACTGCGCCTCCTACCCTGGTCCCATGAGTTCAGCGGGTGTCACAGAGACCCTTCACTGTGTAGCTGCAGTCCAGGGAAGGTTTCTACGTATCACTCAACCAAACACCTTTTTGCAGTTCTGTGAGTTGCAGGTCTTTGGTTCTCCAACGAGTCGTAATGAACCTTGTAAGTTTGCAAGAGACATCATACTCAAAACGCATGCATGACTAATTGAGCGTAGTTATAATTAACCTTTAGCTCGTCTGTTATCGTTGGCATGATATATTTGCTCTGGAAGTTGCCATGCATACCGTTCACGAAATATAACCAACTACCTCGTGGAAATGAAGCCTTTAAGGAGGAAGTAATTCAAATATCTTTCATACCTTGTAATTAATGGTACCTCATTATTATATATCATTATAGTTAAATATGCATGGCTTTCTTGAGATCAATTATCGTAGTTGATGCTTTGACTTTATAATTGCAACAATTTTGGCTTTCAGATTTACAATTTAATTGATTTCATTTCTAGTCTTAAATTGTCGCTTTAGCATGTACATTGCTATCCCAGTTCATTAAAAGTATGCATCACATTTCCGAGGGGAAGCAAAACAGTTTAGAGACATTGATATATTTAATTACAAGAATTAACATGACAGTCGGATTTAATGACAGTTTGGGCATTTGATAGCCCGTCTTTACCTTAATTCATTCAGTTAATGTAAGTACAATTAAATGAAGAAATATATTGTCATAAATACAGTAATTAAAAACATTAAAGTTCGTAAAAGATCATGACTTCCGCATCCAATAAATTATTAAAAAATGATAGCATGTAGTCAGTTCTAAACTTGTTTTCGTTCCAACTATCGTCAACTCTACCAAGTGACATATTTAGTCGGATTGAATCACATTCGACTTAATTGTTGTATTTTCAATGCAGGCGGCTCGTTCCAGGCAAGTCCAAATTCCCGCTTTCCTGCTTCAACGATCAACACTGCTGGACCGGATGTGACGTCACGAGCAGAATGTGCGACAAAATGTGGCAAAGATACGAGCTGCACTGGCTTCAACATCAAATACTCTCCCAGTGTGCTGTGTGAAATTATCCTTCAACCCATAACTGGGTCACCTAGCGCTAGTTCTGAATTCGATTTTTATCAACTTGACACCTGTTGGTATATCTGTGAGTGACTTAACAGGAACATCAACAACATAGACTAGCATTACAAGTTGGTATCTTACTTTCAGACATTTAAAAAAGACCTAGCATATACAACATAGCATACAAACATTTGAAGACAAGGTCCGACTGGTACAATTTACACGAATATTCAGTAAGTTATGCAGAGAGCGTGTCACGTAACAACTGAACTTTCAGATGAGTAACTACATATTAATTTGTAAAATATGTAGAACTCAATAGGACTTTGATAGACAAATCAACTTGCAGAGGGGAGGAGATGAACTCGTGACCCCTTCACATTAATTTAACATTGCCAAATCAAGTGTATCATCGTGCGAATTGAATTCATATATATTTAGAATATCGTAAGAGTAAAGTCAGAATATTTAGAACGCATCCATCCGAATTCACTAAGTGAAGGGTGTAGTTACGTTTTCCTCGATTCTTTATGAATTTGTATTGCGGTTGACTACATCTCTGGTGCTAATTAAGAGCATCGTTTTCTATATTTCAATAACGACCCAAACAACCATTAACATGTTTGATTTTACATTTGAAACAGTCTCAAATGCAGGTTTTGTTATTTATTTGTTGACACGAAAAAACCCATCTCTATTGGTTCTGTCTAAAGACGTGTGACAGTAAAATACAATCAACAATGCAACTTGCATGGGAAGGATTTGCTACTTAAAATCTCACTTACAAATAAATAAATAAATAAATAAATAAATTGTTTAATAAATACGCATATGTATAATTTACATTATTAATATGTTCCATAGTCAGATGCTTGATCACCTTTCATGTTGTTTAATATCAATGTTGGCAGTATTTCTGTGGCTTGTTTCACAATCCACTTTCAATTTATAAGCATTTGTTTCGACATTTAGGATCTTTCGTTTCTTGTCAACAATGGAATAATTAAGAGCAAGTATGTAATTAAATCACGATTATTTTGCAGCATTTTTGCTTTTATTTGTTGCATTTTGTCCATCAAAAATATATTATGTAAATGTTCATGTAATGCCTCTTCATTTTATAACAATTAAGTATTTACTCCTCTTGTTTCTGTTGCAAATTCTCATTTAAAATGAACCAATAGAAATGTAGGTAATAATAACATAAACAAAATTGTTCATAACTCAAGTGATAGATGAATAAGTAAAAAAGAGTCTCGAAATGTTTTCAATCCCCGGTTTCACACTATGAAGTGATCATCATGGAGTCGTTATATTGCAAAGTCCGTTCCAATCAAATACAGATCCGCCAGAAGCGAGTTCGCTCTAAAAATCTGATCAAACATATTTTATTAAGAAGAACATGATTGGGTACAAGTTTAAAAACTTAGAACACCCTCTCCTAAGTATTTACATATATACATACAAACATAGATATATTATTTATTATTTAGATTCTTTATACAAGATGAACAGAAAGCAATAGTTAAACGTTGAAACAGAGGAACAATAATAATAATTAAGAAAACCTTTTAGATTGTAGGTTTGACAGATTTTAAATATGATCTTTCAGATCTGCATTGCCACGTAGAAGTAACTCACAATTCATGTATAATGTGGTGATACTGCGTACATTGGACATCATTGCAGTTCTTTGTGCAGTATATAATTATACACTCCAATAGATAGTGGTAGGATTTTTCACATGTAACGTAATTTTGTAAGTATGATATTATAATTTCTTGGTCCAAAATCAAAATATTTAGTTTGCTTCTTTATGTTTAATGATAATAATAACAAATTTCAACTAGGATTGACGCGTCAATACTTAGGTCTTCAAGACTTCTGCTTGACCTTGAACTCCATGCTGGACTCTCGGTTATTCGTCAGTTTCTCTGCTTTAAAACGAGCTATCAAACAAGTCTCTATCTTCAATAGTTATTTTACAAACATTCTCCAAAGAAGGTACCCCTCTAAAAATGGAAAAATCACATAGTAATGGACCCCTGCATGATCTTTCTCACGATTAAAACAAAATGGTTAATATTTTCATACTACGGTGTTACATAGAAAATGCTTTAATTTCCACTTCAGGAGATGTTATCATCATTTGGATTGTATACATTAGTAATACGTTATGGTATTATGAATGTGAAAGAAAATACTCAAAAATGCTACAATTTGGATACCTAGACAACCTTTGCGATGTTCGGAGCTTAACTATCAACTTTTTGATGAAAGGGTTCAACAGAAACGTTGTTGTTCTTGAAAATGTGCATCCGACGGTGTAAATACAATCTTTATTAGTTAAGCAGTTATGATCCTTTCAACTATGGTTTAAAATGGGGATTTTCAAAAATGACAATGTTCTATGTCTTGTCACTTATAAACTATGACAGAAACGTGCAAAAAAAATATTGTCCTTTACAAATGACGTTTCTACATCAAATGTCATATAAAAATTCTTCCTATCTCCATTGGTTCATAATCAATAATTCTCCAAAGGATATACCCCTCGAAAATGCTCAAAATCACAACTTTTTACTTTTTTGGGAATATCTCAAATGTATGAGGAAACTATTAACTTTTATATGATATTGATGTATTATGGAATTGTGCAGCTCTTTATTAGAAAGAGATGGCTATCAATAACTTTGACATAAGTCAATTAGTTACAGAGTTATGCCCTTTTGAAATTGCAGCCGAAAAACGACCTTTCGAAAAAGGACCATATTCAAGGGCAGATTACTCGAATTCTAGGCCGAAATTCAAAATTCTGTTAGCAAATTATATTCTTCGTTGTCTTGGCTTTCAGATGAGCTATCAAACATATCCTTATGTGTTGCCGTTAGTGAGAAGAAGAAGTTTGAAGACGCGTACCCTCAAAACCGAGAAAATGCACGAAATAGCAAAAAATATTTTATTACGGCCGAAAACCGCTATAGCACTAATCGATGGGGAATGTTGTTGCCCACATTTGGTGAAAGTTTGGTGAAATTATCTTGCTTAATTTTCGAGCTATTGAGGTTTGAAGTTTCAACTTCAAGGGGAGATAACTCAAGAACCAGGTCGAAATTCAAAATTCGGGCTCCGTACAGAGCGAGATCTTGATACGCTCTAACATCCCTAGAGTTTAAGAAAAATCGCTTCAGCCGTTAGTTGAGAACCCGTGGGACAAAATCGGTACAAATAATAATAATAACTAGGATTGACGCGTCAATACTAGGTCTTCAAGACTTCTGCTTGACCTTGAACTCCATGTTGGACTCTCGGTTATTCACCAGTTTCTCTGCTTTAAAATGAGCTATCAAACATGACTCTATCTTCAATAGTTATTTTACAAAAAATCCCCAAAGACAATGACCCTCTGAAAATTGAACAATCGCTTATTAAAGGACCCCTACATGATCTTTCTAACGATTAAGACAAAATGGTTAATATTTTCATGATAACTTTTACATATAAAATGTTGTCCTTGAATTTCCACTTAAGTAGATGTAATCATAATATAGATTGCATACATAATTAATGCGTTATGCTCTACTGAATATTCAAGAAAATACTCAAAAATGCTTATTTTTGGACCCCTATACGACTTTTGCGATGTTTGAAATTTAACTATCAATTTTTTGATGGAAGGGTTCAACAGAAAAGTTGTTGTCCTTGAAATTGTGCACACGCAGGTGCAAATAAAATGTCAATATGGTAGTCAGTTAAACAGTTGTGATCCTTTTAACTTTGCTGAAATCGCCATTTTTGAAAAATGACAATCTTCTAAGACTTATCACACGTAAAGTATGACAGATAAATGTTTTAAATTTATTGTTCTTAATAGAGGACATCTGCGCTTCAAAATGACATATTAAAGATAATTGTATCTTTAGGAGTTTACAATCGAAAATTCTCCAAAGAAGATACCCCTAGAAAAGTCTCAAAATCACAAAATTTTACTTTTGGGGAAATATGTCCAAATTGTGTCGATACTATCAACTTTTACATGATAATGATATATTATGGAATTGTTTAACTAGTTATAAGAAAGAGATAACAGTAAGTAACTTTGATATAAATCAATTTGTTACAGAGTTAGGCTCCTTTGAACATAGAGCCGAAAAACGCCCTTTTAAAAAAAAACCATTTTCCAGGACTGATTACTAAAATTCTAGGACGAAATGCAAAATTCGGGCGTAGAACGTTTGTGCACAGTTCATTTAGCTTCACAATGAGCTATCATATATAAGTGTAGGTATTGCCGTTAGTGAGAAGAAGATTTTCAAAAACGCATACCCATTAACATCGGGTTTTTTCGAAATAGCAAACAATATATGTTTTCGGCCGAAAACCACTATAGGCCCAATCGATTGGGAATGTTGTTGCCGACATTTTGGTGTAAGTTTTGTGAAAATATCTTACTTAGTATTCGAGCTATTGAGGTTTATAGATTTTTACATTTTGGGTTATCTCCCCTGTTTGAGATCGAAAATAAAAAATCGGCCGACGTACAAGGCTAGTTTATGTGACAGGCTATAATCCCTGAAAGTTTCATGTGAATTGGTCCATCCGTTACGCCACAGTGCGACGTACAAAAATCGTACAAATATTAATAAAAAAGACCATAGCAATAACAATAGGTCTTCCAGACATTCGTCTTGAAGACCTAATAATCTGGATAATAATCTGGATAAAAACAATAGGTCTTCAGACATTCGTCTTGAAGACCTAAAAATAATCAGGATAATAACAATACGTCTTCGATACATACGTCTTGAAGACCTAATAATCCACAATCCTGATTTCCACAGGGAATTCGTTCCACATTCTCATTGTTGACGGAAACTAGGATTCATACGAACATTGTAGTCCTGAGTCTACAATATCGATAAATAGTTGCGTTTGTAAAATTTCCGGGATTCATTGCTATTCAACAGTGCAAATTTCAGCATATAAAACTTCAGGCTGACACCATCGTTTTAAAACTAAAATTGTGGGTGTAGAATAGCAATGAATCCCGAAAAAACTTTACAAATGCAACTATTTATCTTATAAGTATAGTATTACGTTTAATTTTTGTTTTCACTTAATACTTAATGTGAAGAACTATTATCTATTTTTATCCCAAAAGAATTATCTGTAAAAAAAAGAAAATAAATCAGAAAAAAATAGAATCATTGAATTTCTTCAGAACTTTGGACAACATACACCATTATTACAAATTATTGTTTTCGATAGTTCATTGCTTCATGTATTTATTGTTTCCCAGTTGGATATTAATAAGTGTAATTTGAGTTAATGTTTATCTAATACATTATATACATTACATTATTACATACATTATACGTTATATTGTATATTGTATTATGACTAATGATTAGTTATCACGACAAAATGTTATTATTTACATACTCTAGTTGATAACTCATCGTAGCCAATTGAGTCTCTCTCAATTAATCACTCGACCACAGTCAAACAAAGATAGTTACCTCCCCACACCCTTGCTCCCCGCTAGGTTCCTTAACCAGTGACGTCACTTCTTTCTCTGTCGCGAGCAAGGCAGGACGTCTATTTTTGCTGTTCTCATAGTGATTAATTTGTCTGATATTTGATTAAATAATACAGTTGATTAGTATAACGCCTCAGCCCTCGGAGCAGACGGAGTGTTTCAGTACTGCACCGGTTTGTGTTACTTGGTGAACGCTTCTCCACTTAGGCATTTTACCTTAGCCTTCGACTACCTCATAGTTGGGTGTCAGACGTTGTCTTCAGACTTCGCCTACACTAGTGCTTGTTGGCTCACATCACCTGCTGAAAATGTCATTTCATCGCATGTGCGCTCGTGTGTGTGTGTCCAGTCCAACGCGTGTAAGTGTCATTTCTCCTCTCACGCGTCGGTTAGCGTTGTCTGACTATCGGTGCAGCGTGTATGGAGGACGACCGCTGTGTGCCTCTTACTTTGGGGCAGCAGAAAGCATAACATGCGGCACCTAGGAGGTTGGAGCAAGAGTCACATAGCTCGCGGAGAGCGTACGGCCGTGTCTGTCTCTCCCGGCTCTTCACCTGTTCGCTATCAGTCAGCGTTGGTCTTCTTCTTGACATCGATCTTGCTTTACCCTACTCTAGTAGTGTTAGGCTTTAGTCACCTAACGGGCAGGTGCAATTAGGCATTTGAGCATTATGCCTATTCGCTTAGTCATTTTTATCGGTGGTAGCAGGTGACATCGTCTCACGACTTTGTCTGTGCTAGTGCTTCGTTGCTCCGTTGTGTGTTTGCATGTGAGTGCGTGCATGCGTGGCCTAACCTGTCACGTTGTTCGTTGTTTACTCACACTTCCGCACCGATAAGTGTACTTGACATTGTCGTTGTCAGGCGATCAGAACTAAGGTGTTGTGGGAGACGTGCTCCTGCACCTCACACCTTGTTATCTGAGCTCTTGGGGAATCCTTACTCTTGGGGTATCCTTGCCTCTTCAAGACAGAGGACGTTGCCTGCCCTGTCGGGCTAAGGGCTAAGGTGTTGTAGAAGACGTGCTCCTGTACCTCACAACTTGATATCTGAGATCATGGTGAAGACGTTCTTCAGATGTCATTAAGGCAGAGGCTGTTGTCTGCCCTGTCGGCCTAAGGGATTCCATGAGACGTGACCCCACACCTCACATCTTGGTATCTAAGCTCTTGGTCAAGACGTCTTTTCCGACGTCTGGAAGGCCGTTGTCTGCTCTGTTTGTTGTAGGAGATGTTCCGACGTCTTTAAGGCAGAGGCCGTTGTTTGCCCTGTTGGGCTAAGGTGAAGACGTTCTGTCTAGACTTTACAAGCCTCCATTCACAATGTGGTTGTTGTACCCGGGAGTAATTGAGGAGTGACGGCAAAGGGTAAGCCACCGAGCGGGGAGCGAGGGTGTGGGGAGGTAACTCTCTTTATTTGATTGTGTTATATCTGGTCGAGTGATTAATTGAGAGAGACTCAATTGGCTACCGGGAGTTATCAACGGTGAGTATAAATAATGATGTTTAATCAACAACGTACTATATATGTAAATGTTAAAACAATTTTTTTGGAGAGGTATCATGATTAGCCATATGCGATATTACCGATCTGTTAGTTTTATAAAGTTTAAATCACAGAGCAATAAATGTGCATCTATATAATTAATTAAAAGTCATCACACGAAGCAGACACAATGCACAATAAATACAAGAAAGTGTCACCTGGGCATGTCTTTGTTAAAGGAGGGTTCTATAGGGGTAAGTTTTGTGGAAATGAAATTCGAGAGAATATTCCTATTCATACATTTAAGTTATTAATACATGATTATACACAGTCAAATTTAAAGATATTAATGAAGGTAATATTTTGATAACTTTATATTTCACAATTTGATAAACACAAGTGCACATTTGTTAAAAAAACAAAACAATGAGAACTGAAACCATTTATCGACACTGCAAGTGAGGGAAACTTCGCTACACCACAACAGCAAGTTGTTTCTTAGTTTTTTTAAAAATGTTGTGTGTTATTATGTGAATACTCTATCAGTGTTTGTGTTTATTTATTAAAAAGTTGCAACATTAGGTAAATATAGCGTGGTTTTATTTCATGTCCTGCAAAGAATTCATTTGGCAACATAACTCTCCCTTCTACTCTCCCAACTACATTGTCGCCTCCATCTGACAATTCATAATTTGGTACACTTATGTTGTTGTGTGATTAAAACAGACATATAGAAAAGAATAAAAAATAGTAAATTTATCTTGATATGAACTCATTTCTTTTGGATGTTTCCTCGCCAAACCGTCCTATGCTAGATCGTTAGCTCACATGTTGACGCAAATCTTGTAGTCAATCACGAGACCTCTAACAAAAGCTTTCGGTGAAATGGTAGGGACAGGTAACTCCAAAAAGCCATTCTTCCACTTAATACCGCAACATAAGGAACACGTCACCAAATGATTTCGAATGCTTTCAAAACGGCGTTCGTTTAAGAAATATGCTATGATTGGTACATGTAGCTATGTGACTGGGTTTTGTCTGCAGTAAACTGGTACAGAACACGCGGCTATACATATTTGGGCACATGAATATGTGTGTACATGTATATATGATATGTTTAAATCAATATCAACTATAGCTAAATGACAAGCAGACGAACATAGTGCATGAAGTACTGGACTGTAAAAATGGGTACTGTTAAAAAAACTTCAAATTCGCAGACTAAACAATTTCTGCACACAATCACAATTCCGGAAGAAACTACGATAATTAAAGCTGAAATTCACCAGGACTACATCATGGCTTTGTCCATTATCAAATGTTCTTCCTCTTCTTCTGTGAACTAAACTACTTATAAAGGAAAAACGTGAGCATGGCTCACACATCCCCGCCATCTGCTATCTGTCCATTGAACATTATAGATATTAATGGTACTATGTTTGAAAAACAGATTCAAGTATCAACATGTTTTCAAAAATATTTTTGTGGAACTGGCTTAGATATACACAAAGAAAAACGTTTAGCACCCCCTGATATTTTCATATAGGTGAATGTCAGAAACAAGTAAGCTCTGCTATGACCCTCAATTAGTCGGAGATATATTTTTTTAGATTCAACATACATGTATGATCAAAGGAATATTTGGCTGACATTCAGTAAATTAATTGGCAAGCTGTTGATTAGTGAAATACTAGGAACATGTTCAACCAGATGTATAATAAATGTTTGGTACTTTCAGTAAGTTATACACACAAAGAAAACAATTAAGCACCCCTTGATATGTGCATATAGCTGAACGTCAGAAACAAGTAAGCTGTGCTATGCCCCTTAATTAGTCTGAGATTATTATTTTCCAGATAGAACAGGCATCTTGCAAAACAGAAACGCAACAATATGTAGCTGTTATTATTTAATAGCGATGACGTCATGTACAGGTACTGTTTGTACCATGAAACAATGTCCACAAAAGTATAGAGCTGTAAGTGAAACAAAGCACATTCCCAATGGTATTGTCACTTCTTTGTTCTTTGTTCTTTGTAGACCCTAGTATACATGTTCAATAAGGATGCTCAGTATCTGGTAGAACCGTCACATACCAGGATGACACACTGCACCATACGTCTAATGCCCCAATCAGACGTCAGATTTGTTTTTGTGTCAATAACATCCACTCAGTGTGCAGAGTGGCCAGGGTAAAGTTGTCACTGCGTTGGCTCGCATGTAATCGACAACGGCACGTGATTGGTGAGGCCGGGCGTTGTCATACATGTACTGTGGTCGTGTAGAAAGTGCAAGGTTATAGAAATGAGGAACAACGACCGGCTGTAACACGATCTGGTTGTATTGAGCTCCCGTTGCCCTTGATGGGGACCAAATCCAGCTTGCAGTCATGAGACAGGCACCTCATACAATAACAGAACCACCTCCATACACAACAGTTGGCTGGATGTTCCTCCAAACACGTGCACGTCCATCAGTAACATGGAGCAAGAATCGACTCTCGTCAGACCAATGGATTTTCCGCCAGGTCCTCAGATTCCAGTGCTGTCTGTCCAAACACCATGCCGAACGTGCATGTTTATGATGGTTTCTCAAAAAGGAACTTTTAATTACCCTTCTTGCCTTGAGTCCTGCCGATTTGAGGCGATTACTGACAGTGCTGATGTTTCGATTTGAAAACCATAGACGTTTCACCTTAGGACTTGTCAGGAAGGGTTCTTGGCGTACATGTTGAAGAAGGTGCCGGTCCTTTCGAGACGAATAGTGACTGTAGGTCTTCCTGTCTGTGCATGCTTCCGGACTAAACGACTAACAACAAAGTAATGGTAGCCCAGATTTCGTCCTATCACCTTAAAGGACATTCTTGCAGAGTGCATACCAATAATTTGGTTTCTGAGATCCATTGACAATGGTCTTCGTGCCATGTTTAATAGATATGCTTGAATTTCTGTGGAAAGCAACTTTACATACCACCAAAGGCAGTTGGGAAATACTGCTTTTTGTGATCTTCGAGCGTAGCATGTTGCACTTGCATGCCCGAAACGTATAGGCGCGACTGTCATGAATCAATGGTTGGAACTATCGCACAAACACTACTCTTCTCATAAATGAACCTTTTTTTAACTATTAAGAATATTCTTGAAAAATATCATCACAAACATCAGTGGGTTCTTAACTTTTTTCTTTGTGTATATTACCAAATTTCATTCACCCAGATGAAATATTTTCAGGTAACGTAATTGTCCACATTGTAACATCTCAGCAGTTATAAGTACGTTATAAGTACTACGTTCAATTTCGGATGCAAGGGCCATATCTCAGTAAAAATCAATATTTCGGAACTAGATTTCGATAAAGATTGTGGTCAGGTGTACCTACAACCAAAATGTCATTCGACTAGGTTTAATAATTTCCGATAAAACTTTTCCGGATTGAACACTATAAAAGTATGTCCAAAAAATGACGTTTCCATGGAAACGACACCAAATTTAAATTCCAGAATAGTGAAAGTACACTAAACTGTGATTGAGAAAATTGACCGGACGGAAGGACCACTATATACCCCCGCTACGAAGTAATTAAGCGGGGTATAATTAAATAAACTACAATGTAAGTATCTTTTGAGAGATACCATTACCTTTATTATTAATTTCCTAGAACTTAAGAACCATTGAGACGTGACGTATATATTAGTATAGCATATATTAGCCACATTCAACACTTAGTTGTAAATGATAATTGGAACACCTGTCCAACTTCAGTTTAAGAACGAGACCATAAAAAAGAGAATTCATAATGACCTGTGGTGTTGAAATATAAACTTGATACCCTCGCTTAGGCTTAGCTAATTGAGATCAGTTCCATCAATTTCTGTAAGTTTTTACCAGTTTAATGCCTAATTATTAAATATTTTAATCAAATAGTTAATTGTATCACCAACTTCAGCCCCAGGATTTGCTTTGGGAGCAGTCTGAATAAGTGGGAAGATTTTCCCCCTAATATGGAAAAGCTCAGAACAACTACGACCAAACTTTGAATAATATTTTTTGTACACAACTTTTAATTATTTTCTATAAATCACTCTTTGATCCCAAATAACTCATAGGTTTAATGATTTAGAAAATAAAATAGCAAAAGTTATTTCTGTTTCCTTTTCAATTTTTTTTCTGCATTTCGCCTTTGAATGACAAATAGATTTTTTTGTTCGCATTTCGTAATACGTCATTTGTCATTCGTCATTCGTCATTCAAACTTATTACTCTCTTAGGTAAATGAGATCAGTTTGGAACATTTCTGTAAGCTTTTAACTAGTTTTATGCCTAATTATTAAATATTTTATTTTATCACCAATTAAGGCCCACAAATTTGCTCTGGGGGCAGTCTGAATTTGTGGGAAGACGTTCTCCGTAGAATGGAAAAGATCAAAACAACTAGGACCTAACTTTGAATAAATATTTGTGTAAAAATTGTATTTTTAAAAATCACTCTTTGATCCCTAAAAGTTCTTAGTTTTAATAACCAAGGAAATAAAAATAGCACAATTATTTCTGTTTGCTTTTAAAAATTTGTTTTTGCCTTTCGCCTTTGAATGATGAATAGCAATTTTTTTCACTTTTCATCACTTGTCATTCGTCATTCACCATTTGCCATTCAAACTTAAAATGCTCTTAGGTAAATGAGGAAAGTTCCATACATTTATGTAAGCTTTTTACCAGTTTGATTCTTTATTAATTAATATTTTTAGCCAATATTTTATTTTATCATCAGTTAAAGTGCATGGATTTGTTATGGGCGCAGTTTGAATTGTTGGTGAAGACTATCAAAGTTAAGTGATCTGCTTGCGGAGCAGTGTGATTTTACTTTCCAGTACCACTTTTACCAGACTCTACTTGCAGCAGATGTTCTTATAGGTTTAGTAAAGGATATAACACTCTCCCGACGTTTTGGTTGAAAATGTAAACATGAGGGAGAGGGGGAACCAGTGGCCGAAGGCCCAAGGATTCTCCCGAACCCGAATGTTTACTTTAAGCCATGATGTGAAAAAAAGGTATCGAACAAACGAAGCCGGTGACTGTTCAACTTTCATGAAATCATACAAATCTCATGCTTTACAAAGGTCACGTCTCCCTTACTATAGTTAAATTGAGTTTACAGAAACGTGACTATAGATAGAGTTGTTAAATGTTTCAGGTTCTTTGTGGCTCTGTGGTAGAACGTCCAGTTTAAGGACTCTTGACCGAAGGGATGCACGTTCGTATCCCATCATGTCAAGTGTGAAATTTTAACTTAGAATCTTTAGATTTGTTCTGCAATTGAAATTAAAACATCAAATCGGGAATTTACAACTCACGTTGAAGTCTACTTTCAGGGCCAGGGATATTCTATAGTAAACACTTCCTCAAATTTGCATATCCATTTAATTTGTTCCTCTTACCAAGGAAATATGACAAACAGTAGTAACAGTTTTGACATCGGTCCATCAGAACTGTAACATTTGTGTAAAATGGTAACATGCTTATTCACCATTTTATATGATATGAGAAATGTGGAAAGCTATTTAAGATAGTACAGTGTGCAATATACTACATAAACACATACTTTGTTTGAATGATTATCTTAAAGAGAAAGGAAAAACACCTGACTATAATTATGAAAATTATTGGTAACACCTTTGACATTTTATGTCAAAACTGTTACTAAAAATATTTTTAGCATCCAATTAACTCATTGCATTACAAAACTGTACATAAAATTGCGTCAATATCAAGGGAAGATATAAGTAGAGGAACATTAGTTCATTAAAAAGAACTAAGCCTTTGTTGCAATCATAAGCAGTGAGATGTTAGAATTGTTACCAGTTATGTCCAATCTGTTACCAATATTCAATACATCTATATACAATGGTAATGTTTTAAATTAATGAGTTGTGTTAACAGTTGATTAGAAATCAGCAAACACGTACTTGCTTCGAACCACAGCCCTTGATAAAATTGAAACAGTTTTGAATATTTCCAATTTATCAGTTCTGAAATAATGATTGCTCCTGGTTTTTTTTTACCATAACTCACGTGACTCATGCCTTAATTTGCTTTGATTTGGAATAAGTATTGGTTTGATAAGAAGTTGTAAGAGAGATGATGCGCATGCGTATGAAAAGAGTCGCACATTCAAACTGAGAGAGAGAAAAATACGTAATATCGTTAAAATAATCTTCAAGGTACGTTTTGCTTCTTCAATTGTGAATGCTAATACTATGGGGATCACTTTGGAACTTTGGAGAGGAAGAATCGGTCAGTTTACACCACCCAAGGGATGTAGACAGATCGAGACGATCCTACCCTACCGACCCGACACACGATGGACGACGGGCACGGAGCTGAGCTACCGACTACTGCTGTGCTGTATAGTGTGGGAGACTGTACTCGTAGCTGGACACACACTAGCAATGAACTGCGACAACATTGAGGAGGTAGGATGGCAGTTTATTTGCCCAGATTTGCAAGTTGATATTGAAACACCTGCATCAATAACAATGTACAATGCATGCACGAGAGGTGCATGTCAAACGGCCTTGACCCAGTGTTTGTTTACAAACTGTAACACACTGTTACTTCGATCAGGGGATATTGAAAGTAACCCAGGCCCTGTCGATCAAATAGATATGGAAAGAATGTTTGACAAAATGAAAGAATATATGCAAAGCGAATCGGAGCAAATTAAATCTTATGTTGGGGGAAAATTTGACTCAATCGATCAGAATCTGAAAACATTGAACAGTAATTGGGAAAAAGTAAGCTCAGACATAAGAGAACTCTCAGGCACAGTAAACCAGCTAAAGAAGAAAACAGATATATTAGACTTAAAAACAGGTGGTTTAAAGGACGATATCAACAAACATGGTCATGATCTCGGTGAAACAAACAATAAGGTGAAAGAGAATGATTATAGAATTACTATTTTGGAGAGAACTGTTACAGAGTTGACTACAGAGCTGGATATGCAACAGGCTTACAGCAGACGGGAGAATATAAGGTTTTTCGGCATCACTGAAGATGAGGGGGAGGACGCATCAGTGTGTAGGGACAAAATTCTCAATGTTCTCAATGAAGCTATACCTTCTAAGACCTGGGATGAAAGGGACATCTTAAGAGCACATCGTGTAGGGAGGCATGCAGTAGACAATGTAAGGGCCGTTATGGTTATGATCGGTTGCTATGGACGCTTCACAAGGGGCAGGTAACTCTAACCCAGTCACGACACCTAAGTCAGACACGACACGCGGAAGACGGAAGGCTTTCCGCAAACGTCATTGACAGGAAAATAACGGGGCGGCCACGGCCAAGTTTGTTTGGATGTGTGTTCGGCGAATATGAAAATAGGAACTTGGAATGTTTCTGGACTTTTGCCAAAACTGAAATTTGCCGACTTCAAATCCTATTTACGTACATTTGATGTTCTATTTTTGCTTGAAACATGGATTGGTAATGACGATTTTAATATTGATATGAGTGATTATACACAATTCTTAAATGTTGGTGTTAAAACTTCACATTTCGGAAGGTACATGGGTGGCATGTGTTTAATAATAAAAAACACTGTTAGTAAGTATGTAAAGCAGTTGAAATGCAAATATGATAACTTTATGTTTATTCAAATTGAAAAGGAGGTTGTTTCCATGAACTGTGATGTTATCATATGTGGTATCTACATACCGCCCCAATCATCACCTGCATTTAGTATACCGGAAAATCGGTTTGGAGGGTTTGATGAATTAGATCAAGAAGTATTTGAACTAAGAAATCGATACCAGAGTTGCGAAATATTATTATGCGGAGATTTTAATGCCCGTCTAGGGATTGAAAAAGACTATATTGTTTTTGATGAAGCGGATGATGCCACGCATGTACCTAATTATTACGAAGATATGTTTGATGTACCAAGGGTTTCGGTTGATGAAACATTGAACAATTATGGGCGCAATCTTGCTAAGTTGTGTATAAGTAATAACATGTATGTTGTAAACGGCAGAGCAGGTGATACGACAAGTGGAGGTTATACCTTTATATCACATACTGGAAAAAGTGTCATTGACTACTTCATTGTATCACCATATATATTTAACAACATTGTAGATTTCACAATTGAAGAACGATCAGAGTCAGACCACCTCCCACTTGCTCTAGTATTAAAAGCAGAAGATAATATCGCTGATGTACACAGCCCTAATGTGACCCCAGAGTTGTATAGATATAGATGGAATATATCAGGTATGGATATCTTCATAAAATCACTTGGAGAAAATATCGAATTATATGGAAGAAATATTTTAAATGACATAAGAGATGATAATATCAACCAAGCTGTGGCCGCACTAAACGAATTAATCCTTAACTCTGCTGAGATAATGAAAAGGCGAGTACAGTGTAAAGAGGTAAAACAGCCGGTTTGGTTCGACAGGGATTGCCAGAAGGCAAAGAGACAAAAGTATTCTTATCTTAGGAAGTTTAGAAGATCCCATAATGATATCGATTTACAGGTGTATTTAGACAGTAAAGGGAAATTTAGATCTATATGTCAACAAAAACAGACAGAGACTGATGAAGCGTCAATTGATAACCTTATGGAAAACCTGAATGATCCAAATCTATTTTGGAAAACAGTAAATCGTATATTGCATTCTCGCAAAACTTCAACCCATAACAATAATATATCAATCGATGCATGGAAGGAGCATTTTTGCAAGTTGTTTAATGAAGGAATCGATGATACTCCTTGGGTAGAGACGTTTGATGATGTAAATGATAATGATGTGGATGGCATTTCAAATATGATTTTAAACAATGAAATAACTGAAATAGAAATTCAAAATGCTATTAACGGGTTGAAAAGAAATAAGTCACCTGGTCTTGATAAATTAATTGCTGAATTTTTTATACATGGGGCTTTTGTTTTAATTCCAACTCTTCATAAGTTGTTTAATAAAATGTTCGACTCTGGGACTTTACCAGATGAATGGTCTAAATCTATTATCATCCCATTACACAACGGAGGCCCATCGAATAAGCCAAATAACTATCGAGGGATATCTCTTTTAAGCATATTTAGCAAAATATTTACTTCAGTCATCTGTAATAGATTGAGATTGTGGACAGAAATATTTGACAAGATTGTAGAATCGCAAGCTGGTTTTAGACATGAATATTCGACGATTGATAATGCATTTATTTTATGTGCCTTGATAGAAAAACAAATAACCAAGAAAAGAGGTAAACTGTATGCTGCGTTTATAGACTTCAAAAAGGCTTTCGATACGGTTAAGCGCCCAAAGTTATGGAAACTATTTAACAGTATTGGAATTAAAGGCAAGTTACTCCAAATCATACATAATATCTATAGCGATGTCACTGCCTGTGTAAGGAACAATAACAGATATACTGAATTCTTCACATGCCCCATAGGACTGAAACAAGGTTGCATCATGAGCCCACTAATATTTTCCATTTATATTAATGAATTAGCAACCAATATTGAAAGTTCAGATTGTTATGGGTTACAACTCATGCCAGATCTTGTACATATATCTGCTTTTGTTTGCTGATGACATTGTGCTGTTTTCTAATGTGTGCAGGGATCTTCAAAAACAGCTTAACATTCTCTCTTCATTTTCGATCGAATATGGTTTGAAGGTGAATATGGCAAAATCAAATATAATGGTATTTAGAAAGGGCGGTATGTTAAGTGCAAATGAGAAATGGAATTTTGACGATAAAGAATTGAAAATTGTTAACAGTTACAAATACTTAGGCATATATTTTACTCCGCAGTTATCATGGAATCATGCTATAAGCATAAAAGCTATGGAGGGAAAGCGAGCCTTGAATGGTTTACTTAAGGCGTTGAATATGAACTGCTTCATAAATAGCCAGACATTCTTCAAAATTTTTGATAGCAAAATACTACCGATCCTAACATATGGCTGTGAAATTTGGGGACATAAAAATTACAATGCATTAGAAAAAATTCAGATAACAGCGTGCAAGAGGTTTCTTCAACTAGCTGTTAAAACACCTAATTATGCTGTCCTCCGGGAATGTGGCCGCTTTCCACTATTTGTGAACACATCTGTGAGAGTCGTCAAATATTGGCTTAAGTTAACGAGAATGTCTGAACACAGATATGTCAAGAAATCTTACAAAATGTCTTTACTTTATGATTCAAATGGAAAGGTAAACTGGGTTACTAAAGTTAGGCATATGTTATGTTCAAACGGATTTATGTACGTATGGGCAAACCAGGGAGTAGAGAACATAAACTTATTTATCAGTGAATTTAAACAAAGAATGCAAGATGTATCAATATCAGATTGGTTTGCTTCAATAGATAAGATATCTAAACTCCAAAACTACAAAAGCTTTAAGAATAGATTCGAAACCGAAGTCTATATAAATTCACTACATATAAATAAATTCAGAAGTACTTATGCTAATTTCCGATGTGGTACACTCCCGCTTGAAATAGAAACTGGCAGGATGAATGGCATAGAACGTAAGGATAGATTATGCAGACTATGTAAATCAGGGGAAATAGAGGATGAATATCATTTTTTACTTATTTGTAAACCACTTACAGACATCAGAAAACAATACATAAATGTCACAGCAACCTCCAAACAACAGTTCATTGATTTGATGTCAAATCATAATAAAGAAATCATTAGGAAGTTGTCTATGTATATATACCATGCAATGATATTTCGAAATACTCTTATTCAATAAGCACAATTCTTGTTTTGTATACGCATGTGCAGAATGTTATAATGTTATAATAACATTGTATTCTATGTTGTTATAGGCCGTAGGCCTAAATATCAACCGCAATAAAGAACTTGACTTGATAAGAAGTTGTTACATGTGTTTTATTCATGCTAACAGATTTGACAATAAAAATCACAGACAGCGTATGCTATCTAACTGAACTTGATTTTCTCAATTAAACAGTGCAGTCACACTGCCATCCAATGGCAAGGCAGATACAAGGAGGTCCATGACAAGAAGTTGCATCATTGTTGGCATCACGGGACCAATCATGTTTGCATATGATTCATCATTATACACAATACCTTGGGACCGACGAAATTGTTAATAAAAAGTTTTAATTTTTTTTTTTTTTATTATGTTCCAGTTGGTTTGCCTATAAACTTTTTGGAACTTAAAAATGCTACAAAATATTTATTTATGAAAATATTTTGGACAACATGATTTTAATGAGTAGAAGAAATGTGTCTTTATCATTTTTGACCAATTATTAAGTATAATAGCTGGGACATGAAATTTACACTTTTAAAAAAAATTGACTCATTTCATAAAAAACACAACCATGGCCATGACTAGTGAGTGACTTGAAATGTATATCCATTATAACAAGGTTACAATTGGGATAACACTACAGTTTAAACACTGAGTTTAACACGAAATGTTTGAAAGGATTGCTTATAATTTGATAGGAGCGGGATAGCGCAGCGGTTAGCGCTTTCGGCTTCGGATCAAGATATCCAGGTTTCGAATACTGCCAGGGGCACGGCAACTTTGTCTGCAATAGAGAACTGTTCCACACGCAGTAAAGTTTGGGTGCAATGCTACACTGAATTTCAATGCTACACGTGAGTTTAACACGAAATGTTTGAAAGGATTGCTTATAATTTGATAGGAACGGGATAGCGCAGTGGTTAGCGCTTTCGGCTTCGGATCAAGATATCCGGGTTTCGAATACTGCCAGGGACACGGCAACTTTGTCTGCAGTAGAGAACTGTTCCACATGCAGTAAAGTTTGGGTGCAATGCTACACTGAATTTCAGCGTAGTACCACCCATGGTTCGCTAGTTCAAGCCAATGCTTGCAGGTTTCACCGCAGTGCATAGCCACGTGGTGTTGCGGACTTTTTCCCTGCCATTATACTAGCAGCCACGATATAAGTGAAATAATCTTGAAAGCGGCGTTAAACCCTAACTCACCTCACCTCACCTATAATTTGAGTTCATTAGAAAAGTTTGAAGGGATTGCTTATGACTTGAGTTTGATACGAAATTTTTAAAGGGATTGCTTTTAATTTGAGTTTAAAACGAATTGTTCGGAGTATGCACCACTTAAGCTTAATACAAAATGTTTGAAGGGGCTGCTCATAACTTGAGTTTAACACATAATGTTTGAATTTGTTACTTAAACTTGAGGTTTATACGTATATGAAATGTTTAAAGGTAAGCCATCATTTGAGTCTTATACATATGCTTGAATGATTAAATTTTAATTAAAATTACATCACATGAGTTTTATAAAACAAAATTTAAGTGGTGGCGTTACAAAATGTTTGAATTTGATTCTAGAAAGTATATAAAAATTCTCATCGGGTGATAAAGTATCTTTCCATACAACAGAGATGGTTTAGTATTGATGAGGACAATAAATGGTGGAAAACAATGGTATGTAGAATGAATTCGATCATGTGTAATAATAAATAATTCATCTCTTTACACTTACTTATGTTACATAAACAATACGAAAGCAAAAACTCGAAGCTCGAGTATTATTATGAAGTATCCATCAGGTGGAACCTGGGGTATATTAAGGTGGAATACAATTTCAGTGGAAACCTGTAAAGTAAAATTTCAAGGGATTAATCAAACTATTTTTCTTATCCGGTATTTAACTTATCCAAACTTGTGAAAACCTGCAAATGATAACCATAATATATGTATAAATTATTGATAAAACCATATACATGTGTTTGTATACGTCAAACTATAAGATAGCAGTTGTATCTAATTAGATGATTTATTGCATAACATTTGATAATAGCATGTGTACAATTGGTGAAGAAAAACAGAAAACAAATGGTGGATAACAGTAAGGCTTTATTGGGATAGTGAATACAGAGGAATTGATGTTGATTGGTAAGAAAAGTTTATTTGGTTGCGTTTCTATGATTTTGCTCGAACAGGAACTGAGTAGCAACGGATTGATAAGATGACTGGCGATTATATTTCAGTATGGGGTTTTGGGAACTCCCCGTCTTTGAGTCCTACGGGAAATAACTGTTTAGGTAATAGTAGTGAGCCCCAAGAACATGGTAGGTAACTACCTTGATACCGGTTTATCTCGGTTAATCCATGGATGTTGATCGCTTCCTGAAGTTTCCATTGGCCCAAATTGTTCTCGGCAGACTTGTTGATAAACACTCATTGATAAAAGTGATTTGTAACTTTTATCAATTCATTTTGTTATATTTGATACCAAAATACCCTTTGGTGAGATTCTCTATCTAAATGTTTGGAAAAATATATGAATAACAACACAATGACTGAATCATTCTCTAAACTTTGGTGAATACAGATGTTCGAAAAAAAACCAGCAAAAAAAAAAAAGATGATAAATATCCTGACACATGGTTGTCAGTAAGGTTCAAATCGTACTACATTATAAATAAGGCCTAACTCATATAACATAATCCATAGATGTATATACATAACTGATCCCTAACCAATTTCAATTACAACATTTACACAAAATGCCGCACATAAAATCTTATCACTTCAAACATACCTTTAACAAACATTCTAATCCATAAATAAAATGTTTTTACACTTAAATGAGACTTAAATAAACTTATGTCTAAATTCAAACCATATAGGTTACACCTTATTTGGGAGATACAAACAATCTTTGAAGTCAATACTACAATTTCACTTTACTATATACCAAATCTTAGTGTATCACTATACTTGAAGAGATTATACTCAGCCGTAAGCATTATTGTTTGTATGATACATTGCTACATATGACACACACATTCAAACTGCAAGAACATGGAGAGTATTCATGTTGACAACAACTTCTCAATGCAAGGCACAACCCATACTAGTGTCAATCACTGGCTGATTTAAGCCTTACTACAGTATTTCCTTAAGGTTTTTGTGCTAGGAAATCGGAGCTCATTAAACATTTAAGGTGCAGCGATCCATTATCTTAGCACGGAAAAGCGAGTGAAATACTGCAAGGATTAAGTCAGCCAGTAATGGAGTTATGCCTTGCTGTGGGAAGTTGGTTGACAAAGTGAACATGCATAAAGCTAAAATCTGTGAATCAACATGAAATTAACTAAACATTTACTGATTAAATGAATACAGAATAAATCCGTTATTTATAAATCAAATACAATTTAACCTGTAAAACAAATACATGCAATTAAGTTCACATTTTTAGTATAATTAAGACATGTCATGTATTGCAAACTGATAATGTAGATTATAGCATTGAACTAAACCAATTAGTATGCTGTCAAGTTAGTGTAAGTAAAGTAGTTTATGTCTGACGCTTTTATTGATTATACTTAGGTTTTACATTCTTCATAACGTTGTTTACTAGGTTGGATGTACACCTGTTCATTAATTAAACATGTCTTTCCTTAAGACGATTATTTTAAAAATTGTGTATATATATTTTTTTAATTTCATGTCATACATCTCCAACCCAAAACTTCCGGTGTACACAGTGTTTTTGTGAGTCTAACGTTCGGCTCCGACTGATAAAAACTGGTATTGAATCTACGTTAGACCTACGAAAAGTTGAAGACACAGTGGGTTGATCTCCTTCTTCAAACACGGTAAATCGCCTTTCACGAAACTCGTGTTCGAACCTCCGTTTGACGAGAAAACAAACCAATCAAAAACAAGGATTTTCAAATATCATGGTAGAATACAATTTAACTTGTAAGAAAACAAGCATTTAAGTTCGATCCGATCCGATCATTGATTGTACCTAGGTATTACATTATGCATAACGTGGTTTACTACGTTTGATGTACACCTGTTCATCAATTAAACATGTCTTTTCTTATGACTTTTACGATTCCTTTCAGGGAAAGTAGTACATATTGTCTTGTAGTGTATCACACAGGACGAGGATGGGGATGAGGCGAGGAGTGGTGCCTCTCTCTTTCATTCTTTGTTTCATGCCATGTGCAAGAACAGGTAAGGAAAGTAAAATATAGCTTGAAATCTTAAAATCTTTAAAATGTTGCAATATAATACACTCAAATATAACATTTACCTTGTTAATACCATAGCTGGTATTGTTTGAGCCTTAGTATAACCAACGTTATTTTCAGTTAGATCACTACTTTTTATACAATTCCGATTTTTACGTAGTTCGTACGTTTATCTCGTCAACTGCTTGACATGTATAAAAAAGAACATAACTCAAATAAAATTATATTACATCATTTGGGGAAGTCATAAAGTATGTACAGTGATATCAATGTTTACGTTCAGAAATATTCAGGTGGTTTTTCTCGAGAACAGACATTCTTATTAACTTCGTTCATCATAGATGCAGTTGACTAGACAATACTTCCTGAAACCTGTAAAAATTACAAAAGCCTTCTGAAAGTTATATTAATATATTGTCTGTAGCAAGTAAGTCATCGTATGTTCAGTTACCTATTTGTATTACACCATTTCAATCAAAGTTTTAAAAATATTTTCACAGTGATGTAACATTGCGTACTGTTTTAAACCATTTAAAAAAAATATATAAGATACTAAATTCAAGTTAATTACTTATTTAAGCAATGTCAATGATCAATTTGCAAGTGAAGGGAGAAACTGAGATACACGTGCAACTGACGTGTCCATATTCCTGCTGAACTATCTGGGCTGCGTGAGATAGTAAAAATACGCAACTCGTTCGACTTTAAATTAGATTTAGAGCTATAATAATTCCGTTATTTGCCGCTGATTTCCAAACACAGTATGTTTATCTCCTAATTATATTTTTTTTAATTTGGTGAAAAATTACTCAGTACATGTAATAGTTGTTGTTTGTTATAATCATAATAATTCTTACCTCACAAACAAGCACAACAACGTTTCAATCCCTAATTGTACGTCGAATTGAGCTGCAAATATCCACGTTTGAACATTTCAAATGTCTGTTTTAAAATGATGCAAATTGTGCGAATTAATGCATTCTAACGCGATTTTCACGAGCTCTGCGGTGATGTTTTGATGTCACTTTCGTGTGTGGCATGAGCTTCGTACCTTTGTGTGTGCTTTCTCCAAATTGATTGTACCTAGGTTTTACATTATTCATAACGTTGTTTACTACGTTGGATGTACACCTGTTCATTGATTAAACATGTCTTTTCTCAAGACTTTTACGATTTCCTTCAGGGTAAGTAGTAAATAGTGTCTTGTATTGTATCACACAGGACGAGGATGGGGATGAGGCGAGGAGTGGTGCCTCTCTCTTTCATTCTTTGTTTCATTCCATATACAAGAACAGGTAAGGAAAGTAAAATATAGCTTGAAATCTTAAAAACTTAAAAATGTTGTAATATACTACACTCAAATATTGTTTTTACCTTGGTAATACCATAGCTGTTATTGTTTGAGCCGTAGTATAAGCAACGTTATTTTCAGTTCGACCACTACTTTTTATACAATTCCGATTTTATGTAGTTTAAATATCTCATCTCGTCTAATGCTTGACGTGTATTAAAAGAAGAACATAACTCAATTAAAAATCTATTACATCAATATTGTGTTAACAGTTTGAACAGCTTGGGGAATTAATAAAATATTACAATGTGTACGTTCAGAAGTATTCAGGTGTTTTTCCTCGAGCTCCGGCGTCCTTATTAACTTCGCTCATCATCGATACAAGTGACTAGATAATACTTCCTGAAACCTGTAAAACATTAAAAGAACCTTGTGAAAGTTACATTGATATATAAGTTTGTTAAGTACAGCATACTCACCGTGTGGAATTTCTCAAGTAAACTTAGTTATTTTGTCTGCAAGTTATAGGAAAATAAATCCCTTTACATTATAATTTCAATAATAATTTCCATTCACTCTTACATGTATCTAAATGTTTAAAGTAAAGTTTTTCTCCGATTAAACTAACAGTAGTTATTTTTTTCTTTGAATATGCATGTAACATTGTAACGTTTATTATATATTATTGTTCTAACTCGAGTTCAATTGTGTGACGTTATTTTTTAAAAGCAGATAGAAACTAAGAGTCTATACAAGCATGCTAATTTTAATTTGTTGATTCTGAGCGTAGGGCGAAATCACCCTTCACCACTAGTACATTTGTATCCGCTAAACTACTACAATACCCGGATTCCCTGAGCCCTATAACTCTCACACAACTAACCAGTCAGTGGAAGAACTTGCATTCTAGCAATATAGGCAGTTCCTTGATTAGAGGACCAATATTTGATTGTTGACGTTCAAAATCCCGACATTTCAATGGCTGAAGAAAATACATGCTATATATATATCTATGAGTAACCAATCGTCATAAAAAGCCAGTCATTGGGCTCAGGGTATCAGAGTATTGTGGAAGGATAGCGCTTAAGAAAACACTGATGGAGCAGGATGGTCGAAATAGCAAGACACGATTTAAAATAGCAAAGACACAAGTAGAGAAGACATGAAATAGGGGATATTTGAAGATGCGAATTAGCGGATGGGTAAACATTCGAAATAGTGAAGATGTGAAGAAGCGAAATAGCGATTCAAAATACCAAGGACATATATATGAAATTATTGGCATATTTTTACAATGATTCTTTTTTCAGTCTGCGCAAAAGACTCATCATCCCTTCGGATAGCACGTTAACATGTAATATTTTGGAAGAATATTGGTCTTAATTTATCTTATTCATAAAGGACAAAGAAGGAATTAATTGAAAGGATTCTCCCGAGTCTTTCAATAGGTACAGACACGAACAGTTATCAACTAAATAAGAATTTAGACCACTAAAACAATACTTTGCCTGTGACTGTGTGATATATTTTGTTAATTGTCAGAGCTAAAGTACAGTTGGTACTTGAAAGTTTGATTTTAAGTAAAATAAATTATAATATGTAGAAAAGTAATTGGGGATAGATGTTGCCAAAATAATTATCCTTCTTGATTCCTTTTCGACACTCCTTTCTCGTCGAGATGATATTCCAAAACAACAATTTCTTAACAGTTTTGAAAGCCGTGTTTTTCAGAAATATGAAGAGACAATGTTTTGAAAATTCGTAAAATAACGAAATCTTGTATTTTGTATGGTGACGTTTATTTTTGCTAGAGTGTAGATGCTGTCGTGTCGAGGATGAAGTAATCTGCTTACTAACCTGGTCTCAAAAGGCATTATTGAGCAATGTGTGAATTTGAAGCGGATCTTAAATAACTAAATAAAGAGAACTCAAGTGTCATTTGCTAAAACGTTTCACGTTGTTTGCTTATCTGTTTGTTAAATCATTCATTTACACAAGAAATAAGAGCATCCCCAAAAAAGTACCTTGAGGAACGCCCGTCTATTCAAACTTTTGATTTGATTAATGGTCATTAATAACATCTGCTCGTTTTCTATCACTGAGACTGACACTGACTTTAAAACCAATGTTAAATATTTCCGGTGATTAGAAAGGATTCAAGGTTTACCAAATAAAAACTGCTTGCCAAACAGATCAAAACCTTTGCTGATATAAACAAATATAGTTAGAGTTCTTTACTTTGATAATCCTGAGATTAATTATCAAAGAGTTCAATTCATTAATAAACGGTTTTGTCGCCCGGTTTAAATCAAGCCTGTTGTTATCATTTCTTTATATAGCCATCAAGAAATTATAAACATGTTTAAATTTTCACTTATCAAATACTTTTGCCAAACACCTAGAAGATAAATATCGTGCCTAACTCTAAATATTTAAAAACTGGAAGATTTTCTGGATTCCAACTTCTGAATGTGAAAAAACCTAATTCGCCACACTTCAGAACATATATTCACTCCTTCATCAGGTAAAATGTAAGTAAATAACAAAATGGTATACATTCATATAGCAATATATTCCTGTTATTTGGAATTTCTGGGAAAATATTTGGATAGTAAAACCAAAAACCAAAATGCTTTTTCAAGTAATATATACTCAAACGAAAATGATACAAATGACTATGTTGATTCATCAATTTGGATGTACATTATATCATTGTTATATATCTCAAGGTCATACAGCGGTCTAAAATTAAAAGAAACCCGTTCTTTCATATGCGGATTAAACCATTAAAAAACGAAAAGACACAGTGTACTAAAGAAGCGAAGACAATAGTGCTTACTATAGTTTCTTGTTTACTTTGCATTGCGCCTTGCAGTTAAAGCTACATCCATTGTGCTGTTTGGGGTCACATGTTCTAAACTTTATAAATGGTGTTATTTTATCGAGAAGTACTGACTTTTACCGAAAATTGCCGTTTTGATGATAGTTGACTGAGTATATTCGCGATATAAAGGAAAAAGTATCTATTTCTGATCGAAGACCGGACAGTGCACAGCGTGTGGCGCGCGTCAAATAGTCAAACTTATTTACAACAGACAAAAAGACCAAATTTAGTTGATGATATTGAATAGGTCTAATAACTACTGTGCATGTTCACGGGGCGTCTAGTTTCGGTTTCTGCACATGTATAATGATGTTGTTCGATTTTAATTGGAAAGTAGTAAATATGATATATTTGACGATTGGGAATGAGTATGAAAGTTGAGAGAAATTGTTAAATCAGCACATTTTGGCACGTATTAAAGCGAAATAATGTTTTATGAAACACAATGGATGCATCTTTAAGTATTTCACCCTAAATAATTGATGAAGCAACATAACGAAGATGCAAATGACAGAAATCAGCCACCATTAACAGACAGAGCATAAATGTATAATTCACCTCGCATTTAGACATCTAATGTTTTTATTTACCAATGTTCCGGGCGAGTGGAATGTATCACATTTAGGTCATGGCGGGTCACATCCCGCAGAATCTATTCTGTTTAGGATCTTTAAGCAGCCTTTCCAAAAGTGGTATTGACTGAACCTATTGTACACTGTTGTATAAAGGCGTGTTAGGTTGCTTTGTATCTTTTTTAATCAATATTGTTTTGCTTCTATTCTAAATAGAAATTTCAATTAATTTAAAATGTATTAAGAGATTAACATGTTAATCAAATTTGAACTAATTAATTAAAAAGTATATTTCAGACAGAATTGTGTATGAGCTCCAAACGAGTCGTAAGTATTGTTTGTTGTATGGTGTTCTTGTTAAACACAAGATCAAAAGAAAGTTGTCACCCACTTGTAATGAATTTCTAAAGCAACGAAATCTGGTAGAACTTTAATAACCAACAAATCTTTAAAAAAAAACTTAACCACACCATTGCTAAATTGATATACGCAGATTTTATATTTAGAAATTCAAAGTCAGTAGAAGTGGAAAAAACAGTCTTACATTTCTGAATCTTTCAATTTATATCAACAGAACTAAAACTTGACTAAACTATCATACAGCAAATATGATACCACTTGTTATACTATAATGTAGAATATATAATTTCATAATTGATGATTTTTATTTTCCATTATTATCAAGTGTATCTTTCATCAATCAGTTCAAACAGTCACGGTGGCAACCTGCTGTTGACTTGTCAAAAGGTTAATACATATTGTATAAGCGATCACAATTTTTAGCACCTTATATGTTACAAATACCTTATAACTACAGTCTCTGATTAACTAAATGTAGACCTACAAACCATTGGTTGCCCATTGAAACAGGACGTTGGTCCGGTGTTGAAAGATGTAACAGAACCTGACAATTTTGTACATCATCTATCTTCTCCAATATTTCTGTAAACACCCCAATTTTGAAAAAATTGTTTATCTAACGAAATGTGATTATTCACCACTTATCTAAACTTAACGTTGTACAATGTTTTAGTATGTATGTATATGCTATATGTTCTCTGTTTCACATTTATGAGAAAAACATTTTTGTTCTGTGCAAATTAGGTTTCAATACACACCATTTCTCTTTTGGCTCATCGGTTATCCGCCAAATATGTCAAGGTACATTATGAAAAAGAAAAAAACTAAAAGGATATTAATATTCTCGATTATTGATGAACAAGAACAAATCTGAACCGTTACTTTTCAGAGACGAACGTTGCACTGAATAAAGCAGTGCTGACAAGTGCAGGACTATCCCCAGGAGAAGCCAACGACGGGGACTTGAACACAGACTGGCGAACTAGGAAGTGTGTAAACGTGCGTGCTGATGATGGTTCTGGGTTCTGGTGGCAGGTTGACTTCGGACAGATAGTGAATGTCGATAAAGTTCTTGTTACCAATAGAGGAGATTGTTGTCGTAAGCAGACGTTGATTTTTTCACGCTAAAACAACTGAGACGTCCCCCTGACTTTAACAGTTTAGAAAAGGCAAAAAGCTTCAGTCTGCCCCACTCGCTTTCTTGGCTGACCACATCGCTAACACGACATGCAATCGAGTATAACTTTGTATTATATAACTAGTATTGAAATATGTGATTATATAATGAAAATATAATCCATATTTGCACATAAACAGTAGAAAGTAATATTTTCATTGCGTTGGAAATATAACTAATATTTTCACTGCAGTGACAAACATGTGGCCGGAATTACTTTTCATGATTGTCTCCCTTTGAAACAAAATTATCTCCCTTTGTAAAGTGATTACCTCCCTTTGTTTTACACGTCTGACAGTGAATGACAATGTTGTGATGTTTCAGTCAATGGCTGTTGACCTTTCGGGGTGTTTATATCATAGTCAATATTACTTAACATTCTGAACCTCATTTATTGTTGATTTGTTGCATAGTAGTTCGTTTACTCGTGAAAAACTTGTTGAGGCGAGAGGTATGTGACAGACAATAACGAACGTCACTCACTGTATCACTTCGCGTTTAAAATAACGACAAAACCTGCGTTTTTCAATATCTTAGGCATCTGCACCTGACTAGATGGTAACGTAAAACATTTTTGGTCTCAAATTTATAAACATTCACTACAGATTTATTTTTGTAAAACATTGTCCTGTTTTATATCATCTTATTCTCACTCTACTCGATGAGATAGAAATGACGTTCGGCAAAAACAATGAAATATTCTCCATGTATTATCACATATTTGGAGAATTTACCTATAGATCACCATTCATGCAACATTTATTGTCATTTCTTATAAACCTTTTTCCTTCTCCACAATAAAATTATTGTAAAATTAATATCATAGTAAAACAATTATGTTCTTATATCTTTTGAGGGCAACAGGCACCAGTACCTGAACACCTATTTTCATCTAAGACTTCTTCTCGCGATTGAAAAATCCGAAAAAGCAGTCTCCTTAGCCACTGGGGATCATGAATGGTAGATTTGGTGCAGTCACTCTATGGCCTCGTGTGAAGATCAATATGTATCTTTATCTAAAAAAAACAAATCCACTTTAAATATTGGCAGATTGTCGTTTTATGAGTCCATAGTCCAAAGAAGGGCTGCGGAGTCTTTGTATATATCACTTATTTTTAAGTTGTTTTCAAGAACGTTTAGTCCTGATATCTAGTTAGCCGTTGTATCCAATGTCTAGTCTAGTTGATTTTGGCGACCATTGTTATTTCAAGGTCAGAACAATATTTAGCAAATTTGCAAACTCTTTTGGGCGCTATATCCCATAACCCGTCGTACCCAATGTCTTAAAAGTTGGTGACAACCTATTGGCAGGTAACACAGAGACCCCATTAATTTGGTGACCTTGACTGTATTTTCAAGGTCATCACAACGACCACTTAATCCAGTTAATCTCAAATCTCATGAACCACAGCACACGATGCCTTCAACTTGGTGATCATCATGCCTCTTTATAGCAGTACTGCAATAAATGAATCTTTTGCTCAAATGATATAAGCTTGTAAATGCGTATAACTTGACTTAATGTAAGCACGGGGGAAATTGTCATGTCAGTGACAAACAATAGTCATGCTCGTTATTATAATAATTTGTACATTGACAGCCGGACGTATAGCTGACTTCTCCCTGGATGTGTTCAACACAGACCCGAGTGTCGACCCTTCAGTCACAGCCCAACACTGCGCCTCCTACCCTGGTCCCATGAGTTCAGCGGGTGTCACAGAGACCCTTCATTGTGTGGCTTTTGTCCAGGGCAGGTTTCTCCGTATTTCTCAACCGAAAACAAATCTGCAGTTCTGTGAGTTGCAGGTCTTTGGGTCTCCAACGAATCGTGTTGAACCCTGTAAGTTCACAGGATACTTCTTATTCAAAACGCCTGCATGACTGATTGAGCATAGTTAAATTGAACTTGCGTTCGTCTATTATCGCTGGCATGATCGACATATTTGCTCTGGAAGTTGCCAGGCATCCTGTTTACGTAATATAACCAACTGCCTCGAGTAAATGTAGCTTTTGAAGTAGAAATAATTTGAATTTGTTTCATACCTTGTAATAAAATGGTACATCTTTGTCATGTTATAGTTAAATATACATGGCTACCTTTAGATAAACGATTGTAGTTGATGCTTTGACTTGATAATTGCAGCAATCATTGCTTTCAGATTCACAATTTAACTGATTTCATTTCTTGTCTTAAATTGTCCCTTCTGCATCTACATTTCCATCCGAGCTCATTAAAATACTTTATCATTAAAAAGTTACTAGGGGAAGTAAAACAGGTTGGAAACATTATGTCTTTCGAGTACAAGAATTTAATGACAGTCGGATTATTAATAAACAATGATTAAAAACATTAAAGTTCTTGAAAGATCTTGACTTCGGCTTCCAAAAGTAATTTTGAAATAATGATATCAGTGATACTTTTGCGACTAAATTATTAAACATTGATAGCATGTAGTCAGTTCTAAAATTGTTTTAGTTCCAACTATTGTCAAATCTAACAAGTGACATATTTGGTCAGATTGAATCACATTAATTGTTGTATTTTCAATGCAGGTGGCACGTTCCAGGCAAGTCCAAATTCCCGATTTCCTGCTTCAACGATCAACACTGCTGGACCGGATGTTACGTCACGAGCTGAATGTGCGGCAAAATGTGGCAAAGATACGAGCTGTACTGGCTTCAACATCAAATACTCTCCTAGTGTGCTGTGTGAAACGATCCTTCAACCCATAACTGGGTCACCTAGCGCTAATTCTGAATTTGATTTTTATCAACTTGACCCCTGTTGGTATATCTGTGAGTGACTTAACAGGAACATCAACAACATAGACTAGCAGTAAAAGTTGGTATCTTACTTTAAGACATTTCAAATTAAAACTAGCATATACAAAATTGTATTCAAAACATGTGAAGACAAGTTCCGTCTGGTACAATTGACATGAAGATTCGGTATTGAACGTTTAGATGAGTAAATATAATTTAGAATTTAGAGAACTCAATAGAACATTAAGTGATAGACAAATCAACTTGCAGAGGGAGGAGATGAACCCATGACCCTTCACATTATTTTGAAATTAACTGAAATTAGGTATATGATCGGACGAATTCGGTTCAAGTGAGTTGAACAGAATCGGAATATTTAGAATATCGTAAGAGTAAAGTCAGAATATTTAGAACGCATCCATACAAATTCACTAAGTTGAGAATACACTTACATTTTCATGGATTCTTTTTGAATGTTCACCCTGTTTACGAAACTCTCTAGTGCAAAGAGAATGGTTTTGCAATATTTCAATACCGTCTCAAACAACCATTAACATTTTTTGTTTATTGTTTATTTATTTTTGAAGCACATGTACAATTTGGTAAGATATTTCCACACTGGCTGACGTATACATTGGAAATGATAACACAATCTTTTTTTTATCTCTTTACAATTGACAGAAAATGAGCAAGGATGTTTCAAAGCAGAAATACAATTTTGAAATAGTAAATCACAAATTGACCAGAATTTCATGAATTTTGTGTAATTACATGTTGAATATACATTGTATTGATCAATATTGTATGCGTTTTTAAGATCTTGTTTGATGTAATTGAAGCTTGGTTTTATTCAAATATTCTTCGATTTAAAGATGTTATATTTCGCGATGACTATAATCATATTCAATACTTGATTTCTATTTTCTTGATATTCCAAACAGATGTTTCGTTTTGGAAACTCAATCGTTGCATTTCTTCGTTTGCACTTCTTCTAACCACTCCTTGATGTTGTTCCAAATACCAGTGACATATAATATAATGACAATCGAAAAATAGATGTGTTATGGTTTCGGTTTATTTTTCACAAAAGTTACATTTGTTGGTATCTTTTATTTTCATCTTGTGTAAAAGATCATTCGTTGGGAGGATTATATGTACTACAGAATATTGAAACCATTTAAGTTTGGAATTTAGGTTCGATATGATCGGTACTTGATGTATGTTCATCCATTCGCTTCGCTTATTGACCATCCAAGGTCTTTATCCCATTTTCCTTTGTAGTTACAGTTATTTTCATGACTTGATGTTTGTAATATATCATAGAAAACTCGGCATCCTTTTTTTATTAGCGACACTGTCTTCAATGAAATATTGAAGGAATGGAGAGTCTAGTTTTTTTATATTTATTGTGACATTTGCTTTTTTAAGATATGTCTTTATTGAGTGGACAATACTTGCATAATCTAGAAAATTTATTCTACATTTCTACATTTGAAACAACTCCTCATATATGAGGAAGTCACCACCACTTTTAACGATATCATTAATGAACACCTGAATCTATCATACTTCTGTTGTTTATTGTCTTCATGTTAATTTTGATATTAGCATTTCTGCTTATTGGTTGTGAAAGGATAGCAGATAAGAATTCAGCAATATTTCCTTTTTGTTTTATAAAGCGTCCCCATGCAAATAATACATCTTTCCAAAATGCATTAGTTTTTGGAGTAATGACATTTTTGATAATTGATGTTTCGTCATACTGATAAAAATCATTGTATGTTATTGATACATTCCAGTTAAACAGCTTCTAAAGTTTTGATTTGTCATGAGCATTGAAAAGTCTTCTCACCCAGCTTATCTTTTGTGAAAATAACACGTTTCATATATCTGGTACTCTTAAACCTCCTTCACTGTAATTTCTGGTTATTATTCTAAGCTTTATTTTATATGGTTTTCCTTTCCATATGAAATAAAAGCACATCTTTTCAATATCCTTAATCATATTTTCATTGTTGTTTGGTAGTACACTAGAGATATGATTTACCTTTGGTAGGATAAGAGTTTTTAAGAAAGTTGTCCTCCCAAGTGGAGTAATGTCTCTACCGAGCCACTGGTTCATTGTTATTTTGATTTTTTTCAGTTTATCTTTGTAATATCTTTCTATCATTTCTGCCAAATTGTGAGTAAACGTTATGTGTCAAGTATAGTAAATTCAATCTTTAGACCAGACAACATGTAGTCTGTGCATAAAAGTTCTTTTTAATGTTTTAAAGAGCCTATCCAAATAACTTGTGTTTTGCTTGTATTTATTTTCAAGCCAGAAAAGGAAGCATATTGTGTTTGTTAATGTTTGTAGTGTACTCTGAAGGCATGATTCTGACCCGTCTCGTCTGTGAACTGCGAAAAGAGATATTCACTTTCACCTATATTTATGCCTTTTATTTTTTTTATTATTACGGATCATAGTACTTATAATTTCACCACATATAATCAATAGATATGGAGATAATGGATCGCCTTGTCTACAGCCGTGAGTAATATAAAAGAAAATCTGATGAAAAACCATTCACAAGTACGCTTGAATTAATACTAATGTAAAAAGTATGGATTCATTTTTTGATAGAGGGCCCAAAATTGAAAAAAAATCAAGAACACGATCAATAAAATCCCAATCAAATGTTTTCCTTCAAGGGCATTTTTATCAATATCATTAAGGTTTGGAACTTCGAAATTTTCAAATAAGTCATTACACTTAGTGTAATAACATCGCGTGCTGCCGATTGACGTGACGTCATAATGGCAAAAATATGACGTCACAATGTCAGCCCCGTGGTCGCAATGGAGTGTGTCCCATTTATCGACGAGTTTGTGGAATTAAGTGGCATTTTAATCAGTGAGTAATATATAAAATACATAACTCGTTTTCGTTTAATAACATATTTTTGAAAATCGTGAGATGGTTTTTGTATGTAACTCGCTTTCGCTCGTTAAATACAAACCACTCACTCGTTTCATAAATAGGTTATTAAACGGAACGTCGTTTATTATTCTCTATTTGTTATGCAACTTAATAGTGAAAGGGTAATTCATGACAGGAGACAGAACCATTAACATGGTTGATTTTCATTTGAAACAGTCACAAATATTTTTTTAATTATGTATTGTTGACACGAACAAAAACCTCCAAAAAACCATCTCTATTCGTTTTGGCTAAAGATGTGTGGCAGTTAAATACAATCAACAACACAACCTGCATGAGAAGGATTTGATACTTAACATATGACTATAAATAAATAAAATTGTATAATAAATACGCATTTAACACAACCTGCATGAGAAGGATTTGATACTTAACATATGTCTATAAAAAATAAATAAATAAATAAATAATTTGTATAATAAATACGCATTTAACACAACGTGCATGAGAAGGATTTGATACCTAACATATGTCTATTAATAAATAAATAAATAAATAAATAAATAAATAAATAAATAAATAAATAAATAAATAAATAAATAAATAAATAAATAAATAAATAAATAAATAAATAATTCGACTGTATATATAATTGTATCAAAAGTCATCACACCAAGAAGACACAATGCACAATAAACACCAGACATTGTCACCTGGGAATGTCATTCACGGTTTAGCTCATAAGGAGGGCCGTGCATCTGTGTCCAACAACATTGTCGCCTCCAATTGACAATTAAATTGTACACTTATAATTGATCATAAAAAACAGAATTCCTAATGACTTGAACTTGATACCTTCACTGTTTACATTACGCGGGGTTACAAAACGATAAAAACAAATTCACTGATCACTGTTTACTGTTATGGAAATAACACACAAACCAAAGAGTAGACGGTCATTTTTACGACATGCCGTGTGACGTTACCGTCACCTGTATTCACGATAAATATGTTAGTATGTTTGTTATTCAAAGTACATATTTATCTCAAGTTAGTGATGAATTTAAATTGACTCGTACAATCAACTAATAGTTCCTCTTCCAATGTGGAGGTTTGATTAGGTAATTAAAGAAACTGGTGTTAAAGTGATGAAAAACGTTCGGTGACCCCTTATTATTATTGTTTAATTCGTTTGTTCATGCAACTGCGCACATTATATTACATTTTAAGCAATATCTATGGAATGTGTGTCAGTGAAAACTCTTGATGAATATGCGAATAATAATGATAATATTGCCGTTTTTGTTCAAGATGAGCTTACTGAAATTTTTTGTTCTAACAATGTCATTAATTTTCAATGTATAGACTTGCTATACATCCCCGTAAGTGATTAAATGTATCTGAAGGGATTCTGAGTTTATTCTTTGAATGTGCGCGCTTAATTTAAGTAGACCAAATCAGTCAAAAATAGCGTAATTCTCCGACGCCAGAATTCTAAGGATTGTTTATAACTCTGTAAGTCGTTTATTGACCCCCAAATTGTCTTACATTTTGGGATTTAAGACAAAATAAACTAAAATATACACGAATTAAAAAATATTATATTTTTTTGTCACATCTCTCATCAAAATTTATGATATCTACCTTTGGGTTAGGAATTGAAGTAACTATTTTCATTCTTCTTGAACGAGGGCGTTACAATATTCCTGGTTGTGCCCTTTATATCCTTTCAGGTAAGTACTTTATCAATTGATAAAAATATCTCTATTTGCAATTATAAGGTCAATGTTTTCATCCTTCACTTCTTCAGATGTGTAGAGGTTTTTGTGGGAAAACTTCACATGCTGAATGATGTCATTTCTTGAGGTACTTTGCTTTCCTCATTGCATTTAGTAGTGACTTTATACAGAAATGAGTAAGTGTTCTGTGCCATGTTTCATTATATTTGAACAGACGAGGAAATAACGTATTTATCTTGACGTGAATGGTGTAGAATAAAAAATATTTGAAATGATGATGCGACTGTGACACATACATCGGGTGGCCATATTAATAAAATAAATAAGTTAATTAGCTGTTGGGAGAATAATTTTCATGAATATTGTGTGTCGATTAATTCTGAAATCTTAAACAAAATATAGGAAATCATCTCAGCAACAGATACATAATTTCCATAATAATTTCTGACAATTATTAAGAAAGCTACCTCTTATCAAAGAACACATATACAACATACCGATTAGATTTAACATGGCCATCAATGAGACATTGGACCCGAGTGTCCATCCTTCAGTCCCAGCCGAACACTGCGCCTTCTACCCTGGTCCCACGAGTTCATGGGTTATCACAGAGATCCCAGGGCAGGTTTCTCCGTGTTTCTCAACAAACAAGTACAATGCAGTTAGATATGTTTCCAGTTCGAGTGGAGCCCGAAAATTGCGAACATTGTAAAAAATATTCACTCTGTGATTTGAAATCACCCATAATGCAGCTAGAAAGTGTAGAATGCTCTTAGAAAGTTTAGAATGCACTTTCGATTTTGACTCAATTCCGAAAAACGTTCGAAATAGAATACTTAGAATATCCAAGGGATTTACTTTAGATTAGTTTACTTAGCTTTCTTTCCACTTCAAATGTAGCTGGCACATGTTTAAAAGTGTTCACAATTGTACGCGATTGAATTTGAATAGGAAACACTCAGTATTGGCTTAACAAGTTTAAAATGCACTTTAAATATCCAGGAATCTCTAGGAATTTTCATTCCGAAGGCTTTCCAGCTCGTTCGTCTCTATTTGGAAGGCAATGGTTTACAGTATTTCATTGGACCGTTTTGTTTGCAAGAATTTATTTTATGAGGGCTTCGTTGGTGTTTTGAAGTTAAATATACAAGTGTTGAAGATTATGATATTTTCATTACATTTACAAAATCAATTTAACAGAGGTACTTTAGAAAATGAAATTTAGTTTACCAGATGTTATTATCATTATTTATCTTAAAATGTTTGTTGTATTTGGTAATGTATGCAAATAGTTGTCGTAATGTGTAAAACTAGTCTTTAAACGGTTTTAACTGACATATAAATTATTTTAAATGTATTAGATGGGATGAAATAAAACATTATCCACATAACCATGTTAATGATGAATCTTACATGCACATATGAAATTGTATTTGTTGACAAGGAAAAAGGGGAGAACACTCTCTAAGGAGGCAAACTCTTTTCTAGATAACCACTTCTTATTATTTATACATACAACGTTTCTTAGTTTATGCTGAAAAATACCAAAATGGGATACATATAAAGTTATACAGTTCGGCTCAGAAACACACATCGATTTTAACCTTTTAATACCTTGAAGTCTAGAAGATCAAGACTAATATACCTAAACTGTCTTTGTCATTTTCTTAGGCATCCGATGCCATATCAATAGAAAGCTACACAAATGTATGTTGGAAAAATCTGCCGAAATTTTGGACTGATGGAGATATTACAATGCTTGCTGTTTTCTGTTTGTCTGTCAGCTCTGTTAATGCAAAGCAACGATAACAATTATGAGAAAATGCAATCACACAGATTGAAATACATGAAACTGTGAGGAAAGATGTGGTAGTAATTGCTGTTAAAGTGAAAACTGCAACGTCAATTAAATATACATATAGAAAAAGGAATTGAAAAATTGGTTTATGGTTTTGTGTTTTATGTTAAATCTATTTTGCAATTGGTTAAAACAAGATCTTTGTCATATTTAGGGGGAAATAAAAAGTCATTACCACCAGTCGATAAGATGCATACATCAAGAAAACAAGCAGTTTGATTTCCGTTTGGAAAACTATTTTTACTCTTTCACAATATTTCGCAATTGAATTCCTCAAATACATTTGAGTTGACGATACTGCCAGGTTAACTTGAAATGTATGTATTTAAGTGTACCCATCAATGAGAGAGAAGTCGTCTCCACATCTACCGGGAATATGTGCATATCTACACCACGGGCAAAGAAAACAATACCATACAAAATACAATGTATCTCAATCCGAGAGAATTCGACTGAGTTAACGAATTTTCAGAAGACAGCTAAACTAATTCGAGAGTTCAAACATTATCTGTTAATATTTCTGAGAAACACACGTTTTACGAACTCGTCAACTAGAAGAGATAGGAGAGTCGAAAAGAGCTTTTTGGTTTGTTTCATGACGTCCTACCGTAATGATGTGACACATTTAAGACCAGAAGGTACATTAATTACGTCAACAACATCTGATATTAACATAATTTCGAGATTTCATAACATTTTATCTTAAATAATAAACATTATATCCAGAAAAAACTCTTTGATATAACAATTTAATTAAGCACACACTATGTGTTTGGACTCATATACCTTCTATGTATCATACTGTCATGAAATATATCCTCATCAAAGACGTTTAATATCACCTTTATGCGCCACAAATATTTTGTGTTTGATTCTGATGAAAATTTGATCTCATCACAGACGTTTAATATCACCTTTATGAGCCAGAAAAAGTTTGTGTTTGATTCTGATGAAAATTTGATCTCGTTTTTTGTGCCCTTCGGTGTAAAGGGAAATTGCGCCTTAGCACACGGTGTTTAGGTAGAAAGAGATTATTAAGCAAGTGTGTTTAGTTTAGTTAATTTAAATGGACAGCTAGATGAGATTTGCCAGTTTTAGTTGAATACGGTGATATCTAAAAAAACAACAACAGATGGGTAAATCTGCGTTACATCAAGCGTGGTCAGCTTGTAAATAATATTGCAATATAGGAGGAGATTTTGATCTGTCATGTCGTTTATTCAACAATCACTAATTTGCTATGCCCAAAAGAGACAGTATTTACCTTATTTAATCTAAGTTTTTCAAGCTTGCAATTGTCACTCCATAGACATAGTCTTCTCTCTGCGAGTCAAACGATGAACCGTTTTGCAGGTGGTTCACGCTCACCAAACTCGAATTTTTAGATCAGCGGGCTGTTTCATTTCGTCCCTAGTTGTAGTCATAAATGATTTACTACTTTTTTGTTTGTGATGTCTGTGAATGTCTGAAAGTCATGAAGACCCATTGTTTGTATCCTGATTATTAGGTATTCAAGACGTATGTCTGGAAGACCTATTATTCTTATCCAGATTTTTTTGTTATTATTTGTACGTTTTTTGTGATGCGGATTCTGATATAACGGCCGGACCGCTTTGCATGAAATTTTCAGGGCTGAAAGCCTTTGACAAAAACTAGCCCTGTACGTCAGCCGAATTTTGATTTTCGACATCTTTCTTGAGTTATCTCCCCTTGAAGTCAAAACTTTAAACCTTAATAGCTCGAAAACTAATCAATATATTTTATTAAAACTTTCACCAAAATGTGGGCAACAACATTCCCAATTGGTTAGGCCTATGGCGGTTTTCTGCCGTTATAATAGATTTTTTGTTATTTCGAAAAAACGGAAAATTTGGTGACCTTTCGCAGTTTTGAGGGTACGCGTCTTCAAACATCTTCTCCTACATCACGACAATACATACAGCTATGTGTGATAGCTCATCTAAAAGCTTAATGAATGTACAAAAAAGTGATCATGCCCGAATATCGAATTTCGACCTCAAATTTCAGGAATATGCCCTTGAATATGGACCTTTTTGAAAAGGGCGTTTTTCGGCTCCATGTTCAAAGGGGCATAACTCTGTTATGAAGTTATGTCAAAGTTACTGATTGCTGTCTCTTTCATATAACTAGTTAAACAATTCCATAATATATCATTATCATGTAAAAGTTGATAGTATCGACACAATTTGGACGTATTCCCAAAAAAGTAAAATTCTCTGATTTTGAGACTTTTTGAGGGGTATCACTTTGGAGAGTTATCGATTGTAAACCACTGAAGGAAAATTATGTTTAATACCTAATGTTGAAGCAAACATGTCCTTTATTAAGAACAATAAATGTCAAACTTTTATCTGTCATACATTACGTGTGACAAATCATAGAATCGCCATTTTCAGCAAAGTTAAAAAAATCACGGGTGCTTAATTAATGAAGATAATTCAATTATAGTTACACCTTCGGATGCACACATTAAAGAACAACAACTTTTCCGTTGAACCCTTTCATCAAAAACTTGATAGTTAAGCTCCAAATATCACAAACGTTCTCAAGGGGTCAAAATTTAAACATTTGAATATTTTCTTGAATATTCAGGAAAACATAACTCATTAATTATGTATGCAATCTAAATGATGATTACATCTTCTTAAGAGAAAATTAATGCACAATATGTTCTATGTTGCAACTTAGTATGAAAATATTAACAATTTTGTCTTAATCGTGTGAAAGGTCATGTAGGGGTCCATTAATAAGCGAGTGTTCCATTTTCAGAGGGCCATTGTCTTTTGAGATTTTTTTGTAAAAAACTACTGAAGGTAGAGACATGTTTGATAGCTCATTTTAAAGCAGAGAAACTGATGAATAATCAACATGGAGTTCAAGGTCAAGCAGAAGTATTGAAGACCTAAGTATTGCCTGTGTCAATCCCAGTTGAAATTGATCTTATGTCGTTCAGTTAATAATGAAAACGTATCCCCTGAAACAATAAAAAGAATAGGATGTGATTGCACCCTTATCATATTATTTTTCATTCAGTCACAAACAAACCAACACGGATCCAACTCGTAAAAGTCAAATTCAGAACTAGCGCTAGGTGACCCAGTGATGGGTCCAAGAATCAGTTCACACAGCACACTAGGAGAGTATTTGATGTTGAAGCCAGTACACTTGATATTCTTGCCACATTTTGCCGCACATTCAACTCGTGACGTCACATCCGGTCCAGCAGTGTCGATCGTTGAAGCAGGATAGCGAGAGTTTGTTCTGGCTTCGAAAGAACCACCTGGTTGGAAAAATAAAAGAGTGGAGAGTATGGCACGCTGATCCATGTTTTTGTGTATTGAAAATTTGTTTTGAAACTCACTGTCATTATATGAAAATTCGATGAAAGAACAAAACGCACTGTTCGGCACTGATTTCCTAAAAACTAAAAAACGAATAAATTGGGGAAACGGGTAGGAGACTACATCAAAAGCGCATACCATTGTGTCATTCTCACATAGATTCACAAAGAAGACACAACGTCAATATACGTCAGATGTGTGTAAAGATTCCGTAAAGAAGTTGAATTTTTCTAAGCACAGACCAACGTTTCAGTAGGAATATAGTAATAAGAGGTGAATGACCCGCTCTCCCCTCCATCCTTTGCGAGATATTTGTGTCCGCTTGATTGCAGAAAAACTAATTCAGCCGATGGTCTGACAGCCAAATGATTTGTTAACTTCAATAATTAATATCCCTTCCAATACTATTGATGAGAACATAAGTAAGTGAAACAATTTTTTGGATTGGACACAGTATGAACGTGCAGATTCTAAAGTTGTTATATAGATAGAAACGAGTATATCCTTCGATGTCGAAAGCGGTCTTAAAGGTATCAAATTTGCGGCTCTCAAAACGCCTGTGTATTTTCCCTGGAGTATATCTGATGCGTACTCAGTCGTATCAAATTTGTGAGCTCCAAAACGCCGCTATCTACTTACCTTCTCTCGGCTGGAAATGTCGAGGATTTTTAAAACATGGTGTTAACTTGTCACCCCCATTGTCAACATCGAGTTCTGTTGTTAGTTGATAATCGTCAACATTTAGGTTGAAGCCATATTGTCTAAACCATTGTATCTCGTTATCCGGACAATCAACATGTGTTATTTTCAAGTACCTCGTGCTGCTCTACACTTGAGGCTGCCTTTGCCCCAATTAAACAGATTCTTGAATTTGTATTAGTATTCATGTTTATTAATTTAGAAGCGTGTAACCAACATGTCAGCATAGCCATAAGTACTATGTACCAGGGAATCATACAACCAATTTTGTGAAATGATCAGTTAATGAGATACTGAGTAATTAATAACCGTGGGGTCTACATGATAAAATACGCTGAATCCCGCAATCGCCTTCCAGTGGGATACTCTTTATTCTGCCTAATTGATTTTGGAATTTCCTGCCATGTGCTGTTTTGTGATACATCAGGGTGCGGCGATAAGGGTGACAAGCAGCTCTGTGAAGCCATGAACACGTCATGCCCCGGATTGGACTGTCTGTTAACAAAGTTTAGATAAAATAGCAAAATCGTAAACAAATGTTTTTAGATACCATCAAACTACATTTCAAAGCCTTTGCCCAACAATGTCAAAGCGTAACTGAAAACAAACAGTTTGGCCATTTTGCCATGTTCAATGAACACAACACAGTTTTTTTGTATAATATTTAATTAATACTTTTTCTAATTACAAGAACTGTATATGGTGGCTTTTGCAAACAAGTTTACATATACTAATAAATGTAAACAATAAGTCGTTTTTAAATGTTCCTAGAAATTGTTCCTAGAAATAACATGAATTACATGCATCACCTGTTGTAATTTTTATGAATTATTTGTTGGGTGTATTTTCTTGTCTATTTCCAATATGTGTAATTTCCACGTTTAGAAATTTTACTTTTGATTGTCTGTACCATTAGGCTACTCAATATATACCTATACACCTTTTAACGAGTATGTTATGAAATGTATGTAGCATAAAAACATAATGTTTTCGACCACTCTAGTACCTAATGTTTGTATATACATGTACATAGAGGTTATCATGAGAGTGTGTTTTGGGATGGTCAATATCCTGCATTAGGAATAAACATTGTATTTTGCGAGCCTTGGCGAGCTAAATACATTGTGTTTATTCCTAATGCAGGATATTTACCATCCCAAAACACACGAGCATGATAACTTCTTTATCATACAATGTCACTCTTCATTCATTTTGTGCAAAACAGCATGACAACATTAAGTTCAAAGTTGAACTTTACTGTAAATACGCGTATTGATATATGCAAATGAACTGCGTGCTATTCTCACAGTAAAATGACACAAAATAACGCCTCCTAAATTATACTTTCAGTGAAAGTAATTGTTATTTTTGGCATGATCTTAATTTTAAATGTTTTAATACGTTTTAAAATACATTTTTCAAATGAAAAATAATTAAGGTGAGGACAGCGAATTCGAACTCGCGTCCTTTCGTGTAATCGTGAGTGTAGGGGAGTCCATCTTGAAGGGGCGAGAGTTGCTTCCCTTCCGCCCGGTTGCAAATGGCGACGCACACATCACACGGAGAGCTAAACTGAGTGTTGGCAGCGAATTCTAAAATCTCCTTTACAAAAGTCACATTATAGAACAGTGAAGATTGACGTTCGATAAATGCATATGTAACTCAAACTGCCTTTGTTACCTGTGAGTATGTATGAAGTGTTTACTGTGTAGTTTTCGACTCGCGATGAACATGTTTTGGCAATGCTTGATCATAATAATTGTTTCCGTAATATGCATTGCACTATGTTTGTTTTGTCATTTCTCAAATTAATGTAGATCTATATGAAATGAAGACTGAAGTGTATCTATTTACATGAAGTTATTACGCTATTACAACTGTTACGGTTATTACAGGCGTTCGAAATGTTAATGCTTGTGACGTCATTTTCAAAAGAAGTTCCGTCACTTGACCTCTGTAATTTGCATCTTTATCCGTATATGACCCCAACGGATACCGAAAATATCCGTTGCCTTCATCCTGCCGAGAACACCATCCATTGTATGATAATATTATTTATCTCACCTTTGTTATTTCACAAGCTTATTTCCGTGTAGATATGTATCCAATATTGAGTTACTGTATAAATCATTTTTTTCTGTTTCATCATTAGATCCACTGAGAGATTCTGCATTGCCAAACTATCCTACATTTTTGAAATCATTGTCATGTCAACGAATAGCCCGTCCTAATATCCGCACTTGTAAAATATATCAAAATGAAGTAAACAAACCATATGGGTAGTGACATAATAACACATCGTGCGGTGATCGGATCATTCAATTGTTTCACGTGCTCTAGTAACAATAAGAAATGTCTAAAATTCAATATTTTACTTTGCAACAAAAACCTACTTTTCAGGTTCCTGTGTAATGAAACTGGAGCGATGTGTAATTTGCTATTGTTAGAAATGAAAGCCTGTTGCGTGCTCATCTTTCTGTATCTACTTCAATCACAAGTAACTAATGTCAATATCACCTTGATTATCCTTTTGTTACTTCAGCTTGCTGGGGACGTCGAGTCTAACCCAGGTCCTATTGATCATGAAAAAACTTATTGTCAATTTTTCACTTAAATGCTAGGAGTATTCGTACTAAACAAACGCATTTATCAGAACACGTATCTGAATATCATACACTAAGTTTCACATGAAACATTAGAATGGGAAAACTTTCACGACCCAATACATAGAGACAGAACTGCGTTTGGGGGAGGTGTAATGATATATATTTCTCAACAGTTATCATTTGAAAGACTCCATGATCTCGAAAATATATTTGATGAGTCGATATGGGTTAAGATTTTTCTTCCTAAAAAACCTTTGATATTATGCACAGCATAAAGACCTGAAAGTAAGACAGCCAACTTTTGGGGTAAATTTGACACTAGTATTGATGGTGCTTTAGATATTTCAAATAAGATTACCGTTGTCGGGGATCTAAATGAAAATTTATTTTCCCTCTCCAAATTGAATTTAACAGACATCCTACTGAGAAATAACTTACGCAACATCATAACAGAACCAACAAGGGTAACCAAGACAACCAGCACACTTCTAGATCCAATTATAGTCAGTGATGACGTTGACATTGTAGAAAGTGGTGTTGTTGAGTTTGATGGAACTATAAGCGATCACAAAGGAACATTTGTCAGCATTGACGTGCATATGTCAACTAAGATTGCAATGCATATCGTAGAAAGGTTTTGTATTACAAAGATGGTGATTATAATAAGCTGAATGGACTTATTTACAATACGGATTGGTTATCAATGTTTAGTGACTGTTCGAATATTGACGATGCTTGCTGTGTATTTATGAACGTTTTAATACCTATGTCAAACAATGTATTCCTTCTAAACTGTGATAATTAGACCTAATGACAAACCGTGGTATATGACTCAAACATTCGTGGTGAAAGTAGGAAGCGGGATCGAATAAGAAAAAATACAAAGAGAACTCAGAATGACCCTGACGTTATAAAGTACAAAAAACACCGTCAAAGTTAACAACATGGAATGTTATGCGAGAGAACATTTTTATGCGAACTTTGATGAATTTCTATTTGAACTCAATGGCGAAAATATTCATCATACTGGAAAATGTTGCGCAGTTTGATAAAGACGTCTTGCTTCCTCCATTCCCGCTTTAAAGCGAAATGTTAATGAAGAATGCCCGTAAGCATTTTCTGATGTTGATAAAGCTAACATGTTAAATGAATGTTTCGAGTCAATATCTAATCTGAAAGATGCAGATAGTACTGATCTACCACAGTTCGCCAAGCGTACAGATGCTACATTAGAGATCATCAAAATAGAAGAGAAAGAAGTTTCAGATGTCATTAAATGTTTAATTCTAAAGAAAGCTGCTTGACCACACCAAATAAGTCATCAGTTACTGAGAAAAACGGTTAACTCTATAAGTTCAGTCCTATGTTTATTGTTTAACATGTCTCTTGCGGTGTTTCACTGTCGCTGGTTTCCAATACAGCAGCTTGTGTTGTTGATCCATCTGTAACATCATCTTTTGTGTCTGGGACCGGTGTTGCACTGTCGCTGGTTTCCAATACAGCAGCTTGTGTTGTTGATTCATCTGTAACATTATCTTTTATGTCTGGTACCGGTGTTGCACTGTCGCTGGTTTCCAATACAGCAGCTTATGTTGTTGATTCATATATAACATCATCTTTGGTGTCTGATACAGGTGTCGTATTGTCCCTGGTTTCCAATACAGCAGCTTTAGTTGTCGATACATTAAACAACCCTGTTGTTTCCACAGCAAGTAGTATGTCTTCACCATCATAAAATATTTCGTCATTTGACTTTTACAGGGCTTACGAACATTTTGACAGTTATCTTGGAATTGTTAATGTCACTGGTTGCAGACTAAATTTTGAATCTTGGTGTATGTGTTCGTATTCGTAGATAACATAAAATTAACATACGTTATTCTATGAAATATTTGATATGTTCGAGTATATCATACACACATGTTGATATTGTTATATACATAAATAGATCAATTCAGTTTACCTAGTACGTCATATTTACATATTTAGACAATAATACATTGAATCTGAGCAAAGTGTGTTCACGCAGACATGATGTTTCATAAACAAATATTTGGCTTTAATACGTTCCAACTCACCACATGTACTGTTCACAGTGCAACTAAATTCACTCAGCTTGCATATTGATCCCCAATCACCAAATATATCATAATTACTAGTTTCCAGTTAAAATTGACTAACATCATTATGCATGTGCAGATCCCGAAACTGCAAGTCCCATTTACATGTAGTTATATGACCTATTAAACATTATCAACTCAATTTTTTCTTTTTGTCAGTTATAAATAAGATCCCAAAATTACGTTTGACTCATTGACGTGCGCCACACGCTGTGCATTGTCCGGTTTTCGATCAGAAATCGATACGTTTATCTTTATATTGTCGGCATACTGAGTCGACTATCATCAAAATGGTAGTTTTCGGTAACAGTTGTTACTTCTCGATAAAGTAACACCATTTATAACGTTTGCAATATGTGACCCCCCAACAACACAATGGATGTACCTTTAACGATTCTGTGAAATCAGGTGAGGAGGTATCTCAGCTGGGGTGTAGAGCATTAGGTGTGACTATTGACCCAAAGAGACTATTGCGATAGCGATAGTCTATTGCCACTTACTATTGCGATAGCGATAGACTATTGTAACTCACTATTGCAATAACTATTGTGATAGGGTTTTTTGGTACAAATACGCAATACTCAGCTAGATTCCTTATAGGTTTTAGTAGAAATGTTTAAATGATGTAAGGACTATGGAACCAAAATCAGTAAAGAAATCATAAATGAAAAGACTTTTTGTCATTTTGCTATTTCCTATCTCAACTTCTTACCTTTTGACATTCTAAAATGAAAAATCTTGAAGTAAATGCAGTGAGGCTTGGGGAAATCATTCATAATTAAGGGAAATTTAATAGTTTCGATAGTATCGATAGTTAACCTTACTATTGCGATAGCGATAGTTTTCTTGTAAATACTATCGATATAGTACTATTGCCAAGCCAACTATTGCATGGCTAGTTCAATGTATTGTTACACCCCTATAGAGCATGTAATAATTGTGTTATTGTTATCGTTTAAATATCACATTTTGCATTTGCAAGAAGCTAATAATGCAGTTTATGGCATACAAATTATCATTATTATAAATATATAAAATATATTCGAGAAATGGAACAAAACTTACCTTTGAGAATAAAAGAAACTGAAATAAACAAACAGTTTCCGTCACCTTTTGAAGTCAAGGGTGTTAAAGTTTCCAATAAACGTTTAGGAATATCTTCTGGCAATAATGCGAGAGATAGCAAGTCTACATTCCCCTTGTTATTTGGTGAATCACACTCTTGCAACTGTACATTCGAAATCAAAGTACTGTACACTTTTTTCACTTCCTTTGTGTTTTTATCATGAATTAATCTTTTCAATTCCATGACGGCCTGTAAAAAAGGAAATAAACAGCTATTTAATATTTCTTTTACATACACTGTAACATAATTCATTTAAAAAATAAAGTTTACAATTGTCTTTATTAAATCTTATGTTATGATAGGTATGATTTGATATATGAAAACTTGTATTCAAATATAATGATTATGGTCTTACCTTATAGAGCAATTCAAAGGTGGTCTATCCGTGGCAGGAGCGTGTGACAGAAAAAGCCAAATCAAAACAATACGTAAACTTCCGTTGTGGAGAAAAGTCCGGACATTTACAGTGTCGCCCTAATGACCGGTGATGCCAAAACGACACATTGAAATTTGTGTTAATATTATTCACACACTGTAATAAATACCCTAATGTGGAAACGTGCGATGTGTCATCATACCCGAGAGAAGCCATTCCGGTTATTGCGTTATCTGATAACATGTGTTTAGTTTAGTTGCAGAAATGCTCAAGCAGGGTGATTTGCAGATGTATAAGTGAAGGGAGAGCCTAACCGTAATTCCCCTTATCTCTTCCACTGAAAAATACGTAGCATTACGCATTTAGGAAATTGGTGATGTGTTTTTCTGTATGCTAAACCACGGCAATGGGACGGTAAAAGTATACTGCAAAACAGTACCGGCAGTCGAAAGGACGTCTAATAACTACTTGTCAATTATCATATAACATAAGGTCGCCATTACAGCAAAGGAAAGAAACATTGCAGCCTGGTATGATTTGAAAGAAGAGAAGAAAAAAATAACATACATCTGCACATTAATATTCAGTAAAATCATTATAAAAGTATGCTATAGCAAAACCAACGAAAACATACATGGTTCAACAATCGTCGTCGGTGTGCCAAAGACTTGCAACTCGCAGAATTGCATCTCAGTTATTGGTTGAGAAATACGGAGAAATCTTCCCTGGACTGCAGCTTCACAATGGAGGGTCTCTGTGACACCCGCTGAACTCATGGGACCAGGGTAGGAGGCGCAGTGTTGTGCTGGGACTGAAGGGTCGACACTCGGGTCTGTGTCGAACACGTCCAGGGAGAAGTCAGCTATACGTCCGGCTGGATGTTGAAATGAATGTATAATATTGTTGTAATATCGAGTGTGTTTATATAACACATTAATTCTATCAACAAGGTACGGTCGAAGGTAAGGAGCGATGCATATTATTTTTCTGAGGCATGTGCTCTGTTCAACACCCAGATCATTTACTTCAAGACCCGTTCCATGTCATCACCATTATGTGCCAGTATGTTGTAGTATTCCGATCCCCGATGTTGATTTGTGATAAGGTTCATTTCTATTCAAATGTATGGTCTGCGGGCTGGGCTTAATTGGCTGGATTGTTTGGTGAACCGTTCATTTGATGACGGCACCCCCCTTTAACCATAGATGCTGATTATATAACAGGAGTTTTGAATGGACCGTCGCTTTCTAAAATTATAAAATGGTCTTGAGTGTTCAGATAAGGCTTGGAAAGTGTGACATGACATGTGCGGATTTCCTTGTACATAAAGATGACAGCTCGTTAGGAAATGGAAACAGAGATGGTATGTTTTTCTATGAACCTTGTTGTACACCATGACGTTGACATTAACCAGTATCACAGACCTAAATTACAATAATTAAAGTCCGTACCAGCACTGCGATAATATAATGGTGTGTGCATAGATTAAATTAAATATGTGTGTATTGACTGAGGGTAAATATAACTTACGACAACAATCCCCTCGATTAGTAACCAGAACTGTATCAACAGTCATGACGTCTCCAAAGTCAACCTGCCACCAGCATCCCATTGGTCCGGCCAATGACACGATGTAAACACATGGTGTAACGAACCAATTTGTATTTGTACTGCCATCGTTTCCTGTAGTTGGAGAATTTCCGTCACTGGTTAAAACTGGTTTGTTCAGCGCAATGTTTGTCTCTGAAACACAAGGACAGAGATGGAAACTGACAGGGAGTAGGTCTTTAAGGCACTTAGAAGTGGAATACATAAGAACAGGAATTTTTTTCTGGATAACAACTTCTTTAATGTGAAAATACACGACGTTTCGGAGTATATGCTCACTCTTCAGACAGGGAGGACACGTGTCTTAATCATGAAAATGTATTTATGTTTGTCTCATCATGGGATATTTAGAGTCAAATTCAAGGAATGTTGATAATCTTTTTTTAACCACGGCAGGAAACCGAATGAGGTTTGTGCAGTCTTGCAGTATGTGCCTCCGTAAAGGGGTGGGTACCTTTAGTCAGAAATTAACTCCTCCCACAGGAATGAATATGTTTGAAACTGTACACATAGGATGAACAGAAGTGATACGAATGTACTTTTATCAGGCGAATCACATGAATTTCTTTTCAGAGTTATATATGGCCCTTAGACTGACAATACTGGTTTTCTTAAATGAACCATTCCCATTGTTTATCATCATTCCTCTGAAACTATAAATATATGTCTTGTATTAGACTCGTCCTGAAAAAATTAAGAGAGCAAAATATGACGTTATTTGTTCCCAATCTAAAAAAAATGCCTTTCTATCGCATTCAACATTGCGAGATGTGCCAAGTTATATCTATCAGAGGAGTACTTAATGCAAAAATAGCTTAACTATAAGTTGCTGGACCTCGTTTGTAGTCTAATAGGTCCGATGTTGTTACAGTCATTTCGAACCCTGCAAAGGACTCGTCCCGAAAAAAGTACGATAATTTGTACTATTTCAGGAGGTTGTTGTCTTGGATACTCATCACCGGTGCGCAGTTCAGAAATGGATTCACTTATTATTTCGAGAGGTATGATGTTTTGATAATAGCTCTTGACCTTCTTATTTGATAATTGTGATCTTGCATGGTTCTCAATTTTGATATGTCTTTTTAGGTCTTCAAGACGAAAGTATGAAGACCTATTGTTTTTATCCAGATTATTATTAGGTCTTCAAGACGAAAGTCTGGAAGACCTATTATTATTATCCGTTTTTTTCTTCTTCTTATTATGTGTACGCTTTTTGTGCGCCCGATTCTAGAGCAACGGCTTGGTCGATTTGCATGATATTTACAGGGAGTATAGACTGTGACAAAAACTATGAAATTTCGTGATTTTGAGAACTTTTGAGAGGCATGTTCTTTGAAGAACTTTCGATCGTAAACCACTGAAGATATAAACATATTTAATGGCTTATTTTGAAGAAAAAAATAATTTATTAAGGACAATAATGTTAAAGCATGTATCTATCATAGTTTACGCGTGACAAGTCATAGAAGATGCGTAACTTATTTGGATATCTAACAATAAAGATTAACAATAAAGATACAATAGAAATACAATGAGGTTACACATGTATTCCACAAACTGCAAATGTCTAATAATGTTTTAATGTGTATGTTGATTTGGTAAGTGAATGACGAAACCATAACATTAACATAATCCAGATGTACATAAAGAGTTCAAAAGGTATTTAAGAAATAGATTTCATAATGTGTTTGTTCACTGGCTTATAAACGGTTTGAAAGGTGCAAGTTAAACTGGTATAAATGCCGGAGCTTGTCGACGGCATTTATACTACAGTTTAACTTGAACTTTCAAACCGTTTATAAGCCAGTGAACAAACACATTAATGATTCTATGTCTTATAAATTCAAACTTTGCAATTTAAGCGATTTCTAATCAGTAAATATATTTGATACAATACATTCTCATAAACATAAGATTGACAGCTGAAAAGGATAACCCTCACACTCTGACGTTTACAAAAAATAACCCACGGTACTATTTTAAAACTATTTTTTAAAAACGTTACAACGTGAATTCTAATTGTAGTTTGATTGAAAGTTTGATTAAAACAGCATGTTATAACCAAAAATTAAATACTTTAATCATATTTCCTGTGAACTATGTTTTGCATGTGGTGACACATAAGTGATGCGGTATTATTGTGGGCGGAGCTTAGCACCTGATCTAAGACAATACTTAACATTTGTTTTATCATGCACTGTGCATTTCTTGGCGAGATTTGCACTGTGCATTTCTTGGAAAGAAATTTTATATATATTTATGAAGATGTCCAACTTTGACGAAATTATTATCACACTCTTTAATATAAAAATGTCTTTACAATATCAGACTCGCCGCTAATGGCTGCAATACTGCCGAAGCTCACTCACTCACTCACAATATCAGTATCATGGACCTGTGTTCCCGTTACGAAATAAACATCTTATCACTGACAAAAATAAATATACAGTGTTTAAGGTGCGGGTTTAATTAACCATTACATATTGTTTTTATAATGACATGTCAGTAGAACTTGATAGGTGCTTCTCGGTTTACCCGTCCTTCATATATATTGACACAAAGAGATCTCCGTTGGCAGGCTCTGTTAGAATGGTTAGAATGATAACCAAACTTTCATAATTTGAAGTCTATAAGAATATTAACTATTTGATTAATGACATGTTGCTTTCTTGCATGAAATGGTGGATAATTCTACTTACCACTCGACTGGACTTGATTTACTTTTGTGCCTGAAAATATATCACGATTTAGATCAAGACATAGACAAGACAAGCGAAGGTTAGCTTCTCATAACAATGTGAACCTCATAAACATCAACTCTCAACAAAATCAAATATCAATATCAAGTATCAAACTTTAAACTTGTTAAACTTCTATCAAAGGCATCAACACGAATACACGAAGGGATTATTGGTACGTTAATGGACTTATTCTATTAACAAGAATATAGACCGATGGTTTGCAGTATAATTCACTCGCCTGGTTTCACATATTTCATAGAAGAGAAGAAATAAAGGACGATGGTTAGACACAAACTACTCTTCTTGCTCTCCATCTCGTTGTAAGAACCTGTATGCCAATTTTCGTATTGATTGAACTCCGCAGTTCCTAGTTACTTCAGAAGAGTTGTGTTTATTTTACGCATGTTGTGACGACAGCCAGTTAAATGCAAAGTATTTTTTTTACACTGAAAAACAATTGGATGCCAAACATCCTTACGGGGTAGACGGTACAATAATTCAACAATGGTTTTGTTTGCTCATAACAAATAGATAAGTTGACTGAGTGAAAATGTACTGTGATATCTGTCTGAGTCGTGTGTACAATGACTATTGATTGTATGATGAATAACAGATGGTAATGTGAGTTCTAATGTTTAACAATTTATTCTCTTTTTCCTAGATCGATGTGGACTATTTTTCATGGTTGTCTCTTATCGTCTATGGTAGCTTGTCATACATACGAGTGTATTGTGTGCATGTACGGGAAAAGACAAAGATATATACACATTTTCTCTCTCACTATGGGCTAGGTGTTTCATTTTTAACTACAGCTGCGTACCAAAAGTTTGTTCACCTACTTTTGTATTTCAGTGCACACATCATGTAAGTTGTCATGCCTTTGAAGCAAAGTATCAACATGAAAACAAGACCAATCATTTTGCTTTTTTTCAATAAAAGTAAGGGTTGAGTGTTCAATAACAATCTGTTTGATACCTCATAGTAAACAGTTACAGTTTTGGCAGCTCTTTGAGGTGACCAGGGGTCAATATGTTCCAAACTACAGTTTATATTTTCTTCTCTTTCTTTCTTCGTTGTTTTCCTCTTATGCTAATTCAATGTATTTGTTATGAAATTGTTCTTATTTAGTCGGTATGAGACATTTTAAGATACCGTGTAATGCATATTTCTCAAGAATCACAGATTATTACATATTATTAGATATCGGAATTAATTGAGCATAAAATCGAGACAATATACACTTGCTATTGATTATCAAGACGATTTTAAATCCCCCATTTTAACAATGCCGTGATCAGCGCCGGGATCCGTTTGAAGACAATCATTGAAGCGTGTTATCACCACTTTAGCTTGATAGAGGGTTTATTTCACTGATAGAACCGAGTATCTCACTCCAAATTATGTAATAAATGATGATAATCACTGCCACTAGATGAATGATGATGTGTGTTAATTCGGCAAAAACACATATGCAAAATTATGTTATTGTCATCTGAAGAATTACCTTGTTGGATATCAAATCATTCGATAATTTAAGTTGTATTATTGAAGATTTGATAGTGTAATTAACAACCCAAATGTTGCGAAATTACGTTGAATTATGACTATCACCGATAATGTGATTACTCCAGTGACGTCAAAGGAATCATCGATTCAGGGACCACACCCCTACAGATTTTCATTCTGGTCGCCGGGGCTAAATTAGGCGTTTTCAAAAAAAAATACTGTATATCAGTAGTTTATGGGCCGATCTCAGAAATTAAAAATCGAGTAATTGTCAAATTTACACCCGATTTTAATGAATCCGAATGTGACCATATGTCATTACATCTATCCTTTAATCGAAAATAAATGAAATTTTAATTTTCCGAATTTGACTCCTTCTGTCTATTTCATTATGCCAAATTTCATGAACACGCACAACATTACATGACATTTATTGATGATATGTTTCATAGTAGTTCTTTTATTCGTGAAAAACTTGGTGAGGCGAGAGGTATGTGACAGACTCAGCGAACGTTACTCGTTGTATCACTTCGCGTTGAAATAACGACAAAACTTGCGTTCTTCAATGTCTTAGAAATGTTTACTTGACTAGATGGTACCGTAACATATTTTTGGTCATAAATTTATAACCATTCACACTGATTTATTTTTGTAAAACATTGTCCTGTTTTATTTTGTCTTATTTCAGTCGAATTATTTTCTCACTGCGTTTACCTTGAACTTATAGCGGGGAGTTGTTAGGATTATGACAATCAAGTCCGCTCTAACCTTTCAATGTCACGTTTTAAATTGTTTTACGCAGATTCAAGTTATATAATAAAAAAGACTATTTCATAAGTTGTGCCGAATATCAGTTCTATCTCATCTCCTGGATTGAGAAAGTGACATATATCTTTCTCACTCAAATCGATGAGATAGAAATGATATTCGGCAAAAACAATGAAATAGTCTCTATGTACTTATTATATTATATATTATTATATTTATAATGAAATACTGAGATTTATCAGTGAAATAAACTATCTATCAAGCAACAGTGAAAATAACTTATATTTTCACTGCGACCAGTGACTGATATAATTTGACGTCATAAAACAATGGTCTGACACAGCGAATTAGCGTATGACGTCATAGTGTTACTGTGGTGACGGGCTGTTCCTAGCGGCCGATCGGCGTGAAAACGACACTTTTCGGACGTTATTGCAAGGATAACATCATATAATAAATAGAATATCCGTCGGTTCTTGACAAATACTATGTTTATCTCATCTCGTGAGGTAGAAAAGTTGTATATAATAGTATATAACCTTTCTACTTCACTCGATGAGATAAACATGGTATGTTTTAAGAAAAGACAGATATCCTCTATATATTGCCATTACGAGTATACAACGACACAATATAAATACAAGTCTAATCCATGGTGTCATAGAAGTTATTATTAAATTATTATTTAGGAAGATTTTATATTTTAAATTCAACAAGTGAAACTGAGAGAAATATTTACAGATAGCCAGGGAACGATATTGTATTTATAAGCTATGCGGCAAAGCGAACAGGAAGATAAACGAGATCTTACGAGAGTTTATCGTATGGTGTCAACGAGTCCCACAGAATACGCTTCAGTGCTAGGTTATAGACAAAGGATAATCATATAATTAATAGGGTAATTAATGATGAAATAATGAGAGAATATGATTTTAAAACTGCAAAATGAAACATGTTTGTTATTAGAAACAGAGTTTGTTAAGTTAGTTAAATACGGGATGAACTTAATACGTGCAATTTCACAATAACATAATGGCGAATCTGAGAACCAGAGAGCCGCGCCAATGGTGCAAGTCTCGAAGGTGTCAGAAGATATGATAAGAGGATCGAGAGAAAAACCCCAAGTTTGAGGGACGGACTTTAGGGTTATAATTAAAATGGAAAAGTTGAAGAGAGAGAGAGAGTTAGTTAGACAAGAATAGTTGGACAATAGAAAGTTAGACAGGGAGAATTGTAGAGTAGGCAACGCTAGTTGTGTACGGATTTACCCTTATAGTGAGACGCATCCGAAACCTAAATCCAGTCACTCACTAGCGATGAGAGAAAAGCCGCTAGTGAAGTCCTTCCGATAGCTAAGGTAAGTGAATCACCAGAAACACATAACTCACAACACGTCAGACGACGAGACGCTTAAGTGAGAAACGCGTAAGACGAGACGACGAAGGCTATCGGAGGGTCCACACTACCGGAGGGTACGACTATCAAAGGAGAGTCAGATATCGAACGCCCTCCAACAAAGTGTCCGATAATCAGAGGCCCTAACACCGGAAGGTCCGACTATCGGAAGACCCGACTATCGGAGGCGCCGAAATTCGAGACACTAGTGTAAGGTCAACCAAAAGCAAACGCCGGACTATCGGAAGAAACAACTAACACTAGGGACGCAAGACTGTCGGAAGGTACGAACAAAAGCCGCACCAACCACCCAGCTCACGAGAAAAGGTGAGTGAATTAACCGATCCAGGCTGCACGTGTAGAAAGCAACGTAGAGCGAGCAGGTAGGGCCCAGCCTAGAACATGTAACCAAGCCACTAAATACAACACAAACAACAAACAGTCTGCCTAGGGCAAACTGTTTATAGACGAAAGGGGATTAAGATCGACGAAGAATCTCTGAAATAAATAAGCAACAATGAGGTTAGATAAGTAGCGAAACAACGCATGCCGACTGGGAGAACAAACAGGTTTCGCTACTCTTTTATACCAAACAGTGTTCGTTCGTACAATGACCTATTTATTGAATAATGTCATATTTTTATTTGATCAAGTGAATTGTGAGTGTGACTAACTCGGATGTGTTCATGTTAATTAGTCAAATTCTATTATGCAAAATAATATTATCATGTATATTTTGTTTGCGATGTGTGTTTGAAACTGGAGAACTGTATATATGATGTAAAACAAATTTCCCTTGGGACAATAAAGACATTATCTTATCTTATCTTATCTTAAAGTCGAGAGCGAAAACAAGCATGTCTGCTTGGCTCAACAACTGAGAGGACAGTGAAGGTTCATGGGAGTATGTCATGAGACCACCAAGTGACCGCCCTCGAGTAGGGATTTTACGCATTCCTACTCTCCTTCTTCGAAGTATCGTCTGTGTTAAGGTTGGTTAAGCCAATGCCTAAGAGGAGGCAAAGCATAATAGGTCTAGTCAACAGATAGGTATTTAAATAATAATAGTTATACGAAATAAGATTTAATAACTTTAGTTTACAATAATGCATAATACATATGCTTCACAAAATCCTACGAATGTGTAAAAACCGAGTATATTTAATAGTGAATACAGCTTTTATAAACAGTGAGATAAGCATGAATGTATATAATCTATAGTTTGAACACCATATCGTAAGTGTGATTAAATATGACAGCGTATGTATTACAGACGTTTTTCCAATTATAAAATACTACAACTACTACTACTACTACTACTACTACTACTACTACTACTACTACTACTACTGCTACTAATATTAATAATAATAATAATAATAATAATAATAATAATAATAATAATAATAATAATTTAAACATTTCGTTTCATCTGTTAACATAATTTTAAAATTATTGCGTTATCTCTGTGTCTAAATGTATATATAAGTGTTAAAAGATGTACAAAGTGACGTGTTTCTCTCCGGGTTCTTTTTATAAAAGATTACATGCATCGATATGTAAAAGTGCAATATTCAACATGCATGAATGTTCAAAGTGCATAAAAAATCCAGGTTATCTGGAATACAAAGTCGAATATTAGTATTGACTGCGATTAGAGCTACAAGTAGTATTCAAGTATGCAATACTGAAACTGCATATCACTGACTGATATCATGTAGGTGTGTATTTAGTGTGGTTATTAACAATACGTCTTTACGTATACGTCTACGTCTACGCGTTTACTCTTCTGATCAACATCCAGGAGTCAATGGCATCTTCCAAGAGGTGAATACTTCCCTTTCTAAACAAATATTATCTTTCCTTTTAAAGTTTAGTTTATTTGACTGGGGATGTTACAGCGATTAGTTCACATTAGATGTTTCCAACTAATGGAGGCGGATTTTAGAAAAATAAGTCATTCAGAATTTCATTTTAGTTCTTTATTTTGGAAGAATGACGGATGTAATGTTAATGCTAAGGAAATCAAGTTTGGTAATGCATTTTGAAAGGAAAATGTTTGAATTGAAGTAATATATACAATGTAAGACAACATTCTGAAAATGTAATTCATATGGACATCGGATGTTGACTCGTTACATCCCTATGCTTGTTATGATTGGATTGTTCATGTTTTGTAGTCGCTCTGCAATATATGTCCGAGTGATTAAATCTACACTTGTATAGTAGAGTGTCAAATCATAATTGGGTACAAAACATTCACATGGGGGCAAAATGGATTTACCTGTATAACAAGTTGTAAATCAGATCTATATTTCGTCTGTGAACGTGACAGTTGTGTATTTTTAAAGGCTCTGTAGCACATTTTTTGAATATCATGTTTTCTCAAAATTTGCCATTTATTATTGAAGTTTATACGATATAATGCTACGGTCGAGGGTAAAACATTTCATTACACGACCCCTTATCCATAGAAAATGGTTATAGGTATTGAAAGAAAATGTTGTGACATATACAGCGACACGTCTGTCGGACTCTTCAGTGAGAGGGGTAGGTTTGTCGGTTTCATGTGATTTTGAAAGTTCAGACAGTAAGATGGTGTACCATTCCATGATGGTTCCATATTTAGACCACTACTCTGCAGTGTTTAGGTAGAACACTTGAACCATCTTCGAGCCGCCATTTGACTGTGAACAGCTTAAAATGGCCACTCGAGGGGAAATTGACTCGCATGGCTTAACCGAACCATGTTCATTCGTTTTAGAACTCATATTATAGATTCAAGAGTATTATTTAGCTTTTGGTAACATTTGTTTACATTGTCGTGAGCGTGCTTTATTTCAGGAAGAACGGCGTGCTACATCGCTTTTAACAACTGCTGAATTATCCTACTGTGTATGTTCTTCGTGAAAGATAATTCGGACGTGTTTCATGCACGTGTATTTAAGATGAGCTAGTTATTGATGATAAATCTAATGTAAATCCACGGGAATACCTGCGTTTTAAGATGATGTTTGTTTTTAATACAGATGTGTTGTGCCTGCAGATGTTTATCAATTATTTGCGTTTGTTGAGGGTTGCCATTTCTGGTCGGCAAATGACTGTTAATTTTCGTGTATACAAAGGTTCCGTTTCTTGTGAATGTTTAAATATGGTTTGGCCTTGCCAACGATTTACCATTCGATGTTGAAGTCGGAATGTTCTTCTTTAATTGTCAAATACATGTGTTCAGCTCTGTGACATACTCGGGTTATCGAAGGAGGAATTTGGTTGTTTTATCTTGTTTTGAATTAATAATGATAAATAATAAAACAAATACACTGATATAATATTAACATAGTAACACAAATCGTATCATAAAACTAATAAAGAATATGCTGCTAGGCCGTAGCGAAGTTTTCCTCACTCGCAGCGCCAATGAATGACTTCAAATTCTCATTGTTTTTATTTTTCAACAAATATTTTTATCAAGTTGTGAAATGTAAAGTCATCAAAGTATTAACTTCATTAACATCTTTTAATTTGACTGTGTTTAAACAATATATCAATAGCATGTATGTGTAAATGGAAATATCCTCCCGAATTTTGTTTCCACAAAAATACCCCGATAGAACTCTCCTTTTAATAGATTACTTATGTTACCAGGCAATCTCCTCTACTGGCTTCTGTCGTTTTATTATACATTATACATTTATTATACATTATACATTATATGAATACTTAACACCGTAAATTAATACACGTTCTCATATCAGGGGGACAGAGGGCGTTCTGGAATGGGACGACTACTTCATGGCTGTGGCCTTTTTATCAGCGAAAAGAAGCAAAGATCCCAGGAATAAGGTAATATGCTTCAGGAAACTACAAATACCGTTAAAGATGGTTTTGTCATCCTCAGATGTACGTTACAAGCACCAATTTTCATCTTCTTCTCCAGTACAAAACTTCCTAGAAAGTTTAAATCTTGTATACGATAGGACTCCTTAGGCAATGGGAAGTGTAGATGTAATGATTATATTGCCCTAAATAGTATGTTTTTGTTTAAACATCATTATTTATACTCACCGTCGATAGTTAACAATATGGCCGATTATCCTAATCTGTCTAATTCCGACAACCTTCACACAGAGTAAGGATAGAGTTATCGCCGCTCTACCCTGTACCGAAACTCGCCACCAGGTGGTCAACCCTACGTCATCATTGCTTCTTCTGACGGTCAGAGAAAAAGCCGATCGTGCAGAGGGGAGGTTTAGGTTGAGGACCACAGCAAAGTCCCACTCTGTAGGCCTGAGTTTCCTCCGCCCATCCACGTTCCGGTAAGTTTTAACCAGGTCCTTAAGAACCGAGATGTCCACCTGGCGGTCCCGCTTCCGAAGAACGGACATAATCGCCGCCAGGTTGGTGTTGATGGACGAAGCCTTCAGATTCCTCGTATCCCGCAGGTAAACCAGATATTCCACAACCTGAGGGACCGTTACTGCCTGGATGTCGTACCCCTCCCTGTTGCAGAAGGTCGCGAAGGCCCCCCACTGAGCGTCGTAAAGATTCCTAGTCGACGGTCTTTGGGAGGTCGCCACCGCCTCGGCAACGGATTTGGAGAACCCTGCCCCCGTCAGACCCCTTTGAAGACAAACCAAGCGTGAAGCTGTAGAGCCTGGGGATTCTCGTGAACCCGCCCGCTTGGTCTGCTCGTCAGAAGGTCCCACCTTAGAGGAAGGCCCCCGAAGTGCCCGCTCCAGGAGATCTCGGTAACGTTCCATCCGTTCCGTGGTCACAAAGGCCTTGTAGATAGCGCTGTCCAGGCGGGCGCCCAGGAACACCAAGGACGTCGAGGGCTGCAGGTCTGACTTCCCCAGATTGACCAGCCACCCCAACCGCCTGAACAACGCCACACAAAGTCCCGTTGAGCCTCCAGAACAGACAGGGACCTGTTGTGACCAAACCCGTCGTCCAAATACATTGTGAATTGAACGTCCACCGTGTGGAGGTATTGGACGATGGGTTGGGTCACGCGAGTGAACAGCCATGGAGCCGATGAAATCCCGAACGGAAGAACGTTCCACTGAAAATGGTGACCCGCTAAGACGAAACGTAGGTACCTGCGATCCCCGAGATAGATGGGAATGTGCAGGTACGCGTCCTGCAGGTCGAGGGATATCATCGAGTCCAAGGGCTCCAGTAATCGCATCACTGACGGCACTGTCAAGAGTCGAAAATATGGCGGCGGATCTAGGAAGGAGTGGTTGAATTCCTTTAAGTCGTGGATCAGCCGCCATTTTCCCGGCGCCCGCTTCGGTCGGACGAACACCGGACAGTAGTAGCCTGGAGAAAGGTCTTGGAGCGGGATTTCCTCCACCGTCCGTTTGGAAATTAGAGTCTCCACCTGTTCCAAGGTCAGCGCGAGCCGATCTGGGTCCAGCGTGCGCTCTACAGGCGAAAAGGTCAGCGGGGGCGGCGTGCCACGCGAATACGAAAACCCCGTTCCAAGACCTTGCAAACGAAAGGATCGAGATCCAACTGTCTCCAGTTGGGGACGTAGCGTGAGAGACGTCCTCCCACAGGACCGTCCAGGGTCGGGACCACCTGCCGTGGAAGGTCCGGAGGTGTCCAGTCACTGCCTGTTGGGGGGAGCTCCTAAGCGCGACCCTTTCCATGCTGGATGCCCTTCTTGGGGGTGCGTTTTGGAGAGGGGCCGGCACCGAAGCCGCGACTTCTATCCTGTCAACCCCTTCCCTGAAAGGACACGCCTCCAGCCTTCGAGGTAGAGGAGGGCGCGCCCCCTCCCTTCTCCTTAGGCGTCGTCCCCTGGGGCGATGCTCTGCGTCCAGGATGCGACCAGGAGCCGCAGCAGCAACGTTAGAGTCGAAGTCCCTGCCAGCCGCCTGAAGAAGCCTGTGCGCTGGCAGCGCCACCAGACGCTGCGTAGGCGCCTCCTCTTCCGAAGGTTCCTCTTCCAGCTCTTGGATGTCCACCTGACACCAATCCGCGATTGCTGTCAGACGTTCCTTGAGATCGGGCGCATCCACAGGGCCCGTCAGTGGAGTGGCAGGCGCTTGGGGAGCCCCGTCCCCCAAGTCAGACGCCCCCCCCTCTCGGTCACTAACAGCCGTTGACTCGTGGTCCGAGGGGGTGGCGCCCGGGGAAATCACCAACACACGCCTCCTCTTGGGACTGGAGGGCGCCACAGGAGAACAAAAATCCTCCTCCTCAACCCTGGCATGAGCTCGTTCTCTTGCCATGAACATAGACAAAACCAGATCCTTCACTGAGGACATGATGTCGTCCGTCAGTTTCTTCTGGTTAAAAATAGGGGGAGAGGAGATCCTCGACCTCTTCTTCTTCTTGTGTTTCCTTTTCTCCTTCTTCCTGACGGCCCTCCGAGGGTTCGTTGAGGAAGCAGTGTCAGGAGAGGACCTCAAGCCGGGAGATCGGTCCACCCAGCTCGAGGGAGGGGAACCGCCGACATGTCTGACCGGGGATAAATCCCTGTCGGACCTCACACCTGGATCCGAGAGGTCAAACTCGGTCACATCCTCCGAAATGACAAGGTCGGAGGCCCGGGAGGCGTTATCAGCGGTGCCCGCGGTGACGGTAGCGGAAGCGAACGAAGAGGGGCGACACAGGCGACAGAGCGAGTGTGGGTCGAAGCGCGCTGACTTCCTGGACCCACACCCACCACAGAAACCTGAGTAAGGATCCGACATCCCCGTAACACCCCGCCGAGAAGGCTGTCCAAAACCCAAACGCTTCCAAGGACGCCGCTAGAGTGAGGCGGTAGAGCGCCTGAAGCAACAGGCGCCAGGCGCTATCGCGAGGCATGCCAGGCGCTTCCAAGCATCAGGCGCTGTCCAACGACAGGTGCTTCCAATCAGGCCGCCTAGTGAGGCGCCGCGCCTTACCGTAGGCAAGCGCTGTCCAAAGCAAGCGCACACGGCCAGGCGGTGGACGGGAGGTCTACCGAAAGCCCAGCAGAGCTAACCAGCCTAAGCGAACCGGCACGAAAAGCACGTGCGGCCCGGGCAGGCTGAAACAGACAACAGTAGACAGAGTCACTGCAGTTAAGCACAAAACACAAGTACCCGACGAAGAGAGACGCTAACTGCCTCGACAGAATTAGCTAGGTCCCGCAACGACACGCAAACGCAAGGGAAAGCAGTAATAAGTGAGTGAAAAAAAGGTTAATTAATATTCGAAATTCAGAGCCACCAAAAACACAAGTGTACTTGATGGCCGACAGAAAAGCAATGATGACGTAAGGTTGACCACCGCGAGTTTCGGTACAGGGTAGAGCGGCGATAACTCTATCCTTACTCTGTGTGAAGGTTGTCGGAATTAGACAGATTAGGATAATCGGGCATATTGTTAACTATCGAGGAGAGTATATTAAATTTGGAAACTATCTGTTGCCCCAAATAAGGGTCACGGGGCGCCAGAAATACCTATTTTAATTTTCTCAAGATAAAACAAATCCCCAGATGGTTGATATCAGACGTAATGACTTGTCAATTTGATGACACACCGGTCCCTAAACGATGTCGTGTAATACCATCTACCTTAAGCGTGAAATATACCAATAAGTTAGCTGTGGATCCTGATTTCGGCCCAAACGATAAGCAATTATATTAATTTCAAATTTAAATACAAAGCGGACCTTTGTCGTCCTTAAAACATTACGGCTTGTTTAAATGTATAACAATAGTATGAATATGTTATTGATATTTATTTGACAATGATTGCTACCTCTTTGCTTTTAAAGCCGCTGTAGCACACTGTTCTCACTGAAATAAAGTGCTCTCAGAAAAATGTAAATAAGTGCTACTAATGGCTAGCTCATAATCCTGAATCAATAAAAAGAGTTCTGAAACGAATGTACATGATTCGGTTAAGCATGCGGGTCCATTTCCCTACGAGCAACCATTTTAAGGTGTTGCATTAAAATGGCCGCTCGAAGTTATTTCAAGTGTTCTGACTGATCTAGCGATACCTTAACACTCACGGGTGTTAAATATGATACAATGGTGGAACTGTCAATCATCTCGCTATCTAAATCTACCTCTCACTCTTCAATGGATACGGCTTATCGGGTCGTGAAATGAGACTTTTTACCCTCTAACGTAGCAACATATTGTATGGAATTTAATAATGAACGGCAAATGTGATAAAATGTTATATGCCAAAAACGTGCTACAGCGCCTTTAATGGTGAAACGACAAAGCAAACACTTAAATAACTAACATGGTACTCTGAATGTCTCACAGGTTGGTGCTTGTATTGTGAACGAACGTCATAGGATTTGTGGTACCGGTTACAATGGAATGCCTGACGATTCTCCTGACGACGAAAAACATTGGGATCGTGAAGTTTATGGTAACGTTTCATGTTGGTGTTGTTACACGTATATTAGAGTGTGCTACGCTTGATATTAATTGTTAGAGAAACATTGTTATGAGGTGAACTTACACACAATTGTATATGTTGACAATTATCATAAATATTCAATCACTCTAAAATAGTAAATGAATTAGACAAAGGGAAAGTGAACTTGTTATGAACTAAAAGTTGACTAGGGAAGAAAAACAAAACAACTCGGGCTTCTTTACCTTAAATTGATTTTCCAAAGTTAGTTAAATGAGAATGATGCTTAGAAGAAATAATTAGGGAATAACTCTAAAGTAATTGACTATACCTCGTCGGTTTAATAGAAGTTTAATGAACTTATTAAGAGGTTTGAACTTAACTAAACGGGACGGTTTGTACGCAGGAACTGGATGTAGGAGATAAACTGTTAGTAAAGTGTATGTGAAACGACAGGGCGTAGCTTTTAGTTTTACCTATATTTTACCACTGCACATGTACGTTTGATTTATGATACCTAACTTTCTGTGTAATTTCACATAGCAAGATACTTTAGTGGAGAATGATACAGCATGATTAAGGACAGTGCGTTTTTTAGTGTTTGCGACGATTAGGGAATGTGATTGGGCATAAACAAGTAAACGTTTGGTTTGGAAAATAGTATGTCCACGTTGGAATGGGCAGTGTTTATTGGTTAAAAAAAACTCCACCGGTCATGTGGAAATATGACAAAGTTTGATTCGACGTTGGTTACAATAAAGGTGCGGCAAGGATTTGACAGATATAGAATGGACATAACACTAGGAACACGATAGTTCTGGTCAGTCTGTTGTCAGGAGGGAACGGCACGGAACATTTCAAGACTCCGTCCGGAGTTGCAAGTAGCTAGGGTATAGGTTGAGCTAGGAGATAAGAAGGAACTCGTAAGTATGACTGGTTATACACTGTATGGAAATACTTGAAAAGACCGATATACTGGTCGAAATGAGCTCATCGTATTGTATTAAAGAAGATTGATCCAGTCAAAACCATCTGATGTTTACTCTTTTCTATATATAACCTTACTTCACGTGAGAAGCAACTCATCTTATTTATATATATATAAGAGTAGTCGGCTTCACTGCCGTGACGTCATGGCTTTGTGACGACATTGACCATGACGTCATTTGCATTCCAACATACCAATTGAGGTCACGTTTACACTAATTTTCTCTCATTCTGAGACATTGATAACAAGATAAACGAGTTGTTTACTATGTCAGTAAACCATTTTGGGAATACAATTCAACAGCAACTTCAGAATCTTTAAAAAAAGAGCGCATTTTGCAAACTATTTAGATGTGCGCATCTTGAAAGTATGAGAGGGTAAATGAATGGCGTATGAGTACATTTTGTACTTTACAGTCTAACATCAAAGATCGTGAATTGGCGTCTTGTTATTTTTCTATTTGTACGCATTAGAATGATCTTGAGTACAAAAAAAGAATAACCAACTCGGTGCTCGGAATTACGAATTTATCTGTCCCTCGTGATTTATTATGTCAACTCGCTAAAGCTCGGAGTTTATCACAATGTTTAATTCGGCACAGATAATCCGTAATTCCTCGAAACTCGTTTATTATTCTTATAATATGTTATGTGTAGAAGAGATATTTTAATTTTTACATACGCTTCATACAGAATGTCTGTGTGTGTATGTTATCAGATGCAGTTAAACATGCAATACTAATGTTTAATTGATCTCATACAAATCACAATTACTCTTTCATTTGTGTGTGCATTGGTATCCATGTATAGTGGACATGCGATGGAAAATGTCGTTCTATGTGCTTGTAGTGTGCCACGCTGAAATGAACGCAATTCTGAACAAGAACTCGGCGGAAGTGAGAGGATGCACTATTTATACATCCCTGTTTCCTTGCAACGAATGCGCCAAGATCATCATACAAGCAGGCATAACGGAGGTCGTCTATTATTCTGATAAGAAGAAAGACCAGGAAAAATACAAGGCTGCGAAACGTCTGTTCGATTTTGCTAAAGTCGAATATAGGTATGATTTTCTTCTTACTGTGCAAATTGAACCCTTGCAGAAAAAACCTAGAAAAAACGATTGGTTTCCGTTTTTGTTTTTTCTCTTCCTCAGTTTCGACGAATGTGTCAATGTGTATAAAGGAAAATGGATAACTAATGAAATCCTTACATTCACTCACGTCTTGAACTTGTAATATTGATACACACGCAGTCAATTCGTCATTATAGGCAGAATGATAAAATGATTGTGCACTTTGGTTGAAAAGTACTAAACTTTGCACATAGATAGCTTATGGTTTGGTGATTAAAATGGTCTGAGGGTCAAGTCAATGTCGATCGACGATGGCCGACAAATTCAAAATTGCAACCACTGTAAAAATTTACCTGTTATTACATGTTTGTACTTATCAAAACTATCTACCTATTGTTATTCTTGCTAGGTAACAGCAGAAATACAAGGATCAACACTGTCTAGTTAAATGCATTGTCGACAATAGCAAATATAATCCAAAAAAGCCGAAAATAAAAAGAAATGTCTGCAAATTTTGTCAATGTTACAGTAATTTATCTTTTTGATCTTGTCTTTGTTGTTAACTGATCCGACTGGAATGTTACTCATGCTATTTAAGAACACAAATGCCATGACTTACACTTCATAAGTAGTCCTGTTGTTGACAAAAAGCAGAGGAAATCCAAAATGGCGACCAGTTTGTCACTGAAGTGCGTCTTTTGATAATCTAGAAATGAATTGTTATCTCTTAAGTCTTGATACTATTCATTTAGGTTGGTATTCTAAGTGCAGTGACAAAACCCTACAAAATAAGAACACAATCAATGAAATGTATTCAATGAATTCACTGACAGAAACAGCCAAATATCGATCTCATCGAAAATAATAGACATGATGGCTGCGAAATCTTTTCCACCAACAATATGCAGGGTAATATTGCACTTATTTATAAAGTGGTTCCTAGTCTAGATATAGAACTAGTGATATCAGACATTACATAATGTAGCAAATGTACCCTCTGAAGTATTCAGTCTCAGTGAGCCCCATTAACACTGTCACGCATTTTGAATCTGCAATGGTAATCATTAATGCGTACCAATGCGGATGAATATCATGTATATTTCACCTGTCAATCTAATAGTTCGTGCCGTTGCTGACCAACCATTTCGCTCATAGTATGCAAAATCTGTCCGCACTGGTGCGCATTCGTACCATGTTAGTTGTCTCTCATGTGTCCCGCATCGTCCATCATTGTCCCGTTACAATACGCAATATCTGCGGATAGTTTGCGCACAGTTTGCGCACAGTTTGCGCACAGTTTGCGCACAGTTTGCGCACAGTTTGCGCAGAGGACCGCGCACTTGCGCTATGGTACGCCAGTTCCTACACTGTCAGGTATTGGTTACGCTAGTGTACTCAGTTCTAAGCATACGTGACCATTTTGAGAGTCACTTCATAGAAACAGTATATATTAAGGAAAGCTATTAGGGTCCATTCCGTCGTCAACTCTTCAAAATGATGAACTCCAGAGACCTTGAAGAAGGTACCTTACTTTGAAAAACGTATATCTTACAACAGCTGCTGGTCTACTACTTTTGGAAGAAGGTGAAAGTGAACAACATATTGTTCTACAATTAAAACCTGACAGCGACAGAACGTCTGCCTACAGCAAGAAAAGAAAAGTCAGGAGCCTTTTTGTGAGGCAAAGGTTGACAAGGAGACAACATTTTGGCCATTATGACCGTTTATTGTCGGAACTACACAAGGAAGATCGCAGAGGTTACCGGAACCTCCTACGTATCACACCCGAACTGTTTCAAGAGATGATTGAAAAGTTGGAGCCTCTATAACAATTTATCAATATCTTAATAAAAACTATTATTTGCCATTCGATTCATGTGTTGTTAATACCTTATTTAGTTCAAAGTGTGTGAACATTACTGGTCTCGTCGCAATGAGGTCATTGTATACATTTGTTTTTGAAAGGTAGAATACAATACTGTTATTGCTCACATAGATAATATATGATTATATATAATTGATAACAAGAACAAAGTCCAGTAAAAAGTAATAAACCTTTTATGAAAATAACATTTTGAAATAAGATTTACAAAACGTTGTGAAAACGTGGAGGCCTCTGATTGGTGCTGCATCTGTGAGTGAAGCAAACCTGCCAATGAGTAAACTATGAGCACCAGTGAGTAAATTACGAGCACCAGTTAGTATAGTGTGAGGGTCAATGAGTAAACTGTGAGCACCAATGAGTGACACACGTCAAGTGGCGGAAAGAATTCCTGACCACTGGCAGATACCTACATCAACCCAAGAGCACCATTGCTGCTCTTGTCGTACCAGTGATGAACCTTGCGCACCAATGCGTGACATTGAGTACCCCTCAATGCGTAACAGTGCGTGACTTAATTTCCATTGACACTTTTACGCACCGGGTACGCATAGTTTGCACATAGTGTATGCATAGTTTACGAACATGGTACGCCCTGGAGTGTGTGGCATGAGCTTGGACAAATCCAAGGTTTCACGCATGGCACGCAATGGTACGCATAGTTTACGACTGTTTCCCGCGATAGAACGCATAGTTTCCGTCTTGGTACGAACTTTAGCGTACCAACGCGTACCACGATTGCTTGAAAGTGTCAATTGGGCATTAAGGTGCGTTTCCACTTGCACGAATTTTCCATCTGCATTTCAAGACCTCAGTGTGTGCCAATGCGCGAAGCATTTGTAATGTAATCTGTTTACAAAACAATGCACACACCCCCGTTTGCTCATTATTCGCGCACACATCACGTAAAGGTTGCGCAAAATTGCACACAAAGTGTCACGAATTTACCCCGCATTGCACGCATAATTCACGCACAACCACGAGTACATTGCATTATGAACACGAAGTTGTTGCGCCTATGATCCGATGAAGTTGCGTTTTGGTACAGAGTATGCGCAAATGCACGCATGGGTACGACTAAATCACGCATGCTTGTCAAGATCGTGACCTTTTTAAGTCACGAGTGGTGTACGGAACTGCACGCATTTGAGGTGTATATAAAGGCAGTACCCCATCTTAAATCAGTTCATCCTCTTCTTTCACAACATGTGTGAACAACATGTAAGGCTCATGTCAGCGGCTGCACTTCTAATTCTTGAAAAAGAAGAAAGAAAACACGAATAACAGAAGTAAGAAGACGTTGGACCCCTACCTCGCAAGAGGAAAGCTAGAACAAAGTGGGTTAGAAAATGGCTGACCACAAGACAATCTATGATCAGTTATTCAATGAACTTCACCGTATAACCCCAGAGGTCTTCTGAGAATGGTTGATAAGTTAGGTCCCCACTTGGAGAAGGAACAGACTGTTATGAGAGAACAACTTGAGGTTGGGCTAAAACTAGCAGCCACTCCCCGCTTCCTACAATGTTTCATCTGTAAAACCACATGAAGCGATGTTTCAATTTTAGCCTATGTCTTCTTTGAGTTGCATTTTAGAAGCTGGAAGTCAAATAAGGATAAGGTTTGGGTACAATGCTACACTGAATTTCAGCGTGTACCACCCATGGTTCGCTAGTTCCAGCCGATGCTCGCAGGTTTCACCGCAATGCATAGCCACATGGCGTTGCGGGCTTCCTCCATGTCATAATACGATTCACTCCCGTTATGACTACTCCAATTATGACTACTCCCAGTTTGACTACTAATCTGCACAAACACATACTCGAGCACCCCTATACGTAATAGTGGACTGTACCTGCATAGCTGTAAACTCTGAGTTAAAAAAAGACAGGAGTTGTATTCAAATTTATTCAATAAACTTAGTTCTGTGTCCGTATCTGATTTAGAAAGTTATACAGAATTGTTTTCTTAGTTAAATGAATCAGCCTGCCTGTAACAAGAAATTGATTTCATAGCTAACAAGCATATTTTATAAACAATCAAATGTGTTTGTGTTTTCGGTGCTGAAAGACCACAGCCTGAAGTACAATACATTTACATAATAATATGTACACGCTTATATGCATATGACAACAATTAGGTATAAGTTATATAGTATGAGACATATTTTCTCTTCTTCTTTTTCGTCGGTTTTTCTATCGTAGCATTTTAAACAAACTTAACTTTTGTAAGAATTGTAAATGTTTTTGTTGGTTAGCAATTCCTTTGTAACATCATCACATTTATTTCACTTTTTTCAAGGTATACATACAAGGTGACATAAATATACAATTTCATACAGTCAAAACATAGAAACAAAGATACGGTGCTATCAAGAAACAATTAACTGTCTACTCGTTAGATCTAAGTAGTACATGCACAATAGACCACAATTTTAGGAAACATGTTTCCTGGTCAAGATTGATATAAATGTGTTTTCGTGATACTATACAACTGTATGATTTGTCTTTTGATATAAATGATATTTGGTATAAATCCTTTTTACTACAATTTGATATGTTAGTTTTGGAATTTAATGCATAATCTTGACATATATTGGTTTTGCAGAAATATGGTATAAACAAGAATTGCATCAACATTCTTTACCAGTTATTAAGCAAAGAATTAATTACCAAGCCACTTAATGTATATGTAAAGAAATGTGTTATTTATAAGCATATCGTAGAATCTGCAGTATTATTTAACAACATTAATTCCAATAACCTATTGAAAATATTCATCTTAATTTCGTTTACAGCATAACAGCAACTTGTTAATTAGTTTTATTACATGTTATGTGTTACTATGTGAATACTTTATCAGTGTATGTCTTTAGTTATCAAAAAGTTGCAAAATTGGGTTCATTATAGCGTGTTTTCCTTTCACGTAATGCAACATTTCAAAGATGGCGATAGAACCCACCCTTTAAACTTTGCAATAATATCGTCTGCTTTCCAGCAGCTGGAGACAAACAAAAAATGGGGCGGGGCTAAGAAGGTTGGACGGTAACCGGAAATGACGTTTGTGAAGGGATGGGATGTACACATACGCTTACTATTTATCATGGCAAACACTGGGGAATCGGTCGGTTGACCTGCTATATCAGCACTTTGCAACAATGCCACACCGCTTTTCTGCTGTAAATTGTTCTAGTAATCACGCCAAATGGACCGATGTTGTTCGAGCAAAGACAGCGTTGTGGTAGCGTTGTGACCAATGTCAGCCTCGCGTCTGTATTCAGACTTTGCCGTTCAAGCGTGAATAGGAAAGTTTTTTAATCGAAACAAATACTAATAATCAGTATCGTTTTTGTTGTACATGGTAATGTTTTGTTATGATAAAAAAAGAAGTGGATCGTCAAACCCACCAAGGACTTATGTATCGGTCTCCAAGAAAACAAACATGCGGCGTATATCTTTATCATCAAAAGTACATATAATCAGTTATATACATTGTAATGATAGTGCAAGTATTTCACATGCGAATAGCAACCTATAATGTGACCAATGATTATGATAGCGAACCTGTTTTTATCAGAAGAAGAAGGAGAAGCTTATCCTCAGTAAACGTACAACAATGTTTTTCCTCAAATGACAAAGAAGAGCCTACAGAATACACTATCATCCTATTCTTGAATTCCATTGGTAACCATGTGTTCCTTACTTTCATTGGCTGACAATATCTAGACTTAATGTCGCGTTAATGTGTGTTTCCTATTTCCTTTGTGTCACCAAGACAGGACGTTTGACAATAAACATATATGACATGCCGGTCACCGATATGCCATTTGTTATATAATTTAATCGGTCCAGTAAACTTGTTATCTGTACAAACATAATTACACTCCTTTCTTCTCACCTACTCAGCTTCTAAATTGCGCAAACTAATTTGCTGTAACAACACTTCTCCCCTTTGATCTGGAAGAAACATCTTTTTGGTATACTAAACTGAGAATTGTGCGTGGGTGTGTTGAAGCGACACGTGTAGGCTATCAGTATATTTATCAATCCATTTCCTTTTCATTTAATTTATCTAATTAATACAAACTATGTCCATTTCAAACAAAATTTCTGTATCATTATTAAATGAAAGGTCCCTCGTGAAAGATAGACTTACCTTGTTTCAATGTCACTTGAACTAGTATTCGATTCTTACAGGCAAAGCAAGATATTGGCATTTATTAGCTTGAAGTCAAACACTCCATCGACAGTGTCATGTTTTAATCGCTGAAAGACATACTTTGTGTAAAAAAAATCATAAAGGTACATAACTGACGTACGTCGCAATCTTTACATAACGTCCCATGAATGGTGAGTTGGGATAGAGCAGCAGTCCCGCGCTACAAACATACTATACATTAGCGCAAGATGCACCCCAATTAAGCAGGGCCCGGTCGTTGTAACCATATGAAATCGTTAGTTGAATAGTTCAATAATCCGTTTATCGAACATTTGGGTAGTTTTGATGAATATTTATGTCTTATATGAGCAGTTTAAAAGTTGGGAAAACGCGTTAAATAATGATTAGCGGCCATAATGAGATACCCCCACGTACGTCACAGCAGGATAGGCTTCAGTGACCACTGCCCCGCAAGCTTTATTCAAGTCGCCGGGCCGGGGCTTGTCTCATAGGCCATATGGCCGCATCCCAGCAAACATGACTGTCCTGGGCCAGTACTGGCCTGGTACTGGCTGGTAAAGTTGATAAAGGCATACTGGCTAACGATAAAGAACCAGTACTTGCCCAGAACCGTTTTAACTGAATTGGCCCAGTTCAGGTAAAATTGTACTGGCCCAGTGCTGGTAAAACGGTACTGAAGTACGGTACTGGCCCTGTACTGACCCAGTTAAGGCATATCATTTCCTGTCGAAATGCATTATGGGATATTTACAAAGAGCCAGTACTGGGCCGGTACAGGGCCGGTACAGGCCCAGTACAGATTATATTAGGTTTATATACTGGCCCGGTACTGGCCCAGTACTGGCCCAATTCAGGTATGACACTTCCTGTTAGGGAATTATGGGTAGTATTTCAAATTGTCGTCTGCTTCAGAGAGACAAGAGGAGAAGGCAACGATTTGGTATCCTTTGAATGTAAGTTCAATTCATGAGTTAACTTTAGTTGTATTTATAAAACTTTGATTCATTCTATATGACTATCTATCACTGGTGTGTTTTACATTAACAATTGCTGCTGTATTTATTAATATCATTAGGAAATCTAAGTGTGAAAATAATCACAAGTTGCTTTTTTATCATTGTCTTTGTTGTACATAGGCCTACTTGTTAAAAATAAATTTTGGCTTGTTTTCAAATAACACACATTTGACTTCATATTTGACAATATTGTCATTATGAAAAAAATACAAACAATATTTAAGTTTCATAATAAAAACACAAATTCAAAATAAAAAAGCTGGAAGATTTCAAACTGATATGATTAATATTGTTTACTTTAAGAAAAGTAACAATTTAGAAAATGAGAGATAAAATGATAATAGCTAAATCAACCTTTATTTATCAGTTCATTTGGATATTGAAAATTTACGGTAACTGAAAAGACTAACCTGAATTGGGCCAGTACAGGGAATGGTATCGTTTTAGTAATGGCGTGATACTGTCCATGTACTGGCCCAGTACCGTTTGCCAGTACTGGCCCAGTACCACGCCAGTGTGCAAGTTGGTACAGGGCCAGTACCGGATGCCTGAATCGGGCCAGTACTGGATGCCTGTATCAGCCGCTACTGGCCCAGTACTGGCCCAGTACGGTCATGTTTGCTGGGATGCTTTTTAAAATTTATGTATATTTATGTTGTATTTTATTGTGAAAGTACGTGACACTTAAATAAACATTTTCTCTTTCTTTTTTTGTTCTCTCTTATTAAGATTTTTTTTTTAAAGGCCGTATATAAGTATTTCACGGGCAGATTATGGAATTTAAAGTCGAGTTGATGTTATTATGAAACCCCTTTCCAACGAATCACAAAAGTGACCAAGGCTACGACATGTAACCTTTAATTTGAACCCCTTGACTAGATCCATTTGCCGACCAAAACCTAAGAATACCAACATAAATGAAAAGTAACAGGAAAAAAAATCAATTCAATTCTAAATTATCAAAGCTAGGCTTAGTTTTAGCGACAAATGGGCGGCCATGTTGAATTGTGTTTGCTATTATGAACGACGGAATTATAAAATAAATTGTCAATCATGGTCTATCTATTCCACATAAGCAATATTCACAATCAAGTTGATTGATATAAGCACGTAGAAACATACAAAATAAAATTGGCTACCACTTCGCCTTCTATGGATCATTTTAGCTTATCTGGCCTGAAAGGCCCGATGGGCTTATGGCATGGCATGGTGTCCGGCGTCCGTCCGTCCGTCCATCCGTCTGTAAACTTTTTGCATTTTCATCTTCTTCTCTAGAACCACTTGGTCTAGGGAGCTGAACTTTTGTGTGCAGACTCCTTGGCTAATGGGGATTCTAAATTGTAGATTTCATGACCCCGTGACCTCAAATGGGGTCACAGGGGTCACAACCCAAAAAACCTATTTTCATCTTCTTCTCAAGTTCAAAAGGTTCTAGAGAGCTGAAAAGTTGTGTACAGACTCCTTGGCTAATGGGGATTTTAAATTGTAGATTTGGTGACCCCGTGACCCCAAATGGGGTTACTGAGGTCACAACCCCGAAAACCTATTTTCATCTTCTTCTCCAGTTTCAAATGGTCTAGAGAGCTGAAACGTTGTGTGCAGACTCCATGGCTAATGGGGATTCTTAATTGTAGATTTTATGACCCCGTGACCTCAAATGGGGTCACAGGCCTAGGGGTCACAACCCCAAAAACCTATTTTCATCTTCTTCTTCAGTTCCAAATGGTCTAGAGAGCTGAAACGTTGTGTGCAGACTCCTTGGCTAATGGGGATTCTTAATTGTAGATTTCATGACCCCATGACTTCAAATGGGGTCACAGGGGTCACAACCCAAAAAAACTATTTTCATCTTCTTCTCAAGTTCCAAAAGGTCTAGAGAACTGAAAAGTTGTGTACAGACTCCTTGGCTAATGGGGATTTTAAATTGTAGATTTGGTGACCCCGTGACCCCAAATGGGGTTACTGAGGTCACAACCCCGAAAACCTATTTTCATCTTCTTCTCCAGTTCCAAATGGTCTAGAGAGCTGAAACGGTGTGTGCAGACTCCTTGGCTAATTGGGATTCTTAATCGTAGATTTCATGACCCCATGACCTCAAATGGGGTCACAGGGGTCACAAACCCAAAAACCTATGTTCATCTTCTTCTCAAGTTCCAAAAGGTCTAGAGAACTGAAAAGTTGTGTACAGACTCCTTGGCTAATGGGGATTTTAAATTGTAGATTTGGTAACCCCGTGACCTCAATTTGGGTCACAGGGATCACAACTTTAAAACCTATTTTCATCTTCTTCTCCAGTTCTAAATGGTCTAGAGAGCTGAAACGTTGTATGCAGACTCCTTGGGTAATAGGGGTTCTCAATTGTAGATTTCATGACCCTGTGACTTCAAATGGGGTCACAGGGGTCACAACCCCAAAAACATATTTTCATCTTCTTTCCAAGTTCCAAATGGTCTAGTGAGATGAAAAGTTGTGTGCAGACTCCTTGGCTAATGGGAATTCTAAATTGTAGATTTGTTGACCCCGTGACCTCAATTGGGGTCACAGGGGTCACAACCTTAAAAACCAATTTTCATCTTCTTCTCCAGTTCAAAAAGGTCTAGAGAGCTGAAAAGTTGTGTGCAGACTCCTTGGCCAATGAGGATGTTAAATTGTAGATTTCGTGATCCTGCGAACCCAAATATATGTCACAGACGTCATAACCTGAAAAGCTATTTCATCTAGAGTTTTTATGTGCCTTTTAAATGGAGGTAATTTAAAGGAAACAACAGTAATGAATTAAATCTTCAAGTGTGACTTTATTTGTAGGGGATTTTATCTCTGGCCTCAGAGATAGATCAGAGGGGCAAGGACCTTAAGACCTATTTAATCTTCTCCATTTAAAGTGCTTCCTATGTGTTATACCTCTCACCTAGAAGTTGACATTTTGAATTAGTTGATGAGCTACATAGCCCATGGCTCTATTTTTACTATTGTCAACAATGGATTTATCAATACAGTATCAATTCTTGTATTTCTGTCGTTCTAAGGTGGCCAGAAGAACAGTAAAATACATGAGTTGATCAATTAAATATGCAGAAACAGGTAAAGCAGATATTAAACAGTGGTGACAGTTTGAATTTTGAGGCCATCTTGGATAGAAATTGACCAAATTTCATCAACAGACCACAAGTTATCTTTGTGAAAAGTTTGGTACTTTTCACCCAAGGTTCACAATTGATTTGATTTTCCACACCACTCGGCTTTACTTTTAGCCAAACAGCCCATTTCCTGTTACATATTAAAGTCACTTTGCATGGGGATCAACTAACCAGAGACACTGGTGATGTTGATTGTCTCCAGTATATATTGGAGCGTCTCGAACATGAATGATACAAGCGATTTATGTTTATATTTTGCATAAACACAGTCTGTATAAACTTGGTGTAAATAATTCAATTCTAATATCACATCTCCCGTAAGAAAGGGAATCATTCACTTGACCTGACTGAGTTATCACCTATCACTGTCTTGTTAAGAAGGTATTTCTCGAATGCTTCTTCCAGGCAGCAGAGACCGAGGCAAATTACAATCGACTTTACAGAAATGGATCGCGATGTCAAGGATATCCTTTCGACTGATGACCAGCAAAGGGATTCCAAGAAAAAAAATCTAAAGTAAAAACTGATAACAGTCGTAAATGAATACTGTATAATCGGTTCTAGTACTTAATATATTATTGGCAGTCGAGAAAAGGTGGCAACCAGAATTTAGACTGTTATTCGCTATTCGTCATTCGTCATTCGAATGACGAATAGCACATTAATTTGCTATTCGTCTTTCATTTTGTTCACATATTTGAATGACGAAAAGCAAATTTATTTGCTATTCGTCTTTCGTACTGAAGTAAAAAATTAATGACGAAAAGCAAATTTATTTGCTATTCGCCTTTCATATAGTTCACATATTTGAATGACGAAAAGCAAATTTATTTTCTGTTCGTCTTTCATACCGACGTGATAAATGAATGACGAAAAGCAAATTTATTTGCTATTTGTCTTTCTTACTGTGGTGAAAAATGAATGACGAAAAGATAATTTATTTCCTATTCATCTTTCACAATAATAGCAAATGTTTTTGCTTTTTGATTTTCATTTTTCGTTTTTCGCTATTGGTCATTCGCCATTCACAATCATTACTCTCTTAAGTAAATGAGATCAGCTCCATATATTTCTGAAAGCTTTTTACCAGTTTGATGCCAAATTATTAAATATTTTAATCAAATATTTTATTTTATCACCAATTAAAGCCCCACGATTTGCCATGGGAGCAATCTAAATTAGTGGGAAGACTTACCCCCTAACAAGGAAAAGCTCAGAACAACTAGGACTTCACTTTGAATAATAATGTATGTGTAAAACATTTAAATATTTTTCTTTAAATAAAGATTTGATTACAAAAAACACATACTTTCATATATTTAGAACAAAAAATAGCAAAAATTTCTGTTTGCCTTTCAAACTATTTTTTCGCCTTTCGCCTTTGAATGACGAATAGCAAATGTTTTCGCTTTTCGTTATTCGTCTTTCTTCATTCGCCTTTTGCCATTCAAAGTCTTTACTCTCTTAGGTAAATGAGATCAATTTCATATATATTTCTCTAAGCTTTTTACCAGTTTGATGCCTTATTAATATATTTTAATCAAATATTTTATTTTAACACCAATTAAAGCCAGAGCATTTGCTCTGGGAGCAGTCTGAATTAGTGGGAAGACGTTCCCCCTAGAATGGAAAAGCTCAGAACAACTAGGACTTAACTTTGAATAATAATGTAGGTGCAAAACCTTTCAATATTTTTCTTTAAATCACTATTTGACCTCATATAACACTTAGTTTTATTAATTTAGAACAAAATATAGCAAGAGTTATTTCTGTATGCTTTTCAAACTTTTTTTCGCCTTTTGCCTTTGAATGACGAATAGCAAATTTTTTCGCTTTTCATTATTCGTCATTCAAACTCATTGCTCTCTTAGGTAAATGAGATCAGTTCCCTACATTTCTGTAAGCTTTTAACATGTTTGATGCCTACTCATGAAATATTTAATCAAATATTTTATTTTAACACCAATTAAAGCCCGAGGATTTGATCTTGGAGCAGTCTGAATTAGTGGGAAGACATTCCCCCTAGAATGGAAAAGCTCAGAACAACTAGGACCTAACTTTGAATAATATTTTTAGCAAAACTTTTGATTATTTTCTATTAATCACTCTTTGATCCCAACTAACTCTTAGTTTTAATAATTTAGAAAATAAAATAGCAAAAGATATTTCTGTTTGCTTTTCGAACCTTTTATTTGCCTTTCGCCTTTGAATGACGAATAGCAATATTTTTTTTTGCCATTTGCCATTCACCATTCAAACTCATTATGCTCTTAGCTATACATTTCTCTAAGCTTTTTACCAGTTTCATGCCCAATAATTAAATATTTTAAGATAATATTTCATTTTATCACCAATTATATCCTGGGGATTTGCTCTGGGAGCAATCTGAATTTGTGGGAAGACTTTCTCCCTAGAATGGACAAACTCAGAACAAAGAGGACCTAACTTTGAATCAAAATGTGTGTTCAAAACATTTAAATTTGATCTATAAATCACACTTTAATCCAAAATAACACTTAGTTTTAATTATTGAGAATATAAAATAGCAAAAGTTATCTCTGTTTGCCTTTCATACTTTTTTTTGCCTTTTGCCTTTGAATGATGAATAGCAATTTTTTTCGCTTTTCGTTATTCGTCATTCGTCATTCGCCATTGGCCATTCAAACTCATTATGCTCTTAGCTAAATGAAGCGTTCCATACATTTCTCTAAGCTTTTTACCAGTTCCATGCCTAATAATTCAAATTGAGTAACATCCTTATACATGTCCGGAAACCAAAACTGTACACATGCCATTTTCATGCACAGTAGTTATAACACCTCTGTAACATTATCAACCCAAAGTTGCCAGTTTGTCTGTCCAAAATTACGTTTGACTAATTGACGCGCGCTGCAAGCGGTGCATTGTCCGATTTTCGATCAGAAATCGACACTTTTACCTTTATATTCATCAACATGGCAATTTTTGGTAACAGTCAGTTCTTTTCAAAAGATTAACATAATTTATAATGTTTGGCATATGTGACCCATAACAACACAATGGATGTACCTTTAAAGCCAAAGAAACACAATGAATGCATCATTAATGTATAATCCCTATAGTTCTTATGAACCACAAACTGCAGACGCGTTGTCGCTATGAGAAGTCAGATTGAGTGGTAATATTGTGTAAACAATCTTTAAAATAGTCCCTTTATATCACGCACATGTTTGTGCAAATTGTATGGGTTACACTTGGGATTGTAGATTCAAATTGGAGCACAGTGGTGTAGTGGTTAGCATGCTTGCCTCTCACGGGTTCGAATCCCGGTGGAGACACCAAACATTTGTGACCTGGGTCTTATACTGTGTTGTGCCCCTGGGCAAGGCACTTCATCCACATTGCACTCAGTTCACCCAGCTGTTTAAATGGGTACCTGAACACGGGAGGTACGGACCTATATGGTCGCGCGGAGCGCTTAGTAGCTGCACCGAAAGTACAGTTCCTTCAGGGTAATAATTGTACCGCCATTGAGCAGTGCTTGCTTGCATATTATTTATTATTATTTATTAACATAGTCAATGTCAAATGTCAGATAGTATTATTAACTAACTAAGTTCGTTTTGCGTCCGGCGATCACCCGGTAGGTCAGTGATAGATTCCCCGAAGTGTTACACGAAATGACATTAAACGATGGGAGTTGTTTCTTTCGTGCTATGTGCTGAGCATTATAAGGATATTATAACGTCTGAGCTGGCACTACATTGGGGATAGTTCAATGAACATGTTCAGCATTGTAACTAAAAAATAATGTGACGTTATAGACAATGTAGTCATTCTCTCTGAAGGCTAAATGGGAAAACTTTACATACATTGATAATGAAGCCGATCTACCAAAGAAATAAGTTTCTAAAGTTTGAATCATATGGAAACATCTGTGTCTTTTTTACATCTGAGTTCATGTGCACAGTTCAGGTTATTTTCCTACATATGCTTAAGTGAAACGTTTTATTGGTACAAAGAAAAAGAAGTCCTAAAGATTTTCTAGACCCAGTCAATTACTCTTTAGCTACAGCATATGACATACATGTATCATTAATTATTTTACCTATGCTACGAATTGGCTGGGGGTATAATGTAGTCCTTCTGTTCGTCCGTCCATCCGTCTTTCTGTCCGGTACATCCAAAATAACTGAGGTGTGCATTAACCAAACTTTATACAATTGTAAGCCATGTCCGTCCTATAACGTTTGCAGTTTTCTTGGAAAAACATATTTTGTCGTTTTCATGAAAACGTAAATTTTGGGACTTTATAGTAACTGTTTAAAATGATCAATGGGCACAACCTTTCTTTGAAACTATTTCACCGAGGTAAATGAAATGATGGTTGTGGGTACAGCTGACAATACTTTTGTTTGAGTTTAAAAGAAAGTTCCAGTTATTCTAATTTTAGAGTCATTACCCTTACACCAGGAATGGACTTTGTACGAATAAACACTCCAATTTTGACAATAAGTTTTCGGAAACTATAACATCAAGGTTGATGATGATTAAGCAATGATTATCATGATCGAGTTCGAAAGACAGTACCAAATGTTACAGTTAAGCTTTTGCAGAGTTTGACCCTTGAATCTGAAATTGAACTAAGTAAGAGTAAATTGTGTGATATTCCAATTGGGACGAGCTTTCTGAGAAACTATAAAATCTAGGTTCTTCCGTAGGTAGCCTGATGATACTCTTGATACCCCGACGTTTTATTTGATGAGGTTATTGATTCTGAACCTGTAGTTGAATTTGGTAATACTATTTAATGTGATGCTCCAATAGGGGACACGTCTCTGATACGTAAATGCGTTGCACTCATATAGTTCAAACCTGTACATATAAATATACAAACCAACATTTGCCCTTTGCAAATACTGCATTAGTATTGTCCACACAGCAAGGGCAACATATTGCCATAAAATGGAGATTTACAGGCGCTATAGCACATTTTTTTACTGAAATAAAGTTATCTCATGAAAAGGTAAATAAGTATTACCAATGGTTAAATAATGCTCATGAATCAATAAAAACGAATGTACATTGTTAGGAAAACCATGCGAATCCATTTTCCTTCGAGAGACAGTTTAAGGTGTTCACATTAAAATGGCCGATCTGACTGATGTAGCGATATTCAAATACTTAGAGTAGAGTTTTAAATATGGTACCATGATAGAATGGTCAACCATTTTGCTGTCTAAACTCTCAAATTCGCAAGAGATCTCCAAATCTACCTCTCACACTGAAGAGTCCCAAGCCACTGTCGCTTTATACGTCACATCATTTTCTTTCAATACGGATAATCGTTTTCTATGGATACGGCTTATCAGGTCAAGTAGTGAGATATTGTACCCCCTAAAATAACAATATATTGTACATACGTTAAAAGTGCATCCATTGTGTTGCATAAATTGTTATATATGCTTTAATGCGTTCCGACTCACAATATGTGCTGTTTACAGTGCAACTAAATTACCTCAGCTTGCATATTCATCCTAAATCGCTAACTATATCATAATTACTAGTGTCCTATTAAAATCGATTAAAACATCTTTATGCATGTGCAGAAACTGAAAATGCACGTTCCATTTACATGCACAGTAGTTATATGACAATAAAGAACATGATCAATCCAAATTTATCATTGTGTGTGTTATAAATAAGATTCCAAAATTACGTTTGATTCATTGGCGAGCGTCAATCGCGATGCATTGTCCGGTTTTCGATCAGAAACAACTACATTTACCAACATATCGTCAATATACTAAGTCGACTATAATCAAAATGCTAGTTTTCGGTAACAGTCGGTGCATCTCGATAAATTAACACCATGTATAACGTTTGGAATATGTGACCCCCAACAACACAATGGATGTACCTTTAATAATGAATAGCAAATTTGAGAAAACAAAATATCCCAAATACGTGCTACAGCGCCTTCAAGAAAAATGAACTCTCTTTTTATGTTCAGGGTAAATAATAAATTATTTTTTTCAAAAGACTACACTACTAAAAATTAACACTATTAAACAAACAGTTCCACAATTCCATATACAACTATTATAGTTATGTAAAGTAGCTATATAGTAGTTTATAGTTAACAATCTCAATGAATCATAAAAAGGGTAAAGATTAAATGGAATTAAAATATAAATTGATTATATTGATTATTAAGGATTCAACGCTACAGCGCTGAATTCTTATTGTTATTGTGAAGAGTTATTATTATTCCACCGAATGTTTTACCCAGCAATTCAACCAGAAGGAATGCAGATAATGCAACCAAACTTTGCCTGCCAATTAAAGGTCCAGTCCGAATCTACATTTTTTTTAAACATTTGACAAATTTTCAAAATGCAGCTAGAGACTTGCTTTTTGTTAAAAGATAAGCACTGACACAGCGAACACAAAAGTAAATCATGACAAATGCGTAGGTCACGTGGTTTCGCCGCCATATTTGTTTTTTCGCACTTTTGAAAATATCCTGCTCCCTGCTCCTTTGACAATTTCATCCTCTGAAATACGGGCTCTATTTCGCAATACCGTTTCCCCAGTTAGTACTAGAAATCTGGAAAAACTTGCCCAAAGTGCAAACTTCAAACCTCAAAAGCTCAAAGACTAAATAAGATAATTTCATAAACCTTCACCAAAATGTGAATTCTCGAAGATACCGTTATGTTTAATAACTAATTTTGAAGTAGAGTTAAAAAAAAGTTTATAGTTAAGCTTCAAACACCGCAAACGTAATCTAAGGGTCCGAAAATAAGCATGTTAAAGTATTTTCCTGAATATTCAGAAGTACATAACGCATTAATTATGTATGCAATCTAAATGATAATTAGATCTACTTAAGCGGAAATTATAGAACAATGTTTTCTATGCTACACAGTCCAGAGTATGAACATATTAACCGTTATCTTAATCATGAGAAACATACTTGTAGGTGTCCATTAATATGTGATTTTTCCATCGAGGCCATGCACCTCCAGCTATAGACTGTGTAAAAGTCGAATTTTCTCTTGTTATGTTTTTTCACCTGGTTTCAGCCACTACGAGAGCCCACAGTATGAATTTTTGGGTCCAATCATTAAGGTCCAGTTCGAATCTAAATGTCCATTTTTAACATGGCAAAACAAATAAAAATGTAGATAGAATTTAGAATTTTTGCAATAACGATATAAGCAATAAAGTAAATCATGCCGAGGTCACGTGCCGCCATTTTGATTTTGTTTACAAATAAGCCATTTTGACATTGGAAATTTGGGTCTCAATAATGCTACATACATGAGACTTTCAGCTTTCTTTAAAAGATGCGCAATTACAATGAAAAGATGGTTAGCTTCATTGTATTTGGTTCATTTATGTGCTGAATCCTTTTATCGTCACTTGTGACTATATTTTCTGTTTTTCTTTCTTTGACATTTATAAAAAACCATTCCCACATGGATTTTACAGCTGATATAAAGTATCTAATGTTCTTGTAATACAATAACTTTCTACAACTGAATCAGCAATATACTGTGAACGGCAATATTTTTCTTACTTTAGATATGACATCAGCCAAAGCCTTTTTACTTGTAATAATTATGTGTCATATTAAAACAACAAATTAAAACGGCTACAGTTAATTGTAGAGGATAAGCTAATATTCTATAGTTTTTAGAAGACATTCATATAGGAAAGGAATACATAGACTTAATGAAAAATTAATTTGGTTTGCAAAGTATAATTGCACCATGTAGATCTAACTCAAGTGGAATGTCTATACTTTTTAACAGTAATATTGATCTAAATATACATATAACAAACGAAGATGATGGATGAAATTATATAATTGTTGATATATTCATTCGGGGGAAAAGATGTACACTTACAAACAAACACTGATGATTCTTTAATATTTGAAAGCATTTGTTATTATGACAAAGAATCCATAGCTATAAATGAAATATAAAATATAAAAATATAAAAAAATATTACAATCCCAAGGCAAGACATATGATTTAGATAAGATTTAATCACTTGATCTTGTAGATGTTATGAAAGAGCTTAATCTAGAGAAAATGTAAATTGTAGAAACAATTCCATGACAACAAGATTTAATTTCTTTAAATACCTCAGGACTTCTTAAATTTTACAGAGATAACTTTTGCTATTTTATTTTCTTAATTATTAAAACTAAGTCTTATTTGTGATCAAAGTGTGATTTAAAGAAAATAATTAAAGGTTTTGCACACACATTTTCATTCCAAAGGTATGTTCTATTTGTTCTGAGTTTGTCCATTCTAGGGGGAAAGTCTTCCCACTAATTCAAATTGCTCCCAGAGCAAATCCCCAGGTTATAACTGGTGATAAAATGAACTAGTATCTTAAAATATTTATTTATTAGTCATGAAAGCTTAGAGAAATGTATTGCATAAAAGCTTAGAGAAATGTATGGAACTTTCCTCATTTACCTAAAAGCATAATGAGTATGAATGTCGAATGGCAAATAACGAATGAAGAATGACGAAAAGCACCAAAAAAATGCTATTCGTCATTCAAAGGCGAAAGGCGAAAATAAAGTTTGAAAAGCAAACAGAAATAACTTTTGCTAATTCATTTTCTCAATTATTAAAACTAAGAGTTATTTAGGATCAAAGAGTGATTAATGGAAAATGATTAAAAGTTTTGTTAAAAAATATTATTCAAAGTTAGGTCCTAGTTGTTCTGAGCTTTTCCATTCTAGGGGGAATGTCTTCCCACTAATTCAGACTGCTCCTAGAGCAAATGCTCTGGCTTTAATTGGTGATAAAATAAAATATTTGATTAAAATATTTAATAATTTGGCATCAAACATGTAAAAAGCTTAGAGAAATATATATGGAATTGATCTCATTTACCTAAGAGAGTATTGAGTTTGAATGGCGAAAGGCGAATGACGAATGACGAATAACGAAAAAGCGAATAAATTTGCTATTCGTCATTCAAAGGCGAAAGGCGAAAAAAAGTTTGAAAAGCATACAGAAATAACTCTTGCTATTTTTTGTTCTAAATAAATAAAAGTAAGTGTTATTTGAGGTCAAATAGTGATTTAAAGAATAATATTAAAATGTTTTACACATACTTTATTATTCAAAGTTAAGTCCTAGTTGTTCTGAGCTTTTCCATTCTAGAGGGAAAGTCTTCCCACTAATTCAGACTGCTCCTAGAGCAAATCCTGGGTCTTTAATCGGTTATAAAATAAAATATTTGATTAAAATATCTAATAATTTGGCATCAAACTGGTAAAAAGCTTAGAGAAATATATATGGAATCGATCTTATTTACTTAAGAGAGTAATGAGTTTGATTGGCGAAAGGTGAAAAAAGACCAATGACGAATAACCAAAAGCGAAAAAAATTGCTATTCGTCATTCAAAGGCGAAAGGCAAAAAAAAGTTTGAAAGGCAAACAGAAATTACTTTTGCAATTTTTTGTTCTAAATAAATAAAAGTAAGTGTTATTTGGGATCAAATCTTTATTTAAAGAATAATATCTTAATATTTTACACATACATTATTATTCAAAGTGAAGTCCTAGTTGTTCTGAGCTTTTCCTTTTTAGGGGGTAAGTCTTCTCACTAATTCAGATTGCTCCCATGGCAAATTGTGGGACTTTAATTGGTGATAAAATAAAATATTTGATTAAAATATTTAATAATTTGGCATCAAACTGGTAAAAAGCTTTCAGAAATATATGGAGCTGATCTCATTTACCTAAGAGAGTAATAATTTTGAATGGCGAATGACCAATAAAGAAAAACGAAAAATGAAAATCAAAAAGCAAAAACATTTGCTATTATTGTGAAAGATGAATAGGAAATAAATTATCTTTTCGTCATTCATTTTTCACCACAGTTCGAAAGACGAATAGCAAATAAATTTGCTCTTTGTCATTCAAATATGTGAACAATATGAAAGGCGAATAGCAAATAAATTTGCTTTTCGTCATTCATTTTTTACTTCAGTACGAAAGACGAATAGCAAATAAATTTGCTTTTCGTCATTCAAATATGTGAACAAAATGAAAGACGAATAGCAAATAAATGTGCTATTCGTCATTCGAATGTTGAATGACAAATAGCGAATAACAGTCTTAATTCTGGTTGCCGAAAAGGTCTGGAGTGCTATCAGGTTTTGTGCAGTTTCCACCGCCTCTGCCTTGTTTTGTTTTAGCTATAACTTTTTAAGGTTTTAAGAACTTACATTAAGAGAATCTCACCCAAGTGTCTTCTGATATCAAATATATCAACACTTTCTGATTAAAGTGAAAATATCCTCGGCTTTGATATCAAAACACACGAGGGTGAGATTTTATTTATCATTCAAAATCATTATTCAACAATTATGAGCCAAAGATTGACATATCTGAAACACAAAACTGCCATTTAGGTTCTTCAGCAGTGATCTCAGTGAGGTCATACCATTGTGACGTCATTAGCATTACTGCATTGTTACGGCATCACCATTGTGACATCATAGCATTATCAGCAGTCTTCTCAGTGATGCCAAAGCTTTGTGATGTCATAACTGATGATGTAATAGGATTATGACGATTTAATTGTAGCGATATCTACAATGTAGATATTGCATGTAGATATTGTCTGATCTCACACAAGCGATATCTACTGTTGGAGTCAGCTTTGGATGATAAAATGTCATACTTATATTCCTGGGGATTTTTTTTGACATGTTCACATTTAAGGTCAAATGTCAAGATCACGAGTTCTGAAATCGCAAACAAATCCATGAAAAGTTATTGAGCTATAAGGCCCTTATTTGGTAAATATTAACTATGGAGAATTGCCAAACTTCCAAAAAGGCGTTGGCTGAAGTCCATCAAAAGTCATGGTCATAATGAGGTCTTGATTTAAGCTTTTGCGAATATGCCTGATTTCAACTATACTCACGTGCAACAGAAATGTCCAAATATTTTAAAATAATATAATGGAAAGGCGGTGTTTTGGTTATTACAGCCTCAATGCCTACTGTTTATGTACATTGCAAGATTAAGTGACAATACGCCATAAAAACAAGACATAGATTTAATTTATGAATAAAATTTCGATTTCTTTTGATTATAAAGTTTAATTTATACTTATAAGGTTCATGTCTGTTGTATTTGAACAATATGTATTAATGTATAGTAAAAGATATATAAAAACCCTAACTCCCTTATAAGAGAGCATGTTACCCGATGTTTGGCTACGCAGTTCATATAGTGTATGACTATTCTTCTGTGTCTTACAATGACAAATGACAAATGACAATTAAATTAATAATTTCAAGAAAAGATTATGAATAAATTGAAAATCATTGCTGTAATCGCAGTGACTGCAAATTTTGTATTGTCAATATGATATCAATTGTTATCATTATTATTAATAATTACATAAATTGATTTTTTTTATGAGACAGTTTTCTCAAATGCTTCATTTAGGAAGAAGAGACACGACACAGTCGACAGTTCTGAAAAGCAGAGCTCTGAAGAGGATGACAATCACAAGGATTCTAAGAAAAGAAAACAAAAGAAGTAAACATAGAAACATTCTAGCTGATAACAATCCTAAATGAGTACTGTATTATCGTTACAAGTCAATAATTCGGTTAATTTTTGCTTTTATGATTTTGGAGACCAGATGGAAGTGGGGATTTAAAATTGAATCGAAGGTGAAATCAAATTATATATACTTCATAAACAGAACTTATAGGCTCGTACTTGTGAAGTGACGATACTTTTTAGATCAGTAATCATGGTCGATTTCCAACCAAATGATGACACTCGATGAAGTAAAGTTTATAATGTAAAGGCAACGTTTTGTTGACTTCCGCCTCAATGCCTACTTTTTATGTACATTGCAAGATTAAGCGCCATTACGCAGAAAAAAAGAAGACATAGATTTATCTTATCAATAAAATTTCGATTTCTTTTGATTATAAAGTTTAAATTATACTTATAAGATTCATCTCTGTTGTATTTGAACAATATGTATTAAAGTATAGCTATAGATATATAAAAACCCTCACTCCCTTATAAGAGATCATGTTACCCGATGTTTGGCTACGCAGTTCATATAATGTATGACCTTTCTTCTGTGTCTTACAATGACAAATGACACATGACAATTAAATGAATAATTTCCTGAACAAATTATCAATGAATTGAAAATCATTGCTGTAATCGCAGTGACTGCAAATTTTGTATTGTCAATATGATAGCAATTATTATCATTATTATTAATAATTACATAAATTGATTTTTTTTTATGAGACAGTTTTCTCAAATGCTTCATTTAGGAATAAGAGACACGACACAGCCGACAGTTCTGAAAAGGAGAGCTCTGAAGAGGATGACAATCACAAGGATTCTAAGAAAAGAAAACAAAAGATGTAAACATAGAAACATTCTAGCTGATAACAATCCTAAATGAGTACTGTATTATCGTTACAAGTCAATAATTCGGTTAATTTTTGCTTTTATGATTTTGGAGACCAGATGGAAGTGGGGATTTAAAATTGAATCGAAGGTGAAATCAAATTATATATACTTCATCTACAGAACTTATAGGCTCGTACTTGTGAAGTGACGATACTTTATAGATCAGTAATCATGGTCGATTTCCAACCAAATGATGACACTCGATGAAGTAAAGTTTATAATGTAAAGGCAACGTTTTGTTGACTTCCGCCTCAATGCCTACTTTTTATGTAAATTGCAAGATTAAGCGCCATTACGCAGAAAAAAAGAAGACATAGATTTAACTTATCAATAAAATTTCGATTTCTTTTGATTATAAAGTTTAATTTATACTTATAAGGTTCATGTCTGTTGTATTTGAACAATATGTATTAATGTATAGTAAAAGATATATAAAAACCCTAACTCCCTTATAAGAGAGCATGTTACCCGATGTTTGGCTACGCAGTTCATATAGTGTATGACTATTCTTCTGTGTCTTACAATGACAAATGACAAATGACAATTAAATTAATAATTTCAAGAAAAGATTATGAATAAATTGAAAATCATTGCTGTAATCGCAGTGACTGCAAATTTTGTATTGTCAATATGATATCAATTGTTATCATTATTATTAATAATTACATAAATTGATTTTTTTTATGAGACAGTTTTCTCAAATGCTTCATTTAGGAAGAAGAGACACGACACAGTCGACAGTTCTGAAAAGCAGAGCTCTGAAGAGGATGACAATCACAAGGATTCTAAGAAAAGAAAACAAAAGAAGTAAACATAGAAACATTCTAGCTGATAACAATCCTAAATGAGTACTGTATTATCGTTACAAGTCAATAATTCGGTTAATTTTTGCTTTTATGATTTTGGAGACCAGATGGAAGTGGGGATTTAAAATTGAATCGAAGGTGAAATCAAATTATATATACTTCATAAACAGAACTTATAGGCTCGTACTTGTGAAGTGACGATACTTTTTAGATCAGTAATCATGGTCGATTTCCAACCAAATGATGACACTCGATGAAGTAAAGTTTATAATGTAAAGGCAACGTTTTGTTGACTTCCGCCTCAATGCCTACTTTTTATGTACATTGCAAGATTAAGCGCCATTACGCAGAAAAAAAGAAGACATAGATTTATCTTATCAATAAAATTTCGATTTCTTTTGATTATAAAGTTTAAATTATACTTATAAGATTCATCTCTGTTGTATTTGAACAATATGTATTAAAGTATAGCTATAGATATATAAAAACCCTCACTCCCTTATAAGAGATCATGTTACCCGATGTTTGGCTACGCAGTTCATATAATGTATGACCTTTCTTCTGTGTCTTACAATGACAAATGACACATGACAATTAAATGAATAATTTCCTGAACAAATTATCAATGAATTGAAAATCATTGCTGTAATCGCAGTGACTGCAAATTTTGTATTGTCAATATGATAGCAATTATTATCATTATTATTAATAATTACATAAATTGATTTTTTTTTATGAGACAGTTTTCTCAAATGCTTCATTTAGGAATAAGAGACACGACACAGCCGACAGTTCTGAAAAGGAGAGCTCTGAAGAGGATGACAATCACAAGGATTCTAAGAAAAGAAAACAAAAGATGTAAACATAGAAACATTCTAGCTGATAACAATCCTAAATGAGTACTGTATTATCGTTACAAGTCAATAATTCGGTTAATTTTTGCTTTTATGATTTTGGAGACCAGATGGAAGTGGGGATTTAAAATTGAATCGAAGGTGAAATCAAATTATATATACTTCATAAACAGAACTTATAGGCTCGTACTTGTGAAGTGACGATACTTTATAGATCAGTAATCATGGTCGATTTCCAACCAAATGATGACACTCGATGAAGTAAAGTTTATAATGTAAAGGCAACGTTTTGTTGACTTCCGCCTCAATGCCTACTTTTTATGTAAATTGCAAGATTAAGCGCCATTACGCAGAAAAAAAGAAGACATAGATTTAACTTATCAATAAAATTTCGATTTCTTTTGATTATAAAGTTTAAATTATACTTATAAGGTTCATGTCTGTTGTATTTGAACAATATGTATTAAAGTATAGCTATAGATATATAAAAACCCTAACTCCCTTATAAGAGAGCATGTTACCCGATGTTTGGCTACGCAGTTCATATAGTGTATGACTATTCTTCTGTGTCTTACAATGACAAATGACAAATGACAATTAAATGAATAATTTCCAGAAAAAATTATCAATAAATTGAAAATCATTGCTGTAATCGCAGTGACTGCAAATTTTGTATTGTCAATATGATAGCAATTATTATCATTATTATTAATAATTACATAAATTGATTTTTTTTTATGAGACAGTTTTCTCAAATGCTTCATTTAGGAATAAGAGACACGACACAGCCGACAGTTCTGAAAAGGAGAGCTCTGAAGAGGATGACAATCACGAGGATTCTAAGAACAGAAAACAAAAGATGTAAACATAGAAACATTCTAGCTGATAACAATCCTAAATGAGTACTGTATTATCGTTACAAGTCAATAATTCGGTTAAGTTTTGCTTTTATGATTTTGGAGACCAGATGGAAGTGGGGATTTAAAATTGAATCGAAGGTGAAATCAAATTATATATACTTCATAAACAGAACTTATAGGCACGTACTTGTGAAGTGACGATACTTTATAGATCAGTAATCATGGTCGATTTCCAACCAAATGATGACACTCGATGAAGTAAAGTTTATAATGTAAAGGCAACGTTTTGTTGACTTCCGCCTCAATGCCTACTTTTTATGTACATTGCAAGATTAAGCGCCATAAAGCAGAAAAAAAGAAGACATAGATTTATCTTATCAATAAAATTTCGATTTCTTTTGATTATGAAGTTTAAATTATACTTATAAGGTTCATGTCTGTTGTATTTGAACAATATGTATTAATGTATAGTAAAAGATATATAAAAACCCTAACTCCCTTATAAGAGAGCATGTTACCCGATGTTTGGCTACGCAGTTCATATAGTGTATGACTATTCTTCTGTGTCTTACAATGACAAATGACAAATGACACATGACAATTAAATGAATAATTTCCTGAACAAATTATCAATAAATTGAAAATCATTGCTGTAATTGCAGTGACTGCAAATTTTGTATTGTCAATATGATAGCAATTATTATCATTATTATTAATAATTACATAAATTGATTTTTTTTTATGAGACAGTTTTCTCAAATGCTTCATTTAGGAAGAAGAGACACGACACAGCCGACAGTTCTGAAAAGGAGAGCTCTGAAGAGGATGACAATCACAAGGATTCTAAGAAAAGAAAACAAAAGAAGTAAACATAGAAACATTCTAGCTGATAACAATCCTAAATGAGTACTGTATTATCGTTACAAGTCAATAATTCGGTTAATTTTTGCTTTTATGATTTTGGAGACCAGATGGAAGTGGGGATTTAAAATTGAATCGAAGGTGATATCAAATTATATATACTTCATAAACAGAACTTATAGGCACGTACTTGTGAAGTGACGATACTTTATAGATCAGTAATCATGGTCGATTTCCAACCAAATGATGACACTCGATGAAGTAAAGTTTATAATGTAAAGGCAACGTTTTGTTGACTTCCGCCTCAATGCCTACTTTTTATGTAAATTGCAAGATTAAGCGCCATTACGCAGAAAAAAAGAAGACATAGATTTAACTTATCAATAAAATTTCGATTTCTTTTGATTATAAAGTTTAAATTATACTTATAAGGTTCATGTCTGTTGTATTTGAACAATATGTATTAAAGTATAGCTATAGATATATAAAAACCCTAACTCCCTTATAAGAGAGCATGTTACCCGATGTTTGGCTACGCAGTTCATATAGTGTATGACTATTCTTCTGTGTCTTACAATGACAAATGACAAATGACAATTAAATGAATAATTTCCAGAAAAAAATTATCAATAAATTGAAAATCATTGCTGTAATCGCAGTGACTGCAAATTTTGTATTGTCAATATGATAGCAATTATTATCATTATTATTAATAATTACATAAATTGATTTTTTTTTATGAGACAGTTTTCTCAAATGCTTCATTTAGGAATAAGAGACACGACACAGCCGACAGTTCTGAAAAGGAGAGCTCTGAAGAGGATGACAATCACAAGGATTCTAAGAAAAGAAAACAAAAGATGTAAACATAGAAACATTCTAGCTGATAACAATCCTAAATGAGTACTGTATTATCGTTACAAGTCAATAATTCGGTTAAGTTTTGCTTTTATGATTTTGGAGACCAGATGGAAGTGGGGATTTAAAATTGAATCGAAGGTGAAATCAAATTATATATACTTCATAAACAGAACTTATAGGCACGTACTTGTGAAGTGACGATACTTTATAGATCAGTAATCATGGTCGATTTCCAACCAAATGATGACACTCGATGAAGTAAAGTTTATAATGTAAAGGCAACGTTTTGTTGACTTCCGCCTCAATGCCTACTTTTTATGTACATTGCAAGATTAAGCGCCATTACGCAGAAAAAAAGAAGACATAGATTTATCTTATCAATAAAATTTCGATTTCTTTTGATAATGAAGTTTAAATTATACTTATAAGGTTCATGTCTGTTGTATTTGAACAATATGTATTAAAGTATAGCTATAGATATATAAAAACCCTAACTCCCTTATAAGAGATCATGTTACCCGATGTTTGGCTACGCAGTTCATATAGTGTATGACTATTCTTCTGTGTCTTACAATGACAAATGACAAATGACACATGACAATTAAATGAATAATTTCCTGAACAAATCATCAATAAATTGAAAATCATTGCTGTAATTGCAGTGACTGCAAATTTTGTATTGTCAATATGATAGCAATTATTATCATTATTATTAATAATTACATAAATTGATTTTTTTTTTATGAGACAGTTTTCTCAAATGCTTCATTTAGGAAGAAGAGACACGACACAGCCGACAGTTCTGAAAAGGAGAGCTCTGAAGAGGATGACAATCACAAGGATTCTAAGAAAAGAAAACAAAAGATGTAAACATAGAAACATTCTAGCTGATAACAATCCTAAATGAGTACTGTACTATCGTTACAAGTCAATAATTCGGTTAAGTTTTGCTTTTAAGATTTTGGAGACCAGATGGAAGTGGGGATTTAAAATTGAATCGAAGGTGAAATCAAATTATATATACTTCATAAACAGAACTTATAGGCACGTACTTGTGAAGTGACGGTACTTTATAGATCAGTAATCATGGTCGATTTCCAACCAAATGATGAGACTCGATGAAGTAAAGTTTATAATGTAAAGGCAACGTTTTGTTGACTTCCGCCTCAATGCCTACTTTTTATGTACATTGCAAGATTAAGCGCCATAAAGCAGAAAAAAAGAAGACATAGATTTATCTTATCAATAAAATTTCGATTTCTTTTGATTATGAAGTTTAAATTATACTTATAAGGTTCATGTCTGTTGTATTTGAACAATATGTATTAATGTATAGTAAAAGATATATAAAAACCCTAACTCCCTTATAAGAGAGCATGTTACCCGATGTTTGGCTACGCAGTTCATATAGTGTATGACTATTCTTCTGTGTCTTACAATGACAAATGACAAATGACACATGACAATTAAATGAATAAAGTCCTGAACAAATAATCAATAAATTGAAAATCATTGCTGTAATTGCAGTGACTGCAAATTTTGTATGGTCAATATGATAGCAATTATTATCATTATTATTAATAATTACATAAATTGATTTTTTTTTATGAGACAGTTTTCTCAAATGCTTCATTTAGGAAGAAGAGACACGACACAGCCGACAGTTCTGAAAAGGAGAGCTCTGAAGAGGATGACAATCACAAGGATTCTAAGAAAAGAAAACAAAAGAAGTAAACATAGAAACATTCTAGCTGATAACAATCCTAAATGAGTACTGTATTATCGTTACAAGTCAATAATTCGGTTAAGTTTTGCTTTTATGATTTTGGAGACCAGATGGAAGTGGGGATTTAAAATTGAATCGAAGGTGAAATCAAATTATATATACTTCATAAACAGAACTTATAGGCACGTACTTGTGAAGTGACGATACTTTATAGATCAGTAATCATGGTCGATTTCCAACCAAATGATGAGACTCGATGAAGTAAAGTTTATAATGTAAAGGCAACGTTTTGTTGACTTCCGCCTCAATGCCTACTTTTTATGTACATTGCAAGATTAAGCGCCATTACGCAGAAAAAAAGAAGACATAGATTTAACTTATCAATAAAATTTCGATTTCTTTTGATTATAAAGTTTAAATTATACTTATAAGGTTCATGTCTGTTGTATTTGAACAATATGTATTAATGTATAGTAAAAGATATATACAAACCCTAACTCCCTTATAAGAGATCATGTTACCCGATGTTTGGCTACGCAGTTCATATAGTGTATGACTATTCTTCTGTGTCTTACAATGACAAATGACAAATGACAATTAAATGAATAATTTCCAGAAAAAATTATCAATAAATTGAAAATCATTGCTGTAATCGCAGTGACTGCAAATTTTGTATTGTCAATATGATAGCAATTATTATCATTATTATTAATAATTACATAAATTGATTTTTTTTATGAGACAGTTTTCTCAAATGCTTCATTTAGGAAGAAGAGACACGACACAGCCGACAGTTCTGAAAAAGAGAGCTCTGAAGAGGATGACAATCACAAGGATTCTAGGAAAAGAAAACGAAAGAAGTAAACATAGAAACATCCTAACAGATAACAATCCTAAATGAGTACTGTATTATCGTTACAAGTCAATAATTCGGTTAATTTTTGCTTTTATAATTTTGGAGAACAGATGGAAGTGGGGATTTAAAATTGAATCGAAGGTGAAATCAAATTATATATACTTCATAAACAGAACTTATAGGCACGTTCTTGTGAAACGACGATACTTTATAGATCAGTAATCATGATCGATTTCCAACCAAATGATTACACTCGATGAAGTAAAGTTTATAATCTAAAGGCAACGTTTTGTTGACTTCCGCCTCAATGCCTACTTTTCATGTACATTGCAAGATTAAGCACCATTACGCAAAAAAACAAGACATAGATTTATCTTATCAATAAAATTTCGATTTCTTTTGATTATAAAGTTTAAATTATACTTATAAGGTTCATGTCTGTTGTATTTGTATAGTAAAAGATATATAAAAACCCTAACTCCCTTATAAGAGAGCATGTTACTCAATGTTTGGCTACGCAGTTCATATAGTGTATGACTATTCTTCTGTGTCTTACAATGACAAATGACAAATGACAAATGACAATTAAGTTAATAATTTCCAGAAAAAAATTATCAATAAATTGAAAATCATTGCTGTAATCGCAGTGACTGCAAATTTTGTATTGTCAATATGATAGCAATTATTATCATTATTATTAATAATTACATAAATTGTTTTTTTTTATGAGACCGTTTTCTCAAATGCTTCATTTAGGAAGAAGAGACACGACACAGCCGACAGTTCTGAAAAAGAGAGCTCTGAAGAGGATGACAATCACAAGGATTCTAAGAAAAGAAAACGAAAGAAGTAAACATAGAAACATCCTAACAGATAACAATCCTAAATGAGTACTGTATTATCGTTTCAAGTCAATAATTCGGTTAATTTTTGCATTTATGATTTTGGAGAACAGATGGAAGTGGGGATTTAAAATTGAATCGTAGGTGAAATCAAATTATATATACTTCATAAACAGAACTTATAGGCACGTTCTTGTGAAGTGGCGATACTTTATAGATCAGTAATCATGGTCGATTTCCAACCAAATGATGACACTCGATGAAGTAAAGTTTATAATCTAAAGGCAACGTTTTGTTGACTTCCGCCTCAATGCCTACTTTTCATGTACATTGCAAGATTAAGCAGCATTAAGCAAAAAACAAGACATAGAATTATCTTATCAATAAAATTTCGATTTCTTTTGGGGGCGGGATAGCGCAGTGGTTAGCGCGTTCGGCTTCGGATCAAGAGGTCTATGGTTCGAATCCCGCCAGGGATCTTTTGATTTAAAGTTAAACTTATACTTATAAGGTTCATGTCTGTTGTTTTTTAACAATATGTATTAATGTATAGTTATAAGATATATAAAAACCCTAACTCCCTTATAGGAGATCATGTTAGCCGATGTTTGGCTACGCAGTTCATATAGTGTATGACTATTCTTCTGTGTCTTACAATGACAAATGACAAATGACAAATGACAATTAAATGAATAACTTCCAGAAAAAATTATCAATAAATTGAAAATCATTGCTGTAATCGCAGTGACTGCAAATTTTGAATTTTTTAGTTTCTTTGTGTCACATGTCTAGATACAATTTTGAAAATTTCATCAATAAATCGATTTGAACTTCATGAACTGTTTATGTCATGATTCATATCTTAGAAAAGTAGCTCTGTGTTTTTTGTGGGTTTTTTTTAGAATGACGAATGCTAGCGGTAGGGTAGAAAATTCTTTTATCATCCAAAACTGTGTTCCACAGGAGATATCGCTTGTGCGAGATCAAGCGATATCTCCTAGGAGATATCTTTTTGGCAGTAGATTTTGCACAATGCCCTGTCAGCTTCAACTACATGACATCACAATGTTTTTGCGTCATTGAGTAATGACATCACAGTGCTATGACGTCATAAACATGATGACGTCACAATGCTATGACCTCACGGCACTGGAAGTCAAATAGCAGAAATGTACTCAGAGATGTACACTATTTCACTTAAACGTAATAAGAATGATTTTGGTTGATAAATAGAATCTCACCCTCGTGTCTTCTGATATCAAATATATCAACACTCGTTGATAAAAGTAAAAATATCCTCGGCAAGCCTCGGATATTTGTAACTTTTATCAACTCGTGTTGATATATTTGATATCAGAAGACACTTGGGTGAGATTCTCTATGTATCCCTCGGAGACAACATGTAATTTGGCGTTTAACGCGCATGATACCTTTAAACTAGCAAGTTATGATTAAATATTTATTTTCATAAAAGGTTACAGAAACAGACCTTTAAAATAGTATAGTATTGATATCGCACAGTTATCCAGTTCTTTCATCTGAGTCAAAAGGTTCAATTTCATATGGATGTTAGGAAAAGTCTGAAAGGAAAAGTAAACGTGTTCCAACCTGATAAAGCCGTAATGCTTTAAAGGGGCAGTAGCACGTTTTTAGCAAAATTTATTTTTTCAAATTTCCCATTTATAATGATATTTTATGTCATTTAAACTAACTTTAGAGTGTAAATCATCTTATTACACAAACCAATTATCTGTAGTTGTAAAAACTATGTTGCGTATAAAGCAAAAATTGCATGGCGGCCATTTTATTGTGAACACAATTTATTAATTTGTGTTACAAAAACGATTCCCATGGCTTTACCGAAACATGTACACTCATTTTAAACTTTATTTTCCGAAGAGATAAGGATCTTTTACTATTGGTGAAATTATTTTTCAAATAAATTTCATCGACTTATTTGAGCAAAAAAACGTGCTACAGCCCCTTTAAGGCATTATTATTACAGAAGTCTTTGAGAGGCAAAACCTGGTTAGATACAAATTAAATCATCTGGCAGTGAAACTTAACAATGGCTCCAGTGGTCAATTGATTGCATCTCTTATGTTCATACATTATAGTCAGACATAAAAGGTTTGACACTCAAAAGAAAATAACTCATCCATTTACCAAATTATGAAATCACGCTGATGCAGAGAGGATAGCATGTATCCCCTTCTCGCGACCGTGCTTGACGTAGCAGACATACCACAGTCAACCAGTTGCAGTAGCCTATCAACAGTCAGGGACACGTCGGCTTTCCGTCCTTGATTTTCGACGGCATGCGGTCTTAAACACGATAAGATAGCTTAACCATTCATTCAAGCATATAGAAAACACAGGATCAGACAAAGCTTAATATTTTGGAAACAATAAATGCCCCCTTCCCTCTGACGATCTGAACTACAAAAAGATAGAAGGCTCTCCGGATTATCTTTGGAAATCCGGTCGAGTCCGAAGTTTGTCGCGACAATAAAAGTGTCGCGACTAACATTTTTTTACAAACAAATTTCATTATTTAAATGCCCTGCATGAGTTCTCTGGAAATTTTCAGGTTAAAATTATTTTTTTCAATTTTTGAAAAAAAATTCCAATGGAATTTTTCCAATGGAAATTTTTTTTCAATGGAAATTTTTTTCCCAATGGAATTTTTCCAATGGAAATTTTTTTTCCAATGGAATTTTTTTTTCCATTGGAATTATTTTTTCCAATGGAAATTTGTTTTTTCCAATGGAATTTTTTTCCAATGTGGAAAAGGGTGGTTGGATTAGTCATTGAAGGCAGTTTTCATAATAATGAATTAATGAAATATTATAATTCTATTTTTTTTTAATTTGGTGAAGTTTTCAATGAAGTGTTGATTTTAATAACATATATTGGGTTAAATGAAATATTGATTTTGGAAAAAATATAATGTTTGTGAAATGTTGACTTTGGAAATATTTATTGACTTTGGTGGAAGTTTTACTTTGATAAAATATTGAATTTGATGACATGTTAAAATATTGTTTGAGTTATGTGAATTGTTGACTTTTGAAATATTTATTGACTTTTGTGAAAGTTTTTCTTTAATAAAATGTAGAGTTTGTAAACGATATTTTGAATCTAGTGAAATGTTGACTTTGATCAAGTATTTATTTGGTGAAATGTTGACTTTGAAAATATTCATTGACTTTTGTGTAAGTTTAATTTAAATAAAATGTTGATTTTGAAAAAGATTTGTTTGAATTTAGTGAAATATTGACTTTGATCACATATTGACTTTGGTGAAAGATGTCTTTGAAAATATTTATTGACTTTTACGAAAGTTTAAATTATATAAAATGTTGACTTTGTTGACATGTTGCTTTTGAAAAAGATATTTTGGATTTAGTGAAATGTTTACTTTGATCAGGTATTGACTTTGATGAAATGTTGACTTTGGAAATAATTATTGACTTTTGTGAAAGTTTAACTTAAATAAAATGTTGACTTTCAAAAAGATTTTTTTTAATTTAGCGAAATGTTGACTTTGATCAAGTATTTATTTGGTGAAATGTTGATTTTGAAAATATTTATTGACTTTTGTGAAATTTTAATTTAAATAAAATGTTGACTTTGATGAAGATATTTTGAATTTAGTGAAATATTGACTTTGATCAAGTATTGACTTTGATGAATTGTTGACTTTGAAAAAGATTTTTTGAATTTAGTGAAATATTGACTTTGATCAGGTATTGACTTTGATGAAATGTTGACTTTGATCAAGTATTTATTTGGTGAAATGTTGATTTTGAAAATATTTATTGACTTTTGTGAAATTTTAATTTAAATAAAATGTTGACTTTGATGAAGATATTTTGAATTTAGTGAAATATTGACTTTGATCAAGTATTGACTTTGATGAATTGTTGACTTTGAAAAAGATTTTTTGAATTTAGTGAAATATTGACTTTGATCAGGTATTGACTTTGATGAAATGTTGACTTTGGAAATAATTATTGACTTTTGTGAAAGTTTAACTTAAATAAAATGTTGACTTTGAAAAAGATTTTTTGAATTTAGTGAAATGTTGACTTTGATCACATAGTGACTTTGGTGAAATGATGACTTTGAAAATATTTATTGACTTTTACGAAAGTTTAAATTATATAAAATGTTGACTTTGGTGACATGTTGCTTTTGAAAAAGATTTTTTGAATTTAGTGAAATATTGACTTTGATCAGGTATTGACTTTGATGAAATGTTGACTTTGGAAATCATTATTGACTTTTGTGAAAGTTTAACTTAAATAAAATGTTGACTTTGAAAAAGATATTTTGCATTAAGCGAAATATTGACTTTGATCAGATATTGACTTTGATGAAATGTTGACTTTGGAAATATTTATTGACTTTTGTGAAAGTTTAACGTAAATAAAATGTAAACTTTGGAAAAGATATTTTGAATTAAGTGAAATATTGACTTTGATCAAGTATTGACTTTGATGAAATGTTGACGTTGAAATTTTGTATTGACTTTTGCGAAAGTTTAACTTATACAAAATATTGACTTTGGTGACATATTTGTTTTGAAACAGATATTTTGAATTTAGTGAAATACTGACTTTGGTCACATATTGACTTTGATGAAATGTTGACTTTGGAAATATTTATTGACTTTTGTGAAAGTCTAACTCAACTAAAAAGTTGACTTTGAAAAAGAAAATTATCAAGTGTCCTTCCCCTAAAACATATATTGAGATTATAGATATGTAGTATTTTTTTTAATAAGACGTTTCCACAATATATTCTCCTATGAAATATTCACCTTTGCGAAATGTTGACTCTTGAAATATTAATTGCGTTGATAAGGTTTCTATCTATTGACTTGTTTAAAGTTGAACACTATGTGTGACAGTATGTGTTAGGTCATTTGACTAGGCTATTGCCCACATTACATCAGTCACCATGACTGATTATTTATATACACCTGATTGCAGGTTACATATATATAACGATAAAACAATTGCAATTTAATCATGCAACTGAGGTTTAAGGGAGATATCAGACTTGTGTATTGACTCTCAGAATACCCTCTCGGTAATACGTAACATGTATATTCGATCAACTCATTAAGGCCAACAGGTAAGTAATTACCGGTTCAACGGCATTGACCCAGTAGCTAGGTGTTACAAGAACACAAATGTAGTCAGACTTCAATAGAGTGACCACATGAGCACTTATTTGTTTCCGATCTGTGTGCATTACACTGCAAATTTATCTGCGATCAGATGACATTCTCGACCATGAACTAATAGCGCTTGGTAAAGGTATTGAGAATGTTTAGGTGGGATTTACAAACGTAAGTTATGTAACTTTAACATATCAGATAATGAATTTCTTATGTTGTTGTTACAGGCGAATAGTTATAATATGCATAATATTATCCATGTAGGATTTGCTGACTTTTAAGAGATTGACTTTGGTGACTGGAAACTATTAATCGGCTTATAGCCTAATAAGGTAAAAATGATTCTAAATCCCTATGTGTGACGTCTTGGCTTTTCTAAAAGGTTTAACACTTTTAATTGGACATCAAAGGCTGATTGTTTCAAATATGTCCAAACCCATGTATATCACAACTAAGCTGATGTTGATGCATTCTATGTGAGACACAAACTATTTTCATCACTTTGACGGTTATTAACTAGTGATTGACCTCTCATGTGTAACATATGCATACTGAATTATTGAATCAACATCGCATTTCATTCGATATAAACATATTCCAAGAAAAACATGGAGTGATTGTGACAAAGGAAGTAACGACATTTATTTGAAGCGATAATATAATGATTTTAACGGTATTTAAGTGTGCTGTGTATTTGAGTGTCCCAGGTCTTACATAATGTGCATGAAGCAGAGAACGTCTCCCCGTCAGTGGTCATGGGAATTCGCGTGTTGATGTAATTACAGGTAGCGGGAATGACAATTAACTAAGTATCTTGTACCGACCCTCACTTAATTGTTTGTGTTTCTCCTACCAGACTATTAGGGGTGGCCAAAATGCCGACACGTTCAAATGTTCTTATAGATCTAATGCACAAGTATTATATAACATGTGATCCTTGAAAGGCAGTAATAAAGCTTCAATTATCATGTACTGTAACAGATTGTGAGTTGTAAACGCTCAGTCAGTCAATTATCGTATCTATGTCTATTGGAAATCATATATTATTATCTTATTGTGTTATGTATAAATGAACACATAAAACACATACATTCGCTGTTGGAAAAAGGCATTTAGTAGCTTCACATTTAAGGTTGTGATGTATGATGTCATTAAAACCGATGCCGTTGAAATCTGGTCAATTTAAACATAAAACACAGAATTAATATAATAAATAGAATATCTGTCAATTCTTGACAAATATCATGTTCACCTCATCTCATGAGTTGGAAGAGTAATATATTCTCACTTGCGCCGTCGCTGCATGCGAAAATATAAACTTGTACTTCACTCGATGAGATAATCCTGGTATAAATCAAGAAAATCAGATAGACAAGAAAGACATGTATCATCTATATATTTATATTTGTATTTAATTGTATTGTGCTGTATATCACGAGGTCATGGATAGACGCATAGGATTTTCTTTCCCAGAGATCGACCACATTTTCTATTCGTTTGATTTATGTAAAACATTAACAATTTAACTGTTAAAAACATTGATTAAACATTGTATTTATCATAAAATGTTTCTTGCCGTCACAAATCATAAGCATAAGCATAAGCCATTTTAGTTTGTTGTACATTTAAAAAGATCTCATATATATGCATATATTGAATATTCAAAATAAAGTACTTTTTGGATGTTGATGTCTCGGTAATATATAATAAATGTATGTATGATAACCTGATAAGATACGTACTTTCAAATCATTGATTACAATATGAATACGAAATACAAACGTGTAGAATGCAATGTTTATGTAACTGCATGAATATTTAGATATTATGACACTTCCAACAACCATAAACACTATTTGAAACGTAATATATGTTGTTAACCGTTAAATGTAATAAACAAAGTCATGATATCGGTACCTATCTATCTATAATAATTTGAATTTCAAACTGTCTTGTAACAAACATTTTAAACTATTTCCGTGCTGTAGTAACACTTATATTTAGCAACATTGTCAACACTAAAATAATAAGAGAACACATGTAAATTATTCATTAAGTTCTCAAACAAAATTTTAAATCAACCAGTGTGTATACAGTACAGTATTGTAGTATCTAATTACCATCACTAGTCATCCTGTGAGGAGCCAAGTCGCGCTCTTAACGAGTTAAATAGAATATGCAAGTCTAAATATACTGGGACATGTGTGTATTGCAAGGGGGCAGTCTGTGCGGGTATTACCATAAACCAATCTGAAAATACGTACGAATGTGTATTGTCGCCAATACTGTTATTTCAATCTGAGCACCGTGACACATGTTGAGTTGACTCAGAGATACACACAAGCTGTCACTGGGATGTTCAGGAGATACGGTTCACTGACTTGATGGATAAACGCCAAAGAATTACTGTCTGAAACGCGCTCCTTTAGCCAGACATTTGTGTTTTCAAAATGTCATTAAATTCCAACTTCAACAGCGCCAACAAATATTTCAAAGTCAACATGTCACCAAAGTCAATCTTTTGATAGTCAACAATACAGTAAACTCAAAATATCTTCGCAAGGTCAATATGTCACCAAAGTTAACATATCATTAAAGATAAACTTTTACCAAAGTCATTCAATATTTCCAAAGTCAACATGTCATCAAACTCGCGATCGGGATATCTTTTCAACGTCAAGATGTCACTTAACAAACTGTTACAGTACATGATAATTGAAGTTTCATTACTGCCTCTCTAAGAACACATGTTATATAATACTTGTGCATTAGATATATAAGAACATTTGAACGTGTCGGAATGCTGGCCACCCCTAATATTCTGGAAGGAGATACACAAACAATTAAGTAAGGGTTGGTACATGATAATTAGTTAATGGTCATTGCCGCTACCTGTAATTACATCAACACGCGAATTCCCATGGCTACTGACGGGGAGACGTTCTTTGCTGCATGCACATTATGTAAGACCTGGGACTTTCTAATACACAGCACACTTAAATACCGTTAAAATCATTATATTATCGCTTTAAATTAAATATTCGTTACTTCCTTGTCACAATCACTCCATGTTTTTCTTGGAATATGTTTATATCGAATGAAATGCGATGTTGATTCAATATTTCAGTATGCATATGTTACACATGAGAGGTCAATCACTAGTTAATAACCGTCAAAGCGATGAAAATAGTTTGTGTCTCACATAGAATGCACCAACATCAGCTTAGTTGTGATATACATGGGTTTGGACATATTTGAAACAATCAGCCTTTGATGTCCAATTAAAAGTGTTAAACCTTTTAGAAAAGCCAAGACGTCAGACATAGGGATTTAGAATCATTTTTACCTTATTAGGCTATAAGCCAATAAATAGTTTCCAGTCACCTTAGTCAATCTCTTAAAAGTCAGCAAATCCTACATGGATAATATTATGCATATTATAACTATTCGCCTGTAACAACAACATAAGAAATTCATTATCTGATATCAGCCAGCAACCTAACTACCATATATGAAATGAATATCTTTTCCCGCGATAAAGTGGCCTCGCTTTCGCCAAGGCTTCAGCCAGCAGACGCTATGCTGCTAGCCAATCATATTACTCATAGAGGTCACGTGACTAAACTTCTAGACGCTCCCTCTAGAAATACGGTCACTTTTGTCATAAATAGTATACAAAGTAATAAAATGTATACATTTTCATTCTAATGAATTGAAACAGAACTGACAGTTGTTTATCAGGGTCTCTACTGCAGCCACCAACACCTTTTGAGATAAGAGGAACCCATCATTGAAACCCCCGACCCTCAGTCTAGCTGTTTTAACCCCTGCTTCACAAATTAGAGCCACAATGACATATCACTGGGGTCATATCAAAACAAAGAGTGTTAATGTGACCCAGAGTGATATATCTGTCAGCTGAACGTGATGTTATCACAGATTTGCCCCGATTGTTTATGTTTGGGTCAGTTAATTCAGAGACAAACTGGGAGTTTTTTCGGAGATATTTACTAACGTCAATTATCCACTTAAACAAGTGTCCATCAAGTTGCTCCACCTCTTTCTATGTGAAATGAACTAGATAAATGACTTGTGATTGCAGGAAAGTTGAAATTTGGTCCCTCCCACGGATGAGATGAGAGGAACCCAAGATTTCCTAATTGGATGTCACAATTTGAGAGAAAATTTCTGGTCACGTGACCTGAATAAATAGGCTGTTCTAAAGCACATATCTTATTCAAGTGTTTACTTTCTTCCTACATAAGGAATTTATCAACTGGAGAATGTGTGTGAACAGTTGAAAGTAGCAGTTTTTGTACAGATTTGATTGTATTTGCTTTAAATTGTATAAACAGAATTCATGATTTTGAGGGCTGTTCTGGTCACGTGACTGTGACGTCACTATGGAGTTTTAGTATGGGATCTATTTATAACAAAGGCAAGCCAGTGACCCATTTCTGTGCTATAATAAGCCAATCTTACTTAGACCGCTGGCTGTATGTTAAAGTTACATAACTCTATTAGTTCATGGTCGAGAATGTCATCTGATCGCAGATAAATTTGCTGTGTAATGCACACAGATCGGAAACAAATAAGTGCTCATGTGGTCACTCTATTGAAGTCTGACTACATTTGTGTTCTTGTAACACCTAGCTACTGGGTCAATGCCGTTGAACCGGTAATTACTTACCTGTTGGCCTTAATGAGTTGATCGAATATACATGTTACGTAATACCGAGAGGGTATTCTGAGAGTCAATACACAAGTCTGATATATCCCTTAAACCTCAGTTGCATGATTAAATTGCAATTGTTTTATCGTTATATATATGTAACCTGCAATCAGGTGTATATAAATAATCAGTCATGGTGACTGATGTAATGTGGGCAATAGCCTAGTCAAATGACCTAACACATACTGTCTGAAACATCCACCTTTAGCCAGACATTAGTGTTCAACTTTAAAAAAGTCAATAGATAGAAACCTTATCAACGCAATTAATATTTCAAGAGTCAACATTTCGCAAAGGTGAATATTTGATAGGAGAATATATTGTGGAAACGTCTTATTAAAAAAAACCTACATATCTATAATCTCAATATATGTTTTAGGGGAAGGACACTTGATAATTTTCTTTCAAAGTCAACTTTTTATTTGAGTTAGACTTTCACAAAAGTCAATAAATATTTCCAAAGTCAACATTTCATCAAAGTCAATACTTGATCAAAGTCAATATTTCACTTAATTCAAAATATCTTTTTCAAAGTTTACATTTTATTTACGTTAAACTTTCACAAAAGTCAATGAAAGTCAAAGTCAACATTTCATCAAAGTCAATATCTGATCAAAGTCAATATTTCGCTTAATGCAAAATATCTTTCTCAAAAGCAACATGTCACCAAAGTCAACAGTTTATACTATACAAGTTAAACTTTCACAAAAGTCAATAAATATTTTCAAAGTCATCATTTCACCAAAGTCACTATGTGATCAAAGTCAACATTTCACTAATTTAAAAAAAAATCTATTTCAAAGTCAACATTTTGTTTAAGTTAAACTTTCACAAAAGTCAATAATTATTTTCAAAGTCAACAATTCATCAAAGTCAATACTTGATCAAATTCAATATTTCACTTAATACAAAAAATCTTTTTCAAAGTCAACAATTCATCAAAGTCAATACTTGATCAAAGTCAATATTTCACTTAATACAAAATATCTTTATCAAAGTCAACATTTTGTTTAAGTTAAACTTTCACAAAAGTCAATAAATATTTTCAAAGTCAACATTTCACCAAATAAATACTTGATCAAAGTCAACATTTCGCTAAATTAAAAAAAATCTTTTCAAAGTCAACATTTTATTTAAGTTAAACTTTCACAAAAGTCAATAATTATTTCCAAAGTCAACATTTCATCAAAGTCAATACCTGATCAAAGTCAATATTTCACTAAATTAAAAAAATATCTTTATCAAAGTCAACATTTTGTTTAAGTTAAACTTTCACAAAAGTCAATAAATATTTTCAAAGTCAACATTTCACCAAATAAATACTTGATCAAAGTCAACATTTCGCTAAATTCAAAAAAATCTTTTTCAAAGTCAACATTTTATTTAAGTTAAAATTTCACAAAAGTCAATAATTATTTTCAAAGTCAACATTTCATCAAAGTCAATACCTGATCAAAGTCAATATTTCACTTAATACAAAATATCTTTTTCAAAAGTAACATGTCACCAAAGTCAACATTTTATATAATTTAAACTTTCGTAAAAGTCAATAAATATTTTCAAAGTCATCATTTCACCAAAGTCAATATGTGATCAAAGTCAACATTTCACTAAATTCCAAAAAATCTTTTTCAAAGTCAACATTTTTTTTAAATTAAACTTCCACCAAAGTCAATAAATATTTCCAAAGTCAACATTTCACAAACATTATATTTTTTCCAAAATCAATATTTCATTTAATTCCATATATGTTATTAAAATCAACATTTCATTGAAAACTTCACCAAATTAAAAAAAAATAGAATTATAATATTTTATTAATTCATTATTAAGAAAACTGCCTTTAATGACTAATCCAACCACCCTTTTCCACATTGGAAAAAAAATTCCATTGGAAAAAAAAAATTCCAATGGAAAAAAAAATTTCATTGGAAAAATTCCATTGGGAAAAAAATTTCCATTGGAAATATTCCATTGGGAAAAAAATTTCCATTGGAAAAAAAATTTCCATTGGAATTTATTTTCAAAAATTGAAAAAAATAATTTTAACCTGAAAATTTCCAGAGAACTCATGCAGGGCATTTAAATAACGAAATTTGTTTGTAAAAAAATGTTAGTCGCGACACTTTTATTGTCACGACAAACTTCGGACTCGACCGGATTTCCAAAGATAAGCCGGAGAGCGTTATAGGTAATTTATTTCAGACCAGAGAAAATGACAAAAACATTGAAAAGCAGAGTGAGGAGTGGTAGTGATTTTATCGAACTATCTTAATATCTGTGCCAAGGATTTAACTCAAAGAGCGCATACTCAAAGATAAGATATTATAGCATACGGATATGCAAAAACATGCATATCATTTCTTTTATTAAGAGAATCATTTCTTTTAGTGAATGGGGATATTTTGGCATATGTTGTGATATCAGACGGCATGCCGTCTAATAAAAAGATACTTTAGGAGGGCATACCATCTTTAAATAATGTGGACGGCATGCCGTCTTTATTGTCAGAAGGGAGACATCATTATTTGAAATTTAAATATAAAAGATGGCATGCCGTCTGAAAAATATTGTCTTACAAAGATGGCATGCCGTCTTAAACATATTGTCTTATAAAGACGGCATGCCGTCTAAAACAAATTGTCTTTTAAAGACGGCATGCCGTCTAATGTATATTGTCTTATAAATATGGCATGCCGTCTAATATCCTTTGTCTTAGAAAGACGGCATGCCGTCGAAAGAAAGGCCGGTGACATTGCATGGTTCGAAATCTGAAATATTGTGTTTAGACTCTTTGGCCATTGGAATTATAAATTGTAGATTTGTTGATTATGTGACCCCAAGCAAGGACCACAGGTAAAACAATCATCATAAGTCGTCTTCTTCGTCGACAGCTTGGCATATGGGGATTATAAGTTGTAGATCTGGTGTTGCCCCCCAAATAAGTGTACAGTCGTCTTGGCATACATGGCCGGCGATGGGTTATAAATTGTCGATTTGGAAAATGAAAGTTTTCAACCTCATTTTTTAAAATTTAAGGTCTGATCAGTTATAGAGCCAAGTATGTTTGGACATTATGTCAGCAAACAGCTACATTTTTTTATGATATTTTAGTTTTGGTAATTGTAAACTATCTTAACATTGTTTATATGGTGTGGTGAACCAAGTTCTCCATAATCGAATATATAGAGATTCATATTCAAGTGGGGATGTCATAATGTTTTTTTTTTTGTTTAATCTTTTTCTGAGGAAAAGTAAGGGAAACATAATTTTACTGGCACGAGTGTTTTAAAACAACATGAATGACATCCCTGAGAGTGGGTTAATGTCTTTATTTATATATGTTAATTATATATACCACTGAAGGCCTTCATTACAAAAAAACCTCAATGATCAATGGTGAATTTTATTCGTGTCTACACAATGGAAACATCTCTTACACTGTTGCTATTGACTATCAAAACGCTAATGATGCAGGCTATTTTGAAACAACATAATTTAAACTCAGAAAGATCACTGTTGTTATGAAATAACTCGATTTCCACAGACAAAAATGTTAATATTTCGATGTAAAATTTTAATGCTGTTACAATCTTCCTCATTTGACATCAAACATTTGTATAAGATGGCAGATGAATTGGCACTTTCACACTTATCAGAATTACGTTAGGGGAAATGTGGGATCGAACCGGCAATCTGATGGTTTCTGGGCGAATGAACTAACACTGCAACCAGATGACATGAGAAGGACATTTCTAAGCAATTGAAAAGAGTATTAGATTTTATTTCATCACAACGGTTATAAGTTTGCGTAGTAGTTTTATTTTTGTAACTGTAAAGGAACTGTAGCACGCTGGTCTTTCTAAAATACATTGCTCTCACGAAAAGAAACATAAGTGTTACCAATGGCGAAATAAGACCCCTGAAACAATAAAATAATCTTAAAACGAATGTTTCCCTTAGCGGCCATTTTAAGGTGTTCACACTAAACATTCGAAAGTAGTTCAAGCGTTCAGACTGATTTAGCTATTTCTGTAAAAGCCATTGTTTATGTTAATAGACATTTATAAAAACCAATCGTATTGAAATATATACTCTTAATTTTTCGCAGATTTAGTTTTTCGACCAAAAATAAGCAGAGAATTCGCACTTAAATAATAAAGATGTTTTCAAGTCTACATATAGATCATGTGTATTATTTTCAAGCGCAAAACATTGTGGTTTACTCCCACAATGTAAACAAACAAATAAAAGAGACCATTTATGATTACTCCACAAAATATAAAAATACAGTTTTTGGCGTTTATTTATTTATTTACCATGCATTTCTTTCAATTATGTAGTTTCTACAGATATTAAAATAAATGTATTACCCAACAAGGTACGTTGCTTGAATTGTATAAACAATGAGAATATATACATACTATATCTGTCATAGTTTGCTGGTATAATCACAATAAAGTACCATTTAACAGGTAAAAAGTCAATAATTGTATATTAACAGGGTATTTTGAAACATGATAATATAACAATTGTCACATTCGGTAATGTGTGAGAAGGGACGGAAACAGTTGAAAAAACGAGCTTCGTGAAATTGATAAGTCAACACGCCAAGGAAATCCTTGTTACTCTGTGGTACTTTTTATTGCAGAAAAGGAAAGGCTGTTTAATATGACGTTAAATTCTATTGACGCGTTTTAATCAAAGGCCAACTTGTCTTTAAAAACAAATTTCATCGGATAGTGATATGAAAATTATTTATCATATGTTTTGTAGTTGTCTCTAGCGATTGATGTCATAAGTATGTTTTCCCACAGGCTGGGAAGGAAATATAGATATAGGTAGATATAGGTAATACACTATAGTGTATTACCTATATCTACCTATATCTATATTTCCTCCCCAGCCTGTGTGTTTTCCAAAACATATAATGTTGTATTTAAAACACTAAAATACTCGATGGCTCTTAAACGCTCCGAGTGGATTTTAAATTATGGCATGATGGCATTGTCATCTTGCTGTCTAACCTCTCCAAATTGCATGAGACCAAGCAAACAGATTGCACCATTATAAATCAATACGGATAACCATTTTCTACTGATACGGCTTGGGTCGGGTAATGAGATGTGTTACCCTCTAAACGTAATATATTGTATAAACTTTAATAAATAAATACACGACACAATTGAGAGTGGCTAAAACGGAATTGCAAATTTTGTACAATATGTTGTATTTTTTATTGTATGTAAGCTGACGATATTGACATTGACAGTACTAACTTGTACATTTTCACGTGTTCAACGTGCATCACGATTAGTTCATGCTTTGTGTGAGCTGCCTAATATAGACACATTTTTCTAACAAGGACACGATTTCTTTTATCCTATTATGTTAAACAAACGAAAACTGAAATTAAAACTAAACTTTTGTCAATTTTGTTTGTGGTTTGATTTAGTGTTGAGCTATGGTTCAAGTCAGATGAACCATCGAGCACGTGAAACATGAACATCTCGGCCTTATGATTCACGTGCGCGAGGGTTCTAACTGGCACACCTCGATCTCAGTCGGTAGGAACCACGCAAGCTCAAGACAGTCACGCTGCTATATTTTAAAATATGAGACAGCATGCCGTCTTGTTAAATATGAAGCTGGCATGCCGTCTTAATTTTAGCATTTTGACACAATGAACTCTCCCTGAATCATTAAGACGGGATACCGTCGAATACGTTTTATAGACGGCATGCCATCATCATAAGACAATAATTTCATGATATTTTTAGAGGGCATACCGTCTCTTTGTAACGAGACGGAAAGCCGTGATGTCCCTGACTGATCAATCTGCTTTTATACCCCGATAAACGGTTCGGGTATTTTGTAATAAACACCGACCATTCCTTCCGCTCCTCCGTTGGTCCTTCCCTTGTCGACCGATTTCAGAAAATTAGCATAAATATGTGTTTATAAATATTATCCAATTCTTCTAAAATTATGCGCATTTCTTTTACTCACTTTGCACATGTCACTAATGGAAGAGGTCCAGGGCTATGTTCCATAATAATTATTTAATCATTTATAATTAAGAATTTGGGACATACTTGCACATGTCTAGGGGTGGTCCAAAGCTAAAAGTTCAAAGCGCGTTCGTTTTGTTTACACATATTTCAGCTTGCACTAACTTATTTTATTTTAACTTAATATAAACATCATTTAAAATTTTAAGAACATTGCAGAATCAAGTAACGTTATTTTCTTAATAAACTATTTTTACATTTAAAAAAATAAATTCAGACTAATCACAATTGGTATTCTTCAGATCATACATGTATGTGAGTCGTAAACACGTGTTATTCAATAATTATATGAACTCACTTCTGTTTGCCATGGTACCCTTTGCCCAAAGACGTTGTTTACAAAATAAGCAATGCTATATTTGTAAACATGGCAAGACATTAGATGTTTAAGCTTTAATCAATGATTATCACAAGAATAACACTGTTTGCATATTGATACATCTTGTTAGTGAAACAGAGTACACAAACAAAGAAAAGTAATCGAAGGAGTGTTAAATGAGTGTGTTTTATAATACCAGCCAACCTTAGGAGAGGGGATTGGATATATATGAAGATATTGATATAGGTACAATGTAGACATACTTCCATTGGGAGAACAGTCAGGTGCAAGCCATGGAAGGAGGAGGATTTAGCGTTCTCTGTCTGATTGCTTTGCTCAGATACTCAAATACAGGTAAGAAAATTTATAGTGTATTCATTGTTGATTATTACAATTAATGCATTTGAAAAGAAAATCTTTAAATTTGACTTTTAGAAACCATTTCTTTCCACAAAATAGTTTCATCGAAAGACTATAACGCATTTATCATCAATAATGTAAGAAATTAAAAGCCTAGTTTTCGAAAGTATCAATTCGTAGGTTTTATTGAATTTTATTTTCAAATTTTTTAAAAACCAATATGGGGCGGGGGGAAGGGGGTTAATGAGCATTTATTTGTTTTAAATTCATCGTTTAGTACAGTGTGAATTGTCTGTAAATTTTCTAAAACACATATTATTTTAGAAATGGGCGAATCGGTTATTTAGAGATAATTAACGCTATTGTTTATCTGTAAATACTTATTAGCGAAACGTTCCGTGTCTTATTGATAACGTTAGATTAAAATCACACTATTTATACTAATGCTTTATATCTAATGATGCATCTCACTTCAAGGACGTCATTTAATAATATATGGATGATACGGAAACAGCGGCAAAATTGTTGAAATTGTTGTTCACATTATCCGACAGAAAGTAGACTAAGAACTATATACCTATTGGAAATTCAAGGTATTGTCCCTCGTATTATTTCAGGTTATGCATCATATCATAATGAATGCAATTTCATTGTAGTTAAAATGTCATCAGATGTTGTCAACACGAGGGGAATGGTTTTAATAATTGTATGTTTTGTGTTTCAGTCACTTATGTGGAAAATGTACAAACGCCATGTAAGTATGAATAATTCTGGTAACAAAAAGAATAATTGTCTTGTGTTTCAATAGGATATACTTCAAATTTAAATAAATTATTATAAGTAAAAACAACTTATTATATATAGGATACGTTTAAAACTCAACCAGAGTTGTGTCCCTTCAAAATTAACATAATAGTCGTTTATGAAAAGAGGCAAATTATAAAGGAAAGTAAATGGCGTTTTTGTTTATGCTTTTAGTTCATAAACATACACACACTCCAAATGTAAATTATCGGAAAGCTAAAAAAGAAATATATTGGAAACATTATTTTCTAAAGGAAATGTTTTAATACCACATTGAAATGTTGTAGGTTTTCTGTATATTTAATTATAGAACAATTCAAAAGTTCCAAATCATCTCAATGAAATAGATTTATGTTATCGAACGGAATAGTATATAATTTGAACAGCCTTCCATGTAATGCCATTTTAAGAAAAGGCTGAACCATTTGTTACATGATCTCAACGATGTTTAAAGATGCATCCATTGTGTTTCCTAAATTTTTATTTGGCTTTGATACGTGTTAACATACGATATGTGATGATTTCAGTTCAAATAAGTTCACTCAACCTGAACATTCATCTTCAATCGCCAAATATATCATAATGAGTTGTTTCCAATTAAATTCGAGTAACATCTTTATACATGTGCAGAAACCGAAATTACACGTCCAATTTACATGCACAGTAGTTGTATGACCTATTTAACATTATCAGTTCAAAGTTGTCTGTGTGATTGTTGTAAATAGGTTTCCAAAATTACGTTTGACTAATTGAGGCGCGCCACACGCAGTGTCTGTCCGGTTATCAATCAGAAATCGAAACTTTTACCTTTATATCGACGATATACAGAGTCGATTATCATCAAAATGGTAACTCACGGTAAAAGTCAGTACATCTAAAAAAAAAACACCATTTATAACGTTTGGCATATGTGACCTTAACAACACAATGGATGTATCTGATGCTCGAAGGTCGCAGCACGTGGATTGTAATTTGACAAATACCTGACTTTAAAATTCTGAAACCGTCCCATAAATTACCTATATACGATTTTTAATTACACCGACAAATAAGTGCCGACAAACGATTCACTGAAGTCACTGAAGCGTTTCTGTCGGATTTGACGTCACTCCGCCGCTTGGATATCCGCGTACATGCTATTTCAACATGTTTAGCTCCTTTTTAACTGTCTATTTAATTAATATTCGCAAATGAAAATTGCATGATTATTGTATAAACATGTGATTTAGTCAATTTCAAATACCCAATGATATGATGAAATTGTACGACAATCCATTACAAAGCTAACTGACGTGACACGGCGTTCAAGGTGGTCAATCACGCAGTCATGCATAAGTGGGCCCGTCGGGCTCAATTTGAAGCTATACTCAAACCGGGTTATAAATTAATAAATAATCTTAATAATTTAATGCATGTGTATATTTTCTCGATTTTATTCTCATTTTATTCCGATATATAATGTACATAGTGACCTGTAATTCTTTACATAAAATACATTGTAGTTGAACTTTAATCCTTTTTACGGGTTAAATTCAGGGGTGGAAATAACCCATTGCCCGACGCCCGAGTCCAGTGATTATATAAGCCGGGCAAGTCAAATTGCATACACTGGTGTACCGGTGTCCAGTAGCATGTCAGACCGTGCATTATTGATTTTATTGTTAATAAAGTACATTGTATATAAAAAAACAAACTTGAACCATTTTAATCATGTCAGCAAGATAAATGTTTGAGTTAGAAATTAATCTAAGTTTGTTTACGATTCTTCGAGAGGTTACACCAAAAAGCCTGTCAAGCTCACTGATTGGCTGTTATTAGGAAGGGTGCGGGGTGGAATAGCAGCAATGACCAAACAGCCGACCGTCAAAACAATTTGAAGTTTCTTTAAACCTGAAACAATTAATGACAACAGTGAAAGTTTTAACATCCTTTTAGCTGAGTGCAACTAATAAAAACTTGCAGCTTACAACAGACAAGTGAAGACATCGACATCTAGATTTATAGACAAACTTAGTACTGGAGTGAAGATTTCACGGCCTTTCCAAAAAATATATTTTTAGAATTGTTAATAAGACATAGTATTAGCAGTTGAATTGCTACAAAGTATTTTTAAGTTTCAAGAAAGACAGTATGATAACCAAAAAAAAAAGCAACATATTTAGAAATAATTTAGATTTACCCTGCATGTAAAGTTCCTTCAAAAATCTCCCCACAGACGTAAACAACTGAGGATGGCATCTTGACTGGACCGATCTATTTGTTTGAGGGATGATAGGTAGATTTTGTCCAAACTCAAAACTAACTGTTTCAAAGTCGTCAGTTACTTTCTTTACTGCAGCATTAGAGGCAATTATTGTGGAATATTGTTATTTTAATGATTCATCATGGAATGAATTTGAAAGCAATAAGGACATGTTGATAAGTATTAAAAACTGCTACAAACAACTTGTCACCCCTATCCCATAATGGGTCAGGCCCTTTGGCGGAAGTATCCAGATAATGATGAAATCTGTTGGAAATCAAATAATGGTTTATTTTAGGAACTACATTTGTGCATTTATGAACCTTTTTGGACAGAATTTCAGAATTCTAAGGTATGTGTTGATATATTGGAAGTCTTTTACAATTTAGTTTGACTTGTGGCCCATGCAGGTGGCTATAAATAGAGCACTTATTTCAATATTAACAAATAATTAATCTATATTTTATGAGATTTTTAAAAGTGGAAAAAAACAATCTCATACAAGTAAACATTTATTTTGATTCTAATTCAAACTTTTTATATGAGAAAACCTATATGCAAACATATAAACAACACAAAAAAATAATTGTATATGTGTCTAAACAGAAACTTGTAGAAAGAAACTGTGAAAGCCCAATATTTTATTTTATTTTTTTATCACCAACTCGGCAACTGAGGGCAAAATTCCCTTTGAAAATATGTAAAACAAGTAATAGAAAAAAAAGTGTGGCCTTATGATCATGATCTCTGATGGCACGCTTAATTTGGTCAAGGCACACATAAATTTAAAACATGCATTTCTATCCCTGACATTTATATTTCTTGCAGTCCTAAGTGTAAGCTGTTTAAATATCATATGAATTAATTCGAACAATTATAATAAATGAACACTTTTACAAATAGTTTTATTTTTTTTATTAGTATTAGTAAACACAAACTCATCCAGTCAGTAATGTATTTTATACAATACCATACAGTTTTAGTTTTATTTAACCTTATTTCAATCTGTATTTGACTTGAGTTCTGGTACAGTGAATGAAACATCAGGGCAAGTGATTTTACATATGCCACTGTACTTGAGTACAGTGGCAATTTAAAAGTTATTTCCACCCCTGTTAAATGTGAATGGTGCTTCAGTGGGTAAATGTTAAGGTACAAACGTTATGACGTCACAAACTAATATAATTATCACGTAATAAATACAGTAGTTGTGATTCTAACATAATACTATTATATTGCGGTATCTTCGAGGGGCGAGTAACAAACAATTACAGAAAAATACAAACCTAAACTCCATTCGCATTTAGAATTAGGCTATGCTTTAAAAAACATTGACACCACGATACCAAAATGACCAATCTCGTTGTTTGAATGACTGTGAATAACCCTCCCTTTAAGAAGAATGTGAGGCTTTTGTTTGACAGGGCTATCATGTACATGTACATGTTGTCAGGTAAACATGTGCATCACCATAGTGATATCTGTAAGCACGTGGTGTTTTTAAGTAGTTTCGTTCACTGGCCACTTACGCCTCCATGCAATTGATTCTTCAAGTAGTGCAAATTATAAAGTAAATTTGCAGAAAGCTGTGACCATTAAAACCTTGAAATCAACCGCTCTACCTTTCATCGTTGCATGAAATTCAAATATACCCTCCTACTTTATAAGATAGTACTACATTACATAGTTTGCATTAAGTGATACTATGAACTTCAAATATACCCTCCTACTTTATAAGATAGTACTACATTACATAGTTTGCATTAAGTGATACTATTTTAAGGATTAGTTGTAGAAGTCCCATCTCTCATTGATCACGACTAATAGTTTCACTCGAGCTAGCGGACATATTGGCATTGCTTTTACAAACGAATGTAGTTTCTTAAAGTGATTTATCAACAGGCAGACAGGCTGACACAAATTACAAAGCAAATTTGAACATAAACACGTAGAAACAGTAACATCCATGAATTTAAAGTTGATATAAAAGTACGGTATAATTGAACACTAAATTTGAAAATAACAGTAATAATTTGATAGATTTATTTTCGAAAATAAGCTTCAGTTATCAGAGGTATATGTCTCATACATGCCGGTGATATTTCAGCAAAGTATGTTCATCTCCTGTGTTATACCAATAACTATTCATTATCGGTGACCCTTCAATTTTCTTAGATTTTTTAATAAAAGACAAAACAAATGCATAAAATCTAAAATAACATTGGTCCCCATCGCCTCTTAAATTGGTTGTTTAATTTTGGCATTCTAATTCGTCTAATTTGAAATGTTGCAAACTTGCAAACATCACCTTACGGTCACTTGTACATGTACATCATCTAAAGACTTTCCCAGTGGAGCAGTTACTAAAAACAGAAGAGAACGTATATTTCAAGACGCGATGTTGACCCTGAGCGCTCTTCGTGACGATCTTTGGATTTTCAATCTCATTATCTACTTTCTCAATCTTTTATTTCAGTAGAAAGGCCTATGGTTCACGTACAAAATCAACTAATCAAATATATAAACAGAGTTGCTTATAGTCAATATAAGAATTTCGAGCAATCAAGGCATCTTTCACATAATTTGAAATAGCTATCAAATGTGTTATGTTATAATCTTGAAGTTTATGTATCATTATGTCTTCATTCATGTACAATGGTATATTTTCAAAATATACATCACGTAAATCATTATGAACTGGACATATGTAAAGAAAGTGAAATTCATCCTCCACGATCTTTGGATTTTCAATCTCATTATCTGCTTTCTCTTCCCTACGAAGTCATAACGAGTTGACGTCCTCTGTTTTCATTGCTTATTAAGAGGAAGAATTCCGTAGACATGTAAAACTCACTAAGGGTTATAATATATTGTAACGATAACTATAGTTTAAGCGATAATTCAAAAGGTGTCCTTATATGCCACGTATCATACATGAGCCGTTCTGTCCTGTGTATCAACTAAATGGCCATGCTTGGGTGGGCTCTAAATACAAGCGATGGACTCTTCTACGTATTGTCGTTCCATAATTAGTTAAAGATGTATGATCAGTTTTGCTTGATATTTTATTTTGTTTTAAAATGTACCAAATTACAATAGGTGCTGGTTTAGGTTATATCTTCTTACTCGACTTTCACATTTACCCCCAATGCTTGATAATATCAAATATATATGTTTCAATGAAAACGGTTTCATACATGTGTAGTAGCCGGCTCTCTCTCACGTATGTAGGCTACTCGTTATAAGACCTATTAAACGCTATAGAAGCAATTCTTTCTTCCTATCCACTTGGTTTTAAGTTTCCAAAAGGCCAAGATCCATTGTCCGGTTGTCGATCATGACCACGACTTTGAATGGTTGTATTTTCGTTATCCTGAACTGATTGACCGTAAACTGATTATTTCCGGTTAAAGTTAATAATTCTCAATTAAATAACACAAATCATAAGATTGGACATACATGTGACCAAACCAACATTATTTTGTCCCTTACATTACATTACATGTACAAATATTCTAAAAGTGACACTGAATGTGTAAAGGTTTGCAAGGAGAGTCATTTTGCGATAGCTGTTGATGACTATATCTGATTGTGTATAAACAAAGATATACGATGCACTAGAGGTCTGAAATCCAGAGTCAAGAAAACTGTTATCCTTATAGACTAAACATCCACAGTACTGTGAGATACCTCCTACATTTTCACCAAGTGTCCCAACAGGGAACGGCATCTCCGTAAGGACCAACATCTTTGCTCTTATTTCTATCACTGTAGATACGAATATCGCCCTGAATAAGCCAGCAAACACCAGTGGAGGGTGGGAGTTTCGGAGGGCCAACGACGGGAAGCCGGACACGGTCTGGAACTCGCTGAGCTGTATTCATGAGGCTGAGGTTGACGGAACATTTGGGCGATGGTGGCAGGTCGACTTTGAGGGCATCTACTCGGTAGAAAGAGTGGAGATTACAAGTAGATCTGATTGCTGTCGTACGTTAGTCTTTGAGCAACTTTGCCTTATCTGGTAAACACTCAACCGCAAAAGAAACATCACCATACAAAATACAAGATAATTCAATCCACGCGTAATAAAGGCGCCAGAAGCCAGAACTGGATTTGAAATTTCAAAACAGTATTGGTTCATATTTTTGGGAAATCCATGTTTTAAGAAAGCGTTTTCTTGAATCCCCTTAACTAGACGATGTAGGGGAGTCAAAGGGGCTTTTTTGGCTTGTTTTATGACGTCGTACAGTAAAGATGCGTCAACAAATGCAAGTACAAGACTATTATTTATTTTCGATAACAATAATAATCTTTTATGAAATTAATGTCCACATTTTATTTAATTTTAAGTTACCTGCCAATCATTCTGGCCAAATAACATTTTGTGAAAGCGAGTTCAACACCCAAAGTGTACTTGAACAGACGTGAAAATATAAGTATTATACTCTGATGTATAAAATTGCGGCCACATCTTTACAAATCATGTCCCTATAACCAGTATTCAAAATCGTCTTTCTCCGACTGCAGTGTTTCGTTGTTTACATTGTTTAAAATGTGGTGACGTTTCTTTTGAGGTTGAGTGTATGTGTACTAGTTTATTTCGTATAGCAAGTGAAAAGTTTTGTGTTTTTTGACTCTCTGTATTTTACCGTAATGTATAAATCAATGATCTTTCAAATTTGAATACATGGTATCATGGAATTGTTTTGTCTAAGACTGATCGAATAAACATTGATGCATGACTGGTTCATATAGTAATTTCATGTATCTTTCGTCTCACAAAGGAATATTGTCTGTCAAGTTTATGTTCGCCCCTGACTTCGCAAATAATGATAATACCAGCCTACAATCGTCAATCAAATAAAGGTCTACATTCTAGACACCTTTTGAAGTAAAGAGGCTTGGTTTTTGGTAGTGTATATACTTTTCCACCGATGTTTAATAGACAGACGGACATACAGGTGCTCATGTACGTTTCTTTTCTGTACAACATGAATACAATACAATGCGACACATTACAAATTACAATGAAACACAATGCTATACAATGTAATAACTACAATACATGTTCCTGTGAGTGAAAACTAATTCGTTGTTTCCTTCTGTCTGTTGACATAGCTGAACGTCTCTCAGACTTCACTCTTGAACTGTTCACTTCAAACCCTGTGTTCACTTCGTCACGACCTATTTACTGCAACAACTACCCCGGCACGGTGACCCAGGGGGGCCTCACTATCACTGTAAACTGCATGGATGCGATCCGGGGGAGGTACCTTCGTCTCACACAGTATGTGGCGGAAGTGCAGTTCTGCGAGCTTAAAGTATTTGGAGGCCAATATTACCGTTTTGAACCATGTAAGTAGCGTGGGTGTTGTTCGAAATGTGTTAACGGTGTCCTTAATTGTAATATGACTTTGTAGACTGTTGTTTAAAATACATATCACTTGCCGTACTTATCGCATAATTGGAAAGTGGCATCACTGTTCGTTCATTGTCGAAATCAAATATCATTGGACTTATTCGTTCCAGGTATTCATTGATAATGCACTCGTATAGAACACAAAAAGGGTATATTTATTTGTAAAAGTTGAAGATTAGGGAAACGCATATGCAACAAAATGCACAAGTTCCATCAAAAGCTGATATCGATCTACAGGTTCTTCATTCAAAGAAACACCCAATGCTTACTACAATGCCAAATCGTACAACACCACTGGACCGGAAGTGACGACTCGAATCGAATGCGCAGCGCAGTGTGGACAGGAAACCGACTGTAAAGGCTTCAATATCAAATACGACCCTGCTGTGGAGTGCGAGCTGATATATGAACTTATTACAGGTGCCCCAGTCACATCTCTAGTGTATCACTTTTATCAGCGAGATTCCTGTTGGATTTCATGTGATTAGCATTTGCCTGAACCGTAACGGATACAAATCGCAATTAAATGTGTGCTGTTTTAATTTTTATAAACTGTATGAGCATTGCCCCAATCATTCTCGGTGTTTGTATTTATCATCTAAAGTGTAGGAGAGTCAATGTTATAGACAGCATACGCTAATGCCAAATTGATGATAACATATTGACCATCTTCTTGTTTTAAAATATTCTGCGATGTTCAAATATAAAAGCTTTGGCATTTTCCGGTATGTCCCATAACATAATTTCGGAATTCGTCTCGAGAGATTTTGATTTTTCCATGACTTGACTTAAATTCTGAACTGAACTTATATACAATTCATATACTGCCCTTAAAGGCCCTGCCTTCTTGTCACTGACAGGCGAATTAGACGCAAGCGGGTGTCATCGTTATGCTTGACATCGAATCTGTCACTCGGCTAATACCAAACATGGCAAATCAACAAGGTTTAGCTACCGATTACTGTTATTTAAACATACAAAAACAACTCAAAACATTGAAATTAAAGAATCAATCCATACCGTAATAAACTAGCTGGTCATTTCCGTTATAACAATTGTGCTAAAACGAGACAGTTCAAGTGACAACGTACCAAGGGAAGACTTCTAGACGGACAACGCTTATATAAACCCAACCTGGATTAGGTCTTTGAAGGGCATTTGGAAGTGATATACATAAGAACAGGAAGAATTTTTGGATCAAAACTTCGTTAATGTGAAAATAGTCCGAAACGTTGTCCATTTTCACATTAAAGAAGTTTTTATCCAGAAAATCTTCCTGTTCCAATCTGGATTGTTTTCCATTAACATTTCATTACTCTGTTGCGACCCTAGTTCAAGATGATGTGATGTAATATGTTAATTCTCGTCTCACTAGTTATGCCCCCGAATTGGATTTTCCGGGGGTTTATTGTTTTTGACCTATCCGTCTGTCCGTCTGTCTGTGTTTGTCCACAAAAACTTTAACCTTGGCCATAACTTTGGATTGCTCAGAGCTAGGGCTTTCATACTTGGCATTAACATACAATGTACCTTGTGATGAGACATTTCAGATGAGGTCATCATATTTGATATTGTGACCTTGACCTTGCCGCAGTGGACAATATTCAGAAAACTTTAACCTTGGCCATAACTTTGGCATATCCGGGGGCATCCGTGTTTAACAAACACATCTTGTTTTATGTATTACATGTACCGTAGCTTATTAGAATGCAGACAGGAAGTAAAATTAATAAGTAGTAGCCAGTATAGTAGGTACGCCGTATGTCGTAAAATATTCCCGAATTATTCACGCATTGTTCGTGAACAGTGTACTGGATTGTGCACAGTAGTAGAATATTTTACTACTTTTTTTTAAAGAGTCCAAAGCGCAACCTTGATTTCTCAACTTCATCATAAAAATCAAGGTTTGAGCCGAATCGGAGCAAAACGCGTTTTTTTCCTGGTGTTAAAACAATAATCAAATCAGTGTCCTTAGTTCTTATTGAGAGGTACAAACTCCAAAAGTGTGTTTTCCTGTCTTGCCATGTTTCTGCCACCATGTAACACCGAAAAATCATGCATTGAGGCCAAACAAATTTTGAGCCCAAACTTTTTTTTTTTTACTGCTTTTACAAATTGCTTCAATTCCCGTAGTTATTATTGAGAAGTACAAGGCCAAAAACGTTGTTTACAAAGGTCAAAGCAGAAATCTTGAAGACCTACAGTATTGACGCGTCAATCCTAATTAGAAATAGCATTAGTTTTTCTTCAGTTAACAATCAAATAGTTCGACAGCCAGCCCTTGTGACCGTGAGAGTGCGTCCATAGAAAATGTTTATGTTCATGGCGAACCCTATGGGTATATACTATAGGAAACTGAATGATGGCACTTTGTCATCATTGAGTATTTTGAATAATTAATGTTTTAATTAGATAGGGTACACTCATGATTTCAGTTATCCAGACACATAAAGTAATTATATTTTAGTGTTCATAAAAATGAAATAAAATATAGACAGTTATAAATTAATTGTTGTCTATTAGTAATATGAAAATATGTACACTTTTTTGTGGAAACGAAAGGCCAAAATGTTTATAATGTGACTGGATAAACAATGTTTTTGATCAAATTTGGTTTTCTTACAATACAATTTGATTTATTTGTGGTATAGTTTACTTTTGATTATAATTACGATGATCGACTGAATCATAGTCAAAAGAAAGTGATAAAGTTTCAGTTAGTATTTTTTACTTTTGACACATTCTGAAAAATGCCTTTATGTAACCACACATAGTTATGATTACTTGACATAAGAACAGGGATAACAACTTCTTTAATGTGAAAATACAAGATGTTTTGGAGTATATACTAACTCCACCATCAGGTGAAATGTAAGAAATAACAAAATGGTATATGCAATAATATTATTATTATATAGTAAGGAAACCAATGGCGAGGAAACTCGAACAGATAGATTAAATAAAGTTTAAATTAAATACACATGAGAGTGGTTAGGAGCATTAATAGTTGATTGCTAAATCAGCAATGGCCTATCGTCGTTATTGATTTAGTGATTGGTCAACAGTAATACAAATTGGTAAAAGGAGGAATGCCAATTGGCTTTATAGTAGATACAAAATAGTTGATTAAATGTGAAATTCAGAAGACATGGTGATTGAGAGTATAAGAAAAGCCAATGGTTGTGGTTTTAGTTCTTTTTGAGGGCATGAGGTTGACAGATTGTTGTTATCCCATCTTGTGACTGTGGCTATGCTTTATTAGTGAATGATAACAGGAATTGTATTCGGTGTACTGGTCAGTATGTGTGTTGGCTTGCGATAGACAGACGTTCTGAGTCCATGTTCAGCAGCTTCCAAGGATACATCTGAGATGAGGAGATGGTGGTCAATTTTTGTTTCCATGGTCAACCTGGTTCTTGGATGCTGGGCGTTTAAATGTTGTAGGAGATACTGGCTTTGGCGGTGAAGGTGTCTTCAACCTTGTGGAACCAGCAAAGCGACTGAAAAGGAGCATTAGAGAGTGTTGGTTCTTGGAAGGTTGACTTGTTGACAATAAGACAGATTTCATTGTGTTAAAATGGTAAAATTAAAACGGCATTCCATCTTCATATTTCACAAGACGGTATGCCGTCTTCAGTCTTATTTTAAAAAATATACCAGTATGACTTTATTGAGCTTGCTTGGTAGTGTCCTACTAAGACCGAGGTGTTCCAGCATTGACAAGGTTTAGGTGTTAATTTCCGGGTTCCTTTGTTTAACATTTTATGGTAAAAGAGACGTGCCCTTGTCAGGAAAGGAGACGTTTCCTTGTCAGTGTAAATATCACCAAGATGTTGTACTTCCGTTAAAAGACACTATAGAACGTTTTTTTCTCAAATTCGGATTTTTTTATTTTTTAAATGAAGTTTATACAATGTGCTGTTCGGTTTTGAGGATAAACCATCTCATTACACGACCCAAAATCGTATTGGTAAAATATGGTGCGACTAACAAAGCGACATTTTTTTTGAGTGTGAGAGGTAGTTTGTAAGTTTCATAACATTTTGAGAGTTCAGACTACAAGATGGTTGACCATTCCACCCATTTAACACCTTAAAATGGCCCATCGAAGGGAAATGGACTCGCATGGCTTAACCGAACCATGAACATTCGTGTTTCGGTATTGTTCCCTGTGAGACATATTAACTTTATAATGAGAAACGTGAAAGATAAAAGAGCATAAATAACAAAAACATATTTTTAAAAATAACAAAACTATAGGGTTACAACAGGTAGATTTGAAATGTAGTTTGTTCTTGTTACAAGTTTTGTCATGATTAGGCCAGGGGAGAGTTAGTATTATCATTCACTACGGCACTGTTTCGTAAGAGAAGCAATTTATCATTTGATCTTTGAAATGTAAGTCTATAATTAATTTTCTTTGAACTTAAATTACACCTATTGAATGACAATTATGCATGCAAGAAGAGTAGATCCATATCTATTTCGTGTATTATGTTTGATACATGAATGTTCAAAGAGCAGGTTAACTCAAATACATGTACAAAGAATTACAATGACTGCAGCTGGGTCTTATATACTGTTAAAATATCAGTTGTGAGTAATCACTCCATACATCTCATGGGCTATTGGGAAGTTTAAAACATGTTTTTGACAACACCTTTTATTTTCCTTAACTTACATGTAATAGTCTACACTCTGGTACTCTGTGATAAATTTACCCCCCGAGTCCTACATCAAATACTCATAAAATGTGAACGGGAATTAACCTGGACTCAAATTGTTTTTGGGTAGTATTTCCTTACTTATTGAGGGACTCAGTCCGGGAGTCACATGATCCTGTGGTAGAGTGTTCCTGGACTTTGTATATTTGTAAATTTATCACTGATACTGTATGTCTTTAGGTTCTGCACTCACTAGACATGGCAGACACCAAAGCTATAATTTAAACCCGAACAATAACATGACGTACAAAAGAGATGTCAAAAGTATTTTACGATAAAGACATGATCAATGAAATAAAGATAGGACTATGAAGATAGCGGCATCCATAAAGCACATCAAGTGTAGGCGAAAACGTAATTGTGAGCCACTTTATAACACCAATGTACACATGTAATCATATTGTGTAAGCGAAGAGAACAGATATGGGTGTAATAAATTATTATATTCAACATAGGCGACCGTTTCAGGTTACCTGAACAAACAAAGTACACTTATTGACTGCAGTTACAGTGCCGGACAAAAGTCATGAGTTGGGTGGTGATTGCGTTATTCCTGCGGCAGGAACGCGACCCTCTCCCGCCAAATTAGCGTCTCTGTCGCACGATAATGAGGAGATGATAGCATTAATGTAGGTGGAGATATTCCGATGCGTCCAGGTCGCAAATTAAGCCGTTAAGAGCTGATTGGTCTACTACTGTAGTGGACGGGCGTAAAGATGTTAGAAATGTACATTTACTGTCAAATGATTGCTGAAGTTGTCGATGCCTCAAGTCGAATGGATATCATAGTGTTATGTTGTGGAATGTAGGACAAAAACGTAAACGGTAAGAAGCAGAACGTGAAAGCGATATATGGTTAAACTGTATAATTGTAGAATAAGTATCAGATTATGTCTTAAAAGAAACTCTTACAGTTATTTTTAAAAAACGTTCTTGCAACATCAAGTATAGTAAATAGATGATTAAGAATGTTGGTAAACGTGTACGTTGAAGGATCTAAATAATTAAAACGAAGGGAAGGAAAACAAAAGGGAAGGAAGACGAGTTTGGCCATTTAGATGCGGCATTCTGATGTAGTGTATATATGGAGAATGCACATAATTAATTAAGTTTCATGATAAGCATACATTGCACCCCTTGCATATATACCGAAAAATTTATACCGTGTGAATGTTACGATTTTGGAATAACTTTTCTTAATCAACACTTCGTTATGCTTTATAGGTGTCATTACAGTCATACAGACCGGATTTATTTCGTCAGTAACTAACTTTCAAATTTCATACTGCTGTAACTAGTGACCTTTTGTTGAAGGGCACTTACTAAAGGTTCATCTGTTTAATGGAAATTACTCACATTACAACAACCACTATTGACTTTAATTTTTCAGTGTAACAATACTTGTTCCTGGACACCAAAATAGCAGAAGTTTATGAATGCAAATATCACAAAATAGTGAAACGTTATTTGAATTGATTAATGTTAATATAGCGTGTCTCCAAGTACATACATGTGTATAGGGTGTGTATGTTTGTATATTATACATTTCCTTAAAGTGGATATCTTACAAAATATGATTGTTTATTTACATGTATTGTTATCACGTTTCATGGTTCGGCAAAACCGATTGATAATGGTATTAGTTACATGGTGTTTTGACAGGTTGCATGGAACTGTAAGACACTTGTACCTTCCGTATTATCCAAAGGCACCCCTATGCCCATTGCATCATCTCTACCACCTCCAATTCCAGTGGCAATTAGCTTTAATCACATCAAAGGATACCGCTGTGTCAGACACGCGTACCGGCACACTTGTTGATCTCGTGATCTACTTCGAATATCACGTCTCTCAAAACCCCATAGTGGGTGTCTCGATGTTCTACCAGTTTCGTTTTATCAGTAAATGTACATATTTATAATAATGCAATCGAGGCGTCAATCAATAACAATCGATCTTTTATCAGTAGAAAATCACCTGATGATATGTTGCAAATGTCTAAGATGTTTAAGTTTAAGCACTGTATCCAGTTCTGAACATTGTTATACCACGATTTGCGAAAACCTTTAGACCAGTTGTTAACAGCATAGACCAGTCGATCATGATCGATGTAAGAAAACCTCTTCCACGTGCGCACGACCTCGATCCGCTGGAGAGTGACCGATGACAGCCAGCCCAGTTCACCTCTTACAGCTATATTCGATGTTTTACAACCAACTCCAAGGACAAATCGGCAAGCACGATGTTGGATATTATTCAGGCATTTATATTCCCGGGTCCCCAAAATGGCAGCCCCGTACAACAGGATAGGTTGCACAAGATTACTATACAGGGTGTTGAATACAGTTAATTGCATTCCACCGACGGATTTGAATTTGCTTATTATTACGCCTAGTGCCCGACTGGCAGATTTAGCAAGCTCCTTGGCAGTATAGTTTAGATCCAAGTGTTCCTGGAACCACAATCCCAAATACTTGTACGAATTTGCATAAGATATTTCTTCTTTGCCAATTTGGAATGTACTTTCATTTAATTGTGTCCGATTTGGTCGATAATGAACAACTTTAGTTTTCTCTATATTTATAAACATTCTCCATTCGAGCACCACTCAGCAACCACGTCAAGCATACGTTGTAGACTCGATTCATCAGGCGCAATAAGGGCAATATCATCGGCATATAGTAATAAACTTAAATCACGGTCCCAAATTTCACTCCACATCCAAGATTGTTAATTTCAAAAGCAAGATCATTGACGAAGATTGAGAAAAGTGTGGGGGAAAGCACGCAACCCTGCCTAACTCCGGATTGTACACTGAACGGGCTCGTGAGGAGGCCATTGATATCCACTTGACAAGAAGTTTGATTATACATTGATTTAATACACTCTCCCAAAAAAGAAAAGCATAGCTGAGATGTGTTTTTCAAAGTGGACTAATTTAATTATTAAGGCTTAAAATGAATACAGATGTCATTGTTAACTGTTATTAAAGTCTTTAAAATATATTCTTGCACACGAACACACCATTAGGTGAATTGTCGCCAAAATACAACACCTTGAATTGCAAATCTGAAAAGGTGCATGGAGAAAAATCTGTAAGCATGCTGCACGTGCAAATACGCGTATTAAAGCTCAACACCAGTGGGTATATAAACCTGGGTGTCTCGTTGCGAATCACTTTCTGGTATTATTTTTATGCGACCACCAAGATGCCAAGACTGAATGAAGAAAGAAGAAATCAAGCCATTGGGCGCCTGGAAACTGGAGAAAGTCAATCATCAGTTGCCAGGGACTTCCATGTTAGCCAGAGTACGATTTCCCGCCTCTGTGACCGTTACAGACTCCACAACTCAACGAGAGATCGACCCAGATCTGGACGACCAAGGGCGACAACTCCAGCGCAGGACCGATTCATTAGGTTGTTTCATCTTCGAAACAGGACAATCAGTGCAACATATACGGCCAACCACGTTCCTGGACTACGTACAGTCTCGGCGCAGACCATCATAAATCGGCTACGAGAGCATGGATTACGTCCAAGACGGCCATATCAAGCGCCTGCCCCGTTGCGTCATCACCGCCGTGCCCGTCTATAGTGGTGCAGAAATGTTAGACCATGAACCCTAGTGAACTGGCGAAGAATATGGTTTAGTGACGAGTCACGGTTCATGCTTTTCCGCCATGATGGTAGGACGCGTGTTTACAGAAGGAGAAATGAACGTTAGGCTCGACACTGCATCCTTCCACTTGACAGATATGGCGGAGGAAGCGTCATGATGTGGGCAGCCATATCCGTGAATGCTAGGACCAATCTGGTGCGGGTACAGGGAAATTTGACAGCTGTACGCTACCGTGATGAAATTCTCCAACGTCACCTTCTTCCCGCCATTGACGTCAGAAGGGAGATTTTTCAGCAGGATAATGCTAGGCCGCACACTGCACGTCTCACCACCGACTATCTCACCAATAACAACGCGAATGTGCTGCCATGGACATCGAAATCGCCAGATCTCAACCCCATTGAGCATTTATGGGATCTTCTTGACAGACGCGTACGATGTCGACAGCCTGAACCACAGACACTTCAACAGCTGAGTGACGCATTGCAGGATGAGTGGAGAAGCATCCCACAGCGGCAGATTCGTCGACTTATTCAATCTATGCCCAGGCGGTGCCAAGCAGTGATAGACGCTCGTGGTGGAAACACCAGGTACTGACTTTGAAAGCATGTCGTCAGAGACACAGACGTCCACCAGTGCACATCATGACTTTATGTAGTAGTGGGAACATACAGCTAACCCTGTGCCAACTTTGGTTTTTGTATGTGCATTAGTAATTATGTAATTTTGAATATTAAAACATGTAAATATACACTGATTTTTCTGCTATGCGTTTCTTTTTTGGGAGATTGTAGCTTCATAGAAATTACCGGTTATTCCTAGTAGTTGAAGTTTATACCACAAATAAATTATATCCACTTTGTTGAAGGCTTTCATAGCGTCGATGTAGACAGACAGACAGACGTTGATTGTTTCACATTCTTCCTATTATGTAACACTGAATAAAGGGTATACAGATGATCTTGAGTTCCCCCTTTTCTTCTAAACCCATTCTGTTCATCACACAATATGTTATTATCCTCCAGCCACCGAGAAAGACGGAAGTTTAGAACATCACTGTAAATTTTACACGGCACCGAAAGAAGTGAAATACTCCTACAGATGAGGGGATCTTAGGGGATCGTAAAAGGGTAATAACTTGAATTGAGTTGGGGAGAGGAGGAGACATCTGGGTTCCGTTCCATAACAGAGAGCGCTTATAATCGCTCATTGATTACTCAATGTAGCGCTCAAGTAGCGTTCATTCTCTCCTGAACGACACGGTGCAAAACCTCAAAGTTCGCTCGCTTAGCTGCGTAGCGCTACATTAAGCAATCGCGTTCAAGAGAGGTTTAAAAGTAATCGCTAATTGAGCGTTTACTTTGAAACCTCTCTTGAATACGGCCCCGTTTTTACGAGCAAAAGCACCTTATAGTTTTAGTTATAAACCGCTGAAACTGATTATTCAACTTATGTGGGGCCGAGGAGATAAGCCATCTCTCATGGTGGCTCTTTTGTTTTCAACTTGTGACACTTAACAAACACTTCTGTCTGTCTGCATGCCTGTCTATGGCGAAATGAACATGTTATATTTCTCTCTGGGTGTATTTTAAGGGAGACACCGTTCACGTTATGTAATATAAAGACACCAGGTGGTGAATTCACTCAGGCGTAGATTAACCGTTACGCCCGCTCCCCCCTTGTCGCGAACCGTAACATCTGGTGTCGGCCATAATCTCGCATTATCATAGTTAAACCAAATACGTATATCCATCTAATTCCTTGATTAAACAATTGATATCGGCAAATTGATAAACAACCTGTAGAAATATTATTTTGATATTTTAATATATGACGATACACAAGTCGAATGAAACATTTCAAATCTATAGACTGAATGTAGCCGAAAACGAAAGAATTTGCATTTCGAATTTGAAGGCGGTAGGCTCACAAGACCAGTGCCTCGGGATTTGAACCCACTTTCTCAGCGTAAGGCACCAACTGCCAGCACTGACTGTACCAACAGTTTACCAATCGGTAACCGTGACGTCGATCAACGTATCTTGAATGACAAAAATATCAAAACTACATGTAAATAGAAGAGTATTACTAGCAGTTTGAACGAATGACGATGCGTTTGTTTCACAAACTATTGGAAAATCAAAGTTTAAATTATTTATATATTACTTGTGACAGAGATAGGTAGACAGTTAGTTTATTAAAGTGTCACGCATAAAACTCATTGTACAATATATATCACAATGTAAAAGTAAGTGCCCAGCCAAATTGACGTATGAGACACATGTTACACTACACTAGCATTCAGAGGACTTACTATTACTGGTGCTGCTTATAAACTGTACTGCTGTGTGTTAAACAACAGACTAACAAGACATGTGGAAGACAGCAATATCCTTGAGGAACACAAGAATGGCTTTAGGAAAGGTCGTTCCACAACAGAACATATAGCGTCGCTAACTTCCATAATAGAAACGCGTAAATCACAGAGGAAATCAACATACACTGCATTTATTGACTTCCGTAAAGCCTATGACAACATTGTTCGCCAGAAGATGTGGACCAAACTGAGGGACGTTGGAATTAAAGGGAGGATGTACAGTGCCCTCGTATCATTCTACAGGGATGTTAAGTGCTCGGTGAGGCTCAATGGGAGAATGACTCAATGGTTCGATGTGAAGTGTGGACTTAAGCAGGGATGCCTTTTATCACCTCTTTTATTTAATTTATATATCAACGACCTTATTACATCTATCAACCAGTTATCCATTGGTGTGAAAATCGACGACATGTCCGTTCGAATCCTTGCTTACGCAGACGATGTTGTACTCATAGCTGATACTTGGTGTGAGAAGAAAGTAATGACGGTGAATAAAGACAAATTTAAAGTTGTACACTTCAGGAGTAAATCGGTTAGCCGAACTACTGCTATCTTCCGATGCGGTGACCACTGCCTAGATATTGATTAATACTATAATTACCTTGGCATACTATTAACGGAACACCTGGATTATACACGTATGGCTAGAGCATCGGTGAACTCGGCCTCTAGGGCGCTTGGACTATTAAACTCCAAATATAAGCAACTCGGAGGGATGCAATATACCACCTTTACCAAATTATATGACACCGTGGTTTGGTCTGTTCTTGACTTCGGGGCTGATCTATGGGGCGCATTTGATGTTTCTTGTGTAGAGGTTGTCCAAAATAGAGCAATGCGGGTTTTTTTCTTGGTGTTCGTAAATATGCACCGAACAGCGCTGTGATTGGTAATATGGGGTGGACTCCATCGTGTGTACGGCAATGGGGGAGTGTGTCACACTTATACATGAGACTGCGTAATCTGGAACCTACAAGGCTGACACACAGGATTTTCTTATGGTCACACCACTGGGCTTTGGCGGACAGAAAGAATCAAACTGTCAGGATTCGCAAGAAGTTGAAGAAATTGAATCTACAGCATTTTATATCCCTACAGAAACGCTACGGTAGACGCCACGTGATTACTGAGGTCCAGCACAGTGTTTTTCAACAATTTATGACTAAGTGGGAAGCGGATCTGACACGATATCTGACATCAAAATAAGTGACCCACTGATGTATTTAAAAAATCCAAATATTCACGATTTCCCTCGGCTCATGTAGTGTTGTATACATTGATAGTATCAGCGACGGTATGCTTTTATATTACGGTTTTAGTGTTTCAAATTTTTGGAAAATATACTTATAACGTCATTCGCCAGAGAAATATTTTATCTACAACATGGCATATGTTGAATAATTTTCATATCACGACAATGTATTGCAATTTGGTTTCAAAGAGAAGTACCACTTCGACTAGCGCGCGCTAAGGGTATCTGACGTCATATAAACAGGATCCCCTTTTTTGCGTAATACGTACTACACAAACAGTTACCGCTTCCGAAGCGTGAAGGCTCGTCTCTAAAGTGAAGTCGCCATAACAACCCATGTGCTGCACGTGCTGCACGTGTCTCTCTTGCAAGTTTATTGAGATAAGACCAGCAAATTATGACAAATGTTTACTCTCATTAATTATAAAATTCAAGAAAAATACCTAGTTGGGTAAAACAAGTATTCCAATATCTGTAGCAAATACATAATTAAATGAAATGGTAACTAAATAATCGCCAACAAATTATATATTTCGATTTCTTTCATTGCTCATATTTTTGTTATTCTTTGTTTACTGTGTGTGAGCTAGACCATAATGCTTTGCGCTTGAAAATAATAGACTGGATCTATATTTAGACTGGAAAACACCTTTACTAATTAATGCAATTTTTCGGCTTAATTTAAGTTGAAAACATTTGGGGAAAATTAAGTGTATTTATTTCACGGATATAGATTTTTGGAAACTTTTCGATATGTTCATCAACATCCTTGATGGCTCTTTAATTGGAGGCAACTTTACTTAAACATGGAAGTTCACAAATTATGTGTATGTTTGCGCTGTTAATTAACTAGGGTAATTATCAGAAAGTGTTTTTATTGACATTTTCTTTAAAAGTGTACCGACAATAAACTTCCTTTATTTTGATCGTCGAATGAATATATAATTGCATCAGCCAGTTATTTAATCTACATGATTAGATACATGTCGCACTATATGGATACATTGAATAAAGGGTACAGGCATCTCAACTTCTGTACACAGTTATTGGCCTTTAAACTTTTGTTACAGATGAAAGAAAAAAATATCATTCAGCATGTAGCTCGTTTTTCTGTCACAAAGGAACAATCCCTTAAGCTACCTAAACTCCCTTTCTTCAAGCCCCAATTCTTCACTAGTGATTTCTTTTTAACTCATGTACACACAGTGCTCTGTTAGCGAAAATATAGGTACGCTCTCATACTAAAGTAATAATATGGTATCTGTCATGTTAATGATGTCTAAATGGGTTCGAAAAAAATCAAGTATAACATGTTTAGCTATATATGTAAATAGAAAACACCGTTTTAGTGTATGGTGACATGTTAATATGAACATTCGCTTCCATTTATGTTTATTCAAATGGTTATGTCAACTGTGTATGAAATTAAAAAAGATATAATCTATTTAAAATCTCAATATAAAATCACATTGACTAATGTTGTGTACATTTTAGATCAAAGGTCATAGGGTATGTAGGATGTATGAAAATATAAATTCATAGTTTAGTCATAAAAATGTATACATACAGAATTCCACTTAGTGGTGTAAATATATTCAGTGAACAAACTAAGAATCCGAAACAACAATAGTCCAAAAACTTGGATGCATGTACAAGATAAACATACAGTATCTAGATAAAATTATTGACATTCGTCACACATATACATTAACACGGAATTTAAGTGTAATGTAATGTTTATGTTGATGTTTTCAAAAATGCATTTATCGAAATGCAATGTACGTGTATATACACATGTTGTTAATGTCAATGTTAAACATCATAAATGTATATCTTTATAATGTACAATAAAAGTTATCTACAGGTATCATATAGACATGCATACATGTATTTGGGAATACATATTTGAATCTTGAATGTATATATGCGTGTCTTTAACAGGTAAACCTGCCAAATTTACCTCAAACTAAAAACCAGTATCTTGAAAATGTTTTGTTTTAAAGTACATTTTCTTCCATTGAAAGATTACAACATGTATGTTAACGATTTTTGTTTATGCATTTTATACATTAATTACACACTTAATAAACGGGAGCGAAATTAGCCAACAGTTTAATAAAATCCATTAACATACAGAAAGGAACATCCCCAAAACATGCCAAGACTCCTACAAAAAGTGAGGGCAGAATTATGCAATTACCTATTTTATATTGGAACAGTCCAGGATATGTTTTAATGTAATTTGCCAAAACTTCTACAGCTGATTGAAGAAGAGGATTACTGGAGTAGAGGATTAACAGGTCCAGCTTATCACTTACTAAGGAAGATGACAGAGTATTTGTGTTTATTTATATATAAATATTTTGTTTCATATTTCGTCCGTCAAATACGAAAATTTTCGGAATTGTTACAATGGTTTTCCAGATAGTACGTGGAAAGGGGAGTTTATAAATAGGGATATATACCCCTATATATTTATCTCTCCCCGTGACGTTGACAGAATTTATGCTTATAACATATAACATACATTTTAATATAAATATAAATAAATGTTTATCAATCAATATTATTGTATAACATTCTTCAATTGAAATGGAATATGATTATGGTTTCGGCGAATCGTTTCTGGGATGCTTATATGGGCTTATGGGGTGATTATATCATCGTCAGTGTATGAAGTTGAAATGAATTTGCTGTTATGGAAATGACCCTTCCAACGTCAGTTCTATAATGTTTATGCAATTCTAAATGAACACAATCGATATATAAATCAACATTACAGCATACTTGAAAATCAAGTCTCGTTTCGTTTCCCGATCATCAAAATGAACTGAGTTCTGATTTTACCCACAAGCAATGTCAAAACAATATTCCAGTTCTTGTGTTTTTGTTATGATATGTATGTGCTGGTGAGGTATTAATATAAGCAAAAGTTTTGCTTGTTTACCAAACCAGATTCTCTATGAATAAAAATACGTTTAAACCAAAACAATATTACATTATTCAAAACCGGCTTCAGGGGAATACCCGACCCACAACTTCCCCATACCACACAAACACCTACACAAGATATTTATCCATTATCATATCCAAGCGGTTTACTTTTCGAGAACAATAATAAACACTATACAATGTGTACACACTGTGTTACTGAATATAATTCTAAATACAATATTATGCGGACGACAATTTTCAAACTTTATATAAAGTGAATTTTCTCAGTACAATTGCATGTTTATACAGGAATGCTATTCTTTCCAATCGCGTTCACCCACACAATAACAGTGAATAAGAAATTTAGTTTATTACAAACTGTCTCACTGTGTTACATAATCGGACAAGCGTACAGGTAGGACTTTTGAGACCCACAAATAAATAACAATAAATTCGTTATTAAGATAAATATCACTTTATCTGCAGTTCATTGAGTCCAAAATCAAAACCATTTTACGCACATGTCAATTTATGGCCGCAATAGCATTGAACGCATTAATCCCGAGAGCGTACACGTCACAGCTGCTTCGCACTGGCCTCTTTAGTTGATACACTAAGTGTAGCTGACCGACCCGGGAAGGCTGTGTGAGATATGGCGGGGCGGTCTGCCTGTACATTCCTTAGCCCAGATCGTACATGTTCTTAAAAACCTGCGCGTGTGTGGTGCATGGTCCTTAGAAGAACTATGAGATTTGGTATTGTATCAATTAAGTCAAATACAACATTGCTATATACTTACATTTGAACAAGTATATATATTTCGCTTTCAGACTGCTTTCAGACTTTTGTCGGGAACTGTAGGTCAAGATGACATGTAATATATATCCTGCACTGCAGGTCAAGATGACATGTACTATATATATATAATTGGGGAAGCACTTCAGATACATTGCACTGACTAGTGAGACGTTTGTAACTAGTTTCAAACATGTCTATTGCGTATTGCGTAAACTTCTTACGAGGATATATCTCATCCCCAGTCAGGAAATGCGAATGCCAAGGCATGATGCTAACTCAAAACACAGACAGGTAAGTAAACAATTTAAAGCGGAATAAATCTACTTTCTATTAATATTTAGTTTCTTTTTCTTAAAGTTACATGTTCGTTTTGCATATGCATATATTTATATATATGCTACATTATACAATGTATTGTGAAGCTGAAACGTATATAGAATACTAAACGATGTCCCGTTTGATAACATGTTTATGAAACGAGTGGATGGTTTTGTATTTCACGAGTTCATAAACATGTTATCAAACGGGACCGAGTTTAGTTTTTTATTTATTAGTCAATGATGTAAATTCCGCTGAATTAGAAGAAAGTCGTTTTTAGTGACGCTCACTTGCAAATAGGTCACCCGCCTTTGCAGTCGCGCAGCTAACATTGTGACGTCAACCAAAAACGAATGACGTCACACGCCGATTATGACGTTACGGCAACACGCAGTAGTATCACACATGTGTGTAACCAACTCATTGTTATCTAATGAGTGATCTCACCATGGTTGAGTAATAAATATTTGTATAATGAAGACTAATTTAGCCAGTTTAGAAACGGTCTGAAATCATGATATACATCTGTTTAACTTGTTACAACATGGACGTTTCTGAATCCCTTCTAGTTACGAGACAGGCCTATTGAGTATGCCTATGTAACTGTCAAGTACATTCATGTACAATGTAACCGATGTTTAGACCATGCCTTAAAAACAAATTACTTTTATGCCCTTTTTTGATACAGTCATGTGGTCACATGTTCCAGATGCAGCAAGGTACTCGATATCCAGAAGGGCTTGCACAGACAGGCTTCGAAACAATCACATTGAAAACATGGACATGACATAGATAAGATAACAAACTATCCAAGCTTCGATGAAATAACATTCCATTTTTTAAATGAATTCATATTGATGTTTTTTAAAAACGGATATTTTGGCAAAATAACAAACATTACAAAAGCGATTTATAACTAAAAACATTTGGTTTGAAACCTTTTATATTCAATTCAAATATATGGTGGTTGGTAAATAAAGTCATGTAGTTTAGTAGGTGGCTATAGCTGCAGCAAAATATAATGTCTATAGCGGAGGGGTAATATGTTATGTTGAGTCGTATTATAAGGAGTACAATCTTTCCAAAACAGATTGATAGTTGGACATTCAATGTATACATGATAGATGTTCTCACTAACTGAACCACATGCAAAGCAAATATCAGCATCAACAAGTTTTATTTGAAGTAACTCTCATTTTGTGTAGATAGCTGTATGTATGAATTTATATTGAAATACAATGAGTTTTGTATCTGTATCATCGTGTCTATACAGTAAATATATAGTATTCCAATCTACGTTGCCATTTAGTTCACCTTTGCCTTTGCTAGGCCTCTGTACATCATTCTAGGGGTAACATATTGACAAAATCGAATCATTTCCGGATTTTGTTTTTTGTATAACAGTTTAACATATTTTAGGAATACAGAGAATGACGCGATTTAAATCAAGTACTGATATACATTTTGTTGGTTCTGGAAATGTGAGGAAATCTTTGTCGTTGCAGTATATCTATCCCAATGCATCTAAGGTATCTTTTCAGAATTGTTTTTCAGGTTTATATTGTTTAGTAATGTTTAATCCTAACAGAAGAGTTTATTTTATAACTTAGAGGGAGATACTCAATTCTATAAGTGAAATAAACCCTCTATCAAGCTACAATGGCGATAACCTTTATCACTCCTCTACTGAATGACGATATCGCCATTCGCTTGACGTCATCGGGACAATGTTATGCTGGCGAAGGCTGTACGTTTACCGTTGAAATCACTCCATGTAAACATAGAACACAAATAATAAATAAATAAAATATCTGTTACGGACAAATACCATGTTTATCTCATCTCGTGAGGTATAAAACAGACCAATCAGATCGTACGAATGGGTATAGACTGCGGACTAACGTTCACGGGAGAGGATTTTGTGGTCGATTTTCGAGTTAGAAGAGCTATTAAAGTTTTCATAGGGGTGACATATGTTAGAAATTAGCCGTGTTTTGCGGAGAAATGTATAATTGATAAGTACGTGCGTTCATTTGTGTATGTCACCAATTCTTAGCGTAACTCTTGACCTAAAGTTGAATGGACCCTTAGATCGGCAAAATGGCTGTCTTTGCTATTTTACTCTATGTTATATAGGGGGTAGGTTTGTTTTACCTATGTTTTACCTACATTTTACTTACAATATCGACTTCCTGTGATTAAACTTTAACTAAGTTTGGCTGAAACTGTTGATGGGTCTTTGAAACTTGCTATACGTGTTTCCCATGACAATGACCATTAAAATAGTAATAGTTTATACCTTCTAACCTTGACGTTGATGAAATTAAGACACACTTTTGGTGACTTAAACCTTCACCCTAACTTTTAATTCGTCAGCATTTGAAGATGTCATGTTATAACCTTTGACCTTGTGACCTTGACATTTACATATACCTATATAGACCCTACCCTAAATTACTATATAAAAGGAAAGGGATGTAACGACGAAACCACCCCATGATCATTCAAAGTCATATTTTGCATCAAAATCACAATTGTATCATTATTTCAAAAGCTTTGCGACAAGACAGTCCGGGTATGGCTACCTCCATACTTTCAAGCTAATTTCCCCGTTCACGAAACTCACCGACAACTGAATATGAATAGTCAGATTCGACCCGCAGAGCTAGACTACAGATGTAAAAAAAAAACCCACCTTCATATCATGTCTCCGACTGTACTACGGCATTATGTCTCAAATCATCGGCATGCAGTCCCACTTGTCAGCCATTCATGTCTTTTTCTGTGCTGGGATATCATTTGCTTGTCAAAGTTGGTATTATATTTGTGTAATCACGTCACTTGTTCCATTTTCAGCAAGAGAAAAGACGTTCTGGGATGGGATGATTATTTCATGTCTATCGCTTTCCTATCGGGGAAACGGAGCAAAGACCCTAACACTCAAGTAAACTGTTTGTTCGTTTCACGACATAACCCTTGGATTTCACGGTGTTTATATCGTACAGAAAAATATCATATGAACCACGTGACACAGATACTTTACTGCCCGAAGCTAACATCTGCCTAATCATAACAAAGTATAACTGTCAAAAATAACTGTCAATTGATTATGTACACGATGTTTATATTCATTTAAAATGTTACCCTCTTGTCGCAGGAAAAAGTGTTTATCTTATTATTTATATTTCAGTAACTCATAAATGACTAGAAAACTGTTTCTTGAACATGTCATAGGTTGGTGCATGTCTTGTTACCAAAGACAAACGGATTTGTGGAACTGGATACAATGGAATGCCTGACCGATGTCATGACAACGAAATGCCATGGGGGCGTGGTGAAGGACTTGAGGATAAAAACCTTTACGGTAAAGTTTCGTATTGGTGTTTTTGGTATATAGATATACTTATAACAGAGGAACAGGTATATATCAACATGTATTCATAAAATATTCTTCTGCTTCGTAGAATATCATCACATTTGAAAAAAACACTCAAAGCTATCCTGGTAAACTACTTCAGTGGAGCAAAGAAAATCTTGTCAGTTTAAGCAAAGATATTTGCGTTAATCCAAACTAAAAAAAACCCCATGAAATCCAATTCTTGTGGTACATCTGTGTCAAAGTAAAACGTCCATTGAAGATGGTATGGGACTCTTTAAAAAAATATTTAAGTATAGAATCCAAAGTTAGAAAGTGACATTGACTCCTGAACTAGAATCGCTCTCGGACGACTCACCGAGAAAACATACACAAAGTACCGTAGGGTTAAGGAGACACCACATAATGTCTGCCACAAATGGCACCAAAGGGTCACAAAGGGTTTTATATATCTAACTTAATTTATATATCAAATAGATTTTGCTCCAATTTCTTTCAAGTAACTGCCTATGGTTTACATGCACATTGCAAAGACATGGAAATTATGTGAATCGGTTTATAAACAACAAATTCTCGCATCCCATTACCAATGAAATTATGTGTGACTTAAGCAAATCGTAAAAAGTCAGAAAACTGTCTGTTTACGTCGCTTTTTGACGTGTCGGTCATCTTGTTTTACTGAGAACACCGGAAAAATCTCGATTTTGCCCGAAGGAATGTATGATGTCAACTGTTGAAAACAAAACCTTGCAAATGGCGGCCGCCGTATCATTAACACTTTCAGACTAGTAAACTGCGCGGGCAATAGGAATCATACCAGTCGACCATTTAATGTAAAAACTTGCCATATATTTGCATATGACAACTTGAAGAGAAACAGAAAAGGAATATACTCAATATCAGCGATAAAGTTTTAAAAATGGTTCTTACTAAACCCGGAAGTAAATTCCCAAATAATTAACCAAACAGCTGATATCATACGTGTTTCAGTGCTTCATATCTGGCAAACTTAATAGTGTATGCATGTAGTTAAATATTTTGTAATTTGGTGACTATATATAGGTTATTTCATTTTTGGCGAAATAACTTTATCGTACCTGCATTGTCACGTGATGTCTTCTCGGGATGCAGTGAACTCCAATGCATATCCACTCGTTTCGCTGAACTCGTACCCAATTTTGTTTTAGGATGAATAGTGTATTGCAATAGAAATAATTTAATTGTAGTGATATTGTTTCATAAATTATGAAAAACATTTAAATGAAGAATGAAAATGTTGTATCTAACTGATCTGTATTTTAGTGGATAAAATAAGTAAGAATAATGGAGTTTTTGGTGATTGATATATTATCTAAATGATAAGATAATCATTATTCATTTCAAAGTTTACATAATATTTTCTGAGTATATTTTGTCACGTATATATATCTGATCAAATGGAAAATTCAGACTTTTGCAATTTTAACTAACCTGTATTTTCAGTTACAGTTATATATAAAAAATAAAAAATATACTTCATCACAATGCATATGATTAATTTTAGAAATAGCATTATCCAAAGGGACAAAGATATTTTTTCTATAAAATAGATTTGTAACAGTGTGTAAATACCTATGTAAGCATGACTTGTGTTTTTTTTACATTTGCCTACACCTACCTGGATATCAAACAAACTTACCTTGAAACAGACCTAAGAATTCTGAAAACAAATTATGTTCAAGTTTTCTATTTTTATTGTGACATTAAAGTCAATTAAGATGCAATATTGCATTTCCACTTTTTAATCATGAATAAATCATACAACAAATATAAGAGCCAAATTTATTCAACTGAGTATACATGTATTGAACATTATTTTGTGTAAGTGTTTGCATTTTAGGAAATACATAGGAACAGTGCACATGAAATTAATTTTTATCATAAAATTTATTTTTAAATAATTTGGGAAATATTTTATTTTATTTACTCTCATAATTAAATTGAATATTAATTTGATTTACTATTACACTGTTTTGTGTAGTCTTTCTCTGAGGCAGCTCAAGTTTTCTGCAAAGTTGAATACAATATTTCTAAAACATTGGCACATTCTCATAGCCAAGAGAAGATAATGATTTGGATATCAGTTCACACAATGAGCATATATCACTTCGTATGACAATGTTTATATATATCATTTGCTGATATCAAAGGATCACACCTTCAGCACTAATATTTTACTGCACATACAGTCCATTCCTTATGGGTTTTTGTTGTTGTGTTCTCTTGTATTAGGGACTCCCATCACCTGTAACAACAATAATAAATCTTTCTTGATGCTGCATCTGTTTACACATGATTAATTCATAAAAAAAAAAATTGTATTTGGTATAGGACCTTTGATATTTTTATGTCAGGCAAGTGAAATAATTCTAAACATCTACAGCCTCAGTCTAAGTTCATCACAAACAAATAAATAGTTATCAAACAAAATATTGAAATATTCATGGAAAGCCATTTCTTTGAAATTGTAAATATGCATATACATTCATGATCACTAACTCATATGGCTTCTAATTTGTATTTTTTTAAATACCAGTAGTAAGTTCTTCTACATTGTTATATGGATTTGAATTTGATATCTGTCTAATATATTTCTTTGAAAGCAAATGTCGATATTTAAAAAATAATTTCCTGAAGTTGAAAACAAATCAATAATAAACGTTTTTTTAAAAAGGCGATTCATGCACACATTCACATTTTACCAAAGAAATAGTGCAAATTAATTAGAAGTTCTCATAATTGACATGTTAATGAATTTCTGGGCTAAAATTAACACCAGTCATTCAGCCCGAGGCTAGTAACATTTACTATGGTTATCAAAATTTGGATACTACCATCCCTGTGGGCCAGACAAATTTCTTTAAAAAATCACTTTGGAAGATTGGGAGTACGTATCGAAAAATGGATCTGCAAAACACACTCGACGAGAGCCACGATTTGAGAGACTGATAATGTTGTTTTCCTCGACTCCGATTGAAAATTCAAGTAATATTTATATTTTCGAAAGAACATGTCCATACACATAACAAATTATGCATCGTTAGAAGAAAGAAATCAAAGACCCACTTACCGAAATCATTCCGTGTCGACAGAGGACAACGACTCCTACACTACTGTACTACAGTAGGCTACAGAATTTGACATGTCCTTTCGGATCATGAATTCTTCTCATAATTATGTACCAAAACAAATATTTAGCTATTTCCTCGTTGCCATTATACTTTCATACAGCAGATATTCGAATTTCACTCTCAGTTTAACTTTATTTGTGACCCAAATCGTCAAAAAGCTATCACCGAAGTGAAGCGCTGTGTTGTTTACATTGTCACGTGGCTGTTACGTCATGTTTGTTTGCCCCAGTTGACGTCACATCCGGTTACATCACCAGAACAAAACGATCGCGGCAAGTAAATGAAGCTATTTTTTATAATCGCAAATAATAAAATAATATATTGTTTTAAATTTTTTATGACCTAACGGAAAATCATATTGAGCACGATACTATGCATACAGATTAACATTAGTGTACAATTTAGCTTGGTTTAGTCAAACGAATGTTGGTCAATTTTATCCGGGAGTTGCGCTTTAAATACTTTTTTTGGGCATTGAAAATGAAATTGTTATAGTGTAGTTGAAACATTGCTTTATCAACACATCACATTTGAAATGATGTTTGCCTATTATTTCACACCCGATAATTTAAAATGTTTTACATAATTAAAAATGGTACATTTTTCAGTCAATTATACATTTAATTATTAAAAGACATATGAGAAAGGCATCGTGAAGTTTCTTAATGTATATTGTTTGCTAATATATGCCGTTTGTGACCTTTTTAACGCTGAGGTCTTATAGACCCCACTTGGTGGGGAAGGGGGTGTGTGACTATAAAATTATGTACATTTGTAAGTAATAAAGATAAACAAGCATCACTATTTTGGTTTTGTGGTAAAAGGTTTAATTTGTAAGTACTCAAAAGCAGGTAAACGTAGCTAACTTTATTTACGTAATACAGGTAAAAAGAAACCCCATAAGCTGGGGTCCAATAGACTCCATTAAGTCGTACGAGGGTACAATTGGCCAATAACGCAGCAGTGTTAACACCATAGCCTGACCCAATCCAGTCTCCGTTGCTGAAAATTGGACGATCGCATCCAGTTCACAACTTCAATTTACCTCTTATGAAAAATGAACCAACTTTGTCCTGTCAATGAAATTGTAATGCGTCCAAAAGATATTTTTCTGGCGATTAAAAGTATAAAGTCAATTTCTATGGTGACTGAACAAACTTTTTGGCTTCCTATTTTAACAGGTTGTGATGCTTTACACGTGTGTCTTTTTATCGCGAGGTTATATTACGCTTTTGGACATTTATGTTATTTTTGAGTAAACAATGTCAGATACTGAAACTAAAAGCATGGTTTAAGTGCTAAAAGCATTGTGAATATGTCAATCATTACCCTAACAAAAGTGAAACCACTATCGCAAAACATATAAGTGTTATATATATTTCTGATTTTATGTCAAAATGTTACATTTGAAGAATATCTAAAATTTTGTCAATACTGTTGACATTATGATTTATTTTCTAGTGTGCCATGCTGAAATGAACGCAATTTTGAACAAGAACTCGACGGACGTGAGAGGATGCACTATTTATACATCCCTGTTTCCTTGCAACGAGTGCGCCAAGATCATCATTCAATCTGGTCTGAGGGAAGTGGTGTACTATTCTGACAAGAAGAAGGATCAGTCGAAATATAAAGCTGCGAAAAAAATGTTCGAACTTGCTGGTGTGAAATTCTCGTATGTCCTTAATCTTACTATAATTTAAGCCCTGTTTATACGGCGAGCGTTTGCATATGAGTAAAGCATTACATATATGCAAATTTGCTCATATGAGCAAACTTCGCCGTATGGACGCATTTGCACATATGTATATTTAACTACCGTAAGCAAATTTGCACCTAGTCAGGGGCAGGTGCAAATTTTACTACCGTGAGTAAATATGGTATTTTCACTTTTCTAGTAAAAGTTCGGCGTATACAGACATAGTGATTTCCGACAGGTTGAGAAAATATATTAGAGAACTTTAGAAACTCTTTATATTGTTTTTCAAATTCTCTATATATTGGATAATCTCCTTCTTGCACGCGATGACCTTCGATATCCATCTGACTATCCGATTTTCATTATATAATTAGGGCGACATAGTCAAAACAATGTTGACAGATATAAATTAATGTCATTTATTTAGTTTACATCTAATAAAGATTATTTGTCATGTTTTAGGAATTTTCTATTCATTTATTAAAATATTTGAAAGCCCATTTGCATAGGCAGAAGTTAAACACATATGAACGCATAGCAAATTTACTTTTACTCACGTGTGTATATTACTTCTAGTCAATATTGCATATGTGCAAAGTTTGCTGTATAAACAGGGCTTAAGATAACTATTTTTTGCAGATGACAAGGTTGTTTGCTTCAAATTTGAAACTGTTATCGTCAAACTTTATTTGAATTTTAATTAATGATAGATTGTTTGGATATTTTGATTGCATATATGCATTAACACATTATTAGCATTAATATATACAAGTCAGATTATGTTTGTTTACTGCATGAATATTTCCTTCTCTGAAAGAATCTTCAAAATATGCTTTTTCCAGGGAGCTGAGACCGAAAGGACCGATTACTATCGACTTTACCATAATGGATGAGGGTCAATGAATTCCGAGAAACATTTTCGGGAACAGCAACATTGGGAAACAGCAACATTGGGAAACAACAACATTGGGAAACAGCAACATTGGAAACAGCATACTAAATGACTATCCGATGAATTGTGCTGTTACAAGTACTTTTCAATTCGTAGATCTTTTTTTCTATTCCTATAGGTATATTTAATATTTTTACACAACTTGACTAAATACTCAAGAAGTAAGAAAGTCATTAATCAGAAAATTAAGTTCCTCTAAATGTGTCGATAATAGATATGATCAGAATAAGTTGTTTTTTTTATGAAGGTAGGCCACGATACATGACACATTAGCAAGATAAATGTAACCATATGGTGACACCTGTCATAAAGGCAGTGTCTTTGATGGAATGTCATGTTAATCAGCTTTTTTAGCTCATCAGGCCTGAAAGGCCCGATGGGCTTATGGCATGGCATGGCGTCCGGCGTGTTGCAATAGTGCGTGTGAGTTGCAATATAAGTACATTAGTAACTTCTGAGCTATTTTGCGACATGTGAGTTGCACCTCAGATGTCAAACTCTTTCCCCGGTTGCAAATACGTATAAAAGGAACTTTCAGGGAACACCTCACAATTAGTAACGGATGCTGTCCGTCCATGAAATTTGTCATTCAGATATCATCGGTTCTTTCCGGGATCTTCCGACATGTTTTCCGTCAAGACTCGCGCATGCGCACTAAGCAGACGCAAGTGCAACGAAGCCCCATAACCAGGTTGATGCAACTCGGTGAACCGAGAAATATCTAACAACGGAAAACATATATTTTTGAGACGAGAAAATCTGTATTATTAATCTTAAACTGAGTAATATGACAGGAAAATAAAAAAGGCGCCCATCAATAAACTTTCAATTATATCACAAAGATAAAATTGTAACTTAATATGACTGTCGATCACTCCTAATGGTTTAAATAACAGACTGTAGGCCTATTTCAACAGCAACCAACATACATCCAACACATTATCTGTTTCTGTATCCGGTATTTATCAATGTGTGATTTGAATATAATTTGATCTAAAGAATAATGCTAATGTGATGATTAAGTTTGTTAAAAGTATCATATCACCGCAAACTTCGGAATCATGGCTGCATTTGTGAAGTCCGTATATGCAGTCACAAACTACCCTACGCCTACACTTTAAAATAGCGGCTTCGGGAATTAAGAGTTGAAAAATACATTCCTAATAATTTAACTCATTAATAAATTAGTTATCTAGCAGATAGGCCTACAAAACGTTTATATAAACCTATCTTATCTGTTTTACTTGCATTTCTAATCTAAAAGGCCTACGCGATTTACATAATTGCACTTTAAAAATTTACCACTTATACTATGTGCAAAAATACGGATTGCATAAAACATTTTTGAATTGCGATCATAAGGAATCCTATGCCTAGATATCATACAAAGCAAACGATGATACATGTTGACTTTCTGGGCCTATTTCCCCAATTCGGATTAATAACTCAAGATATCAAGCATTTAACCTTTCTTTTTACGATGCTTAAAAATCCTACATTATACAATGTTAAAATTGTGTGTCTTTGGCAATGTTGAGTTGGAAAAACACAATACAGTAAGGTTGGCATCAATACTTCCAGACTACCAGTGTAAATTCCATGTGTTGAAGGTAATATGACAAAAACTGTTTTTTAAATGTGCAAGTCTGGCGTTCTTTTACAGTCCAATGTTGCCATCGGCATCGTCCCGACTTTTGAATCCCAAGTTACGATATTTTACTGTAATTTTTTTTTAAATAGTGAAGTGTATGCAATCATCAAATATGTGTTACTTTAATCAACTCGTTTGATGTATTTGATACCAAGGGTCACATGGGGATATTCGCTGTCTGCATAATAAGGGTTATACAATAGCCTCTTTTGATTGCTCTCCAGAAATTCAGAAATGTTCGAAAGTTAAATATTGCAGGATAGGCTTTCTATATGATTGAGACCAAGATTTGTAAAATCCATTATCATATTTCAATAAAAAAAGGCAGGGTTGCAATTTAAAATGGAGAACCGCTTTAGGACTTGCTAACATATCCATGTTGAATATAACTCAATGCTATGGCTAGCCACCTTTAACAAGGAAGTGAATGAATTGCCACGCAAAATGAGAGTATGTTTTATTTTCAGCTGTAGGGAAAGTGCTAAAATGGTCATATTAATAGGCCACATTGTCTGTAAAAGAGATGATCGATATCTTTCTCCGTTCTATCACCATATTTATTTTTCCATTTTGTCATTATACTAGCAGATCAGTCTTCATTTGACTAGCCAATTTTTTAAAGAGCATATACTTCTGTATTTTTGCGCCAACAAATAAAAAAAATACAACACGTAAGAGTAAGGACGATTAAACAAAGCAAGCGATTTCTTTTACATTATTCAGAAACTCGTGTCTCAAAAAAACATAACATAAGGCACAAACACAATAGTCTCTATTATGTTTTAAAGCCTTGTAACACTGCCTCCTAAATAAATGAGCCTTTGTGGTATTTCGCTAGATACCTACCTACCATGAACAAAAACGCAGCTGTTTCCTTTTAAACGCAACAGAATCAAATACCAAGCGTACGTATACGCAATAGTTTGTGAAAACGTGCGTACATTAGCATACATGTGATGTCTATGGATATTAAAAACTCTCGTAACTTGGAAACAGTTGCCTCTCAGTCTCAAAGTTGCTTATGTTGTTGTGTATGTGTACTATCTGAATGAGTAAAGAGCAAATACAACTTTGTACTAGCACAGCAAAAATGACTGAGTATCCTGCAATCTGGAAACCAACTGGAAACTGGGTAATAGGAGTATCCACTTGGTATCCATCTGCTGAAACTAGGTAACCTGGTTTCCAACTAGAATCCATTTTTGATTCTATAACATTAAGTATTTCCGTGATGGAAACCAACTGGATACATTGACTATGTGTTTCATGTTGGTTTCCATTCGTGGAAATTGCAATCAATGTTTCCATGTAATGGAAACCAACATGAAACCATAATCTGAAGTTTAATGTTAGTTTCCATTCCGGTAAATTGCAATATTGTTTCAAGAAAATGGAAACCAACATGAAACTATCAAGTGAAGTTTCATGTTGGTTTCCATTCCTGGAAATCTGCATTGAGCGATTCCATTAAATGGAAACCAACATGAAACTACCAAGGCACACATGACTGAGTATCCTGAAATCGGGAAACCAACTGTTAACTTGGTAATAGGGGTATCCACTTGCTATCCTATCACTGAAACTTGGCAACCTGGTTTCCAACTAGAATCCATTTTGGACTCTATGATATGTAATATTTCCGTAATGATGTTGGTTTCATTACCTTAAATTTACAATTAATTATTCCATTAATTGGAAACCAACATGAAACTATCAAGTGTTATATGGTGTAATGTAGTGTAATGGAAACAGATAATGAAATAATTAAGAACCCGTGTATCCATTTGTTAACCATTTGTTCAAATGAAAAGACCCATAGAAACCAAATAAGTTATCCATTATTTCAAATTGCACATGTATTCAAAGCAAAATAATTCAATATTAATTATTATGATAAACATGTTCAAATAAATTTTTCAGATGAAGCTTTAACAAAGAATGGATAACTATACTTTTGAGAAAATTAAGTCTTGCAAATGTTATATTTATATAAACAAGTAAATAACTGAAACCCTTGATTGATATGATATGATATGTACCGTATTCCTTTTCATTTCGACAATGCCATAACTTATATCAACCATGATATGTTGTTATTGTATTATTCATTGTATTGCGTGTGTAATGTTGGACTTACTATCTAACATCTAAACAATAATATCAATTACAAACCCTAAGATTCAGTGCATGAGCCTTAATTTATTAATTAGATGTAGGTCAAATGTATGCGCCGGACGCTCGCTGTCCACCATATGGTGTTATATAATAGCCAGACCACGTGCTCTCTCAGACAAAGAGCTTTGTTCATCATACACATTTTGGCGGGATTAAATTGCCAGTATAAACCGTGACTGATTGAAGAAACAGAATCTTGGCTGCCGGGTGTACGTGAACTTCAATGGCAACAACTGTTCGCGGAGGGCAAAACAACATGATATTTCTACAACTGCATGCAGGTACAGTGCGCATTTCATGTAATACTTACAGTTCATGTTTTCTTATTGTGTGTCCAATATGCTAATGATAGAAATAACTAATTAAATAAAGTTGATCAAATACCTTCGAAATATTGTAACATTGAAAATAAAGTAATTGTGTTTCTGAAAGCAGTCAGGGCACACCCTGTATGAAACGTTTTCATTCTTACAGAATAAAATAAATCAAAACTTGCAAAACTGAACAAGACTTAAAGTTATTTTAAAACGTTAACCATGCGAATAAAAATCAAAAGTAATACACATAAGTCATAACTCTATATAGACAACCTCATTGATTTTAGACAATGGACTTTTTTCGAAAGGTTTGAAACTAAAATTCAAACACAATAAATTACTTTGGTCATTATCTATAACAAATTTATTATTTAAAAAAAACATCACATATCTTCCAAATTGATAATTCAAATATAGGGACAAGGGAATATGTTAGAATGTAAATACCATACGACGTTCAGAATTAACAGACTTCAAATACATTATTTATGAGAATATGTACCATTTTACTAAATTATACAAATATCATTATGTAGAACATTTCTTTATATTTACTCCGCCGCATGATATATCAGACAGATTGTGTTGTGATGTTTGTTATGAAAGCAAAATGGAATTTTTAAAATTTATTATGAAACGATGTCAATGTTAATTGTATCAAGACAAACAGATTCTACTTTCTTGATTCATTATAACAAAGGAATACATACAAAATACATTCTAAAAAACGACCAAGTAAGAGTTTTAGTACTGATGTATATTTTTGAATATCATATTATGACCTTTATATTTAGTTAGAATATGAAATACCCCTTTGAATATTCATGTTTCTTTTATTAATTTGATACTTTTATAACATTTCAGCATTCCTGCACATGGGAAACTTGAAGAAGGCGATAGATGACCTCTCACCTTAGCCTATAACAGGTACATGTGTTTCAAAACTTAACCTAAGAACTAATGTAATAATTGCAGTATACAAAATAATAATATCTGGCAAATCAGAATGTATGACTGTGTATCTTACTAAAACACTCCAAATAAGTAAAACTGAGGTTGTACCACTTTCGATTTATGTTGGTCATTAATATCATTTTTATGTTCGTTTTACTTTTACAGCCTAGAAGAACACGAAGGAAGCATGTGGTCGGTCAAATACTTCTATGCTTGAAGATGAGCATACCATTTGGTCGAAAGATCATTCCCATTGAGGACAGAGAAAGTATTAAGCTGAAGAGAGTGAAATCACCCCGGAGGATTAGTGATGTAATTAACCCCGGGCCGTTTACCCGAGGAAAATAAAACCACCTGTTCCTAACATATATTGAATAGTGATTGGCCGGCAGCAAAGTATAAATCGAGAATATAACCACAGAATTATCAGTGATTTTCTTTCTTAATCAGCAGCAATGCCCTGTTATTTTACCTCGTCATCCAGTTATGACATTTTGCTGGATGATTTATGAAGTAATTTTAAATAAAGCAATTTGTAAATGTATATCTAGGATCTTCATAAATAAGATCACTATATGGTATTGTGTACTTGATATAATTTGAATACATTCCTTAGATTTGATTGTCAGATGTCTTCTCTTTTTGCAGCATTAGTCAAGTATTTGCTCTGCAATTGACACTTAAGTAATAAACTTCATAATACAACACACTTGTGTTGTATTACTAGAACAACAGGCAAAATGTCTTTTCTTTTTTGCAATGAGTTAAAATAACATTCCAAGATTGACTTTGCTATTGGCACTTTATGTAATAAACTTTATAACAAAGTACAATTAGTTTTGTCATTACTAGAATTATTTTCTCCGAAGCATTATTGCTCTGTATGGAGATAGCAGTTGATGCTGTAGGTGTTAACACTGTTTTCATTTAAATCATAACATGCTTGATATGCGTGTTTAGCACAACATGCAAATGTCAACCATGGACACCAGGTAATTGAAACCTACAGTAAACCATTACACTGAAACCTACAGTAAACCTTAACATGGAAACCAGACTGAAACCTACAGTAAACCATTACACTGAAATCACACTGAAACCACACTGAAACCTACAATAAACCATTACACTGAAACCAGACTGAAACCTACAGTAAACCATTATACTAAAACCAGACTGAAACCTACAGTAAACCTCAACATGGAAACTAGGTTGAAACCTACAGTAAACCGTAACATGGAAACCAAACTGAAACCTACAATAAACCTAAACATGGAAACCAGACTGAAACCTACAGTAAACCTGAACATGGAAACCAAGTGGAAACCAAGTGTAAACTAAGAAATATGGAAACCAAGTGGAAACCAAGTGGAAACTATCACATGGAAACTGAGTTGAAACCTACAAGAACTTTATTCATGGAAACCAAATGGATACCACTTGGAGGAGTGGGTAATTATTCGCACTGGATACCATCCGGATACTGGTGCAAAATTCAGTTTCAGTGTTGCTGGAAACCACATGGAAACTGTTAAAAACTGTCTGGATACCAACTGGAAATACTGGTTTCCATTGGGTATCCTGTTAGTTTCAGTGTTCTGGAAACCAGCTCATTTTTGCTGTGTAGTGCTTGCTTGTATGAAGCATAGACTTTGGTAGAAATTAAAATAATCCAATCATGTACAATCGTAAGGGTATATCTAATTTTGAAACAAAAAACCCAATTACAAGAGTACAATTTTACTAAATATTCTATCAATATCAAGTTTACTCCATTTTTTTCAAAACAGGGAGTAAATACCCAATAGATCAAACAATTATCTGGAGCAAAATTTGTTTATTTAGAGTGGTATGTTTAAGACATAACTAAGTTGCCTTTCATATTAAAATTGATCGTTTCCCTTACATTATGATCCATCATAATTATGTACATTATGTGTTGACACATGATATCCTGTATTTCGTGTTTTGGACGTTTCTGTTGCACGTCAGTGTAGATACAATACATACTCTCTTTTTTGTTGTATCACATTAAAATAACACTTTATTATTAGGTGACATGTACACCAATATAATCGAAAAGTAAGAAAGCATAAGTTAAGGAAATTACAAAGAAATGTAATATAATGCCAACAATAAAATTATTAATAAGTGTGCACACCCGGTGTTTTCCTTTGACGCAGCAGCTTGAGATAATTTGCCAAGAAGGAAAACCGAGAAAGTTTTTCTGATGCAAAGCTGCACATGGTCATGCAGCGACAATCATTCACTCCAATGAAACCAATTAGATATATTTACTAAATTACTATAAGTGATAATTCGAATAGCCTTAAATCTATTAATACAATTAAGTAATACGGTGGCATATAATGCCATCTGTTGTTTTATTTTTATCTTGAAATTTCAAGATCCTAAGTTGAAATTTCAAGATCCTAAGAAAGACTGCCGAAGAAGTCTTATAATATGCTTGTTCATTTAGATGATTTTGGCAAAGAGGCATGGGCATCTCACGTACGAACTCTTCTGTTTTCTCATGGTTATGGTTTTGTATGGCTGAGCCAGTCTTTTGGTAATGTAAGCCTGTTCTTGTATAAGTTTCATGAAACAACTATCAATATGTTTATTATTGTTGAATCAAGATTGACATTCGACATTGGACAATAGTTCATGGTATGAGTCAAAAAATGTTAAAACCTAACTCATATTCTACTTTTTATTTATGTGCCAATTATACGAAGAGTTAGTAAACCATATATTCCTGATTATTATCTTTCCAAGCCTCCAATTGTAGCCTTTACAGAATGTTTTTCTTCCAATAACAATATTAGTATTTGTAAACTGTTACAATACATTATCTATGCAATGACTAAGAGGGATACTATGTTAAAATCGGCTGTGCAACACATCAATGTTTAATTAAACTGTTTGTTATAACTTGTATATAATATATGTTACTCTAATGTATATGGACCGGAGGTCTCACATACAAATAAATATTTTTGATATTACAAATAGAATTAGGTCCATTAGGGTCCATTAGTTTTTTGGCAGCGCATAATCTGTCAATTACATCTTTATGAAAGTAACTTATAATAATGCATGTGACGCGGGTTTCGTATAAAAGATGACGGAACTTTATATTTTATAGATAGTTTGCACCACAATATAGTAGTCGGTTATTTTCTTACTGATGCTACAATAAACCACATTTATAAATAGATAAACACTGCCAACCAAATTAATTTGAAGCAGTACGACTTTTCGCGATACTGGTTGTTTAAGTAGCCAATGTAACGTTATCACACCGGTAAGAGACGTATTATGTTGGTCTTTGTGTTGCATTTTTCGAAAGTATATTATGTTTCACATATCTCTCTGATCAACCAAATCATGCATCATCCATAGGGTTCGTATTTGCGTCTTATTGGTTGGAGGCGCAAACCGCCTCCAACCTGATTCGCAGTTGGATTTCACGCTATATTACTGTTGGAATATTCAAAATAAACTTTCGACCAATCATGCTTGGCCTCTTCATACTTTGGAAAAAGCATATGACCAACGAACAAGGCTGTAACAAATTTGTAACCACTTGACCCTGTGGGTTATCCGAAATAATTATCCCCTTTTACTGCGAAAAGAGATTTTGTCTAAACATCTAAAATAGAAACGACCATTGTGTTATTCTGAGTCTGAATGTTAGTAAACATAAGATTTTTCAATTCAAAGCCATTTTACACCTCCATGAGCAGACATGTAACAATTCAAGTGCATAATTTCGCACTGCAGTTTCGGAAAATCCAAGAAACTTTACAAGCTAATGTTATACGCGCGGAGCAAGCATATACTAAACGATAATAGTGGTTGTCAATCAACACACCAACCTTCCACTCAGTTATCAATATTTTCAATGCCAATCAGACTTGCATAATGGTAGGCCTACTCAATGTACTGTTATTAAATTAATGATAGTGAAGCTTGTACATGTATAAGCACATATTGGATAGAACGATATTTATGTCCAAACTGATAGCACCAAGCATGAGGATATCGGGTCATTATCCTTGAATTAAAAAAGGTCCATATGCCATCTTTCCACAGATAAACAGAATATGCTTCATAATCAATCGAATTGGTACACTTTAAATTTGCAAATGTTTAACAAATGGTTGACTGCGTGTTTCAGGGAAAAGAGGCCTACATATTCTTATTGTTGGAATCTAACAATGACACAACTGTCAACAACGTTTTGATCAATTTCATAATATAGGCCTACTTCAAAATTGGAGCAAAATCGAGGTAAAACTCTTTTATTTGCGACTTTTGAATTGAATAACTACTTGTGTGATTAGTAATCAAAGCTTTTATCCCCCAAAATGACCATAATGCAGGCTTCATTTTGCTATATGTACATATGACATACATATCCTTTTTATAATATATTTTAGCCTTAACAAGATGCCTCCAACCATGCCTTTTTAAAGGCTTTTCTTGTTATGTTTATAATGCAAAACGATCATATCCATAGGCTTATTTGGTAGAAATGACCCCAGACCCCCTTGGTTATGGTTACAATGCCCTCCCCCCTCCCCCATTGAATCTGTTCTCCATATTGGCAGAACTAATTTGGTAGGCTTTTTGAATTTTCCGTCTTTAAAAAAATATTGCCTACTTCACGAATATCTTACACATGCATTAATGCATATGAACAGTGAGGAATTTTCTCAAACACTTCTATCGCATTGATCTTGTTTTTCCTGCACATACAAGTTTATAGGCCTACATCCTCTTTCATTATCAAACAAAGGATAAATTATTTTATTAGAAACCATTTCCAGCGCTGAAATTGTCTAAAAAAACATCTCCATTTCCTCCTATCAAGCGCCATTGAACCATTATAATTATAAGTATTAAAATAGAGGCAACGCTAAATTTTCAAATAAACATACTTTATTCTAGCTAAGCCTTAAAGCGGCAGTAGCACGTTTTTCCGCTGAAATAAGTCGATGAAATGTATTTGAAAAATAATGTCACCAATAGTAAAACCCCTCTTTCTTCGGAAAAATCAAATTAAAAATGAGTGTACACGGTTCTGTAAAGAGATGGGAATCGATTTTGTCATTCGAAATAATAAATTGTGTTCACTTAAGGATTGTTTTACATGTTTTGTGCCTCTATAATAATCCTTATAATTACAAAATCAACAGGTTTTTCTTTAAATATTTACACAAATCTAATATATTTGTCATTTATCACGGGAGGCAGCAGCTTGTTACACGCACCAATACATGGCTGAAGGAAAATTGAGGAATCCTTAATGTACAACGGCAGAGGATTCAATTTCGTTTTCACAGCATTCACATGCATACAATCAGGGTTCGTTTTTTCTGGTTTACGCAATTTGTGATTAGCTTGAGGACTTGCATCGATTAAAATGAAGTGGAACCGGTGAAATTAATTGTCTCATTTGGCGTAGGTTTGAAGACGAAATGACATGTGTATATCTTATTTTGCATCAAAACTTTACGCTCAGTTGTAAGAACCAACTGACACGTCCGTTTGTTCTGATAGATTGTGACGTCATAAGGTACGAATGCACAAGGTATGGTAGCACATTTTATCTGCATTCATCGAGAAATGGCAGGGCCCGGTTGTTCAAAAGCCCGTTAAATCTTAACGGACCGTTAACTATTTTTTAACATAACGAAAGCCTGTTGTTGAAAGCCCCGTTAACACTAAGGGCCCGTTAAGGCAATGTTAACTTTAACGGATGGGGAGGGGGTACATTAGCTCACTAATGTTACCATAAGCACTGGGTCTTCCATGCTGTGAACATGGCTTTCATGATACAGCCCAATGCAGCCTTTATGAATGTATGGAATAGAAAAAAACCAAAGGCATTTAGGATTTTTTTAGTGGACTTTAATGATGAAGAACTGCATCAGCGCTACAGATTTAGGAGGGACTCAATCAATTACATAATTTCTTTAGTTGAAGATGATTTAATGATCCCAACTAACAGGAATCATGCACTGAGTGTGGAGGTGCAGGTGCTTCTCACGTTGAGGTTCTTGGCCAGCGGTAGTTTCCTACAGGTTGTGGGAAACACCGTTGGCCTCGACAAGAGCACTGTGTCAAGAACTGTTGATAGAGTGTGTGAGGCGTTGATTAACAAGAAGAATAAATTTATTTAGTGGCCCGGAAACCAGGAAAAGGATAGGGTGAAGTTTTTTTGAGGTGGGAGGATTTCCAAATGTAATCGGATGCATTGACGGAACACATGTTAGGGTGCAAGCACCAACCCAGGATGAGCCGGCCTATATGTCAACCGTAAGGGCTGGCACAGCATCAATGTACAGGCTGTACATTGTCAGCAGTAATAGTTCTGAATTTTATTAAAATACCAAGTCAAGTCAATTTATTAACAAAATAAATAGAACTCAGTGTGAAGAAAATATTTTTTTTATTTAAGCAATTGTGGAACAATAAATAAAAAAAATTTGATTGAAGATATTACAAATTAGTAACTACTCCATATAAACAAAAATCTCTATATTTAATGACCACAAAGTGGATTGTCTCCTTTAGTCTAAGGTTATATTTATCTTTTCATTTAAATACAAATAACTTGAAATAAGCAGCTATCACAGTTTAGACACTTGATAACAACAGTACAACATTATGCAATTACAAATGGCATTTTTATAATAACACTGGAGTATTTATCTTATCCAAACATTGACTTGAACATTTTTGTATGGTCTGCATTTGCATCAAATTCTTGTTGTGTAAGCAAGCGCTGCAAGAGTTCAATTTGAAGAGCCAGTTTCTGTGCTTCAAGATTTGTTTTATTATTTTCCAGGTCTTGCTGATGTAGTTGCCCTTCAAGTACCTTGTACTGCATAGCAAGGACATCTTCTTGACTGTACCTTTTCTTCTTCGCCTTCTTTATGATGGACGGGGAAGGGTAGAATGTTGCGCTAGATGATGGAGTGGGTTCCGCTGGTGCTGGTGCTGGTGCCTGTGTCACTGGTAAACACACAATTTCGATGGGTACCTGGGAAGTAGATGGTACCACAGCTGGTTCTGGGACAGGGACTGAAGCCAACTCTGTACTGTCATCATAGAGTGATTCTGCAAATATTAGTATATATATGTTACTCGACATTTCATCTTTGTGTTAATAGCTATATACGAAATGTTAATTTGTGTCCGGTATGTTAAATTTTCAATGTTAAATATTCTTAGGTATAATATAATAGGTGTTTCTTTTAAGAATTAAAAGCAATATCAGTAAAGGTTATATTATGAGTGTGTTAGTATTTTTAATCTTGTTGATGTATTAAGTGCTGAAGCTGCAGTAAAATCACCATTTGCTTCCAACTTTCCATAACATATGCTGCTTTGGTGTACTCTAATTTAAGGCAATAAAGGGCATAACATATATTGCTTTGTTCGGTGTAAATAGCTTTATAATCATTGTATATATAATAATTCAATATACATATTTTTCATACGCTACATTCTTTCACGATGACTTACATTTTTTTATAAATGACAAATACTTCAGGGTATTTTCACTGTTTCCAGTTCCAATCATTGAATAAATCATTGTTGAAATTATCCGAAATTTTTTTTTCTATATGTTATCAAGACTTTCAATCTTACCAACAATCAATTAATTATTTGAATATTTATATTTCAACATTTTAGATATCACAATAAATTGATTCAAATGAAACTTATATGAAGTGGCAGTAAAATCATTGATTGTTGCTGACATAAATATATATAGGAATTTTAAAATAAAATTACTTATAATGATTGTGAATACTTGATAAAGTGTATGAATATATATACTAGTAAATAGCTAGCACTACTGAATTTCTGACACTGATTTTATAACAGACTTTCATACATCTAATTATTTTCACAATTTAAAAAAAATATTATTTCATTTCTAATTCTAATATATTTATCGTAGTGTAGTCAATTTTCCTCATATTTTAAAGAGATCGAAAAACTTACTGTTTGGTAACATGTTCAATTATCCAAAAGGGAACTGATTCGAAGTGGTAGTAAAATCCTTTCATTGTGGCTGACATATATGAAACAGACTATAATGTCCGAATAGATAACTGAGTTTCAGTGACTTCCTCTTCTGTTCAAAACATGTTGGGAAGGACGCTGTCTATTGCAGTGAGATGAAGCCGATATATTGTTGAAATATAACTTACATTGGTAAGTTCAGACCTATTTGATAGTTTTATTGGTATAAAACAGTCCATTTCATAGTATTTCTGTATGTTTATGCTGCTCATGTTGATAGTATTAGTTGAAAAAACGTAATTTGTTTGGGTGTTGCAATACTTTTTTGACACCAGCTTATTCGCTAGTTTCACAAGAATTTTCGACTCGCCGTGAGCATGCGCAGATAGATGCTGCATGGAATCCGGTCTGGCCGGAAGTAGTCGTTAGCGTAGAAATACTGTAATATCTTGTTGAATCTATCGAATATAACTGCTGTAAAGACAATTATTTGAGAACGACAGCAGTCAAAAACGAGTTTTTACGACCCTGAAGTCTTGAATTATACAAAGTCTTTTGCAATGATGGTTTATAAACATCGAACGCATGGAATCCTGTCTGATTGTCACCTAGGATTCCATAAGAGTTTGACAGATCAATATCCGTTGTTTCAAAAATGATTAAATTAACCTAGATATTTTTGTTGTGTACCTAGGTGCTGAAACTTCTTACAGAAAGGAAAACTTACTTGTTTCAAGCAGCATTTACGACTGGTTTTCCCAGCCTACAGAACTCCATATGAAGCTGTCAACCGATTCAAAGTAACCTACTCACATCAACGAATTTCTATATGTCTACGTTTAGATATTGTTATAAGTTATTGATATTTGTTAAATTAAAAAATTATTTTGAATAAAGTATGAATTAATCTTTATTTCATTTTTATGTTGACTCTCTCGGCGTTTATAGTGACATTATTTTAAACAGATTGATATATTCTAACTTGTTGTCTCAAGCTGCTTGAGATCTATCAAGATCCCAGTACTGTCACGAGATCCAACAAGTGACAACACACTTTTCAAAATATATTTATGAGACTATGAATTACAGGATTCACTGAAAATATTTATGTCATATTAATTTCTACATACACCCAATGTTGAATAGCTTTCAGAAAATCCAGACTCATAAATCAACAAGTATATATAGGCTAGAAGAGTTGAGAATCGCAAAACAATGAATAAAGATATGCAAATGTTGTAAGTGTACATATCAAATGTACTCTTTGAGCCGTATTATTATCAGTTTACAATAATCAAAAAAAGAGAGCAGTTTGTTTGTAACTTGTTGTATTATGGATCTTAATAATTTCATATTCCTTATAAATGTTTTGCCAATTGAACAGTAGTACAGTTCACTGGATACAAATGTTGAGAAACTAGACTGAATGACGTATTTTGTATTTTCTCTCCAGAAAAGCTATGTGTATAAAAAAGGTTATAGCTTTATATCGGTTATATCCGAGATGCCCTTATGAAAGAATGGGAGTATAATAATTTCACACATAATGAAATCATCTCCTTTCATAATTTTATATGAAAGCAATATAGGCCACACTAAAAAGGTGCATAGTTGTTGGTAATAAAATGAATATTGAGTCTGAACCACGACAACAAATAACACTGGCCTATTGATTATGTTTACAAACAGTATTTGTATGTCAATTTTGTAAATTAATAAATGATATGATAATTAATACATCAAATAAAAATCATGCATGTACATGCAAACATGACAATCACATTTAATGAATATATTATTACTAATCTCGATTAAGAGTGAATGATATGAGGAATATATTTACAGTTGTTTTTATTGTTTCTATATATACTCCAATTTTATGATGATAAACTTGAGAAGACGAAAGACGTCCCAATAATGTTTGTATAAAATTCAGTGTTCTTAATCAACTTATGTTCTATATGTAGTAACAGCAAGATCATGTTGAACAATGATTTAGAAAATACATCAACATAATTCAAAATCAGATTCTAGTATATATTTATTTATAACATTGTGAAATGAACCATTTTCATAATAACCTGTACTTGATGGCAGACAACACTTATGTAAAACAATGGCACTACATTTGACTTATATGTTTTTGTCATTGATTATAAATCCATATTTTGGTTCGAGGTTTTTGAAAGGCGCTTTTGGGGATCAACATGCAATAGGTTAGAGTCTCACAGTCTGTCTTCATTTGAGTGCAAGACTTCAAACACTGAAATATTTGTTATCTATAGAACAGAAAATATTTGTGCAGATCGATGGTGTTGTGAATACAAGTTTGATCTCTTGCAAAAACAGTTTACAGTCACTAAAATAATTTAGAAACGAGAACTGAGAACATCGTATAATGTATTTTAATTTCATTTTAAAATGAGCACTTCCATTGAACCCATTTATAAAGAGATAAGATAAAGAATCGCCGCAATAGTGAATCGAGTCCTGGTTCAAGTGAAGTTCGAGACTACGTTAAATACAATTGTATTTTACGTCAATTAGATCTCTAAACAACTTAAAACACTAGGAGTTATTACTTGTATTCCCAAAGCTAATAAAAATAGGACTTTATTAAAAAACTGGAGACCAATTACTCTATTAAATTCATTATATTAAATCATCAGTGCATGCATCTCAAACCGGTTAAAAACCACTTTAGATTCCTTAATTCATAGTAACCAGACTGGATTTATTCCAGGTAGAACAATAAGTGAAAATACCAGATTGTTATATGATCTTATGTTTGAAACTAAGAAAAGAGATATTCCAGGTTCGTTGATCTTAATTGACTTTGAAAAAGCTTTTGATACAGTTTCAAAAGATTTCATCAATTCTGTGTATCTGGTCCTGAAATTATTCGCTGGATAAATATTTTAACTTATGAAATATCTTCATGTGTTAGACAGAATGGGCATCTCTCTGAATTCTTCCCCAATGAAAGGGGTTGTAGACAAGGTGATCCTATATCACCATATCTCTTTCATTTTGTAGTTGAAATCCTTTGATGTATGATAAGACAGAATGGTGACATAAAAGGTATTGTGCTTGATGACCAAGAATATAAACTTGAACAATACGCTGATGATACTGAATTATTTCTTGATGGATCAACTGAAAGTTTATATGCTGCTATTGATACCATCAATACATTTTATAAAATGTCAGGGTTAAGGATGAATGTAGATAAGACAAAAGCAATTTGGATTGGCTCAAAAGCAGGTATCAGAGATATACTCTGTCGAGGTTTAGAAATTGAATGGTAAAGAAATGAATTTGAAATTTTGGGTATTAAATTTACTTCAATGACCTTTGGGTAATCAATACAAGAAAAAGACAATTCAATGTAGAAGCGAAACTTATAATAAATCATTTTTACCCGATGTTGTAAGGAAATGGAATGAACTTCCTACACATATTAGAAATGCTTAAACCTTAAGTATTTTAAAAAATCAACTTGACCAAACGAATCATACTTTATTTTTTGATATATACCACGGACCTCGATTATGCCAGATTACCCATAGTCGTTTAAGATTACAATGCTCAGACCTGAATGCACACCGCTTCCATCGTTCTGTCCATTCTGATTCAAATTGTTCTTGTGGTCATTTCTATGAAGATCCATGGCATTTCTTTTTTGTATGTACAAACTACAGGGATATAAGACATAATATGTATTTTTATACAAAAGGTTATGACATACATTTAAGTTGCATTCTTTTTGGTGCTGCACACATGTCGAAGGAATTTTTTTTAAAGATTGTTAAATCAGTCCACTCCTTCATAATTGATACGGGTAGATTTGGCAAAATCATGAAAGTTAAATAAAATATGTAAATTTGATTATTAAATCATTGAACTGTTACGTCATCGGTCACATGTCACAAAGCTGTTTTTTATGTTTGTTATGGGGAAAGGCCTTAATATAAGCTGCGCTTGTTGGCCAATCCCCTTCGTCTTGTAATTTATGGCGAAATAAATATGTTTAAACCACAAGAAAAAGACTTGAGGAAATTACTAGATTACTAGCAACATGGAGAACAAGGCAATTGACATTGATTGGGAAAATTACGGTTATCAAGACGCTCTTTCAAAATTAGTACATATTTTTAATACTTTACCTAACCCACCTGATGAATTTATCACCTCTCTTGAGAGGATCTTTTTCAGATTTATTTGGAATGATAAAATGGACAAAATTAAACGAAGTATACTGAAAACAGATTACAAGGAGGGGGGTTTACGCATGACTGATATCAAGACCTTCGTTAATGCAATGAAACTATCTACCCTCAGACGTTATTCGAGAAAAACAAATGTAAGTAATCCATGCAATTTTCCCTTAAATGATATATTCAAGTATGGAGCAAATTTTCAGAGTATTGTGAAAACTGATAATCCATTTTGGAAAGATGTTTTAACAGCATGGAAATTATATTGTATTAGAAATACTGTTGAAGATGACAGCATTAACAAAATTCTAGAACAACCCTTATGGTTAAATCATAATTTTAAAAACCCATATCACTGTATTGGACGCTGGGCCAGATGTGGAATATTTTCAGTTAATGATCTTTGCAATGAGCATGGTTTTATGTCTTTTGAGGAGCTGAAGCTTAAGTTTGATATGAGAGGTACATATATGGATCTTGGTTATGTTATCTTTAATTTACCTGAAGCTTGGAAACTGACTATAAGACAACACAGATATACATATACCAATGACCTTGATTCAAACTCTCTTCGTAAACATTTTATGAATTCTAACAAAGGCTCCAGAATATTCTATGACCTGCTCTTATCTGACAATATTAAACCTCATATCTGCCAAAAATGGGAAAATATTTTTCATGATACTGATTTTAATTGGCATATAATTTTAATATTTGCAGAAAGAATCTGAAAGATATGAAACTTCTAGATTTTCAATTCAAATTTTTGCATCGAATTATTTATACAAAGAGAGAACTACTGAAAATGAAACTTGTTGATGATGAAATATGTAGTTTTTGTAATGTTGAAAATGAAACCTTATGTCATGTATATTGGGAATGTAATGTAACCCAGACCTTCTGTATGAAACTTCAAAATTGGATTTTGCAAAACATTCAGAGATTTGAAATAACAAAAAACATGGTTTGGTTTGGGACCTTAGAGAATAATCCATTGTTACTTCATATTTTACTTTCTGCAAAAAGATATATTTATACATGCACTTTAAAGAAAATACTTCTCAAAATGTTTACCTTTTTAAAAAATTTGAAAGACATTTTTGTTGTTGAAAAATTCATATCCAGAAGAAACAATAAGTTTGAGAAATTTTCAGATATGGTCGCCATTATTCCCAATATTTAATTCTTGATTTTCTGTAAGTGTTATTACTATATTGTAACTGTGTGTACCTGCTGTTTGATGCTTGGAATCCACTTGCTGTCTGTATTCAATAATGGAAACAAATAAAAATATTTGAGAAAAAAACAAAAAAACTTAAAACACTACAATAAAAGGTGAGATGAATAACATAGTTTCAATTGTGTGTGTACGTTAGTGTCGATGCAAAAACAACAGAGGGGATTAGATAGAAATACGACTTTATTTTGTGTCAGCACCACTGCCCTTTGTCATTCCTGTCAACACAATCCCTTTGTCTTTATAGTCCCTACAACAAAAACACGTCTTTATAATTATAACAAATCATCATTGTTATAGACAGGAGTGTAAAAACTGGTTTTTGACTGCTGTCGTTCCCAAATAATTGTCTTTACAGCAGTTATATTCGATAGATTCACCAAAATATTACAGTATTTCTACGCCAACGACTACTTCAGGTCAGACCGGATTCCATGCAGCATCTATCTGCGCATGCTAACGGCGAGTCGAAAGTTATTGTGAAACTAGCGAATATGATACCAAGCCCATTTATTTTGTTTTACATGCTAACAACACACTGGAAAGTCATAGCTAGTTATTTGTATTACCATTCGTGATGATTTCACTGTCTATTCCTCCCGGGACGCCGCTGAATGAAGCTGTATCTCTATAATCCGTGATGTAGTCTTTCTCATCTCTGGCGGCGGCGGTCCTCCCCCTGTCTTCTTTTGTTGTAATCTATACTCTGTGAAAGTCTTCTTAGCTTTTTGCGCCATGTTACCCCATTTCTCCTGAACTTGGTCACGGTCCTGAGGGTGATACCTTTGGCATTGACACAATCTGTGATTTTTAGCCAAATGGCAATCTTGGCCTTATTGGTAATTTCATTGCTGAATTTCTGTGTTAGAATTTCAGCATTTTCTTGGTACATTGACTCTATCACAGACTCTTCTTCTACAGTGAAATTCTTTCTTCTTTTCCTTTTCTTTGACTCTGTTGTTACTAGGGTGGCCATTTCAAGTGCTTGTGGTACCAATGCCATTTTGACAGGGAATCATGGGATTGATGCAAAGGATTGTGGGTAAAGGTTAAGCCCTTAACAGGCTATTAGCCACTAATCATACCATTAGTAAACGGCACGTTACAAAGACCTTTCAGCAACCAATTAATCAGCATGCAGCATGGCTTAAAGGAATAACAACAATTACAATGTGAAGGCATCTCTCGATCTCTCGACTTGTGGCAATACGTTAATGCGTATAATCGTTTTTATTTACGACCCTTCAAAGAATATTGCCTGACCAAACCCATGAAAGTTAAACATATGACGGGCTCAAAAAAAGCAATGAATTGGTAAATACCTGCAGATACAACAATGCATTTTGTTTATAAACAACCCAAAACAAACAAACAGCCCCAAAACCCAGCAGTTCCAGCTTCTAATCGTAATTCTGAATTCCAGAGTGTGTGCACGCGTGACTGTATGTTGAAAGATAAGCGGAAGGAATGTTGTGTATGTTATTTATCATGTTTAAGAACTATTATGTTTTGGCTAAATACACTTATTACTAATAAAATGAAAATATCTAAGACAGCTCTAGAATATTTAATGTATGAAAAACTGAACAATGGTAATGATAATGTTTGGCTTAAGAATGTAGAGCATATTTTGAATTATATGTGGTCTGAGTGATTCAGAAACCCCTATAATTACTCCCCGAAATGGGTCTCATCAGAAGCAGAAATGACACAAAGGGATCATTTCTATCAATTCTGGCGAAGCTCTGTTCTCAACAGTTCTAAAGGAATATATTATATTTGGCTTAAGGAAGTACCTTCCTTTGAAAACTATCTTCTACTTCAGAAATCATAATATACCCCACTTTTGAAATTGAGAACAAGTAACCACAATTTCCCAGTAGAAACCGGCAGATGGCGCGGTCTACCCCGTGAGGATAGAACATGCCCTCTTGTGTGATTCTCCAGCTGTTGCAGATGAAATACATTATTTATTTAGATGCAAATCACTTGAAACAGAAAGGAGTATTTATATCAATGAATGTTTTCTTAAATGGCCGAATATTTACAAATATAAAAGATTAATATGATCCACAAAAGTGACAGAATTGAAAAATCTATCGAAAATACCTACGAATCGTTTCCGAAAAGTTAAAATGAAGATATTGTTATCACCATTCTTGTCTGTTTATATAATATGTATATATGTTGTATTCTCTTGTACCACCGTGGGTGGTTTTTGAGAAATAAAACGTTGAAGTATTTTAATGAAAAATAACTTATATTTTATCAACATGTATTTATGTGTACGAAATGAGCCATAATAATCTCTCTCAATACAATCCACAACAGTGCAGACAAATCATTTATAATTGAGTCGTTTAGTACTGATGGTGTATTTAGTCTCATAATACGTGCTGCGATACACATGTACAGTTGTTACACTAGGTTACATAACTACTAGCGATGGCAATCTCTGCGAACAAGTTAGTTTATTCAGGTTTGAAAGATATTAATTCGAAATATATAAAACTAATCTATAATGGTACCCGCTATGGCCTATGGTTATACTACAGCCTACATTTAATTCTGTTACAACTGTTGCGATTTTCGTTTGATAAGAACAGTTTTAAAGTTTGGGTTTGGTGATTGATATTTAAAACAAAAATTCAGAAGTAAATAACACAATATTGGTAGTAGTGTGTATTTGTGTGATTTTGTCCGTGAATACAAAATCAAAGTAGTGTAATTAACCACGGCAACATTGTTTATGATTACCAAAATAATATATGTTTATTTTTACAATTGCCATTTTCAATTCCTCGTAGGGCTTTCGGTTTATAAACAGAAGGCTATGGCTACACGTGAACACGTCATATGAATGTAAAATTACAAATACGTTTTGACTTTTATTTCAGTCATATGTTAAGATATCAATAAATCTTTAAATATGTTGATGAGGCTATTTAGACAATTGTGTATATGAATGCGAGAAATATTTGTAAATTAACAGAATACACAAGTGTGCACTGTGATTGGGTATAAACACACCGCTTCAGTGGTTGTCGTCGTTCTAATTGATTAATTGATTCGCAACAAGGATTGCAAGACATGAAAGACTCTCTGTCTTATGAACGTATTTCTCCTCACAAATTGACAGCTTGTGGTATGCTATTGTTGCATTTAAAACCTCACAAATCATCATCAATTTAATAAACGTTTTATTTTAAATGTAATTAAACACTGGAAATACATAACCCTATTCATTAAATGCGACACCTTCATTACTATACACTAGAGTATACCGAAGTCATTGGTGATTTTGTTTTGTCATGTTTGGGTGTTTAACACAAATACTTTATTTTAAATGTGACCATATATGTTTGGCTGTCATAAACTAAAATTGAAGAGAATTCGAATATTGAGGACCAAAAACAAACATCAATGATCGTACATATAATTTATTTGAGGAAATTCACATTTACTATCAAGTTTTCTATCCTGCTTTTCGCTGACCTAATAAAATGTCCTAATTACATTTCATTGTCAATAAATCATCCCAAATTAAATTACTGACTACATAAATAAGAACGAACACCATGCTTTAATTCGTAGTTCTCCGTTAAAACAAAGTGGACAGACAGGCAACTTGCAATACAACTGAAATTCATAATTACAATGATCATAAGAAATCATTTTAGTTTCAAAGAGTAGGTCTTTTTGTGAGTTTATGTAATGGTTGAATACCAGAGTGCGACCAGACTGCCGTCGACTGCAATCAGTACCGGTAAATATATATGCAAACCACTGTAACGTTATCACTGTCTTCTTACTTATGCATATAACATAGAAGGCGAAGAAGAAACTAATTTTACCATAGAAGGTTAGTGTCACCCAGCATATAACATACAGACGGATATGAACAAAACATGCAACATATGCTAGGTTTGGGTTTGACCTATATGACACTCAATTACTAATAAATTAAAATGTGAAAACATTTATTTTATTTTAATACATTTCCATCCGCACATCATTACAGTCAAGCAAGAATGATTGAATAAATTTGAATTTATAATTATTAAGTCATGCTTAGAATTACGAGTTTTCACCTATAATAAGTAGAAAACGTTAAATTATGTGATGACTTCTTTGTAAAATATTAAAATATAAAAAAGAAAAGAGTTTTCAAATATGTCACCAAAATGACACATACGCGCCAAAAACACTCATAAACCTTGTTAACCAACAACTAACAAAAAATTATTTGAACTCTGATGACAGTAGTCTCTTCTTTGACCAATACACATCCACATGTATATAGGAGAGGCATTCATTCTTCAACAAATCAAATTGTATTATCGAGATAGCTAACATGGGTTTTCTGTTGTATTGTTGTCTCATATGTATATATATATATATATATATATATATATATATATATATATATATATATATATATATATATATATCATACTTTAATGCAATGAACACAGTTGGCAAGTTCGTATGAAATGTCACATGCAGGACATTAGAGTATATCATGCCTGTTTTCATATTGTTGCAGACAAAATCCAAAGTGACAAAGCCTATAGTTATCATTCATACAGCGTTGATTCCTTAACTATTAGTTTAAGGATGCATTTTCAATAACATGCATGCATAAATATATATATATATATATATATATATATATATATATATATATTATATATGACCCGTTAACACGCATCAGTCAGCTGATATGAGAAATATTTATTGTCAAGTGGATTGCCTCACATATCTGGTTGAATCAAAATGTTTGTGACAGGCAAATATTATTCTTTTTATCGAGTTAACGAGTTAAGGATATATTTACACAAATAGGCCCGAAACAATTAATTCATCAAGTTATTTAAGTCATTACATTATTTTGAACTGGGGTTTGGATCGGAATAGTATTTATGTTCGCAGCAAAAATGAGTTGGTTTCCAGAACACTGAAACTAACAGGATACCCAATGGAAACCAGTATTTCCAGTTGGTATCCAGACAGTTTTTAACAGTTTCCATGTGGTTTCCAGCAACACTGAAACTGAATTTTGCACCAATATCCGGATGGTATCCAGTGCGAATAATTACCCACTCCTCCAATTGGTATCCATCTGGTTTCCATGAATATATTTCTTTTCGGTTTCAACTGAGTTTCCATTTGATAGTTTCCACTTGGTTTCCACTTGGTTTGCATATTTCTTAGTTTACACTTGGTTTCAACTTGGTTTCCATGTTCAGGTTTACTGTTGGTTTCCGTATGGTTTCCATGTTTAGATTTATTGTAGGTTTCAGTCTGGTTTCCATGTTACGGTTTACTGTAGGTTTCAACCTAGTTTCCATGTTGAGGTTTACTGTAGGTTTCAGTGTGGTTGCAGTGTAATGGTTTACTGGAGGTTTCAACCTGGTGTCCATGGTTGACATTTGCATGTTGTGCTAAACACGCATATCAAACATGTTATGATTTAAATAAATACAGTGTCAACACCTACAGCACAAACTGCTATCTTCATCAAGAGCAATAATGCTTCGGAGAAAATAATTCTAGTAATGACAAAAATAAATGTACTTTGTTATAAAGTTTATTACATAAAGTGCCAATAGCAAAGTCAATCTAATCAAATCTAATTGCAAAAAAGAAAAGACATTTTGCCTGTTGTACTAGTAATACAAAACAAGTGTGTTGTATTATGAAGTTTATTACGTAAGTGTCAATTGCAAAGCAGATACTTGACTAATGCTGCAAAAAGGAGAAGACATCTGACAATCAAATCTAAGGAATGTATTCAGCTGATATCAAGTACACAATACCATATATAGTGATCTTATTTATGAAAATCCTAGATATACATTTACAAATTGCATTATTTAAAATTACTTCATAAATCAACCAGCAAAATGCCATAACTGGATGACGAGGTAAAATAACAGGGCATTGCTGCTGATTAAGAAAGAGGATCACTGATAATTCTGTGCTTATATTCTCGATTTATACTGTGCTGCCGGCCAATCACTATTCAATATATGTTAGGAACAGGTGGTTTTATTTTCCTCGGGTAAACGGCCCGGGGTTAATTACATCACGAATACTCCGGGGTGATTTCACACTCTTCAGTTCAGCTTAATACTTTCTGTGTCCTCAATGGCAATGCACTTTCGACCACATGGTATGCTCATCTTCAAGTGCAGAAGTCTTTGACCGTCCACATGCTTCCTTCATGTTCTTCTAGCCTGTAAAAGTAAAACGAACATAAAAATGATATTAATGACCAACATAAATCGAAATTGGCACAAGCTCAGTTTTACTTATTTGAAGTGTTTTAGTAAGATACACAATCATACATTCTGATTTGCCAGATATTATTATTGTGTATACTGCAATTATTACATTAGTTCTTAGGTTAAGTTTTGAAACACATGTACCTGTTGTAGGCTAAGGTGAGAGGTCATCTATCGCCTTCATCAAGTTTCCCATAAGTGCAGGAATGCTGAAATGTTATAAAAGTATCAAATAAATCCAAGAAACATGAATATTCAAACGGGTATTTCATATTCTAACTGAAGGTCATAATATGATATTCAAAAATATACATCAGTACAACAACTCTTACTTGGTCGTTTTTTAGAACGTATTTTTTATGTATTCGTATGTTATAATGAATCAAGAAAGTAGAGACTGTTTGTCTTGATACAATAAACATTGACATCGTTTCAAAATAAATTTAAAAATTCCATTATGCTTTCATAACAAACATCACAACAAAATCTGTCTGATATACCATGCAGCAGAGTAAATATAAAAAAAGTTCTACAAATGATAGTTGTATAATTTATTAAAATGGTACATATTCTCATATATATTGTATTTGAAGTCTGTTAATTCTGAACGTCGTATGGTATTTACATTCTAACATATTCCCTTGTCCCTATATTTGTTATCAATTTGGAAGATACGTGATGTTGTTTTGAATAATAAATTTGTTAGAGATAATGACCAAAGTAATTTCTCGTGTATGAATTTTAGTTTCAAACCTTTAGAAAAAAGTCCATTGTCCAAAATCAATGAGGTTGTCTATATAGAGTTATGACTTGTGTGTATTACTTTTGATTTTTGTTCGCATGGTTAACGTTTTAAAATAAGTTAAGGTCATACTTGTTCAGTTTTGCAAGTTTTGATTTATTTTATTCTGTAAGACTGAAAACGTTTCATACAGGGTGTGCCCTGACTGCTTTCAGAAACACAATTACTTTATTTTCAATGTTACAATATTTCGAAGGTATTTGATCAACTTTATTTAAATAGTTATTTCAATCATTAGCATATTGGACACACACTAAGAAAAACATGAACTGTAAGTATTACATAAAATGCGCACATGTTTATCATAATAATTAATATTGAATTACTAGTACTTTGCTTTGAATACACGTGCAATTTGAAATAATGGATAACTAATTTGGTTTCTATGGGTCTTTTGATTTGAACAAATGGTTAACAAATGGATACACGGGTTCTTAATTATTTCATTATCTGTTTCCATTACACTACATAACACTTATAGTTTCATGTTGGTTTCCCTATCTATGATATTATATATCATAGATTCATAAATGGATTCTAGTTGGAAACCAGGTTACTAAGTTTCAGTGATAGGATAGCAAGTGGATACCCCTATTACCAAGTTAACAGTTGGTTTCCCGATTTCAGGATACTCAGTCATGTGTGCTGTGGTAGTTTCATGTTGGTTTCCATTTAATGGAATCTTTCTATGCAGATGTCCAGGAATGGAAACCAACATGAAACTTCGCTTGATAGTTTCATGTTGGTTTCCATTTTCTGGAATCAATAACTGCAATTTACAGGAATGGAAACTAACATGAAACTTCAGATTATGGTTTCATGTTGAGTTCCCTTTCATTGAAACATTGATTGCAATTTCCAGGAATGGAAACCAACATGAAACACATGATCAATGTTTCCAGTTGGTTTCCATCACGGAAATACTTAATGTTATAGAATCCAAAATGTATTCTAGTTGGAAACGAGGTTACCTAGTTTCAGCAGATGGATACCAAGTGGATACTCCTATTACCCAGTTTCCAGTTGGATACTCAGTCATTTTTGCTGTGCGTTTTCTCAGTGATAAGTCAATCTTACGAAATCTATGTAAATTTAGAATCGCATTACATTCCTTAAAAATACAACATTTAAGAAAGGATTATTATACGCTGAATGATCTATGATGTTCTTATGTTCTTCTGGTCATATAGAAGACGAATTTCACAAATTGCTAGTTTGTGACGCTTTTGCAATCCACAAGCGATGTGTACTCTTCTTACAATATTATTATTAATTCAGATAATATTGATATCTTAAAATACCTTGTCATTTTTATAACAGATTTGATGTCCATTTTAAAATTCAGGGGATAATCATTATCTATATCACGTCATCTCAAGCTGTCATTTTGAAACATGAATTGTACTTTGGGCCATTGGGCCTGTTATATTGAATAAACCTGTCTATCAGTGCTTATTTCGCAAATAACTATTGCATGAATGTTTTAACGACGCATCAATATAACATGTATCAATTATGTTCGTCCGTCTGTCCTACCAGACATTTTAAAAATGACATTATAAACATACTAACGGTACCGATTCAGGATAATGTACCTATGAGACGTTTTTACAAGGTTTGAAAAGAATCACGCATAAAACTGCAAGGTACACATGCACGCATAAGTTCCAAAGTTAAAATTGGTACGGAAAGGCTTCAACAGAGTGCCTGTAGTAAAATGTAAATAATATAAGTAATTTTATATATAGAATTAGCAATACAATAATAACGGACATCATATGGTTTGATATTAAATTTAATAATGACTAGGTTTAACTGGTTAAATATACTTCACTCTTTTACGCCGACAAAGAATCGTATAGAAATAAACAATATCTCAGAGAGATAAGAAACGCAATATTTAAGATAATTATCATTATTTATGTAAGGTAATAATACCAAGCGATTTTCTAATTACGAATTCGAATATATAAAGTATTGCGCATAATTTCTCCCCTGGTTTATGACCCGCAGTTAAGCTAGGCTTGTTTGGATAAGGAACGGGGTGTATTCGTGATAAGGTGTCAACTCTGATGAGAGGGTTATCTTTAAATACAAATACACATACACAAAGAATTGACATTCACATAACTAGGATATTGTAATATCTAGATATCAAGCGTAGGTATTCCGAGTCTACAATAATGAACATGTATATATAAATCGCCATCCATGAATTTATTTGAGAAGGACTAATATGAAAAATCACCCCATCCAAACTATGCTGAACAGAACCACGGGTCTGTGGTGAAATGATGTGTGCTTATTTTATGTTTTCATTTTATGATTTTTAGTAATACATGTTCAACTTCTATAAATACCTTAAAGTATAAATGTGTACACAACTCTGACCTTTTATCTAGGTCTATATATTGTCTATATGTTTTATTTATAATTTAATTGTAGTTTAGAAAATAAGTCACACCTTTCACATCTACAACATGTGAATGTCATTGCAATTTTACAATTTGACATTCAAATATTGTTTCAACAGATAATGAACATTCATGGGCTATTGGGCAGCATTAAATTACCATATCAAGTCAAATTGCAAATCTGTTTGATGTTCAAACACTGGATGTTGAAGCAAAGGCACAAACTGGAACATATTTGTCATCATAACAGTTAGATTAGATACCCATATAAAAGTGTCTATAGTGACTGTTAAATAGATAAATAGCTCAATATTGCTGCAGTTCAAGATAACCGAGGTACAGTCCACCAGGAAGACTTGTTTATGAGCAAATACACATGTAACATAACACCGACCGGAACGCAGCGTAAGGTTAGGCATTTACACATGACGCTAGTGATTTAAACAGTATTTATTCATGACAAATGAATAGATTGGTAAACAGGCATATAACGCCTATGTAAATACCTCTCCAATACAAAAGAATGTATAATACAATATTCATTCATCAATACCGAGAAACATACAGCATTGGATAACATATTCGTAAAAATATGATAGTAATTACATAATCACGTTAGTATTGACATAATTAAGAGAAACGTTTAGTTTGGGTAAAATAGTAATGCAATGAAGTGACAATATTTTGGTTAATTTCATCAGATAATGACTTATTTCCATATAAGATTGATTGTAAATCAAAACCATGCTCGTAGAAGAAACATCTTGATCGGACTTCAAAAAAATTTGGACATATAAAAATATAATGAATGGTATCCTCATAATGATAGCCACATTTACAAGTGGAAGTATTTTGAAGGAAACGGTCAAATTTATGGGCATTTAGGTCACTACAACCCAGTCTCATCTTACAATGGATAATTTGATTGCGTCTTGTACCCGCGTTTTTAATAATATGATGTACATTGCAAGATAAAGTTCGATCAACATGTTCCTTAAATATAGCATGAGAATCAATATTTCTAACATTGTCATCCAACATATTCCACTCAAAAAACACACGATGGAAGAAACGATTTTTTATAGGTTTCTGTGCGACAAAGAGGGTTTTGAAGAATGTTAGATGACCTCGATTCATATCTGGATGCAGAGGATAAGTTAAGCGGTATTAATTCTTTTTTTTTATAATTTTATTTCTTTTTCAGATACACAGACATATATATGATATTACATTCATAGTACAAACGTTTTCAATAGAAGTACAAACACATATTAGTACAGAACAACTGTAAAACAGAAATACAGGAATTCACTTAAAGTTCTCTCGTTTCTTTTTAAACCTGGCATTTGACATTCAAGAAGTTGCAGTGAGTTTTAAATGGTAAAAAGATTATGGCATACGGACCAGAATTTAGTGAATTTCGAATAATTACATTCTGAGTAACATACGAGTTTGTCAATTTCGTAGGCATGTTTTAAATCTTGTTTTATTGTATGAAGTTGCGGTAAAGATCCTTTTAATTTGGATATGTATATATTATACTTGACAGTTGTTATAATAAGGTTGAGAACCATATTTCGTCTTTCAGGATATCCGAGACATATATTGCGTTTTGAAAGGTTCAATTTGGAATCTGTTTTTTGCTCTATCCATGTCTTGATTCTGTCCCAGATGTTATTCACAATAGGACAATCATAGAATATGTGAACTATAGTTTCTAGAGATACTTTACAGAAGGTACATTTGTTTGTGTCTTTCAGTTTCATTTTGAATAGGAGATCGTTCAGAGGGAGAATTTTATGTATGATGGAGTATTGAAACCAAATTTGCTTTGTGCCGAGATGTGATGAAAATGGCGTCTTATTTATTTCGGCCCATTCTCTAGAAGTAATAGATTGATTTAAATCCTTTTCCAACTTCTGCCTGTATTTATATGTGTAACCATTGGCAGAGCTCTGAAACATATCATAGAATAGTCTGCATCCTTTAATTGGTATTACGATGTCTGATATGAAGTATGGCAGAATGGGATTGGATAGTTTATTTGATAATTCAAGATTTTTATTTTTAAGATAAGCTTTGATTGACTGAACTGTACCAGCATATTCTAAAAAATGTGTTTTACATTTATAAGAATTTGTGAACGTTTCGAAGTTTTGAAACTGTCCTTGTTCATCCAGGATATCATTTATAAATATTATTCCGTGTTGTATGTAATGTGTATAGCATATTTCCTGTTTGCCTATTGTAATATTTTCGTTACACCAGATTGGTTGGGAAAGAATATCCTTGACATCATTAACATTTGAACCTTTTTTGCTGATATAATAATCCCCAAACTCTGAGTACATCTCGCCAGAAAGGGTTTGTCCTCGGTGTAAGGATCTTTTCTTCAATATACTTTTGTGATTTGAGGTAATAATGCTCAGATTTTGGAGCTACATTTTGTACATATAGTTGTTTTAATTTGTTGTCATCTTCTGACTTGAAGAGTCGTTTAATCCATGCTACTTTTTGTGCTAAAATTGTGTTCTTTATATTTGGTACTCTTATTCCGCCGTCTTCGTGTGATTGTGTTATATCATTACGACTTATTTTGTCTGGTTTGTGACGCCATATAAAGTTAAAGCATAGACAGGTTAATTCTTTAATGATCTTATCACTTGGGTTCGGAAGAATTGAAAATAGGTGATTTAATTTTGGAAGAATCAGACTTTTTAAAACTGTATTTCTTCCAAGGGGAGTGAGATCTCTTCCTAACCATTGATTCATTATAATTCTGATCATTTTCAGTTTGTCCTTATAATTCCTTTCCACCATTTCGGCCAGGTTATGTGTAAAGGTTATGCCAAGGATAGTGAAATCGCGTTGATTCCAGTCTAGTTTATAACTTTTACAGAGGATATTTTGTGAGTGTTTCAACGCCCCTATCCATATAACTTGGGTCTTGCTTGTATTTATCTTAAGACCAGAAAACGATGCGAAATTATTTAAGGTTTTGAGGGTATGTTGAAGACATTTTTCAGTTCCGTCAAGTACAAGAGATGTGTCATCGGCAAATTGCGATAAGAGATATTCGGTGTTGCCTATCTTTATTCCCTTTATATTCATATTATTTCGTAACATTATACTTAGCACTTCGGCACATATTATGAAAATGAAGGGGGATAATGGGTCACCTTGCCTGCATCCTCTTGTAAGGTAAAAAAACTCAGACGAAAAACAGTTTACTGTTACACTAGATTCACAGGACAAAAAGTGGCGGAATCCGCTTTCCGGATCCTCCCGGATTCTTCCAGATTCTACAGGATCCGCCAATATTTGGGAGAATCCGGAAGGATCCGGCAAATGGATTCCACCACATTTTGTCCTGTGATTGAATGTGTGTATAATATAATTCAATCCATCGTCGGATAGATGGACCAAATCCAAAATAATTAAAAAAAATTTGAATAAATAACCAATCAACTGAGTCAAATGCTTTTTCAAAGTCTATTAAAAGTAATAAACCGGGTATCTCCATGCATTCAGTGTAATCAATGATGTCGTAAACCATGCGCGTACATTCACCGATGTATCGTTCTGACATGAAGCCTTTCTGATCTTCATTTATTATTGTCGGGAGTACTGTTTTTATTCTATTTGCGATTGTTGCGGATGCTATTTTATATGAAACGTTTAAAAGGGAGATTGGTCTCCAGTTTTTTAGAGACTCTTTTGTTTTTCCTTTTTTAGGTATACATGTTATCAAGCCTTGCTTTTGACTTACTGATAGCTCTCCTTTTTCGAAAGCGGAGTTGAGAGATCTTAACAAGCTTTCATTAAGGTCAATCCAGAAAAATTTATAAAATTCGGCAGTGAACCCGGAGGGTCCGGGGCTTTTATTGTTTTTCATTTTCTTTAAAACGGCAAGTACTTCGTCATATTTTAGATCTCCTTCAATGTTGTTTTTTTCACTTTCACTAAGTTTTGGAACGGAGAAGTCCTTAAAAAGCTCATTTAGATCAATATCGCTACATGTCTGTTTTGTGTACAGATTCTGGTAGTAGGATTTCACTTCCGGTAATATGTCTTTTTTTTTTGTTAACGTTTCTCCATTTTTGGATTGTAACTTTGCAATAGTTTTATTTATGTTATTTCGATTTTCAAGAGAAAGGAAATATTTTGTAGGTTTTTCACCCTTCTCCTTCCATTCTACCTTTGCTCTCATCATTATCCCTTCAGTTTTTATTTCATTTATCTTCTCTAATTTCTGATTTGCTGATTTCAATTGCTCTAATATTTCCTTTTTGTCATTTATATTCTCACCTTCGTCGAGTTTGATATTTAGTTCTGCTATTTGCTTTGTTAAATCTTTCTCATCTTTTTCCCTTTTCCGTTTTTTCTCTGATGAATATTTTATAGTTTGTCCTCTGATCATGAGAAGAATCGTTTCAAATAGAAGTTGGTCGTCAATAGTATATATTGGTTTATTAAACTCATCGGTGCCGTTTTCATATTGTTTTTTCGTGCTCTTAATTATTTCTTTGATATTATCCACATATGTTTTATCATGCAGTAGCGAATTATTAAATTTCCAAAAACCTCGTCCTCGTTGGATTTCAGTTAATTTTAGAGTTACCTAATGTAAAGAATGATCGGATTTATAGGCCTGTGATAGCAATAGAATGTTCGAGGGTTTTTGACAGAAGGAAATAATCAAGTCTAGCTTGTTTTATTGGTTTTGTTTGTCTCCAGGTGTATCTTTTGCCTAACGGATTTTGGTATCGCCAAGGGTCTATTATGTTTTCTTCTTCAATAAAATCAAGTATAACTTCTCTTGCGTTTGGATTGTTTACATGTTTATAGGTGAATTGATCTAAATCAGGATTTTGAATAAGATTCCAGTCACCGCAGATGGAAAAGTGATCGGATTCAAAATCGGATATTATTCTTTTTAGAGTTTGATAAAACATAGGAGAGTCTGTGTTGGGTCCATAAATGGTTATCAATGTCAATGTTGCATCAGTTAATTGTATTTTCATTGCTAGGTAATTACCGAACTCGTCATCTTGTTCTTGTCAGAGAACTTTACAGTCGAGTTTTTCGTCAAACATAACAGCAACACCTCGCGAGTTACTCTTATAAGAACTAAAATAGCAGAGATTTAACCCCCATTCATAGTGTATGTTTTTTTCTCATTTTTGGTTAAAGTGTGTGTCTTTGAGACAATAGATGTTTACATTTACAATTGGAAGTATTTTGAAGGAAACGGTCAAATTTATGGGCATTTAGGTCACTACAACCCAGTCTCATCTTACAATGGATAATTTGATTGCGTCTTGTACCCGCGTTTTTAATAATATGATGTACATTGCAAGATAAAGTTCGATCAACATGTTCCTTAAATATAGCAAGAGAATCAATATTTCTAACATTGTCATCCAACATATTCCACTCAAAAACACACGATGGAAGGAACGATTTTTTATAGGTTTCTGTGCGACAAAGAGGGTTCTGAAGAATGTTGGATGACCTCGATTCATATCTGGATGCAGAGGATAAGTTAAGCGGTATTAATTCTGATAAGTATTTCGGGGTCTTTTCGTGAAACATTTTGTGAAAAACAGTCATCTTATGAAGATTTCGCCGATCAGATAATGACGAAAACCCCGTCTCAAGATAAATTTTGGAATGACTTACTCCTCTAACAGATCCACATATGGTTCTTAAAGCATCTAAATGAAGTCTATCTAACAACCTTTCTTGTGTCTTTGTACAGTTATTCCAAATATAATCACAATAATCAAAAATTGGTAAGACAAATGAAGTATACAAGGTTTGAAGGCTTTTCCTCTGAAGGCGATATTTTAAACTTCTCAAGCAATTGATCATAGGACTAACCTTGGAGATGATATTATCAATATGAATATTCCACTGGCCATCATTTTGCAAAGTAAGTCCTAAATGTTTATGAGAATCAACAGATTTGATAGCTGTATCATTCATTACAAGGTCAGGCATTAATGTGGTTGATTTCTTTCTAGAAAAGACTATAGATTCTGTTTTATTAGGGTTGAAATCTACCTTCCATGTTTTGGCCAATTCTGCAATAAGTTTAAGGTCATCATTTTACATATTGGAAGATAAAATAGGGTCATCAATTATCACATATAAGGATGTATCATCAGCATTAATTCCTTCAACAATATCATTAATATAGACCAAAAAGAGCAGGGGCCCGAAAAATTGATCCCTGTGGGACGCCCGCTTCTAATGATTTAACATTTGATTTATATCCATTAATTACTGTAAATTGTTCTCGATTAGTTAGATAACTTTCAAACCATGATAAAAGAGAACCGCGTATCCCATTAGCCCATAGTTTATACAAAAGGCCCTTGTGCCATACCCTATCAAAGGCTTTACTAATGTCACAAAATACAGCTCGAACTTCTTTCCCATTATTCATGGCTTTAGCAACGTAATCATATAAATGAGTGAGCTGGTATGATGTGGAATCACCAGTAGTAAAACCCGATTGTAATGATGTAATCGTTCCATTATCTAAAAAGAAGTTTGATACATACTTAAATACACACTTCTCAAAAACTTTTGACAAACAACTAGTAAGTGACACAGGTCGGTAATTAGCACATAGGTGTACGTCATTTTTCTTATGTATTGGCACTACAGATGCACATTTCCATATATCTGGAAAATATGAAGTTGACAATGAAATATTGAATAGATTACAAAGTGGAACTGACAGTTGTTCCGCCAATATTTTTAAAACGCGATTGCTGAGATGATCTGGACCAGTTGCCTTAGTGACATCAAGCGACAGTAAAATATCTCTAACTTCATCATTTTGTAAACTTATGTCATTGAGACATTCGTCGATTTCAATATGATAATTATTATCAATGACGTCATCAAGGGCGTTGTTGACCGTTGCCATGCTGGAGAAATAGTCATTAAAAATAGTGGCTTTATCAATATCATCTTCATATACAATATTGTTTTCTTTTATATGTGGAAAAGTACGAATTTTGTCAGTCTTCTTTACATAGTTCTTAATAATACGCCACCAAGATTTGCTGCCATGTTCTGTATTTACAACATTGTCAAGTTTTTCAATATACAAGGATTTACATTTACGTATCTCAGTAATTTGCATTTTCTAAATTGTTCCCAATCATTTGGCAAATTGCTTCGTTAAGCTTTTCTATGAATTCTATTTTTCTTGCGCATTAGTTTCCGGATAAACCCGTTCATCCAGGGTGCGTCATTAGGACGAATGATAACAGTTTTGTTTGGAATATTCGATTTACAGAGCTCTGTGAATGTGTTCACTAATTTGGTGGTAATAGTGTTGATATCATGGTCTGATGTAATGAAACTCCAATCAACAGCATATACATTTTGTCGAAAAGTATGTTCATTGGTATTACCATAATTATATATCAATCTTGTATAGGCGTTGACGCTAGTTCCTCTATATAGCTAGGGACTCTGTCTGATTACAAAGTCCCTGGTTGACCACCGTCAGTGAATTTCAGCAAAAATGAAATTGACAGAAAGAGTCATTGCACAATAAAATACAGATGTATATAATGTAACAAATTGACAACATTATTATCATGATAATCACTCATAGTTTGCTTAAACTTACGACATAACAATCATAAATTTCATTTTCATTATGCCAGAATCTCTTCAACATAAAACAATTAAAATCAACGAACAGGTGGACCAACAAGTATAAGTTATCAAATTTAATACACTTAAACAACATGTGTTGACTTTATCATTAATCATTCATATTCAAACGTGTACACTTTTAAGAGTTAGTTGTGTGATAGTTGCAAAGAGTCTATCGGCCAATGATAAACTCATAAACTCATAATTATAAAGTTATTCATTAAATATAAGAATGTAAAAATGGATAAATCATGTGAAATAACCGGATGAAATATCTTGGAAATAGCTAATTTCACAACTGATGTGTAAAAAGCAGACAGGCAGACAGATCTTTACCCATACATGTAACTCATTTAAAACAACAATTGTTGTTGGAATGGATGTCTTCATGCTCTGTTTGTAAAAGGTAAAAGTACATATACATCATGAAGAAAATGTTCGGAGTCTGTAATAATTTTAGAAGCCAGTTTTTCAATTTGCCGAGTGCCTAATAGTATTCGAATGTTTAAAGTGACACCTGATGTTTTACTGGTCAACTTGATAATATTTCATTGTTTGTTTTCGTTTTGCAATGAAATACCTCCAACACCAACTTGCCATGCTAAAACAGAGAACTCTTTGAATAAAAGTTTTGTAATAAAGAACAAGTGTAAAGGTTTTGACATTAAAAGCTTTAACTTTACTTTCTTCACTCTATAATCTATAATCATTGCCTTTGTTTCCGGAGTACTAGAACTAAAAAATTGTCTTAGCACCAAATCGAAAACGTTCTATGGCCTTATGGAAAGTGAAGTACATATTTTATCAAAATGATAACAAATAATAACTGTCAAATGAGAAATCCAGCAATTAAAATGTTTTAATTATAAATAATAATATAACATACTTAATATTGATAGTTCCTTTTCTCTCTCTGTTAATGAGCGTAAGCACGCACATTGACGCTGAAAGGCTGTGCAGCGTAATATATGTGAAACTCGGCCGCCTTTGATGAAACCATTACGTAATTCATTTAAGAGGGACACAACGTTTTTGCAGCTTTGATGGATCGTATATTAGGATCGCTAATTGGTTGTATAACTCTCGTACTGTTTATATAAAAAAAACGTCGATCGTTTTCAAGTGTCACAGGTATAAAACCATCAAGGTAGAATTGATATAAGGCAGTACAATGATTAACACTTAGACACTTTCTAAAATCTACCAGTGATTGAACTGAATTGGCATCCAATCTGCAAGTTAAGGAGCAGTGGTGGAGCAGTAAACAGACTGTAAGATAGGTCAATCATCAAGATGACATAACATACTTTGTCAATAAAAGTTTTTGAAAGTATAACTCATCATTTATAACACACATGTGTTACGTTATTGTAGTTTTGTGATTCAGGCCGAAAGAATACATGATTATCTTTTGGGATAGGTCTGTTAAATTTATAATAATTTAAATCACTACTGCTTGGGTTAATCAAATAAAATCCAAAAACATCCCAATTGGATAATTTGTTTGATGTTTGTAAAAGCAAGCTGGTACATCAGATGAAATGCTCAAACTCTCATGAAACAACACCTCAAATTTATCTGTTTACTGTTGATGAACATTCAGAGTTTTCTGGATAAAAATTAGACAATATGAACGAACATCGTTCCATCGTTCAGTCAATTACTATATATATATTGATGTTTTTAAAACTAACGATATAATGTCCTTATTAAACTTATGAAATAGATTATGGAATAACAGTAGTTGCCAAACAATTCAACATTTTTCTTTAGATTAAATTTTGAGCTTTCAACTTCATATTTATGTAGCTGTAGACCTTCTGGAGAAGATTTTCTAGACTGTATACAAGACCATGATAACATACATTATGGGTGCACCACTATACCCTAGCAATGTGTATCTAAGGTTGATTGTCTTTGTAATTCTAAAATAAATAACAGTAAGAAGTTTTTAAGTCTCATTGTTAAACGGCCAGTTCGATTACGTTTTCACCGATAAGCTTAGGCTGCTAACGAAGCTATTTTTAGATACAGCGCGTCAGCAGTTAAGTAGATCTATAAATAGAATGAGAAAAGTCCCTTCCCATAATGCAACGATGCATATTTTCACAACATGGCGACCATCACGTTTGTGTCAGCGTGTCGAATGGGTTCGAGGGTTGATGCTGGCTACTTGGTCATGTGTCACTGTCAATAGAGAAGGGACATAGTGACATGTCAACGAATCAATCAAAATGAACATATAAATACAGATGACCATGCGTTTATTCCATAATTTCGATCATGGCGAGCTGTCAGTGCAACAACACTTGTTCTCGGTCCGGAAAACGTGGATCATGTCCTCGCAAGCAGATGAAGAGATATTGCAGCGATCTATGTGAGTGTGGTCATTTACTTCCGTGTGCAAACCGCGAAGATCAACCGATTGATGGCGATCTGTCCTTTGCTGAGGTAAGTGCAGCGAGTTGTTCTTCCAGAAAACATTACCTTGTTCACAAGAATCATATCTACTACTCTTTATCAAGTCATATATGTGCTGATTCATAAATTATAGGCATACATTTGAAAATGTATTAGTGCATTCCAATTATTATGACTTTGTATACAAAAACATTAATATCACATAATGTGGAATATCAAAATATTTCATTATCGTAAATAAATATTTTTATTATAAATATTCACTTATTCCTTTGCTCTGGTATTCCCTTTGGCATAAACTTATTTTTTTATTCGTCTTTTCCATTTTAGTTTGTGAGGAACCAAAAAGGAAACTATATGCAGAGAAAGGTTTGTTTTTTCAGGATACATGATTATATTAATGTAATGTTATATCTTATATATTGCTCTATATATTTGATTTGGACAATAACATGGCATTGGCATATTGGCATATTTAAAAAGCAGGGGCAAACTAATCATCTTCAACAGAATAAACCTAAATGTAGTGTGTATATATGTTTTCATTAATAGTGACTATATCTAACATTATGATCCTGTTTGCAGAGGTTTCTACCGCGGCCAAACCCCAAGTCTTACCTTGCACCTGCAAGATCTAAAGTCAAGCCTGCATCAGCCAAGATATCTGCCAAGACATCTTCCAAGCCTGCATCGGCCAAGACATCTGCCAAGCCTGCATCGGCCAAGACATCTGCCAAGCCTGAATCAGCCAAACCTGCATCTACAACCCCAGCATCTATAACCTCGGAACCAACACCTGAAAGCTTGTTGAAAGTCCAGGTAACCAGTTTTAATTTCTCACATCTGTGAGTAGTAAGTTGCTTTCAATTGTTTAGATGTTTAAGTGTCAAATCAATTATCCGAGCTCATAAACAATTGTGACATCGAATTGATTAATGTAAAACCTTGGTCAGTACATTACCATTACCAACATCTGATTCTTGAAGTATTTGTATTTAGTTTGATATTACAATTGCAGAAGTACATTGGACGAAGTAGCGAGAAGGGAGCTACTGACTAAGATGATCTTGCGGGATGACACAGCACTTCAGACAGCAGTATCAGCATTTGATGATCCGGATCCCCAGCCCCCTGCAGACCAAGCTCCAGTAAGGTGGTGTCATTGTGGGAATTGCAAGCCAATGCCCACAGAAGCCGAAAACAGGTGTTGTGGAAAGAGGGGAGTGTTACAGTGTGTTACAATTAAAGAAAAGTTCATTCGTGTTGTTATGGATGAAGATGTTCTTGACGCAGCCGGAGCCTACAGGAACGATTTATATGCCTACGACCATGTGAAAAATCATCGTATGTTCCGACACACAGCATACAGACAATTCATCCTGATGACATACGGTGTTTTGCGTGCTGGACAAAGGAAAGTTGTCCCATCATGCTTGGTTTTAGCAATCAGACAACGTTACCCCTCTACAGATGGACAATACACAGGCTTTCGTTCAGGACCTCTTATTTAATTTGTTATGTTCAAACAAAGAGTAGCCAAAAATATATGTGATCCATCAAATATAATTGAATCCAGTACATGAATATTTTATCATGCACAACAAATGTGATAAAATGGCATTCTAGAAGTGTCAACTTTTTTATTATTCGTAGAATATTCTTCATATGTAATTAAACAAAGGACATGCAAATTCTTTCAATGTTTATTTCATAATGGTTTTTTCTGTGTACGTATATATATTTATTCACATAATCTCCTATGTGTAATAAAACCACAGTATCTAAATATATCAATACAAAAAGCTAGCATACACTGTTCTGAGCTAGATCTACAGGTCTATTTATAAAACAAATTTATCATAAATGATCGGGAAAGATTTTTGTGTACCGGTATATATAAAGTAAGACAAAGGTAGATTTCATCATGTTCAGTCTATGTAATACAACAGCACATGTACATACACAAGCTTTTTCATAATTAATATGTAATTAAACCCAGTCCATGTATATTCATTCTCAGGTGAGTTCAGGTGCTGAACAGGTTATGTTATTGAAACACAATTTTACAATTGGACATTTTATTCACAGCTACGTCTACCATGTGATAAGGTTTGATATATCATTTTCTTTTGATGTACATGTATGTGACCTTTTAATCATATATAGTAAAACCACAGTGTAAAAATATCTTTATACAATGAGATAATCAACATAATTTCATGAAAATAACTACTGACAGCCAGATATATCTTGAATGTGGATGTGTACATAAAATGTGATATTATTACAACATTTCAATATGTCTACTACATTGACAACCATGTACATGAACACACTTTTAATCATATATAATAAAACCACAGTGTAAAAATATCTTTATACAATGAGATAATCAACATTATTTCATGAAAATAACTACTGGAATGTGGATGTGTACATAAAATGTGATATTATTACAACATTTCAATATGTCAACTACATTGACAACCATGTACATGAACAAACTTTCAAACAAATTTAATAAAGTTTGAGAGACAGCAAATGATTTGTTTCATTATTTCAATTGATCTGATCAGGTTTCTAGAACCTTGATTTTTGTTTTGCTACAAGTTCTGATTTTGGTGGACACGGAATCTTTGGTATTGACCTTGAGATTCTTCATGGGTCATCCTCTCTTGGTTGTGCTTTCCGGTTTATTGGGAGAGGGTCCTTGACCGTCTCCTCAAAGATCATGCACTCTAGGTCATATTTGTAGGAGTACCACTTGTCGATCTTAAGAGGTCTTGTGCTCCAACTCTTTGCACGTTTGCTGTATCTTGGTTTCTGTCTGAAATTCTGAATTGAAAATTAATAAAAACTAGAAATGAAAATATGCAAAGCAAAAAATGTGATTTGATTATTTATTTCAAAAGAGATAGTACTAGAAAACTAACAAACCTTGAATCACCATTTTCGTCTACAAGATCAGGTCTGTGCACATGATGATTGAAGTCAATGGCGGCTAGCAGATTTCGTGCACGATTACCAGGGAACCTGTTGCAAATAAGAATAAAATTAGTTAAAAATGGAAAAGAAAAGATTAGAGAAATGTTTATTCTAGATTTTGGTCAATTGAGTCAACAACATTTCACATTTGGAATAGAGCGGTTCTGAATATTCCAATTCCAAATTCCAATTTTATGTCACATATTCTCGGAGGGGTTACTTCACATAACCCCAATAACTGTCTTGGTATATATGCCTTCATAATAACTGCCTTATTAAAAATGTTTGCTTGTAATGATAATTTTCTTTGAATTCATAAGATGTACATAAAAACAACATCCCCACACTGTTTTAAAATCAACTCCCAAATCAACAACTTATTTGAAATAACCTATTGAGGATGATTAATGAGGATGATATACATGTTTACAGACGAAATACCACATACCCATCCAGTCTTAATATGACTGCTGAAGTAAACAATGTTCATGTTTCTTATGCATTTAAGTTTTACTCAATATATAACTCAAAGTGATGAAAGCAAAATTTTGTCGACTTACTGGTATGATTCTATCTTTGAGCAGTACATCAGAATGTGATTGTGGAAGACCTCCAGGCTGCCAGTGTGTCTGTAGAAGAAATATAATTTTGTAACAAGATTTAGAGCTAAGATATCAACTAAAATCTGATACCATAACTAAGTATTCCAACCATTGTGTTACACTTCATCTATCGAATATGGTTAACCTGTAAGGCAATATATTATGACTTCAAAGCTTTTTTCATAATGCACTTCTCAAGAATTTACCAAATAGCTAAAACATTCTCCAACTTTAAATGTCTTACCAAAATGATGCCAGTGAAAAGGGAAGAAATGACTTACCGAAAGTTTGTGAAATGAACCATGCCTTTCATCAGTCTTCTGTCCATCACCACATCACGAAGTATGTCCATAGACTCGCTCTCACCGTCGAACCAGGGCTTCTTGTCGTCATCATCATTGAGGGGTGCATGGGCACACTGTCCATCGGTCAGCTCACTGACTGCCCACTCATGCTTGTTACAAACATGTTGCAGAATCCGCATCCATGTTTCCTGTTGGGAAAAAAAGTAACCAAGTATAGATATATGATATTTTGTCCTTGATTATGATCTGTTGGTTTACACTATAACTGCGACACAATTTTCTGTGACTACGGATAATTGGGTAAAACTTTACCCTCTAAAATATTTATAAATTGCATATTTCTTATTGTAAATGAGGTGAGGTGAGGTGATCTGGGGTTTAACGCCGCCGAGTATTTCACTTATATACTATTAATGCAGGGAGAAAGTCCGCAACACCATTGTGGTTATACATTGCGGTGAAACATGCGAGCATCGGCTGGAACTAGCGAACCATGGGTGGTACTGCGCTGGAATTCAGTGTAGCATTGCACCCAAACCTGACTGCGTGTAGAACAGTTCTCTACTGCAGACAAAGTTGCCAACCCCTGGCGGGATTCGGACCACGGATCTCTTGATCCGAGGCCGAACACGCTAACCACTGCGCTATCCCGCCCCCTATTGTAAATGACCAATTTGATAAAATTAAAGGAGAAAAAACCTGCTTCATGTTTTTAATCATAACACATTATAGAACTCATCAGTTAATGTTTCATTGGTCATCATGAATTAAAATAAATCCCAAAGACATAGCTTTACCTTCAACAGATCTTCATTTCCTTCACAAATTTTGGAACAATACCAAAAATGGTTCCTGATAGAAGGAGCCCAAGTGCTGAGGATGGCAGTCTTCTTGTTATTTCCAAGCTGAAACATATACAATAAGCAACAATAAGCCTAATTGTGTGTGATATGCTACCAAGAAGATCTTTATATTGTGAAAATAAATAATACCATGTCACCATCGTTAATTTGTGATCACTATCAAGTGCTCAAGTTATCGCTTTTGTTTGCTAGTGAAAACATTTTAATTGCAAGTGCAAAATGGTTTTATTTGGAATTCTCAATGTCAGTAGTATATATATGTTGATCCTTGACACAATTAACATCACTTACAGCTATAATCTTCTTCTCCAGGTTTTTGGCAGCATGCCATACATCCCACTGGTGGTTGATTTCAGGATACGTGGTCACTGCAAACAAATCCAAAATATGTAGTTTATTCTAAAAATGAACTAACTCTATCCTTCCAACTCATTCTGAATACACATTCCGACTTTAAAATAAAGGATATCTGCCTTACTTGACTAATACCATGTTTATCTCAATATGCGAAATATTGACCAGATGAGAATAAATTGGTTTTGTCAAGAAATAACTTTCTCTTTGTTATATCATTATCAATGTGTTTCTTGCGAAAATGCTATGGCCGCGGCAAACCGCCACTTTGACGTCATATCATTGTTCTATTTATATTGTCACTCTAGCCTGATGGCATGTTTATTTCACTGATAGAATAGAGTATCTCATTCTCAATTACATAATAACAATCTGTACCGAAGAATTATGTAGGTCTTCATGTCAGTATAAATGTCGTGACAATTTGTTATTTGTTATAATAATTAATAATGCTATTCAATAAATCACTTACTCATGGTTTTGGCAATTGTTGGACTTTGATCATTCACAACTTCTGCTATGGAAACAGATTTTGTGTCCTGGTCCATGCAGCGGAGGAATCCGATTTTCTCCATGGCCACGCTGTTGTGGTCAATGATCTTGAGGCTGACGATCTGGCGGGTGTTGACCTCCATCATTGTGTACGTGCAGTATTGGGCTGTGTGCCCTGGAGAATCGTTCCTCCCGTCTCCTGCCAATACGATGTGGGATTCATTTTTTTGCAACTTGGTCAGAATGTCTAACTGCATGGAGTTCCAGTATAATTCTATGACGGGAAGTGAATAGTATCTCTGCACATTGTAAAAAACGATTTGGTGACACATCCTAAGTTCATGAAGGAAAACAACAGGTTGATTTTTGAAAAGCAATTTCCGGTGAGTAGTATATTGGCAGCCATCTGAAGATTACCAGTGAAGAAAGACTTGATTCTGGTTGCGAACACCATTGTCCGGAATGTCCTTTGGGGCAATTCCAGGATACCACAAGAGCGGTAGCCACCATTCTTGAAGTAAACACGAAACTGTTCTGACACTGCTGACAAACAGGTCCTGTTGAGTTCTTTACTTATTCTACAATAGAATGTACAATCTATACATTTCTTTGAAGATATTGCATCCAGGTAATCCTCGCCGATGTCAAGACCAGGCAAAGGCTCGTTGTCATCCATGTCGGGCAGTGAGATATTAAGGAAGTCATCTTGGCTGCTGATGCTGTCGATGCTCTCCCAAAGGGTGGCACTGTAAATATTATAATAAATTCACCATTTTGAATTGAATAGGACTTATTAATATTATTACAGTCTTATTATTATAGGGTGGGGACTGAATAAGCTGTGATAAGTGTTATCAAATTCGATATCCATTCAACAAAGAATGTATTCTAAAAAATTTAACTTCCTTACATAAAGTGTTTCAGGGAAAAGGGAAAATTACAAACGTGAGTCTCCTCCATGTCATTCAAAAATAAAATCAGCTTTCCTATGCCCATATCTGAGCAAATAGCCATTGATGGTATTTGGTAAAATCCTTATTCAGTTTTAATATTTATTCTTATGTGCTCAGAGAACAGCTAAATCACATACCTGGTCAAATTGACAGCATCATTCAACTCTTCCAAGGGTGAAGCTAGATTGTGGTCAGAGAACAGAATGAATCACATACCTGGTCAAATTGACAGCATCATTCAACTCTTCCAAGGGTGAAGCTAAATTGTGGTCAGAGAACAGAATGAATCAAATTACCTGGTCAAATTGACACCATCATTCAACTCTTCCAAGGGTGAAGCTAGATTGTGGTCAGAGAACAGAATGAATCACATACCTGGTCAAATTGACAGCATCATTCAACTCTTCCACGGGTGAAGCTAGATTGTGGTCAGAGAACAGCATAAATCACATACCTGGTCAAATTGACAGCATCATTCAACTCTTCCAAAGTGAAGCTAGATTGTGGTCAGAGAACAGAATGAATCACATACCTGGTCAAATTGACAGCATCATTCAACTCTTCCAAGGGTGAAGCTAGATTGTGGTCAGAGAACAGAATGAATCACATACCTGGTCAATTTGACAGCATCATTCAACTCTTCCACGGGTGAAGCTAGATTGTGGTCAGAGAACAGCATAAATCACATACCTGGTCAAATTGACAGCATCATTCAACTCTTCCAATGGTGAAGCTAGATTGTGGTCAGAGATATCTTCAAACTGTCTGTTGTAAAGGAAAATATATTTCTATAAGCATATGCACATGTACAAAACAAATGTAATTCATATAATCATGTGTGAGAAATTGTTAATGAAATATTTCTTGATGTGGGATAAGTATATCCACATGCAGAATCTATGTGAATTCATGTGAACAATACAATTGACAATAGGAATAGTTCCACATTTGTAACATAAACATACCCATTGCATGATGTAGGAACATCGTCAGTTTCGATGTCACTGGTAGGAGAACTTGGTGTAGATATCAATGACAGATCTGAAAATTAGAAATCATTAGGTGGTCATTAGGTAATATAATCATATATGGCCATATTTAGATTCATACGAATTTTACTTCTGTCAAGGGCGTAGAAACATGGGCGTAGGTAAATACTGAGATCTGTTCATGAAAATGTTAAACTGAACAAAATCATCATCATCAAACAATGCGTATTTGACATTGAAACAATAAAATGATTACATCATATAAAATATATCACAACTAATTGATGAAAGTGAAATATATCCTCAGCAAATCTCAGATATTCATAATTGTTGAAAATTAGTGTTATTGATATGCTTGATATCAGGAGAGACCTCTTTAGCATCTATTTTTTCTTATTATCTTTGAAAATGTATAACCACCAGCAACATTTCATAAGATATCCAAATCTCGGTTTTTCTGAGGTGTGCTCACTGTTGGGAGCTTGAGACATTCTTGTTGGGGGGGTTCTGTCCCACGGATCACCCAGCATCTCAGGTGCTGGCAGGTCTGTTTTGGAACTGCAAATTACAACAATAAAAAATATTGAATCAGTAGGTATGGACTATGAGGAAAAAGACATGAAAGACATTCCAAAAGTTTTATCAACTTTATCAAAGTTACAGATGATAAGCTCTAAAATGCTAAACAATATATGCCAGCATTAAAATTGAATTCTTACAATAATACTTGAATTGTATTTATTTATTCTTTTCAATTAGTATTACTCATGGCTGTAATAAAATTATTACATATATGAACTTCAAATGTGTAGTATTTCCCTACTGTGCAGTGTGCAGTGATAATTCTGGGTGGAACCTATCTTTTCAGTGCCCATCACATTTTGACGACTACTGTACAGTACTGTACAGTTCCCTTCATTTTTTCAAAAACAGTCACTCCTTTATGATATCATGGAATTTCATCCATAGAAATAACCATGAGTGTTTACATTAGCCTATCATGTGAACAACAGTAAATACAGTTGTACTTACTTGCAGTCACATGTCAACTCATGGTTGTCAAGCAAATGCTTTGCCAGTCCGTAAATTCCAGTGCCGATTTCAGGTCTTTCCATTTTGGGGCAAGGTCTCCCAAATAAATCCGCTTGGCATTTCTCTCTTGTTGTCGTCTCGCAGGCGAATTTCCATCGTACTTTCGCGGTCGCCCTCGACTTCGCACAACCTCACTCACAGCAAAACTCTTCTTTTTTCAGAAAGATATTATTTGTTGTATTAAAATGTATAAAGTATATTACGTTTAGAGGGTAAAACATCTCATTACCCGACCCAATAAGCCGTATCAGTAGAAAAATGTTTATCCGTATTGGTTTAAATTGGTGCGATCTGAAAAGCGACAGTTTTGTGGAAGTATTCAGTGTGAGTAGTAGTTTGCTTGGTTTCATGCAATTTGGAGAGGTTGACAGCAAGATAGTTGACCATTCTATCATGCCATACATGTATTTTAACTCCATTCTGAGTGTTAAAGAACCATTGAGTCTGAGTGTTTTAACTACAGCATTTATGTATCAATCGCTAGGGAAATCTACAAAACTATGACACATAATTTTCATATCACAACAATCCGATGAAATTTGGTTTTAAAGACAAGTAAGCCTTAGATTAACGCGCGTCAATAGAATCTAACGTCAGAGGCGTGTTGGCTTATCAATTTTACAAGTCGCCACAATGTCAACCCATATGAAGCTCGTTTTTCTCAAGTGTTTTCAACTGAATGTGACAATTGTTATATTATCATGTTTCAAAAGATCCTGTTTATATACAAATTATTGACATTTTACCTGTTAAATGTATTTAATTGTGATAATACCAGCAACCTAATACAGATATAGAATCTGTAAAAGCTACATTATTGAAATAAATGGTAAATAAATAAACGCCAAAAACGTTTATTTATATTTTTTTAAATACTCATAAACTGTCTCTTGTATTTGTTTATTTTTATGTTTATTTGGGAGTAAACCACAATATTTTGCGCTTGAAAATAATTGACTTGATCTATATGTAAACTGGAAACGCATACTTATTTTGGGTCGAAAAAAGTAAATTTGCGAAAAGCTAAGAGTATATTTCAATACGAAAATACGAAATGTCTATTAACATACACAATGGCTCTTATAGGTATAGCTTAATCAGTCAGAATGCTTTAACTACTTTCGAGCAGGCAATTTAGTGTGAACACCTTAACATGTGTTAGAATTCTTTAAATGTTTCAGGGGTCTTATTTAGCCATTGATTACACTGTTTATGTTTCTTTTCGCGGATTTTTAGTTAGAACAGCGTACTATAGTTCCTTTAAAGTGACAAAAATAAGACTACTATGAAAACTTATAACCATTTTGGTCAAATAAAATCTAAGAACTCTAATCAATTGCTCAATCAATTGCATAGAAATGTCATTCTCATGTCATCTGGTTGCAGTGTTAGTTCACTCGACCAGAAACCATCAGGTTGCAGGTTCTATCCCACAGTTCCTCGAACGTATTTGTGATCAGTGTGTAAGTGTCAATTCATCTGCCATCTTATATAAACGTTTGATGTTAAATGAGGAAGATTGTCACAGCATTAACATTTTACATCGAAATATGATATATATTTGTCTGTGGAAATCGAGTTATTATATAACAGTGATCTTTGAGTTTGAATTATGTTGTTTGAAAATAGCCTGCATCATTAGCGTTTAGATAGTCCAGCCGTTCTATGGTAACAGTGTAAGAGATGTGTCTATATGTGTTGACAAGATTAAATTCACCATTGATATGCTAATACCTTTCTATTATTTGTAATAAATGCCTTCAGTGGTATCGATAATTAACATATATAGTTAAAGACATTAACACACTCTCATGGATGTCATGTTGTTTTACAACACTCGTGCAAGTAAAATTATGTTTCCCTTGCTCTTCCTAGGGACAAGATAATTTTACAGCCTTTCGTGTTGTAAAAACATTATGACATCCCCACTTGGATATGAATCTCTATTTATTCGATTGTGGAGAACTTGTTTCACCATACCTTAAAACAAGGTTAAGATAATTTACAATTACTAAAACTAAAATACCATAAATACTTATAGCTGTTTGCTGACATACTGTCTATCATACTTGGCTCTATAACTGATCAGATCATAGATAAAACAATATATGAGGTTGAAACCATACATTTTCTAAATCGACAACTTAAATTATTTTTTAACTGTGGTCCTTGGTTGAGATCACAGATTCCAATGGGAAAAAGTCTTAACACACGATAAGACAATAGTTTTAGACGGCATGCCATCTTTATAAGACAATATATGTTTTAGACGGCATGCCATCTTTATAAGACAATATTTGATTTTTGTAAAGAGATGGAAAGCCGTCATTTATTCATAAAAATATATTTATAATTTAAATTTCAAATAATGATGTCTCCCTTCTGACAATAAAGACGGCATGCCGTCCAAATTATTTAAAGATGGCATGCCGTCCAGAAAATATGCCCAAAATATGCCAATTTACTAAAAGAATAAATTAATCATTTGAATAAAAGAAATGATAAATAGAGATTATTAACCAAGTGTGTTTCCGTATCATTAATTTTTGGAATAAAAATTGTATTATGCGAGCCTTTGGCGAGCATAATACATTTTTTTTTCCAAATATATGATATTAATGATACGGAAACACACGAGGTTAATAATCTCTTTATCATATTATGTCATTATTAAAACTAAGCATGTTTTTGTGTTAAAAGTGGTAAGAGAATTGACCCAGTTTTAGCGGAGTAATATCATAGATGGTACATCAAAGTGATGGTCACGATATCGGCTGTGAAGTGCCTAGAAATAGTTCAAAACAATTAAAAACATGATGAGCGCGATTTTTTCAAAAATCAACAATTGGTCCCTGGATTCTTGTTCATGGAGATATTTTCAATTAGTTCATAAGCATCTATCTAATAATTAACAAGCACTCATCATACGCTTGGTCACGTTGCTAGAACGTACTTGTAAGGGAAGTTACTCTAGTTCAACGTTTTGGAAGTTGCGTTGCAGGGTTGATGCGGATTGCTGCATAACAGTATATCCTTCACACTAAACGATAGTTGTTTGTGAGGTGAGGTTGCTTCTTTCGTTTATGACAATAAGAACCTATTAATGTACCTTATACCGTATGCTCAGCCCTCAAGAACTGCCAAAATGCTAGTGCGATCGACGACGCGCGTCGGTAGGTCACACGTACACTGACACATCAAGATTCATTTTGTACACAGGACACTGCAGCTACTTGCTGATGCTGTTGGTCAATAGCGCACTGACTTTTTGAATGATTTTTAAAAGAAAATCTACAATTATCTTGACTTTTTTAAAACTATAAATGCACTGTACCATATCAGATGACTTCGTGTTTTCAAAAATCAATTCTTTCAAGCGGAAATACACGGGTAAACTCCGAGTTACGCTTTTCAATGATTCGTAAACAGTTTTAGGATTCGCATGAACAGTGGAATTTTGCGAAAGAAGTTCGTGTATTTGACCTTTGACCTGTTTTGCATATTTATCAGATTTGGATACCAAGTTTATCAGATTGCTTTATTGCATCGATAACACCCTCCATTATATGATAAACATGTTTTTGCATATCCCTATGCTGTTATATCTTATCTTTGAGTATGCACTCTTTGAGTTAAATCCTAGGCACAGATATTGAGATGTATACCTTTCAATGTTTTTCGTAATTTTCTCTGGTCTGAAAGAGAGCGTCCATCTTTTCGTAGTTCAGATCATCAGAGGGAATAGGGCATTTATTGTTTCCAAAATATTATGGCTTTGTCTGATCCTGTTTTTTCTATATGCTTGAATGAATGGGTAAGTTATCTTATAGTGTTTTAGACGGCATGCCGTCTTAAATCAAGGTCGGAAAGTCGACGTGTCCCTGACTGTTAGAAAGATATGTCACAGGGAAGGGTCTATTGACATATATGTTCTTCCTTAGTTAGCAATCTAAGCACCCTCAACCAACATCGATATTAACTTATTCATTCATGATGTATTATAGTACATGTACATAACGATACTGTTGAAATAATAGGATCGTTGCATATTTAAATACAAATCTGATCAATGAATCTTTAAACAAATGTTAGCCAAATCGAAGATTGTAAATACTGATAACTGATGTCAATAATAAAGCATGACAGTTTGTGATCGATATAGTAAAGTGATCTTTCTCAAACACTCGAGTATTCAATGCATTGGGTATAGAGGGGATGAACACTAAACAGCAATAGACTAACCTGGCTTTGATGATGATCTCCAAGGATTGTTGACAACAATTGATCAGTTCTCACTTTATATTTCCATTGATTATCCATTTATTTATTAAACATTCAACGCCTTACATGCACGAAGGGAATGAACTTTATTCTAGGCCATTCTGTAAATATTGCGGGGCAAGATGATTCAATGATAACATTGATTTTAGAAATATTTCATCTTCTTCGTTTGGACCTTAAAACGATCTAAATAGTATAAATAAATAATTATCCATCAAAGTATTGGCAATGTTGATCGATAGGCCTTCGCATGTACTGGTAAACCGCAATAACCAATGAAAATCCTCTTAACAAATGCAACCGTTTGTTTATGTTTAAGTTGGCAAGAATTTGAAAATGGATGTGTGTCTCTTTTTCGAAATCTGTAAATCGGTTCGCTCTCGGCTTATTCCCAAAACAGATACACAGTTTATATATTGCGTAGAAGGAAAACATGATAGAAAGCGCGAAGTGAAGATACAGTAACTGATTCCGTTCGACGACAAAACAGCTTAGACCAATCAAAAACAAAGATTTTTAAATGACATGACATTTGTAACTGATCTATCTAAGAAGGCACATCGCATTAGTCATTGTCTTCAATTCGTCGGAGTCGCATCATGAGGTTAATAAATAATAATGCAACTGCCGTGGCAATACTTAGGTCTTCAATACTTCTGATTGACCTTGAACTCCATGTTTGACTCTAGGTTGTTCATCAGTTTCTCTGCTTTAAGGAGAGATGGGACGATGAAATAAAATATTTTAGAATTCACTTATTTTTTTTCAAAATAGCAAGTTGATTATGTCTTTTATCCAAAAATGGAAGAAAATTTGGGGGTCACCGAATGATTTAAAGAGTTACGTTAAGAGGCATTAATAGTAATACCCCTGTCTCCAAATTGCTCTATTTTGGACTGATTTCACCTACTTAAATAAAGCGCGACCGGACACGGTTAGATATTGAGCTGAGGTTGATAGATTCATATAAACAGCAGTATTTCAGCTTCCAAATGAGCTACACAATGTGTCTGTATGTGTTGCCGTTATTAAAAGAAGAAGATTCTTGAAGAAGAATACCCTCAAAAGCGCGAAAGTTCAGCAAATGTTATTTTTCTCGAAATAGCAAAAAATCTATTATTACGGCAGAAAACCACTGTAGGCCTAATCGATGGGGAATATTGTTGCCCACATTTTGGCGAAAGGTTTATGAAAAATATCTCATCGTTGTGTATGCTTAGTGTTCTGTGGTGTTCAGTACGCCATGGTGACATTCATGCCCCGTGTTTATCATAACATTGTATTTGGCTTGACATGTACCAAACTAAATCCCAAAGTGATGATTTGATTCATAATTTCACTCAACTTGCATATCCTCCCCAATCCCCAGTTGTATAAACGTTTCTAAACACCAATGAAACACAAGAAATTTCTAAACGGAACAGCAACGAGAATTTAGAACTACGTTTTATTGAAAACTCTGAAAAAGTTGGATAATGATGAGATAATCAATATACCGTCAACGTTATATTATCATATTTAAGCACTCCCTGCTATGTTACAGGAAAGTAGGGGTGCGTTTAGAGGTGTTGCTCCTATGGTAAATGTTTTTAGTACCCTTCAGCTTTCTACATCAATAATATAACCCACTGATGTTTCAATAAGTAGTATCTCAAAATGTCAGGTTGTCACTTTGTGTTATTGTGTCTCACAAAACAGATCTGACATGATATTGTATTACGTAGTTAAATCATCAAAATATCGAATATTGTCTTGATGTTATTGTTTTCTGTTTGTATGTTGACCATATTTCCAAAAAAGGATTAATTTGCTGCACACTAGTATGTGTAATCTAGTGCAGCTTAATTGCGTTCTGATTTTAATGAGACTCCGTACAATGGTACCCCAGGCACATGGCAAAATGGCTACGAAAGCTTTGCTGGTATAAGGGAGATAACTTTAAAAGTTGGTGACGACCAAAGAGCCCGTTTAATTATTTTGCAAAACAGGGCAAATAAGATTGCATATACGTTATTTATCTTTCTGCATTTTGAGTTCTAATAATTTATCATTTTTAGAGTCACGCGCATATATGTCATTTCTTGCCCAAACCTCGCCCTACTCGCCAAACTCACCTACCAACTACCTGCCAACCATTTTTTACACAAAGTTCTGGACCTTTTTCAAGTTATTTGAAAGTGATTTATTCAATACTAGCAAAATCTAAACGAGCGTAATTTTGCAACTATCTGAAAAGAATATTTACTTTGATTTACAATGAGAGCCTAAGCACAAGATGGATCTACATTACTCGCTTCTGGAAACGCCCTAAGCTGCTAAAGTAATCTAGTAAACTAATTTAAACGACGCCTAGTTTAAATTGTATACATACTTTGATTTGGGGTCGTCTTACTTTCACAAGCATCAATATATTGAAATTTAGAGAAATAATCTCAAATAATTATTTTTGCCAGTATATTATTACTCACAAAACTTCACAAGTATAATATCAGGCGTGTTATATTTTGGTAACCCGTCTTGTACCGTAATCCAATACAACCCTCTTATACCCAGTTCTATTACATTTAGTATCATTGATTGTATCGTTGATTTCAATGTCAGGGTTGGACCAACTTTAAGAAGCGTACGTAAAATATTTAAAAGTCCCTGTCTGTACTGTATGTATACTAAAACATCTGAGTTAGTGCATTCATACATTGTACCCACTCAGGAAATATCAAAACTTCACAACCGCTAAACAAAATGTATGTGAATGACACACATACTCAATACTAGTTACTTACCCATTTCTAATGTTATTTCAAACTATTTTTACAAAGCATATGCTTGTTCAATAATGAAATTTGAAAACAGGTAATTATTCTAGTTGTCGATCGGGGGTGGATATGCAAGTTGAGTAAAACTATTTGAACTGAAAACAGCACATATGGTATTTTGGCACTATCAAAGCCATATAAAACGTATATATGAAAAACAACGAATGTCCCATTAAGAACTCAAAGGCAGAGAATGTAAAAGAGAACATGTCACATGCAGTTCTGACAGTCCAAACTGTATGAGGAATGTTAACAATATTATTTATATATTGATTGATAGATAATCTAACACAAAATTATCGTCATAGGTTGACCAGCGACAACGCTGATTTAGTAAACGAACGAAGACATAAACTGATAAACTGAGGTAGTTCACTTCTTCAATAAATAAGTATAATGTTCAGTCATTCAAAAACAAATTATGTATCATGTATTTATTTCGTAGAAGCATGGCTTCCTCGTATGCAGGGCGTATAATTATTTTTTTGCATCACTGTCATCACAACTAACTAAGAAATGTTAGGGCAGTTACTATCTCAATATTTTGGGGGGACTTAATGATTCGTAAAAAATTCTTCACGTTTAATCATTTTAAAACCTCATGTTGACATTGCACTTAAACTTAAACTAGTTTATGTTCATACGTTATGCTGTATACCTGTGGAAATGTTGCGGTTTACCATTGTTTGACACCTAGCAAGGACAGTAGACGTTGGTTTGATGAAACATGAAGGTATATCATTAAACAGAGTAGATCTACAGTTCTCAAATAAAGGCTAATGTGACTACAATGATCATTATCATTGTCTCAGTTTTTTTAAATATAATTCTCAACACTGTTTCGCATACGACAGAACGCTACAGTGGCGCACCAAGAAGGTGAGTGGTTTGAATCAAGATGTTGAAAGCAAATCTATATAACGTACTGTGATATAAAACATTTAGTTAAACCCAACAGTGTGACCTTTGTTACATCGTTTGGGCACTTGATTAAGCATGTAAAGATACATACGAGACGAGACTATCTTATCCAAAAGTGTCACAGAACCAGACAGTCGGAGGACAACACCCTCGATAGGTCCATGCACCACGCTGTCATCAGTGTTGGTTTACGTCTATATGTATCGTAGAAGACAATGACCAACAATGATCTACCTTCCACGCCTGCCTACCTTGTTACAATAATTCCTGACAGTGAGAATCTCTTTATAATCGTCAGTCGTTCATGAGGTGAGGTGAGTTGGGATTTAACGCCGCTTTCAAGATTATTTCACTTATATCGCGGCTGCTAGTATTATGGCAGGGAGAAAGCCCGCAACGCCAAGTGGCTTTGCATTGCGGTGAAACCTGCGAGCATCGGCTGGAACTAGCAAACCATGAAATTTAGCGTAGCATTGCACCCAAACCTTACTGCGTGTAGAACAGTTCTCTACTGCAGACAAAGTTGCCGTGCCCCTGGCGGGATTCGAACCACGGACCTCTTGATCCGCAGCCGAACGCGCTAACCACTGCGCTATCCCGCCCCTCAGTCGTTCATGTAAGCATCAGCTTTATAAAGTAATATGTAAAAACGTCGGATTAAAAATATATGGGCGGTGAGGTTACTCAACATGTCGATGAACCACTTGTGTAATATTGTCATTTTGCTAAAGATTTGTGTTGATTTTAAGTTTAGTATTGGCAAACGACTATATATCAACCCGCGTGTAAGGATACACATAGCTGTACTAAAAGTATTTATGTTATTCATAAAAAGCTTGATATAAGGTAGAGTGCTGCTACAGAACGTGGTATGAAAATACCCATATCATACTATTGAAACTTTTTAACTTTTTAACAGGAGAGTTCCACACATTACCTGCGATAATGTAGCTAGTATTACGCCTACGTGTGGTTTGTCAAACGATAGTTTGCTACTCGTAAACGTAAGTCTAAGATGCACGTAAATATTACACGATTTACGATGTTCTGTGTGAAACGGGGTCCTGTTAACATTTGCCCTTGGCGCCGGGATGATACAGGATTTGGACCTTGACGAAGGTTAACTGCCCTGCTACAGATTGTTTGATGAAGTCGCACATTCATATCTCTGTTTCAAGATTTCTCATAGAAGCCTATAAATCGCAAGGCTAGTGATTGACATAAATATTCACTCTGTGTGTATCAGACCTCGAAACATAGATCAGTCATACAAAGTGCAAAGGTCAAGATACAATATTATCGGAACAGACATAATCGATTATAAGGACCTGCTATTTTGTAATTAGTCTCTTTAGTATAGACAAGGTATTCCATTATTAATTCGCGTTGGTCCTGTATCCCACTATGCGTCCAGTGCTATGATGACACTTGGAACAACAGTAACAGTAGGATCCACGAAGACATACTGATATATCATTACACCTACTGGGTAAATGTCATGAGGTAATAACCGTGCCCCCCTCCCCTCACCCCTCACCTCTCCCCCTCCGGAAATCTGAAAATTGAACGGTGGCGGAGTCAAACACGGGTGTACTCATTGTGGATGTGTTGGTACTTAAAGATTGATGTTGTAGACATAGCAGAGATCCCCCATCCGGTGATTTCAGAATGTTTAGTTGACTAGACAGTCTAAATTCGAGGTCTCTTTTACGGAAGTGTTCCGGTCGTCTTGACGTCGCTTCCTTACAATTAGCAAACAAGTTTATTTAACAAACCTCCTAGCTTAGACCGGATACTCAGTACAAGTTAACCTAAACTGCCAATAAGAGAAAAGTGTTTTTGACAAATTACGTACAAAACAATGTTGAAGTTTACCACAGTCATCACTAAATGTCCCCTGATTTAACATAGACAGCACCAGTCCGAAAATTAACAGTTCCTTGCTCAACACATTGATTCAACGTAAATGTGAGGATATTTATGTTGTCAACACTAGTGAAGAAATGTAACGTTCCATTATAATCATTCTCAAGAGATTTTAATGACCACACTCTGAAGTGTACTAAGATATAAAAGTGTTTATTGTTAATACAAATGAATAATAAATTGAATTAGATACCATTAAATATTTCCATTCTTAGATCTATTTTGTTTTAAAACTTAATGGTGTCACTTAAAGCGATTACCAAGATGGTTGCAATGTGGATTTCTACACATCTCCCCATAGTAACACCCCCCTTTAACGTTTTTCCCTTTGAAATCAATATAACTCGACGCCTAAACATCCCCGCACAATAGGTTAATGTTTTCCTTTGGCGCGATCAATCAGAGCACAAATCTAGGTCAAACTGCAGGAAATGTGTAACGTTTCCGCTTATGAACGAGAGTCAAATTTGGACACTTTTTCCAAATTTGCTCCCATTTTACATGTATAGCGAATTATTTATTTTGTCGTTCAGTGAAGGCTCATGACTTGACCAGCCCGCATCATGTCTTCACAGAATTCTTCCTGACTGAACATCACACTTACCCGGCGGAAACACATTAGACAAATTAGTATTCGAAAATGTCCAGAAGTGACTTTTCTTGAAATCGGTTTCAGAGACAATGCTTACACTGAGTGAGCTGGCTGATTCCACTAAAAAGCTACGTAAGAATGATGGTACCGAGTAAACGGAACCCTGTGTCGCCACTTTTACCAAAAACTCTGTGTCAATATTGACTCCTGGTTGAGCCTCCAGTCAGAATATCCGGGCAAGTCCTTGGGGGAAAGTTCTCATTTCCGTTATGATCATTTCACAAGCTCATGTCTGCTTACATGGGTAAAACGGCAAGTAACGGTCAAGGTTAAACCTTGTGAAATCAGATGACACGAATCCTCCTTGATATTTTTCGTGTTGATATACAAAAAACTTGTCTCTCGGGAGGTATGTTACTGTAGTGCAATACATGTAGGTTTGATAAATAATGACTTCATTTGAATTTAGAACATAGCGACTAATTTGGTTGGCTGATTGATATTAGAACAATGTACAACTATAAAAACGTAATTTATCATTTTCTTCAAATGCAGTTAATGCTAAGGTGTGCCAGTTCTCACAAATGGAATGCGGTTACGAAATAAAGAAAATGTATGTATAATTGTAGATTGTTTCTTAATTAAATATACATATAAATGGCCTGAGACCTTTGATAGTTATTGATACAATGCAGTTTTTTTCATTTGTTAAATATGTTCATGAAGTGAGGCAAACGATCATGACGAAGGAACACTGTTGATATTTATTTATTATCTATTATATTCATTTCATAGCTATAATTGTACTCCACACCTACTGTTTCACTTAAAAACTATGTTAGTATTTTGGCTAGTAATACTGTTCACGATCACATGTACTTCTGAACCTTGAAAGAGACATTCAACAAATGTCATGAATCCACCATACCTTGCTTCTGCATTTTTCGTCCTAAGAAATACAGACTAATAATTACAATTACCAACACTGCATTTTCTCGCCTATTTCCTGCGAAGATAATTACCCGTCCTGTTTAAAGTCCAAATGAAGTCAATACGTTCCAGACATCCTGTATTTGAAATGTTTCCCTTGATATACGGCGAACCTCGAACTTATTCATGACTCGTATTTGTTTTACGCAGATGACTGTTAAACACACTTGTCGAATATAAGCAATGAGATATCAAATAACTGAAGAACAGATTCCAGGAGACAGAGACTATTTGGTGGCGCTGATATGGCGATGATGACAAGCACACGGCAGTGTTTTTGTACAACTTGATGAATTATTTTACTACAAGACACTGAAAATCGAATTTATTTGATCGCTGTAGATGTAAGTCCAAAGGTAGGACACTAATCATGTTTAGTGTTTCCAAAGTAAAATGATACATTCTGAGATATTATTTTAAGAAATATAAATGTGATATCTTTTTTCAATTTCTAGTCAAAGTAATCCATTTATGTGTGTATGATAGGTCCAAATAGTGGCATAGGGTATAAAGTATACCGCAAATACGGATATACGAAATGTATGATCAGGTATGCACAGAAGACATAACTGTGAAATAGTCTGAAACGAGCCATTACATAACTCTTATATATTTCAATTATATAGATTATATGGAGTACAATTTTGCTTCAGTTTTTAATACTTTGTTTCGCATATATGACAATTATAATAAATGCAATTCTTAAATCAAATACTATAGTTTTATATGATAAGTATGCACATATTGAATTATATATCTATATCTAGTTATACTATTTTCAAGTTAATTTAAACAGTGTGTTAATTGTGACAAATCTTACTCGTGCAAAACACGTATTGTTTCAGTATTACCAAAACGCTGCTGTTTCTTTCAGTAATATTAGAAAATAGGTTTGTTAACATAGGTTTGAAACTGACATTGTATTGTTTTCTTACTATTATTTAGTAGGTACCCCTGTTAAGTTAATATAACGACTCACGAATATATCGTTAAATCATACATGTAACGATTTCTTTTTCGATTAACACGCTATGAAACCATCACCAATACATCAGTATTCCTCCCCTGTCTTAGATCTACACTAGTGTGTATCATCACTGTAGATATCATCACTGATGTTCCACGCTCACTATTTTACAACATGACCTGAACAGTCTAGCTGATGCTTCTTCGTGATGTGACGACAGCTACACTATTTATTACTGCACGTTGCTTGGAAGATGTACTATTTTCAGAATTAGGTAAAGAGGAGCGAGCCTCAAAATAGAGGTTTTTAACGTCAGACTACATACCAGCAATACATTATAAACGGAGCTCACTATGTTAAACACGTGGTGGATATACGATCGGTAGAAAATGGTTAGCAGGTTACAGGAAAAAAACATTGGCAAGAACATTTTATTTGCATTTTCAGTCTGATTTGCAAATAAGCAGTTGTGAAAATAAACACTGGTTATACTACCTCGTTAAAGACCATTTCATCATTCTGTTAAGACAAGCGAAAATAAACTTATGTAGTTTCAGTGACAGTGTCATATTCATAGAAACGTCAATAAAATGTCTTCCGTGTTGACCTTTTCCTAATCGCACAGGCAATGGTACACTGAGTGTCCATTGGGATTATATGTTTGATAAACATAAAAAAAAGTTCAGTATACTTCAAAGAATTTATATTCATATTCATGTTGATTCATTAAAAGTGATAGACTTACAGAGGAGAACGTTTTGAATATAGTTCATAACTTCGCCATTAAAAAGTAAAACAGTGACTATACAGTACGTAGCAATGATTGTTTCATATATATTGTGAAAATAAATACATGTATTGGTAAATTGATGTTGAAAATTTGGACATTGTTTACACTAAGATGTTACAAAATGTAAGGGAAACTATCATTATATACATGCCATGTCTGTATTTACCATTACAAACGAAAAGGACTTTTGCATCCAAAACATTATGCTTGTAATGGATGAATTCACGTGTAATGCTTTACTGAAATTAGGTCTTTTTCATTTATAGTTTTTCCTTTCTCCATCTTATTTAAATAATTTATTTTGTCCCTTGTAACTATTTCGTTTCAGAAGTACGTAATCATTTTGATAGTATTTAACCTGCATAAAACCCTTTTGTTTGAGGTGCGAATAAGACAGAAATATATTTCTCCTAGCTTCGCTAAATACAATATGTGAGGGATAGTGGCTCTTTGGACGTTGTGTACAATTGTAAGGTATATTTGAAGATACCATTCTCGGTTGTGACTATCCTTGGTAACGTCTGAACTCTGAACCAGGTGTATGCATACTGAGTCATAATAGTGCTAGGTTTGATCAAAATGAGAATTGAACCAGGTATTTGTACAAAGCGCTAACACTAAGGTTGTACTGTATTCAGATAAAGGGTCACCCGCCCATTGTACATGTAGAGAGTAGAATGACATACAAATATAATAGGTTGGGTTGGTCACCCCTGATAATGAGGAATCGCGACGTATTGATCCGCGTGGTGATGTGAGTCCGGGAAGTATCGCTAAAATAAAATAAATGTTGGCAGTTTGAAATTCAAGAAAAACAGGGATACAAGACATAATTTAGATAAATTGACAAAAGTACATTGTAAATGTCTCATTATTACTTTCAAACCGTTTTGGATGTAAACATACCTTAATGAACGTCAAATTTTAGACTGACAAACCAAATTGATTTTGTGAACTGAGATGGTAACATGCTGTACGCTTTAAAAATACCACAGAAGTAATTCTAAGTGTCGCCAGGCGCCCAAGTAACACGCGTTGACCATGGTCATCATATCAGCTGATTGACAATTAACCACTGGCCTTGAAAATACTGCAGTGTTGTTTGACAGCTAGTGGTGGGTGAAGTGGCCGGTTTCATTAAGTCCAGGACTTCCCAATACTTTCTGTCGATAATTTAATCAAACGCAGATGGTCAGAGAAGACGGTTTGATGGTACGATGAATGTACAACCAGCTAGAACACACTGACCACGTGTTCGACAGCTAGTGGCAGGATGAAACCGTCATTCACATTAATTGGATGATTATTCTACTTTTTGTCAATAAGCATATTACGCTCAAGTGCACAGAAGAAAAGTGGTTTTGAACCAAAGTGATTTATATGTTAGTTTTCTAAGATGGACTTAGTTTGAATATGCTGTCACTTCTTTCAACTACAAAACATATCCATTACCTCACTTGTTCTTGTTATCTCTGCGGTGAATGCTTTCACCTTACATATACTTTTAGAATTAATTAACTTCTTTTGAAGGGTATTGTTTTGTCACGTTCAATTTAATTTTAATAAACTCCATTACTCCATTATATCCTGGCCTTTCTGTCTTCTTCCTTTGGCTTTGAAAATATAGAAACGGTGTTGTTGCCGACAGGAGATATCATAATTATATTCGACAAAACCATGCATGAATAATTCAAGCGAGTCAGAAATAGGATATTGTATTTGTATGATCGTCACGTGACCATCTGTGTAGAGGTGTTTATGGAGGCTGCTGCACCGCACTCACTAGGGTTCTTTTGAATTTTGCATTCGCCCAAGTCTATTTAGAAATAGAAACCCTCATACTGGAGCAGCGGAAAGATTGGTTGTCTTTAAGAAAAGATTATTTACCATTGATAATTGATATAACTATTTTTTTTTCTTACCTAAGGCAATTTCTTGTTATGATTACAAATAACAAATATATTAATTATATTATAATTATAAAAATCACAAACAAATTTGATCATGGTAAAGCTAGAGGTACTGAAAGATTACATGTTATTGTGAAAAATTTTATGATACTATGCATAACTAATAGAGAATGGACATATATGCAAATAATGTATTAACTGATGAGAGAAGGTATTGTACTGTATGAAGAGCAAAGAAATACTTTCGTTTATCTCATCTCGTGAGGTAGGAAAGTTACCTCTACTTCACTCGATGAGATAAGCATGGTATTAGTCATGAAAAGACAGATATCTCTATATATACCATTAGAGACAATGCAATTGACAAACAATGACCAGCCTATATTTATTATCGCGTGGTAAGCTGCTGGTACGGTCAGTGCTGGCGATAGTTGCCTCACTCTGAGCGTGTGGGTTCGAATTCCGCAAGAATCTGTACTTTTGAAGGTAGTGTTATCCCAAATGTAACCTTGTTATATTTTTTTAAGGTTGTTGTTTTTGGGACGTCTCGATTAAGATAAATTAAATAATATTTCCACAAATACATATGTTATAACTGTTGTAATTTTTTAAGCCATTAATGATCTACAAATCAAAGCGATTGAGCGAACAGCATACCATAACTCCAAATAAAGTTTGCAATCTAAAACTCAAAATGTGAAATTATCAAACATGTTCAAACTATACTGTATCTCCATATATGAAATCTGTTTTTCACAATATGCTATGATTCCACATTTAAACCAATAACTCAATGCGTGCAAGTGCTACATATTAATGCATGGAATGAAGAAGTGCAAATTTCCAATTTGCAATCCTTAAAGTTAGATAAATTCATTCATAAATTCAAGTATTGACTCTAAATGTTCCTGCCGTTAAAATCATAAATCTACAATGAAGTTTCTGAATGAGGACCACATAACGAAAGTGCAAACTATCCTTTGTATATGTATATAACATATAAGCAGAGCGGATTCTATAGCTATTGGGGAGATCATGGAATTTCACTGAGTTCAAAACAGGCGAAAACCTAATTAAGAGGCCAGTTAGTGAAATTGAACTTCCGTCTGTCACGAGTTTAAGATAAAGGCGAATTATGACTACAAATGAACTTCACACACCGTACCTACATTAGATTAAGCCAAGTGAAGGGCCTCTCTCAATCTCCACTAAGCGTTGAAAGCTAAATTAATCAGAAAGCCTTATTCAGTTATCCCGTCCTGATCAGATTACCGATCCTGGACCTGAGATGTCTGGGTAGTAGTGGGCGCGAGCTGCCAGAGTTAACTCCCTTTGTGTGACCACTGAAACTCACAGATTTCATCATTGAGCGTCTCGTGTTAAGTTCTCGATGGCCAGGCAATATGGTTACTTTAAAGTAAGATATAGTCGATCTGTATTTGTCTTACATCAATCACATAAAATCAACCACTCTACTTCTTTTTTTTCTGGACTCGTGAGGAACAAAACTGTGTGAAGATAAACTAAATCTTAATGCATAGTCAGAGGTTAGTTACTGTGAAATTTAAATTATTTGGTCAATATATATTTGACACAGACGCTAGATCCTAAATATGCATATACGTATTCTTACCTACCTATATAACATATACATACACTGTCCACCTTCATGGAACCTGCCATAGGACCGCCTGGATCTTGAATCAGCCTACGAATATTACAAAAGGTATCTGAGCCATCAAACCAGTTTAACCATTTCCGGTCCTAAATTATCTCTTTATTGTTAATATTTATTTTCTGTTGAAACATATTTCAATGTGGTATAATCAGTACTGACAAGATTCAGATGCGTCTTGCCGTAGAAACTGGAAGATGGCAGGAATCAAAGGAGAAGAGAGAGTGTGTCAGTTCTGTTTGTCACTATTTAAATGTACACCCATTGTGTTGTTGGGGGTGAACTATGCTAAACGTTGTAAATGGCGTTTTGTAAGCAATCAGTATTGAATGTTGCTAAAAATTACCATTTAGATGTCGCCTTAATATAGTAATCATATAAACATAAAGTAATATTTGATCGAAAACCGGACATTACTTCACCATTGACCCGCGTCAATTAGTAAAAAGTAATTTTCGAAAATTATTTACAACAGACAAAAAGACAAAGTTGATAATATTTAATAGGTGTACTACTACTGTGTAGGCAAGTGAAAAAACTTTATACACATAATGAATTGTGGGAATCTGTCACTCCTAGCCGAATATATATCAAAGACCTTCCAGCAGAACTACCTTATCAACGGATTAAAGGGAGATAACTGAGTTGATCCTGCATTGTTGAATGTTTACCACTTGTGTTTGGTGATTTGATTTGCCAATTTGAATCATTTTCTTTACAGCTTTTCACCTTTGAAGAATGCATTATGTTTGTACCCTGGGCCTAAGGTTCAACTTACTGAAATAGATAATTTGAGTAGAAACAATGAATAACTAAAACCTATATTTCGATGGAGATATCGTTTGTTTGAAATCAGGATTTTGTTCTTTTACATAGAATTTTTACATAGCTCCATGACCAATTCAATGCAAGTACGTGCCTGAATTGTTTTCATGGTTGTTTGTAAAACTGTTTCAAATGTCATTTCTCTAATTAAACACTGATCGAATACTGAAACTTGCCTTTGTCGCATTTAATCAATCGCCATTCTTCTGTTACACGTTTGAAAATGCTGTGTAAGAAATAGTGCAACAGCTATTCTATACTCGATCGCAAAAGAAACGTCAGCATACAAAATACCAACTAATTCAATCCACGATTGATAACACCACTTCAACATATATATACATCATGTCTTCAGAAACCAAATAAATCTACCTTTGATATTTAAAAAATAATGTCTGTTAATATATTTGAAAAACAGACGTTTTAAAATCGTCGTTTTCGAATCTCCTTAACTTGACGAGATAGGAGAGTCCACGTGGCGTTTTGGCGTGTATTATGACGTCCTAGAGTAGAGACGCTTCAACAAATTTAAGTTCAAGAAGGTTATTTATATCAACAACATCTTTTATTTATCAGCTGTGTACATTTTAAGAATTTTAAAGTTAAATGCGAAACATTCTGGGCGAAAAAAAAACATTTTGAAAAAGCGATTTCAACACCCTAAGTGTACTGGAACACACATAGAAATAAAATTATAATACTCTGATGTTTGCAATTGTCCGTTGAATAGGCATTCCAAATCGACTTTCTCCGGCAGCAGTATTTCGTGAGTTACTCTGCTGAAAATGTAGTGGCGTTTCTTCGCCGTTTCGATTAAATTCTTCATAATATTTACGTAATCGCATAAGATGATTTATAATCGTTTAATCTGCCCCGTAGTGTGTGTGACATCATAATTCTTTGACATCATCAATAACATCACTCATATGTAATGGAACCATAAACCTGAGATACCACAACGTTAGGAGTTTAGGTCTGATGTCAAAACAATAGATGTGATTCCTATGGCTCTAAACATATATGATTTTACGGTTTGAAAAAGAATTAAAATTATGTGACAGTTGAAGGGATTCAATCTGGGATTCGTTTGAGTTGAACGAGTTCGTTTAACACTTCTCATTGCTTCAGAAATATCATTGTAGCTAATTGTGATTTTGTTTCCTCATAAAAGTTGAATTTGATATCTTAATGGTAACATTTAAAGCTTTAATGGTGATTTCTGTTGTGTTTCCTTTACTTATTGTTGTTAATACACAATTAAGTATGATTTATAGTGTACTATGTTTGTGGAGCCACTGTATCTATTTCATGTAATCGCTGATTAAGTAATTTAGTGAACATATAAATGTACATATTTGACTTTTAAACTATTACGTAGTACCACAATAGGGAATCCACGATTTGATTTTGTATTTTAAATGGATGTAAATAAAAAATCCAATCCTTGAAAGCTTCATAAGTATATTATTTAAAATACTTTGATATTTAGAGTTTTAGAAGGTCACTATAATGACTGTCTGTAGACATTTATTCCGTGAAATTTGTGAGATAATGTTAAACGAATTTGTTGGAAAATATTACAGATTGGGGTTATCACACATGTTAGATATGGCTCAAATACAAAAAAAATAATGCACAAATATTTGATTTGAATTGATTGCACAAGCAAATTTATTTCATTTTATAAATGTGACCAACAGCGAGAGTATTTAAATTTCTCTGTTTATTTTTAAGTTATTGATACGTCGTATTGCCATTTGTAATGATGGTACTGTGATGTGTAAGTATTGTAATAGACTGACTTCCATTGTGGTTATAGTTATAGACGATGCAAGGTATGAGTCGCCGTTTATAATTGAAAAACGAATTTGATAACAGTATTACCTTTCTTGCCAAGTTGCCTCGTCGTATTGTAACATAAAACAAATTTAGTATACGTTTTCTATATATATCGAAACAGACATCAATATAACACTGTTTTACATACTAGACGGAAAGTAAACATCAGTGATATGAATATCCGGTCATAATACTTTCTGCGGGTTCTCTGTAAACGAAAAGGAAGACTTAATGAGTAAACATCATCGAAAGAATGAACGAGTAAGAGTGTGCTTTTGACCCTCAGACCAAAACACTTTTTTCCTCCTCCCAATATGTATTGCCTCAATATCATCGCCGTGTTGCCATATTGTTTTCTGTCCATGTCTGGTCTCTGCTGTGGATCTAATTGATGATAACCTTCCCATTGCCGTTCTTAACATATGGGTAACATTTAGATGTGCATTGTCTGCAACATGGCAGGTAGTAATTGCATGGAGAGACGGTTCATGTTTCGTAACACGGCCTACTTGCACCACGAATCCAAGCAGGACAACTTAATCAGTAGACGGAGAGTACCTGATGTTACAAAGCTTGTATTCTCAAGAGAGTCATTCCCAGGAATCATTACTTTCAACCAGCTGAAACATACGTCCTGCTCGTTTTGACCGTTTTGTAAATTTGCATATACTTTCTGCAAGGTGTGAGGTCCGTTTGATATCAGTAATGTTTTACCAGAATGTACATACTTATAAATAAAATAATAAGGTAAAATATAGTCGCAAGCGACGATAAACGGATTCAGCGCATAATTGATTAAATAATTCGAAATACAATGAACTAAGACATATTTCCATTATTATTGCGCATTTTAAAAACAAGTTGCAAGTTTTTAGCATGGCCCCAGGTGTATTGACACCCAAAACGTACATGTCATATTGTAGCTAAAAGGTTTAAATGAAATTAAGGTTTGAAGCAATAACAAATTCTTCAAACTGTGAGGTTACAAAAACATCAGACATATATACTTTTTAAAAGGTTAAAAAAAGCGTACTTTTGCAGATGTTAAAATACATCAATTAGAATATTGCTCAGAATGTCAAAAGTGCGTAACAGAAACGAACGTAAAGAATAAGACTGATACCATTGTGATTCTTGTTCTTGATGTCTAAATCAAACGATGGTGCCCCATTCTGTATAACTTGACGATCATTAACATCAGTACCAAGAGCCATCACATTCATAAATGAACATCTTTGATCCTAAAGGTTTCAACCAAGCAATCCAATATCCTGCATGACTTTATTTATGGCAAATTAATTTTCAAAATCTAAAACGATGCTGCAAGCAAGTAATGTAACCACTTAAATCACCCTAAATCACTCTCGTGCATGGTGTACATGGAAAACAGTCAAAGTTTATTTTCTTCAAGGTAATATCATGTCGTCATGGGAGAGTTAAAGAAGTCAGTGATGGTCTCAGATCTCGCTCTCAGTACTGAGAGTAATCTATTTTGTAACTTTAATATGACTGCAAATTGCACATTTAAAGCCACTTTCCAATTAGGTGTCACATCCAGGGCAGTGGCAACAATGCATCTGAAATGGATCCCTTTCTGATTAGCAAACCAATACCATTTCGATCCTGATTAAATTTTGAAGATTAAACTCTAATTTGATATTTTTTGTTGAATGTTCTTGATGCAGTGAATTTTGCATGATAATGGAATATGTATACAGTCTGAATTAGATTGAATTTTAAACTACAGTACATTTATTTTAACTGGTAGATGTAGCTGATTATCCTATTAATCACAGATAATTAATTAAGTTTAGCCTTTAACAGGTCTCTATTTGTGAAGCTATCAACTCGAAAGATAAAGTTTCATCACCAGCAGTACTGAGGTCATTTTATCATCTGAATATGAATTTGTGTTTTCATTATCGTACACCATTCCGATTAAAACTTGTGTTCAGTCAAAGAACTAAAATAGGTTTGTCAGTTTGTGATAGAAGAGAGAAGTCTCGTCTGAGAATATATGAATAAATAGTGAACATAAACTTCGCCAAGAATTGTTATGAAGGATGTAATGCTAATAAGCAAGTCATTGTGTTGTCTGTTAGTGTAGGAATGTTTCACATTATGCATAATAGTATCACACCCTTCCATTCTTCAGAGGCATAATGGATGAGACCAATGCCAAAAACTTATTGAAAGAAATCCATTAATAAAATGATTGTAGCATTTACAAGTTACCAGCCAGTCTGGTTTATTCACATTAAAGAAAGATTAACATCGCAGTAACAACGGAACTGAATTAACTGATAGAAGCAACATCATGCAGAATTTGGACAAACATTTACATAAAAAGTGACGATGACTGTTATCAGTTTGGATACACCTATTTCTAGCTATTGCCACACAATGTTTCCGATTTTTATCTTTTGAATACATTTCTATGTTTATGTCACTACAATATAACATATCAGCTAACAAAAGTTTGGAATAAACATCAGCTACATGTATACCATATTTCATCTATAGTTATTCATAAATATCCATGACCATTTTTCTTTGCAGACATCAGACCATACGTAAGAGATTATTGGAAACTCAAAGCAAGATAAATGGTTCCAACATTACAGCATGATCATGTCACCCAAAGAGCTCAATACATAAACAATTATTGGTTACAATGAGGAGCTTATTGGAAACAGTTGGATATGAGTGTAAATTGCTTTTCGCATCAACGGCGTGAACAGCACAGAGTGATATTTCATCATCAAATGTGAGTCATTCCATTGATACAGTTGACAATACTCAATCATCAATTAAGGATTATGACATATGTATCTTGACTGAAACATGGTTGACCAACAAAGATGTTTCAATTCTTGCTGAATTGGTTCCAAACAGATGTGACATCATAACAGAGAACTGCCAATCTTCACGAGGTGGCGACATTGCAGTTGTGTACAAGCAGTCTATAAATGTGAAATCTACCAATAGGATGACATATAAATCATTTGCAAACATGCAGCTACGTGCATCAGTTAAGAATAAACTCTTGCAGATCCAGAACCTATTAAGAAGAAACATGTAGGAAAGCTGAGAAGCTGAGAAGAAGTGGTGCAAGACTAATCTTGACATTGATCATCAGCTATTCAAATTAACCAGAAATGATGTCAACAAAACTCTTAGAAATGCAAAATGTGTATTTGTTCAACAAAATGTAGAAAAGAACCTTAATAACACACGAACTCTATTCATTATTAAACTGTCTGCTCAATAGAATACCAAAACCAAAATTGCCTGATTTACTGATCCACTATCACTTGGAAATGAATTTGTGATGTTTTTCAATGATAAAATCTTGAATATCAGAAAATCCATGGAAACAAACGTCCCTCAGATGAAAGAATCAAACCACACTGGATACACCTTCTGTGAGGCAACGCTCAATTGCTTGAGTGTTGTCTCCCCAAAACTGGTTGCTGACACAGTGAAAAGTGCGCCTTCAAAATTGTCATCCCAGGACGACATTCCCACTTCAAATCCATTGCTGAACACCTGCTCTTTTGGACATCATTAACACCTCTCTCTAAAGTGGAAAAATCCCCACAAAACTGAAACATGCGGTGGTGGTTCCATTATTGAAGAAACAAAGTCTGGATGTAAATAACTTAAGAAAGTATCCAATCTGTCTTTCATCTTCAAATCTCTAGAAACAAAATGTTGCCTCTCAGCTCAAGCTACATCTTAATAAAAACGACTTAGTTGAAACCTTTCAGTCTGCGTACCGAACAAGCCATAGCACCGTGACTGCCTTGGTGACATCATGACGGGAATGGGAAAACAGGAAGTGACTCAGTTTGTCCTCCTGGACCTATCGTCAGCCATGACACTATTGATCATGACCTGCTTTTTCAACTGTTAGAACACAGGCTTGGTATCAAAGATTCAGCACTCCTTTGGTTGAAATCCTACTTGTCTGATCGTACAATGTCTGTGAAGATCGAAATATATATGATTCAAAACACCTGATATACCACGCAAGTTGGTGCAGTTTGAAGAGTGTATAAAGGATATCCGCCAATGGATGGGACAGAACTTCCTGAAGTTGAATGACAGTAAGACAGAGTTTGTATTGCTTGGATCCAGACAACAACTCAAGAAACTGGAAACACAACCACATTGGTGATAGCTTCATTTCTCAATCTACAACAGTTCGCAAGCTTGGTGTCAGTTACCTCTAATCTCGACTACTGCAACGGTCTGTTCATCTATCAACCCGCAGGAACCATTGCCAAATTAAACTGCAAAAAATACAAAATGCGGCAGCCAGATGTGTTTCCAGAGTCAACAAATCAGAACACATATTTCCTGTTCTACGTGAACTGCACTGCCTACCCGTTCAGTCACGTGTCAAGTATAAGATATGCATGTTGGCACATAACTGCCTGCACAATGACGATTTCCCTGCTTATCTAAAGGATCTGATCTCTAAGTACACCCCAGGCCGTCATCTTCGATCCTCTAGTGACACTCTCCTGTCCCAGCCTCGTTCCAACTCTCTGATGTCAGACCGTGCCTTTTTCAGTGTGTAGCCCCCAAGTCTGGAAAACACCTAAGAACTATGGAATCATCAGTCAATTTCAAAACTCTCTTAAAAACGTTTCTCTTCACTGAAGCAATGGATGATCAAGAATAAATATGTGTGCAGCATTTTGAACTTTAAATAACATTTTCTGTGTATATACTGACCTTTGTTTGTACAGCGCCGGTGAGCGACACTTGTGATGGTACTAGGCGCTATATAAGTGAATTATTATTATCTTTATTAAAAAAGAAGACCAGTGTAAGTGAATTATGGTAACCAACCCAATTGTCTATACAATAATACAACATTTCTGTTTTGAAAACAAAACATATGTTGTAAATACATCAGGTCATTGGCACACATAGTCTGCATTTTAATAGCTATATTTTTTAAAATAATTGTAATTTCCATTGGCTTTAAAAATGAATTTCTCCATACCATGATGAATTCTTGATAATATTAAACTTTAAACATTAAACTCTTACATAAAGTGGTTTCGTGCATATTGGATTATAATATCTGCAATTTTAAAATTCATATACTATATCAGGATTCGAACCAATCCACCAATTGCCAATACTGACAGTCCAAAAAGCTCGACCACCGATAATCAAACTACTCATGAACGCGCAAATGAAACTATGTGTGTCTTCTTAATACGAATAGTGAATTAAGAATTGAATGAATTGCAGGAAGTACTGATATATTCCAACGAAATCATGTAACATCGTATTACAATAACACTTCCATCTAAACTCATTATTATTGCACAACGACAATGTCAATATCGTAGGAATATGTTGTAAGTACGGCTTATATATTTTTTTGAAAATATTATCTAAATGGAATACACTCATTATACAGATTATCCTAGCCTAACATATAGACTATTGTAGTTGATAAATTTGTGTTTTGTAATATATATCGATGAACATCAAGAACATATATTACGTTTACAGTTAATGCTCTTGCTCGTCTGGAAAACAGATGGAAATAACATTTAAGGAACAACTCACTCCTGGAACGGCATGATGTATTGTAATGCTCTACGAAAATAAATTATAAGACATGATGTATTTCTCCTTCATTGTGTAAGAGGAAATCTAACCCAACGTCCATTAGTTCTGTAGAAGATATGTTATGCCGGCAAACACGTTTTGTTCCATACATGGAACTCATATTGGCGGGATTTATCTTGCAAATAAACTGCTTTTTATACAATAATCTATCGCAACAAAAAGGGGATGAACATAAATGAACAAGTACATCGGACGAATTTAGATCTCTACTAAAAGTTCGTGGTATGTTGCTAATATTTTTCGACAAGGATTCATAGGTTTAGATACATGTGCAGGAAAATCTTATGACATATAACATATAAACTATAGATAATTAAAATATATCTTCAATAGTAGTGTTATCTTTTCGGTCATAATGTGATTTTTGATCTGACTCAGCAGAGAGCAAAAACGTCAGAAAAGGTATTTTATCTTCAAAAGTTGGACACAAAATTGAGTGTTATGAGTGATATTTCCGAACGTTCGATTTAAGTGTTTTAAACGTTTACAGGAAACAATTGCGCCAATGAATAAAAACAAAACAAAGTTTCGCAATTGTCAGTTTAATTCTTGCAAACATTGGCGATCAAATGAAGCATTGTAAAAGGTATTCAATTTCAAAGTTAACATTTGCCAATGTGGTGACTGATAATGGAGGAATAAAAACAAAACAAAGTTAAGAAATTGTCAGGAATTTGGACATGTATGTATCAATTCACCCAAACTCATTCAATCATCTAGCGGATTCAAACACAGTTAAATTCATCAGGTCTTTGAAGGGCATTTAGAGGTGGTAACATAAGAACAGGAAGATTTTACAAGGATGACAAATAATTGACAATTTGGTTAATGTTTTTGAAGAGAAATGTCTTTCAAAATTGGCACGTTCTCATGTCAATCGTCACAGCATTCCAGAGCGTAATAGCAGATTACATGTATACTAGTTACTATTCTTTAAAGGGCAATTAGAAGTGGTAAACATAAGAGCAGGAATATTTTCTTGATAATAACTTATTTAATGTGAAAATACACGAGTTTCGGAGTATATGCTCACTCCTTCATCAGGTGGAATGTAAGGAAATAACAAAATATGATACATTTATATAGCAAACAAAACAATGGTGCGGACACTCAATCAGGGAAATTAACATGCATGAGAATGGTATACAATGGGGATTTGTTATACAAACGTGAGGGGGTAAAGCATGATAATAGTATACAATGAGGATTTGCAATACAAACATTGGGGGAGTAAGTACTTGAGTGGTGGATAAACAATTACATGTAGGCTTTATTGAAGATGTAAATAAACACACATGATGAAACGACGGAGGCCAATTGGCTTTATTGAAATTGTAAAACAAACAATGATTGCAGTTGATTGGAAGAGAGGCCAATTGTTGATGTGGGTGGTTTTGAAGTTGTTAGATGGAGATTGGAGCTGATAGGTTAAATTCATACTATTCTAAGATATATAAGATGAGGCACTGCAATTGTGCAAAAGATAGATAATCGCGATGCGACTGAGTTTGGTTGCTTTTGTAGAATGTGAATAAGATGTGCAAGTTTCTTAATCATTTCTATTATCTATTTATGGTTTTGATACATAATATCTTCATCTTTCACTGCATGGTACTTAGGTGTAATAGAGATGATATGTCTGATTGGTGTCTGTTTTTGTCCCCCATATTAATTAATCCATGGTGATGGCGTCACTCTATTGTTTTAACAGTGGCTTATTCTGAAGAATTTACTGGTCATTGACTGTCCCAGTCAGGTTTTGACATTTAAGTTATGGCTCACCAAGTAATTTGTTTAATAATGGTGTATTTTGTATTAGTATATCTGAATAGAATGTTAAAATATCTCAAATATGATAAATTCATTCTTGTTGTGTATTACCCGGGATTCGAACATGTAACTCTAGGTCTGCTACGCAGCGCATGTATCCATAAGCCTAGAATGGCTGTTAGAAACACAATGATTGTTTGTCAGTAAGAACTCTGCATTCTATACTAGACTGGTAAAGTGTGAAACGCATGGGGATCGTGCTGAAACATAAGAAATGCATCAGTTTTAACAGTCAGTTTAATCGTTTGGCGTGGAATATTTGTGCCATGCACCTGCGTGGAAGAATCCATTTCATAAGGGCCGAAGTTACACGTACCATATCCGATGAATGGGCACCGAAATTTGCAAAATAATTTGTGTCACATAATTGAAATGTATTGTTTATAATGCAAGATAATCACATATGCATGTTCCGTGAGGTCATACACGGATTAAGATTGAGAATGCATTCGGAGCAGTGGATTCGTTAAAAATAATCAACTCGCCCCTTCAAATGCTTCTCATGCATTCTCCTTTACATAATCCATGCACAATGTCAACAAGTGAAATTTTCTATATCAAATAGAAGCTTTCTCAAAGTCAAACACATGTTTTAATGAATTCTTTAAAGCTGTATTGTGCAGTTAAAAACTTGGTAAGGATATCAGACATAATATAAATAACTTATCATTCGTTCATGTAACGGAATTTAATAACACTGAAACATGATATAAGTTGATTGATTATTCCTCTCGTTATAGGATAGCAGTGGTGACTTAAAAAGTAATTACATGTCACATGAATGACATTTGAAATATTTGCAAAAACACTTCGACAACTTTATCTAACTTCAAAAGTTAATAATGTAAGTTCAAATCATTAGTTACATGCCAGTCTGAGAATAGGATTGTGTTTCTTTAATTGGCTTTTATTCAGAGTATTGAACAGAAAACAAAATAATAACGATTTACAAACAAAACTATATAGAATTGATAAAAAGAAAAAGTAATTATGTTGGGTAAGACAATAGAAATGACCATCACTAAGAAATTGTTGATATGTTCATGAAAGTTTGTATATAAATCAAGCATGCAGTGAAGGTGAGAATTATAGGTGTGATGTCAGTTTGATATCAGAAAGTATGTACATATATGTATTAAACATTCGTCATACGTAACAGAATAAGGTAAATGACATGTTGGTCTCTATTTACGTTTTATCAGCCAAGTTCTACGTACGTTTGAACTTTTTACCATAAAATATTGAACAATACATTAACATGCCTTTTTTAAATAATATTGTGTTCTCTTTTAAAAGCATCATGATATTTCCATTTTTTCAATAATCATAATAATTTTGCAAACTAATTATTTTAAAATAACGACATGGTTATTCTAAACAATATATAACCACTGATTTCAACCACTCACTCATGTATCAATGTATAGAAATCAATACTTGCTTTGATGATTGCATACATCATGTAGTGAGTAAGTAATTAAAGTTTTGGGTTGTCTTTATTGTAGCTAAAATCTTTGATAAAATAATAAAAGGTTTAAATGAAATATAGGGTTGAAGAAATACTAACAAATTGCGAAGTGTGACATACAAATGATGTAACAAAGAACATCAGAAATATATACTTTTAAAAAGGTTCGAGGTAGCGTATTTGCAGATGTTAAAATACATCAATGAAAATATTGTTCAGAATGTCAAAAGTGCGTAACAGAAACGAACGTAAAGCATACGACCGATACCATTGTGTTTTTTGCTTTTGATGTCTAAATCAATCGATGGTGCCCCATTCTGTATAACTTGACGATCATGTACACCAATACCATTAGCCATCACTTTCATACACAAAATATTTGATCCTAAAGGTCTCAACCAAAGCAGTCCATCACCTATGACTATATTTTGGGCAGATCAATTTTCAAAATCTAAATGCTACAAGCAATTAATGTAACCACTTAAATCACCTTAAATCAAGCTTATGCATGGTGTACATGGAAAAGATTCAAGTGTTATTTTCTTCAAGATAATATCATGTAGCCATGAGAGAGTTTAAGAAGTAAGTTATGGTCTCAGATCTCGCTCTCAGAGCTGAGAGTAATCTATTTTGTAACTTTAATATGACTGCAAATTGCACATTTAAAGCCACTTTCCAATTAGGTGTCACATCCAGGGCAGTGGCAACAATGCATCTGAAAGGGATCTTTCTGATTAGCAACCCAAAACCATTTCGATCCTGATTAAAATTTTGAAGATTAAACTCTAATTATAGATTTATTCAGTGTTCTTGATGCGAGTGAATATTGCATGATAATATAATATGTATACAGTCTGAATTAGATTGAGTTCTAAACTACGTTTAGTTTAACTGAGATATATAGCTCATTACCTTATTAATTACAGCTAATTTATTAAGTTTATGCTTTAACAGGTCTCTCTTTGTGTATTTTTTTCTCTCTGATTGCTGTCAATTAAAAAAAGATAGGTTCATCACCAGCAAAACTGGGGTTATTTTATCATCTGAATATGAATTTGTGATTTCAGAATCGTAGACCTTTCTGATGTACACTTGTTTTCAGTCAAAGAACTATAACATGTTTGTCAGTTAATGATGGAAGAGGAGAAGTCTCGCCTGAGAATATATGAATAAATAGTGAACATAAACGTCTCAAAGAATTGTTATGAAGGATGTAATGCTAAATAAGCAAGTCATTATGTTGTAGGTTGGTGTAGGAGATGTGGTTCACAATATAATATAGTATCAAACGCTTCCATTCTTCAGATGCATAATTACGGAACCGTAGAGGGGACATTTCCCGAGAATTATTTTTTCATTATTAAGTCGTGGCCACGAGTTAATATGTCGTGGCCACGAGATAAGATGTCGTGGCCACGAGTTAATATGTCGTGGCCACGAGATAAGATGTCGTGGCCACGAAATAATAAGTCGTGGCCACGAGATAATAAGTCGTGGGAACGAGATAATATGTCGTGGCCACGAAATAATAAGTCGTGGCCACGAGATAATAAGTCGTGGCCACGAGATAATATGTCGTGGCCACGAAATAATAAGTCGTGGCCACGAGATAATAAGTCGTGGCCACGAAATAATAAGTCGTGGCCACGAAATAATAAGTCGTGGCCACGAGATAAGATGTCATGGTCACGACTTCTTATCTCGTGGCCACGAGATGAATTAACCAATAGAATTGAAGTTTTAATCGGCCATTTTATCTCTTTTTCATCATTCCAATGCTGATTAGATCAGGCTTCATATTATGAATCAAGACCTCCGCAGTGAAATAATTTCGCATTATTTCCATCTTGGAATCCATTACAAGGATATTGTGTATATTCTTGATAAAATATATGGATTCAAACTAAGTGTGAGGCACCTTAAAAGAATTTTGAAGACTATGAATCTGAGTCGTCGTAGATTCAGTCCTCTTGCGGACGTTGTGAGTTTTATACATGATCAACTTTCGAGCTCAGGACAGCTTAGTGGCTACCGTATCATGTACGCCAAATGTAAACAAAATGGTGTAAAGGCTAGGATGGAAGACGTTCGACTTATCTTACGCCAACTAGATCCAGTAGGAGTAGAGTCAAGGAGAATTAGACGACTACGTCGTCGTTCCTATTTTGCGAAAGGACCAAATTTTGTTTGGCATGTAGATGGATATGACAAACTAAAACCATTTGGACTTTGTATCCACGCTTGTGTTTGTGGATTTTCGAGGAAGATAATATGGATCAAGGTCTACAATACAAACAACAACCCAAAGGTTATCGGTGGATATTTTTTAGAGGCCGTAAGGACCAATAAAGGTGTCCCGCGCATTGTAAGGGCTGACCTTGGTACAGAAAATGTTCACATTCGAGGATATCAACAGTTCCTTAGACGAGGCCATACAGATCCACAAGCCAGAAGGTGCTTCATAGATGGTTCCAGCACATCAAATCAAAGAATAGAAGTCTGGTGGTCCTTTCTAAGAAAGGAATGTACACAGTTTTGGATAGAAATATTCAAAGGTCTCCAAGAAAATGGAGATTTCAGGGGAGATTTCTTGGACAAAAACCTTATCCAGTTTTGTTTCATGGCCATTGTTCAGGTATGCTATAGTTTGCTATGACTTATAAGTAGAACTGTGCATACATAAAGTAACGACGTCATACATACAGCATTTATAATAACCTTTACTTGCTTTTAATGCACTGACATGCAGTAATTTACTAATTTTGTCTAAATATCTAAACATTAACTTTTTAGAATGATCTGGATTCTGTAGCTGGTGTTTGGGACAACCATTGTATTCGACCGTCAAGAAACAATGTTGCAAGTGGCCATCCAGAGCAAATGTACAGTGCTCCAGCTCTATGGGAAACTGAAGATCAACTCTGTGTTGTGTCCGACGAAGACGTCTCTATCTGCTTTGAAGAAGCCGTTCTTCGCTCAACGATCCCTTGTGATGGAGACGTTTTTCAAATATGTTCTGATATCATGGGGAGAGACAACCTTCAGCCGGCAACAAATGCTCAAGAAGCAACTGATCTGTATGCACATCTCCGACAAGAAATTTACGAACTGCTGTAGTTAAATGTATGTGTTAACTGTATTGCCAAGGGTTTGTAACTGGTAGCCTACTTCCGAAATAAATTTCTTATTATTGATGATAAAGATTAACATGATCGATTTCTGACTGCAACTGAAAATGTAAACATGCATGCGCCATCTGTCGTGTGTTCAGACATGAAACATGGTAATGCTACGTAAAACGTTATAATTGACTGTACTTGTGATACGAGAGCTACAACTCTTTCATTTATATATATGTCCATTGAAGTTATGTGATTTAGCTTAGTTAATTTTCACAACTCAAAAAACCTTTAAAAAGCAAAGCCTTTTGTCTGTATAGCTCATCTGGCCTGACAGGTCCGATGGACATTTGGCACGGCATATGGCGTCCGGCGGTCCGATCGTCCGTTAACTTTTAACTTTTTCGACTTCTTCTCCAGAACCAGTGACTCTAGACAGCTGAAAGTTTATGTACAAACCTCTTGGCCAATGTGGATTCTACATGGTAGATTTGTTGGTCTGTGACCCCAAAAGTCGGTCGCAGAGGCTATGACATAAAAAGCTATTGTCATATAGTACGAAAAAGCCCTAGAAGGCTGAAATGTGTTAATCCTTAACCAATTGGGAATTTGACATTTTAAGACCCTGTCGGCCCCGAATACCTATACTTTTTAACCTTATTTAGTTTATTGTTTAAAGCCTGATAGCCTGATGAGCTACAGGGTCAATGACTCTAGTTTTGATATATTTTACATATAAATTAATTCATGAAAAGAAGTAGAAATGTGAAAACTCAAGTGTCTATTTATCATCAACGTTTATGTACATGTAAATGCCATAACCACCACGACATTTTCCAATTATCAAATATACACTTGGAAATAATTAAGCAACACCCTAGTTTGAATAATAGTAAAGTATTCTGGGAATGTAAGGATAAATTGAATGATTTTATCACCCTAGACATAACAATTGTTTATTTACTGACCAATTTATTGTAATAGAAATTCACCAAATGCAAAATTTATGAAAATATAAGGAAAGATGTGATGGTACAGGAGAGAAACTACAATATAAACTTTCGATTTTATTGATTTAAAACAACATTTTTGAAACCAAGTTGACATTCATCCACCAAAACATCTATGAATATGAACATATGATAAGAAGCTGGCCAGGCGTAACACTTTCAGTTCTCTTTTTTGAGAAAAAGCGTACATCCATAGAAAAAAGCGTACGTCCATAGGATCTGTGAATTATGTGAGTTCTATCTGTTGATTAAACACTTCTCCTCGCTTTCGATAAGCCAATACCGAAAATACTGACCCCATTGTTCATTAAAGCAATTTCATTGAATTTGACAGGTTCATACTGTTTTAACGAGTGACTTTTGTTAAAAAGTCGGTTAGTTAAGTGTCATCACTTCTCTTGAAAGAATGGAACTACTCACATTACATCAACAAATATTGACTTTCATTTTCCATTATAATGGAACATGAATTTTGACTCGTAAAAGGTGTTAACTAAATACAGCGAACCGTTAGTTGACTGAACTTCGTTTCAACTGACGTTTTTATTGACTTAATGTCCTTTTTTATCGGAACGGTTTTGTAAAACAACTTGGGGGGTTGCTTAATTAATTTGTGTATATATATAAATATAGCAGTAGAAATCGTTTAATACAACATGAACCTAGCGCTCTGGGACTGTCATCCATAGACAGTTACATGGCATCGTGATGGTTATATGTATTGGTCAAAATGAATGTGATGTTGTCTCTAATATTCGAAGGACAAGATTAAATTGGTAGAGATATGCTCAGATATGATAAAAAGCGATGCCAGCGACTTGAGTTGTAAAAATAGAATAGTTCGTTCTATCCTTAGAAGTTTATTATGTCGAGTTAATACTGCAAACGTAATATCACCATGTCTGACTCAGAATTTAAAAATTAGAGCCTTGCGCTCTGTAGTTCATTAGGTTATCATTTTATCTAAAATATCAAACAGAAAACATTGCCCAATCAATAATTGATACTCTGCATTTGCCACGGTATGTTAACATAGATTTCCTTGCCAATTTAAATATCCTGGATAAATTGCTAATATTTCATTATATGCATGAAAAACACATGCTAAATCCTTTTCTGTTATAAAAAAAAACGGGTCACCGTGCTCGTTTTGGAAATATGAGCTCCATATGAAGGTTGGGGTGCGCAAAGAAATTTACATGTTTCACTACAGTTCACTATCATTTTGATAAAACAATAAACATATTTCATAATTATGACCTTATTTTAATAAAAGGGTTATGGTAACACGTATATGCAAGACGAAAATGCAATTTTGTTGGTATTTTGAAGCTTTTTACCGATAATTGAAATTTTACAATTTGTTTTATTGTTTTCTCTTCAACATTAATATCTATGTCAATAAAAAAAATATATAAAGATGGTAAAAATCACTATGTGACAGAAATACAATTGAGCAACAAAATTAACCAAAATATTATAAGTATCCAGGTTAATTTGAATAATGATTTGAAAACAAAACTTGAGAAATTGTCAATTTTCAGTTGTGGCCTATCAGACAACTGAGGATGCTCAGAAACAATGGTTAGAACCTCCTTAATTTATCATTGTAGATATTTCATTCTTAGTAAGAAGTTACACTATAATTTAATAGGTGTCACCTGTAGTGTGTTGCCTCTATTACAGTCGTGTAGTTCACTCATAACCATCTGAGGGAAGGTAAATGTTTAGGAACAATGGCTGCCACAGCAATATGTGAAGAAGGAGACAGTGGTGGGGATCAACACAATTTGATTCCCTACATGCAACAAGTGATGAGTGTTTACTTAAACATCCTTACTGTGTTACAGATTATAAGGTTTTGATTTTAGGAGATTTTACTACCAGATTTGGAGTTATAAATCAACCACCTGAGTCTGATAAATACGATAAGAACGAACAGAAGAAGAACCAGTTACTTTAGATTTACGTTTCTCTGAAAAAAATGTTATGAATACTTAAAAGATTTTGGGATTTGATGATAAATTAGTTCACGTTAAATGGACCGGTCTGGGGAGATACTATCACAACAAGAATTATAGCATTGTATCTGTCAACCTTTTGTCACATTATGCTATTCTTAATATATGTATTATAACAGAAAGGAACATATGTCACTTGTCCTTACACATCCTCGGTTACCCAGGGTTTTTGTATATGCTCCGTTTCTCTCCACTATATCACCCCTGGGACACTTCATCAGAGAAATCTGTACTCAAATTGCCTGCCCTTTGCCAGCGTGAGCCAATCAATCTGCTACGCAGCTTGGACCTGAGAGATAATGACAATTGATATCACTTCGTTGCGAAGCACACACATCCTGGGCGCGGTCATTTTGTTAGCCACCCGTCACCGGTTATCTCTCTTGACCATTTCCGTCTTATCCTATCGAGCATTTTCATTGGTAACTGATTTTGTCACGACGGCCAAGGGTGGGTAATTAGAGTACGGATTTCTGTGATGTAGTGTCACAGTGTTAATGTGGTGGAGAGTAACGGAGCATATATAAAACCCTGGGTAACCGAGGATGGTCCTTACATTAAATACATTAAACTGTAAATTAAGTTTCTGAGAGTGGTGATTGTAACAAAATAAAGTATACATGTAACACTTATAATGAACGTGTATTTTTTGGCAAACTTGAAGATAACAAGCACATTATTGATGGATAAGTAGAAACAGTAGCAACTGACGCTGAAATTGCTCTCTTATTAGTTGTAGAATGCATTTTAGAAGCAGCTTCTTCTATGAAGACAAAACATCGGTCGATAAATCGAATTGGCAATTTTACGGTTATGATTGTCATAAAGCTCGGGTAGAAGCTAGAGCGAGTTTAAAAATGCTTTAGAAAGGTTAGAACTGTCACAAATAAAAAACAGAAACTAAGAAATCGGTATAGAAATACTTGTACACTGTGGAGAGAAAAACGCAACCGGCAAGGAAGTTGTATGAATCTAGGGAAAAAAATCTAAATTATTTGTTAAACAAAAATGAAGTATTACGGGAAAAAGAACTCCTTAAGCGGACAAACGTAATGAAACATGGTATAGGAGATGGTAACACAGAGTTTTCCCAAACTGAGAGGGTCGAGATGAGTGCTATTGGAAACAGATACTCGAATTTCCCATTACTGACACCGAAATACGCTATACAAGGAATGAAGAAAGATACATTGTTGATTGTATTTAAACGGCAATGATAAAATGTTCAGAGACAATTTCCATGTCATTTCTATGTTAAACACGCTTTTTAGCGAAGGTATTTCCCCAGATGCATGAACTAAGGCAACCACTAGGCCTATCCCTCTACATAATAAGGTAACTTACAAAACCAAGATAATTATAGAGCTATAACTCCACTGAGTATTCTAATAAAGATCTGCATCAGCATATTAAATGAACGCCCAATGCAATGGGCGAATATTATGAACAAAGTATCGGACAATCAAGCTGGCTTTAAAAAGGCAATATTCCACTGTAGAATTTGTTTTACATAATACACAATCATTGTAAGTTGAAAAGTATGAAAAGGAGAAAAGTATATGTTGCTTTTATAGACTTTAAGAAAGCATTTGATTCCCTTGATAGATTTGTTAGCACATTACTTTATTGGTATTAAGAGGCATGTATAAGTCAGTTAAATCGTTCATGCGGTTAAATTCAAATACAACATACTATTTAAGTGCCCATTTGGTTTGTCCGATGCTTCCGTAATCATTCATTAATGAACTTTCTACAGAAATATTACAAAATGGAAAATATAAAATTCAAATGTTCACTGATATGATATAAATATTAATGTTGCTTTTTGCTGACGGTGTCATTTTAGTTTCAGACAAACGATGTGGTCTCCAATGACAGCTAGATATTTTAGCTTTTTATACGGAAAAAATGGGGATAAATGTGAACATGGAAAATCAAATGTAGTGGTCTTGAGGAAGGGTTGTAGATTATCAAAGAATGATTTTTGTTTTTCAATGGAGCAAGTATAAAACTTGTGAATACCTATAAATGTTTGGGATTTATATATTTTTGTAATGTTAGTATGACGAAAGTGCTTTGTGATCTTTCCCAAGAAGGGGCAAGAAAACTCTTAATTAAATAAGTGATAATTCTACAAACATCGGAATCCGTTCACCTTATGTGTACTTAAATTAATGAAAGTAAGTTTTATGATAGTTAGTAAAGCCAGTTATTGTTGTTTGAACGTTGTATACTCCTAAGACATTAGTATAATACGATACATGAAATAAATGGAACAAATCAGTTGATAACATTGAACGAATGAGAAGTACAGCTAGTAACTGATATATCTTTATTACATGTATATGTATGTTGCTTGTCAGGTGTTTAAAATGGCTGCAAATTTAGTACAATACTTACCGAAACTAAATATCGACGTTAAAGCAACACCTTAACACATGTTTGCTGTAGATTGTAGTTGATCTGTTCTAAATAACAAATTGTAATATGCAACCCACATGCTCCCATTATCTAAATGTATCAGTTCTTAACAAGCAAATTAAATATGTCTTTAACAAATAAACATGCTGACTGCAATAACAATACTTACCATGATCATATTTTGACATAAAACGTAAGAAACCACATGTATGCATCAGTCTTCGTTTCATTTTTAAAAAATGGTTATTAACAGGCTTATATGCCACAAACGTATAAGCAATGGTAGTTCTGTCTGTCACACTTCAAAGCAATTTTGTCTAAATCCACTTAAGCAGAGTTAAAAAGTTTAAAAAAAACTAAGGGTTTTCGTAAACAATAAACGCTAAAATATAAAATGATTTAACGATTAAACTAAGGACTTCAATAGGAAAATGACATTATCATGTCGTTATATAAGTAAACCTAAACTGCAGTATACCTATCAAAGGATTCAGTAAAATATCAACGAATTGGTCTCACATTAGAAATAATGCGATAAAACGCTCGTCTAAATGTTCAGAACACTAAAACCAACTTTTAAATACTTTGTATTTCAAGTATTTGTCAATGCCAAGTGAGCTACATGTCAATAACATATTCCATAAAAGAAACAATCGACGTTTAGAATAAACAGTGATAGTGAAATAAATGCTAAACAAAGCGGAAAACGGAATGTCGATTCAACCAAGATTCTATTCTTCTTTATGCCATATTTTCACTCAGAAGTGAAAACATTGACATTGATTGCTGCATTCATATATTTTTTGAATTTTGTATAGTCACTGATCATAGGAATGTCGAGAACATTTGCACAGGTGTTGGCTCGGGGGAAGTTCTCTCTGTTTTCAGGGTCAACTTCCATTGCAGAATGGAAAGTCACCTGCGGCTGAGGATGTAAACCCAAGGGAGGGATGGATCCTGCGCCAGTCGCAAAAACCAAGATGTCTCTCAGGGTGACTGATTCCGTGCCCTCTGAAAATACATTTTGGTCTAACAAATATAGTTTTATAAACGTGCCGAAACGTTTTAGCTCATAAAACAATATGTACAAACCACTTTACTTATGTTAATTAAGAAACCATAATATTTACTGAAAACTAAGTATCTTTTCATTTAATTCATTGAACAATATCTACCTACCATAACATCACTGACAAATATATCTCCATCCATATTAACTCACTAAACAGGAATTTAATCATGACATATATTTGTAGATTCAGATCATAGACATGAGATATTCAACAATACATTGTTCATCTTTATTGTTCTCATTTTAAAATATGTATTTTGCTTGTTACGATTTAAATTAATTGCAATATTCTTTATACGCATATTATGATAACACCACAGCTTTATTATTATTATTATTATTAAATGACGTATATTGTAACGTAAGATGTAAAAATGATAGAGCCATTGGCTTTGCAGCTCACGTATATACAAATTTTTAACTTACACAGGTTTATAATGCATTGAATTGTCACCAAACATACATGCAATTATAATCTACTGGTCGAGATATGTCAAATAAAACTTCCACACATATGGTTTCAACATTCTAAAGCTTCTTGTTCACTCTCTGAAATGGCATGTGTGTCCAAGGTGAAATGATATATACCAAAACGTCGCATTAAGCTGATAAAGAAGCTGAATAACATAAAAGGGGCAGTTGCACGTTTTTTCGCTGAAATAAGTCGATGAAATGTATTTGAAAAATAATGTCACCAATAGCAAAACACCTTTCTCTTCAAAAAATCAAGTTAAAAATTAATGTTCATGGCCATGTTTTTGTCATTCGAAATAATAAAATGTGTTCACAATAACATGGCCGCCATGCAATGTTTGCTTTATACGCAACACTTTTATTACCACTACGGATAACTGGTTTGCGTAATAAGATGTTAAACTCTCTAAAGTAAATATAACTGACATATCAACTATCATTATAAATGGGAAATTTGAAAAAAAACGTGCTACTGCCCCTTTAAAATCGTGAACTCAATTCTACACTTGTTAAAGAATACATTCACCATAAACGTTGTCATGGGTTAACTAACGTCGGGCTGGTTTTCTTAACTCATTACCTGCTACGTCCAGGAGATAGTCATTCCAATAGCTGATGGTCATTTCTTCCATTCTGCGCCTGTTGCTCCCAGGTTCGGAGAAGGATTCTACACTGAACAGGATTTCAATTGAAGAAGCGTCCAGCTCATACTTTTCATCGAAACAGAAAAGTTCTCTAACTTCCTTGCTGTGTTGCCGCATTTCTGCAAGCACCCCCAAAGTGTCAAGTCCTTGCGTGAATCTATAGAGAAGAACATTTTTTGCGATCATATGCAACAGGCAGTCATGAATTGGAATTCATAAACACATCGAACAAAATAGCGAATTTTAGTTAGCTTAAAGTAGTTAATGGGATGAAATAAATGAGGCTTATTAAATTTACAATAACAAAACTCGGGCACTATCTACAGTGTGGACTAACTTTCATTTTGATAATGTTGTTTTCGCATGCGCACACCATCTCAATGGGTGATGCAGAGGACGCTAATTAGAGTTGAACAATACATATTAGATTAGTGCCGGCTTAGTACTAGTTGTAGATTAAAAATAGCAGCTTGATCACTCATCATACTCCAAATTATAACTATAACTTATAACTATTCACGTTCAGGCTTTGTGATTAAAGTTATTAAGTGAAGGCAATGTCCTATATGTTTACTACTATAGTGTGAGGCAAGTTAGAAGCTTTGCACATTAATTGATATTGTATATTCGCTTGTTTTAATAAATTAAATACAGATGCTGTACATGCCCTGCAAATCGTCAAAAAATATAATGATACTTATAATATACACACATATAAAGCTTCGAAGTGTATATTGCTATGCTTAAATGATGATATACATTGTGTAGGATAAGGCAAATTGTAATATATATTATTTATATCAACTTTATCGCATTGATTCGATCTAAAAAGTACCATCTCGTGCATCTTCTATTAAGATAATTGTGAATTGATGTGTATGAATAAAAACCTTGCTGTATATAGTCGCTGACTTCGTTTTATACACTTTCGACCCCGGAATCGCTGACAGACAGGCATATACATGTGTGTAAATGTTCAATTTTGTTAGTGTCATTGGATGGGTTTTCTAAAGACCATTTCATACATGATCAGGTTAACATTTATTTTGACAAATAAAAGTTGACTTGTGGAAACATTCCATATATATGTCTTGTTAAAAAACTTTGCGTATTGCACTGTGGCAGATACGTTTCATACTGTAGCAATTACATGACATCATTGCACATACGGAATTTAGCAAACAGAGTAAGCATGTCCTCATCATTAAATACTTGTTACCTGAACATCAATTTACCAAATTTATTTGCCATAATTACAATTCAGGTTGTGGATTATGATATTTTGAATGAAAAGATAATTCGTAGTACATACTGATCTAGACACTCTTTGATTCTTCCAAGAACAATGAAATGGATCAAGGCGTTGCACAGTTCTTCCTTCCTTGCAAATGAACGAGTGAGAGGGTAACAACCAGCAAGTTGGATCAATTGATCAGCACAACCTATTGCTTCCAGGAACGACTCCATATCCTTTGCATTTTTTATCTGGAACACACACGTCCACAGTTTTAACACTTCATAATATTACAAAGAGTTAATTAATGCCATTTTATAAATTATTAAATGCGTAAATGCTATTTTTCGGATGACTTCATGTAATGCCCGTTAGCTGAGAACAATTAATTTGAAATACTTTCAACGGGAGTTTAGTAAAACGATGGTAAGGTTATTCAGTGGTTACACATGTAAACTGAATTCTGGAATTAACTTCGAATCGACCTTTAGAAGACTCTCTCTCTGTGCGATATCTTTGATATCATTCAAGGTTGGTTGATTTTGATTATCGCCAACAAGTGTGCTGAACAGCAGTGGACTGAAAAACCGTGGAAGAGGCCCATTGTGTACTACGGAAAATGCAATCATCTTCCCCGCTGTCAAGTAGAGACCGCGTTGCAGATCTAAAACAAAACATTGTTTATACGTGTATGAATAAACCATTGATGATTATTTGCTCCGAAACTCTTGATTTTGTGGGCATATTTCGATATTTCGATATACCAGCTGTCGAAGTTTTTCTGCATACCTTTCTTGGTTAAATATGACATCTACTGATATGCCTTTTAATTATACTTAAACATGTTTTATGAATAAGCCAAGGAGCTAAATGTACCATTATTTCCAAAATCTTAAGTAGAAAGTTAACATTTGGTTTTGCTGAATAATGCATTTCCTACAATATGCCAGTTCTTACCAGCGTAATTCAAATCAAGCATCTTATCTGTGTCGTCACCGGAAAATATGGAGAGAGATGATATCTCTTTCATAAGCAATCTTAAAAACTCCCTGCTTGGACCTCCATCATCTATCGCATGTTCGCCAGCAAATTTGACGGACAGACCATTTTCAGGGTTGAAAGATAGCCTGTTGAAAGCTCTGATGGCACCTGACATTACACAATGCCTGGTGACGTTTACAATGTTCCGTCGCTCCGTATTGATCCTTGACGCGAGTCTGGTCAAAATCTCGTGAAGGCTTTCTGAATGTCTGTAAACAATACAAAATGTTAACTCAGATAAACTTATTAAAAGGTTTGCAACATAACTTGAATGTTACTCTTCCAGTCTGATTGAAATGGACCGTTTTCTGAGGAATAACAGTTGCAAAATAGTGCATCTATAAAACTCATATCGTTCGTATAGGCTCCCATGTTCTGACGTTCTTCAAAACGGCGACCTTTCAAAACGGTGATGTGATTGGTCAACTATTTGACTGGCCTTCGTCTGCGCTAAAATGTTACTGAACACGCGCCTGTATGGTGTTCTAGGGACTCAGACCCTGTGTCGAGGAGTCTACAGAACCTGTTCGTATCCCGCTAGAAGCATTATTCCTCGGAAAAAGGTCGTTCTTTAAATCAGACTGGTTACTCTTCCAATTGTTTTTGGATATATATATATATATATATATATATATATATATATATATACATAGAGAGAGAGAGAGAGAGAGAGAGAGAGAGAGAGAGAGAGAGAGAGAGAGAGAGAGAGAGAGAGAGAGAGAGAGAGAGAGAGAGAGAGAGAGAGAGAGAGAGAGAGAGAGAGAGAGAGAGAGCTAGCACTTTATTGAACAGAGTAAACATCATATGGTTATGACTGGTTCAATTATGACCAATTATTGCAGAATTGATGGAATATCTACCTAAATAAAAATAAGCTGAAACACAAATGACCGAGCTTAACTTTTTTAGAATGACTGATTTACGCAATACAAATGTTACAATAAAATGTGATGATTTGTTTCCGTCGAATATGAATCACATTAATACTCAATCCTCTCACCCTACAGCCTCAGGACTACTTGAGGAAGGCTGTACGGGGAAGCAACTTTCTTCACTTGAATCTATGCTGTTGTATGTGATCAGGAAGTTGGATCCGCTCTCCGAGTTTTGGTCTACACCACCACTTTCGGCCACCCCTCCCTCTGATAAAAAACTGTCTAAATCTGGCAGTGTATCATCAGATTCAAATGACTGTATTGCCTGAAATCACAACCGAGTGCCTTCCGATACCAAAACTTAAATATATTGTACATATTCAGGTATGAATAGCCTTCAGTTTCCCCTACCAAATGTCAAATAACAATGTTGAGAAAATACTTTCATCCCACTTAGACTTCGTTGCCCGAAGCAACCATTCATAAAAGTGTCATGTTCATTATCGATATCAGGACTGTTTCGTCCAAACAGTCCTGAAATATGTTACACGGACACTTTAAAAACCACCTCTAAACAAGATTAGTTACAGTTTATCAACGCCAATGACATAACGATTAAGCTGAACGTTTGATTCACTGAGATCAAGACGTAAGAAAATGAATTTGATGTAATACTCAATACGGTTGGGAGTAAAATTCTTGAATCAATTGATAGAGTTCTGTCAAAAAGATGAACTAGAAAGAATAGACCCCAAAAATAGGCTAAATGCTTCCGACCTGTGCCTCTCGGACAAACTGTCCTGTTATTTCCCGATACAACTCGAAAACTATGGTAGTAACTATTACACAACTGTGATTGCGTAGCATTTGACGTCTTGTTTTTTGACGTGAGATGTTACTATAAAGACCGATAGATATATTTTCCCAAGTAACATGAAAATGAGTTAACAATTTGATACTGTCCATGTGTTCAATGCTTTTCACTTGTTATACCTACACTGTGTAAGTTGAAAACTACAGTCGGCGTCCCTGTTGAAGCTGTTGAGGGAGTCCGTGTTGAACCTCCATCAGCAGGCGGTGATCCAGTAGCAGCAGGCGCAACTCCATCAGCACTCGGTTCACCGATCGCAGCAGGCGGTGATCCAGTAGCAGCAGGCGGTACACCGATAGCAGAAGGCGGTGATCCAGTAGCAGCAGGCGGTACACCGATAGCAGCAGGCGGTGATCCAGTAGCAGCAGGCGGTACACCGATAGCAGCAAGTGGTACTCCAGTAGCAGCAGGCGGTACACCGATAGCAGCAAGTGGTACTCCAGTAGCAGCAGGCGGTACACCGATAGCAGCAAGTGGTACTCCGATAGCAGTAGGCGGTACACCGATAGCAGCAAGTGGTACTCCGATAGCAGTAGGCGGTACACCGATAGCAGCAAGTGGTACTCCGATAGCAGTAGGCGGTACTCCGATAGCAGCAGGTGGTGCTCCAGTAGCAGCAGGTGGTACTCCAGTAGCAGCAGGTGGTACTCCAGTAGCAGCAGGTGGTGCTCCGATAGCGGCAGGCGGTGAAATGCGGTTCTGCTAAAATTCAATATATATGTATAATGGTCTCAGGTTTATCTTTGGAAATCCGGTCGAGTGTCGCGACAAACACTTTTGTACAAACAAATTACATTATTTAAATGCCTAAATTAAGTTCGTTGGAAATGTTTAGGTAAAAAGTATTTTTCACAATTTTTTAAAAAATTTCCAGTGGAATTGTTTTTTTTCAATGGAATTGTTTTTTTTCAATGAAATTTCTTTCTTCCAATGGATTTTTTTTTTCAATGGAAATATGTGGAAAAGGGTGGTAGAATTAGTTATTGAAGGCAGTTTTGCTTATAATGAATTTATGAAATTAAATTTCTATTTTATTGACTTTGGTGAAGTTTTCAATGAAATGTTGATTTTGATAATATATATTGAGTTAAGTGAAATGTTGATTTTGAAAAATACCACTTTGGTGAAATGTTGACTTTGAAAAAGATATTTTGAATTTAGTGAAATATTGACTTTGATCAAGTATTGACTTGGTTTAAATGTTGACTTTGGAAAATTGATTGACTTTTGTGAAAGTTTAATTTAAATAAAATGTTGACTTTGAAAAAGATATTTTGAGTTAAGTGAATTGTTGACTTATAAAATATTCACTTTAGTGAAATGTTGACTCTTGAAATATTTATTGGCGTTGTTGAAGTTAATATCAAATGACTTTTTGAAGTTGAACACTAATGTCTAACTAAATGTGCGTGTCTCAGACAGTCTCATTGGATTACGCTATTGCCAAAAATACACCAGTCACCACGACTGATTATTTATACACAACTTATTGCAGGTTATAGATATATAAAGATTTTAATATATTTTATTTAATCATGCAACTGCGGTTTAAGTGATATTGTATTGACTATCACTTGTGTATTGACTTATTCGGTCAACTAACCCATCACAGAAAGAAGAAGAAAAGAAGAAAAATAATTTATTCAGGTATCTAGCGATACATGTACATATTCACAAAAACATCACACATGACTCAATTGCCCGGCCATCTTGGGCCTATTAGACACCAAATGTCATACAATGTTAAAACAGAAGTCTTAACTCATTAAGGCCGACAGGTTATTAATTACCTGTTCAACGCTTCTGACCCAGTACCTGGGTGTGACGAGAACGCCAATATAGTCAGACATCGATAGAGAGATCATGTGGTTCCCGGTTGTGAAACGCATCGTGCGAACGCAGCCAGGCATGTGCTGCACGTTCAGCTAAGATAAATCGAATTGCAGATTAATCAAATTAATTGATTACCCGATAAAGTAAAAGAGTCGTCAGTAAACTATCGCCGTTGGTTAAAAGCCGTAGAGATATTAGGGAATTACGAACACCCAACTTACACCACAGCCGCCTTGGTGTAGTGCGCTGGTTTTGGTGTTCAGTACTGTGAAGGTTTCGGGTTCGATACGGTTTATCGGCAAAACATTTGCAGATTGCAGTATTTGACTGAATAGTTATTTTTCAATAGAGTTAGACATCACACATACACAGTTTGACATTTCAGTGTTTTAATATATATATTTGAAGAGGGCAATATCAAGATAATTGCCCGGGACAGAGGGACATTATTACGATCATTGCCCGGGACAGAGGGACATTATTAAGATAATTGCCCGGGGCAGAGGGACATTATTAAGCTTATTGCCAGGGAAAGCAATATTGTATCAGACTTGAGGGAAATAACAAGAAATAGCGTCCCAAAAGAACAATATAGTGACATCACTGGAGGTTTATAAGTATTTTTAGTCGAACTTTCATGCAAAAAGAATTATTTTATTATTTTATAAAAACTAACCGTGCAATATCCTTAATACAGGCGGTGAAGTGTTAGATAAGGATGGACAACAGTGGTAGGCTGATAAATTCATCGATAAAGTTATATAATTGAACTAAATTAAGAACATATAGGACGAATGATCAAGATATCCAAAATACTTATAATGTGACGATTGTACATTATCTCCTCAGATAATAAAACAGGTTAGCCTCATTGTTACACTCACGGTTAAAACCTTCCCCTTGGTAAAGAAAGCAGTAGGTATACCAATCCTGTATCCATGTAATTAACAGTTAATAGAAGATGTAAAACATTTTATGATAATGGAATATACATTTTATAAAAATCAATGAAAATGTTTGTTTGTTATATGTTAAATACTTATTTCATTATCTGTGTTGGATAAATATAAGCTGATGCTGAACAATTGATGTATAAACATGTTTATTACCTACTGGGGCAATCATATCGTGGTTCATATTTTTCATACGATGCCCTAGGGCAACATATCACTTTGTCATGGTGACGTGACGTCATAAACAATGATATGACGTCACGTTTCGTCTATGACGTTGCGTTCTAATTGCGCGACGGTTGCCTATGGTTGAAAGTGAATTTTGGTGTCTTTTCATTAATTTCACGACTTCGGTAATAAACAGAATATTATATTCGTGTCTATGCCATACTATGTTTACGACACTCGTGCCTGAATATCGGTATATCCCTCGCTCTCGCTCGGGAATTATTAATATTCAGGCACTCGTGTCGTAAACATAGTATGACATAGACACTCATATACTATCCTCTATATACGCCTGTAGGTATGTAGTTACGATATGATATGGTAATATGTGTATGTTATGATGTGTATGGTATGTACAGGTATGGTATTGTATGGAATGTATAGAATGTTTGTATAGTATGTATTGAAGGTATGGTATATGATATGACACAGTGATATTTTGCTTCAATTTAGTCTTGGAGGTATCCCCCTTTCGTTACAACCGCCGTGTCTCATGATTTCGGTTTTTCTAGGAGCAAAAACAGATAATGAATATACGGATGTGTTTATAGATCCTGTATGTAACATCAGTTTTTAATATGAAAACTGTCCAGATATACATGTAGGAAATTAACAATACGAAGCTTAGATGTACACAAAATTCAGCAGGGACGGCTGAATGAAAACAATCTCTGCGACATCGACTTCACCAGTGTTTACTGTGCCTGCTAATGCTTTGTCTTTTTCTAATGTATAAAGTTTAAAAGTGTTGTTTTATGTAGAAGTAAACGAGGGCATAACGAAAAACGAGATTATATATTTACTGTTTAAATTGCACGATATAAGTTTTCTTCGCCCAAATGAATAGATAAAAATATCGAGAGTGTTGAATACCGACAATATTCTAACTCAATGTTTTCGCTTTCGCTCGTAATATTTTCGATTTTCAACACTCTTGTTATGTAATCTCAATTAGTTATTAGTCATGTGTCTTCTGCTTCATGTTTACGCCAGGGAAAGCAACATGCTCTTTACAAACCGGCATTAGGAATAATAACAGAAATATAATTATAAATGGTTTCATTTATAAATAATAATAAAATATGGTTTTTGGCTTATTTTGGACTCACCAACTGAGTGATGGACTGGTTTAGGATGACGTCAGTAGTTTGGTCTTGACGAGCATCATCTGCTCTCTTAGTGTGCATGTAAAGTCGCAGAATCTTTACTTTAGTGTTCTCATATAAATTGGACACTGTTTTTTCTCCCATTTCTTCCCCTTTAAAATCTTTTATGGAAATAAGGAAACTGGCTTCATTTCCCTTTTTGCTCTCCCCATTGGGAAAAAACAGTTGTTTGGCAACTGCAAGAATGTCACCTTCTTCTGCATCTCTGAAGACTGACAAGTGCCTTGTCCCTCCCCCATTTTGACTCCGCACTTGTTTAAAGGTACCACTCTTTTGGTCATAATCCATCCATCCGACTTCAATTCGGCGGGATGCTCTTTTTGCATTCTTGTTGCCTTTATGGGAGTCGAAATCCCCTTGTCCTCTCTTCCTTCGGTTCGACATTTTGTTTCGAAGTCTGTCGAATAATTCGCCTGTATTGCGCCTCTCCTCTTGTTTTTCTGGTAGATTTGTCTTACACCAGACTACAGTGGCAAGCCTGTCCCCGTATGAAGGAATATATCTGCAGAGTTCCTCATCCTTCATCTCGAGGATCAGACTTGGATCGATCTTAACATAATATTTTCACAACTTAATAGTTTCATTAAATTGATGATCATATCATTTGACTAGAAGCAGTATTTCTCAACGCATGTGATAGTTACCTGTTTGTCTTAATTTCATTTCAAACTAGTTAATAGTTTATGAATATCAATCCTAAATTATTTACTTCCATGAGAGGAGATATAGTAAAATAAACATCCATCATGAAACATATATATTTTGAATAAAATTATAGAAAGTATCAAATGCCGCCAAATGAATTGGAAATATTGAGCCACTTAAACGTATTTTATTAAGTATTCAATAATAGTTAGAGGCTGGACATGGTTGCTTCGCGCACTTGCTTGGGTAACACAAACGTTTACACTCATTTCGTAAAAGGTATATTACACAGTCAGGTTTTCGGGTAATCAACTCTTTTCCTGTTACTCTGTGCTAGTGAATAGTTTCATTGCTATCAAAACAGTCACTATACCATTTCAAGCATAATGAATTTACACCTGGCATACTTACCATTTCTTGAAAAGGAAATTGAGATTAAAGGAACCAAAATAATAAAACAGTTTCTTCCCTGTTACCATAAATATAAGCTTTCATTCATGGAAACCATTATACATTTGCTGAATTTAACGTTCTAGTTGTGAAAGCTGCCATATCAGTAATATTCAAGAGTCATAAACTTTGATATTTACGGAAACAATGAAGATAGTTATTAGATATTTGTGCAAAATGGTCAAGAATAAAACAAAAATATTTAATAAAAACGTACATAAAATCATAGTTTAACTATTCTCTACTTAACGGTGAGATAGAGCGGTGTCAATTGTAACACGGCTGACTTTTCCTTTTTTTAATGATCAGATAATCACTGGGCCAATGGGGAGTCTATTGGTATTGCTATATTGTTATTCCTTTCTTTTAAAAATTAGACTGACTGAAGATATGAATGAATTGCTGGATTGAGAGATATTATCCCCAGCCAGGGTAAACTTGTCCCACCTCCATTTAGATCAATCTTTTATTCAGCAACATAATTCGGATCAAAGCGATTTCTTATATTTTCAGAAATAACAACTTTCAACTGCACAAATCGATTTTTTAATTTTGTCTTTTGGATTGTTTGATGTAAGATTTGTTAAAACCGCCCAAATAATTATAACCGGGAGATCACGAGTAATAAGTGTTTATAGCCTATGATTGAATATAAACTTAAAGAGTAATCGCTCCAGCTGTTTCAATAGTCCGGTGTTACTATTGACCCCGCTCTACCGTATACAATGTACATGTACGTGCATCTTGGCCACGTGACACATTCCCGGGAAAAACTTAATCTTCTTTTTACCTTGTCATTTACCAGTCGCTGAATGTTCTCGTTTGGAACTCCCCTGTCCTTGAGAAAACGTTGAAGGTTCTCCATCTTAAAACTTACAGAGCCGTGAACAATATCCTTGTGTCATAATAAAACAATAAAACTGGGAAAACAGCATGTAAGATAGTGAAATGGCCGATCAAAACTTCAATTCTATTGGTCAATTTATCTCGTGGTCACGACATATTATCTCGTGGCCACGACTTATTATCTCGTGGCCACGAAATATTATCTTGTGGCCACGACATATTATCTCGTGGCCACGACATCTTATCTCGTGGCCACGACTTATTATCTCGTGGCCACGAAATATTATCTTGTGGCCACGACATATTATCTCGTGGCCACGACATCTTATCTCGTGGCCACGACTTATTATCTCGTGGCCACGAAATATTATCTCGTGGCCACGAGATAATAAGTCGTGGCCACGAGTTAATATCTCGTGGCCACGACTTATTATCTCGTGGCCACGACATATTAACTCGTGGCCACGACTTAATATTGAAAAAATAATTCTCGGGAAATGTCCCCTCTACGGTTCCGTACATAATGGATGAGACCAATGCCAAAAACGTATTGAGAGAAATACATTAATAACATGATTCTAGCATTTACAAGTAACCAGCCAGTCTGGTTTATTCACATTAAAACATATTAACATCGCAATAACAACGGAATTGAATTAACTGATAGAAGTAATATAATGTAGAATTTGGAAAAGCATTTACATAAACAGAATGATGATTTTTATCAGTTTTCATACACTTATTTCTAGCTTTTGTCACACAACGTTTCCGATTATCTTTCCCAATAATGTTGTACCATTATATCACTATAATCTAACAAACCAAAGGTTGGACATAAACATCAGTTATATCATATTTCATCTCTAGTTATACATAAATATTCATAGCTATTTTTCTTTGCAGACATCAGAGCATTGTGGGAAACATTTCAACAAGTACAATATATGGTTCCAACATCACAGCACGATAATGTCACCACACAACTCAATATATAAACAATCATTGGTGACAATGAGTAACTTATTGGAAACAAACAGTAGGATATGAGTGTAAATTGCCTCAGCACAGAGAGATTTCATCACACACAGAGCGCTATATTTACCCTGTCTGGAGCATATCAGAGCACAGAGAGTCCATCGAGGCTCCTCATCATCTCGCCAATCTTTGTATTTTAGGTAACGTTCATGACATTTGAGGAATTTTGCCATGTACTTGTGCATAAACGACCAAGTTCTCTTTACCGAAGGTTATTAGAAAAAGTATTTTCCGTTGTATTGTGTCGTTTGTTTTATGCTTAGGCATTTGAATAGTTTGAACAACAGTTAAGGGGTGAAATAAAGATTTCAGTCCTCGACATAAGCTGTGAAATTTGTGAATTTTGTCAGGCACAGCTAGGTCCATTTAGGTTTCATATATTCAAATTATTATTCTTATCATTTAGTAAGTTAGTCTTGATAATAATTTATTTTTATTGAAATTATTAAGAACACAAATTAAAGTGTAATTTTTATAACAAAGACGACCAGTGTAAGTGACTTTTGGTATCAAACTCATTTGTCTATACAACAATACAACATTTCTGTTTTGTAAACAAAACATATGTTGTAAATACATCAGATCATTGACACACATAGTCTGCAATTTTGATAGATACATTTTATAACTCCATTGAATCCAATGCAAGTCCCAATACTGTAGTGAAAGTTTTATAATTAAACTTAACAGTAAACAGTAAAAACTCCGACATTAAAGGTTCAGTAGCACGTTTTTTGCAAAATTTATTTTTTCAAATTTGCCATTTATAATGAAAGTTTATGTCATTTAAATTAACTTTAGAGGGTAAAACATCTTATTACACAAACCATTTATCTGTAGTGGTAAAAACTATGTTGCGTATAAAGTAAAAATTACATGGCGGCCATTTTATTGTGAACACAATTTATTATTTTGTATTAAAAAAACGATTCCCATGGCTTAACCAAAACATGTACACTAATTTTATACTTTATTTTCCGAAGAGAGAAGGATGTTTTACTATTGGTGAAATTATTTTTCAAATACATTTCATCAACTTATTTAAGCGAAAAAACGTGCTACTGCCACTTTAAATGGTTTCGTGCATATTGTGAAACAGGATCATATGATTAAAATATCTGCAATTGTACAAATTCACATACTATATCAGGATTCGAACCAACACCCTCAGAGTCAGCCACCAGTCACCAATACTGACTGTCTAACAAGCTCATCCACTCGACCAGCGAAAATCCAACTATTCAGGAATGTGCAACTTGAAAATGGTTTTTCCTTATACGAATAGTGAAAATATTTTTTTAATGAAATGCAGAAAGTAACTGACCCCCTGTAATATGATATGACAATAACACTGCCAACTAAACTAATTATTATCACATGGCGATATCTCAAATGTCATGGGAAGATGTAAGTAGGGTTTAGATCTTTTTCTTATTGGCTCTCGTACATAAACATTACCTGTAAAAAATACACTCATTATACAGATTATCTTAGCCTAACATACAGACTCTTGTAGTTGGTAAATTAAGTGTTTTGTAATCTATATCGATGAACATCAAGTAAATGTATTTCATTTACAGGTAAAGCTCTTGCCCGTCTGGAATTCAGATGGAAATAAAATTTAATAACAAATCAGTCCTGGAATAGCATGATGTATTGTAATGCTCTACGAAAATAATTTGTAAGACATGATATATTTCTCAGTCGTTGTATAAGAGGAAATCTGACTCAACGTTTATTAATTCTGCAGAAGATATGTTATGCCAGCAAACACGTTTTGTTCCATACATGGAAATCATATTGGCATGATTTATTATTGATTTCAAAATAAATTCAATTTAATACAAAATACTTTCTCGCAACAAAAAGGGCATGAAAATTAAGATTACAAAACAAGTATTCAGGACGAACTTAGATCTCTACTCACAGTTCGTAGTATGATGATAAATATTTTTCCGACAAGGTCATCACAGGTCTGTGTTTCAAACTTTGACAGGAAATAATTGCGCAAAACAAAATTTCGCAATTCAAAGTAAAATTCTTGCAAACGTCGGCGATCGAATGGAACATTTAAAAATTAACAATGAGTCGTAATGGAGGAATAAAAACAAAGTTTCGAGATAGTCAGAGATTCGGACATGTACACAGTCTCATTCACTCATCCAGTGGACTCAAACACAGTTATATTCATACTATTCTGAGATAAGGCACTGTAATTCTGCAACAGATGGACAAGCTTATGCGACTGAGTTTGGTTGCTTTTGTAAAATGCGAATAAAATATGGGAGCTTCTGAAATCATCCTAATAATCTAATGCTACATCTTATATTCATCCAGCACGGTATGGTTATAATAGAGAATCTGATGTTATGTCTGTTTTAGCGGCTGTTTTCTCCTTTATACTTAAGTAAACCTTTCACAATGTCAAAAAGTGCAATTTCCGATATCAAATAGAATCATATATTTTTTATGAATTCCATAAGGCTTCACTGTGCAGGTACTATATATATATATATATATATATATATATATTGAAAATAAAGTGTTTCTTCAAGTGTACAGCAGGTATATATCCAAATTGGTTTAAAATGAATAACAATTGTGTTCCTGTAACGAGAGAAATAAAGACAATCGTATCAACTAATTCCTAAATCGGAGATTGTTATTCTTTTTAAACCAATTTGAATATATATATATATATATATATATATATATATATATATATATATATGTGTGTGTGTGTGTGTATGTGTGTGTGTGTGTGTGTGTGTGTGTGTGTTTGTGTGTATGTAAATGACATTTGATAACACTGAACAATTATATTAGTTGATACGATTGTCTTTATATCTCTCGTTACAGGAACACAATTGTAGCTTGAAATATTAACTACTTGTCAAACAACATTTCAAATTATTTGCAAAAAAGGCTTTGATAAACATACCTTTAGCTAACTTTGAAAGTTAATATAATAATGTAGGTTCTATTCAGAGGAAAGTTCAAATCGTATATCTGAGGGGAATTGACTGTTTCTGTAGTAGGATATTTTTAATTCAGAGTATTGAAAACAAGCAAAAAAGTGAGCGTGGCTCACTAATACCCCCCACTGTTGAAGTTTACCATTTTTAGTTTACTTATAGAGATAGGTGTGTGCATAAGCTATGAAAAGTCCAGAAATGACAACACAGAAGTAGCTTCATTTATTCTAGCTCCTGATATGACTACATGTAAGTAAACAAATACAAAAATGTGCCAAAATTTAAAAAATCACCAAATTGAGTTACTGTTCCTCTCCTAGTGGTGAAGAAGTGCCAATTGTGAAAAGGATGAAATACATGTAGATAGTTTTCCTGTAATCGATCGGACAAACAATGCTCAGAATATGACTAAGTTAAAAACCAAATAAATTTCAGTTTATATTAAGAAGACGTGCTAAATTTGAAAAGGATGAGATGAATAGTTTTTCTGTAATCGATCGGACAAAAAAAGTCTTCAGACGGACGACCGGACGGAAGGACGGACGGAATCGTTGGTATTACTATATACCCACGCCAACATAATTACGATATACAGTCGATAAAACAAATCGATATAACATTGATAACAAGAGAAAGATGAGTATATTGAGGTGAGTATTGACCACCGTCTGAATAGTGTTGATATGTTCATGGAAATTTGTATGTGAATCAAGCAAGCAGTGAAGGTGAGAATCTGGGGGATTTGAACTGCTGTGAATTTCGTTTTAAAGTATTTCCATAGAAACGCGACACACAATTTCGTCGTTCCTGAAACAAACGCAAATATTTGAACACTTGACCCCAATGCAACTTTGGAAGTAGAACACTATTACTTTTAGTATGAAATTATTACCGATGATTTGAATAGCTTATGCACTTTTTAAACCTGATCATGAAGAAAAAAGTGTCATAATTATTGTTCAATATATTTCACACAGAGACACAAAGACCCAGAGACATCAACATTTCAAATACCACACACAGAGTCATAAGATGATAAATTTAATGTATAGAGCTAATAAAAAGACTAATAAACGTCTCTTTTTCAAAATTCAGACTCAATCACTCGCTAACTAACTCACTCACAACTCGCATACTAACTGTATCAGACATATCACTTAACGACGGAGTAATATTTAAACTGTCATTGATCGTCAACAATCATTGGGATAGGAGTGTCAATTCCCTCTCGCGACAACGACTGCACACATAGACCTCATCACCTCACATACCACTTACAGAGTCTCTTGGTGATATATTTACTGTCTGGAACAGTGTCTCATACACCAGACAATCCATTGAGTCTCCTCATCATCTCACACATCTACATGTATGTACATTGAGTAATCTATTTGGGGCAATATACTTCATAATGGTTCATAAACACGCCATTGCATTTAAATTTTCCATTTTCCCATTGCACAAAAAATAGATAAAAAACAGCTGTTAATATTTGCCTGCATAATAAATTGCAATGATAAATGATTACAATCAGGAAAAATCACCGAGAAAACAAGACAGCTTTGCTATTTAAGAGTTCCTGATTATATAGAATCACGTATGTAAATAATTTAGCATTGTGTGTTCTTGTGCACTATACAAATGAACACTTGATAATTTTTCTCAATTTAAAAAAAATTAAATTTGGTGAATCCTTTATGATATGAATTTGTTGTCCTTATATTTAAGATCATATGGAATTTTCTAAAGATTCTTTAAATTGATATAATACAAATAAACTCCCCATTCAGGCTGGAGATGCGGTGCACCATGTAGTGCTCCAAATTGTAATAATTGCTCCAAATTGTAATACCTGCTCCAAATTGTAATAAAAACTGCTCCAAATTGTAATACCTGCTCCAAATTGTAATAAAAACTGCTCCAAATTGTAATAACTCATTTTTCGAAAAGAGTACTGTCAAGCTGCTCCAAATTGTAATAAAAAGTGCTCCAAATTGTAATAACTGCTCCAAATTGTAATAATACAGCAGATTGAGGCGATGAATGCTTAAATATCTTAGTTCTGATTATTTGACGATTTTGTTTCATGGTTGTCATTGATTCGGTATGCGTTTTGATAATGGTAATAATAATGTTTATGAAGATTGTTGCTAAGAGTTGTTACCTTCTTTGGATTTTTATTTTTTAGCTGTTTCGTTTCCGAAATAAAGCTAAAAAACTTTAAGGGTTTTCAACTTCTTTGGGATTTTATTTTTGTAAGTTACCATGGAAACATAACTTAAGATTTTGTCCCGAACCAGAACTTACAAGTTGTAAGGCCTACCTCAGTGAACTTGATGTGTGGAGCAATCATCATAAATTTATCAAGATGTACCTTTTGGGGTTGTTAACTTCCTTGGAATTTTATTTTTAGCCATGGAAAAACATCTACATCTTGATCCCCGAGCAATATACGAAATGCGTTTTACAATTTCGCTTTCGAAACTGAAATTTGTTATTTTTAGATAGAGAGTATCTTATTGTAGAAAGTTTTTCTTCTGTAGCATGAATTAATTACTAATTAATGATTTAGGATTTATCATAGGATAAAGCTCCATAATCATTGTTCAATACATATTTCTATGTTTCCGATTGACCTTGTAATATTATATAACTAATAATAATATATACTCTGATTTCACAACATTGACGACATAAACATGTAACAAGTGAGATCACTTCTGCTTAATTATGCGTTTCAGATATGCTCAAATCATTTAACAGGTATCTGTCGAAATCATCCTTGAAAATGGAAATCACTTTTGCTGTTACATTAGGCAACACGAATTGATTAAAGTAACAAATATAAAATGCTGGAATGTTGGAAAATGAAAATATTTTTTCTCATTGATGAAACATATTTTGGTTTTAGTAAGTAAATAGTTTAAAGTGTTATCTATCATAAAACTATGAACATTTTACAAAACAGATATCACCATATCCAACTATGGATGGTACGACATTTCAATCACCCGTTATGATGTCGCCTGGAATAGCATGGTTTTAAACAATTGCAGACCCGACATTACAAACTGAAAGGGGGCGGGATAGCGCAGTGATTAGCGCTTTCGGCTTCGGATCAAGAGGTCCGGGTTCGAATCCCGCCAGGGGCAATGCAACTTTGTCTGCAGTAGAGAACTGTTCTACACGCAGTAAGGTTTGGGTGCAATGCTACACTGAATTTCAGTGCAGTACCACCAATGGTTCCAGCCGATGCTCGCAGGTTTCACCGCAATGCATAGCCACATGGCATTGCGGGCTTTATCCCTGCCTGATACTAGCAGCCGCGATATAAGTGAAATACTCTTGAAAGCGGCGTTAAAACCCAACTCAACTCACCTCACCTCAAATCTAACATATCTATCCTTGACCAATATGTGAAAATTAAATCAATTGTGTAGTCGAGAAGAATTGTGAACAGTAAAATGCGAAGTAAAAAGGTAAAAAAACATTCAGACAACAGCTAAATTTGTTTCAAATGAACAAAATAGTTATATTCCTGTAAAAAAGTACAAACGATTTCAATGAATTTCAAAGAAAACAATTTCGGAACATGTTCGTATCTATTTAAAGGGAAATTCAGCGAAATTTAAAGGGAAATGAGATTTTCGTATAAAGAATAATTTTGAATGTACAACTCCAAACATTTTATATGTAATAACGTACAAAGGCTGAATTAAACAGTATATCAGACAAACAGAAAATCTGCCAGCCCGACTTTGTGTCCATAAACAACAGAGGTACGCTATCTATCAGGAAACATTTGTACGTTTGGGCGAAAGGAAAGACAACACAGGTTATTCAAAGGAATATTTAAAAAAAAGAAATATTTCATGAAGAAATACGAAACTAGGCTGAATACTATTAAATGCTATAACGTAACTAAATACGATGATCTCATGACGACCAGTGTATCAGTGTGATCAGGTATGTTGTAGAAATACATACTTCAAAATACAGATACGCTGGTCGATATGAGCCCATTGATAAGACATCGATTACTCCAGTCAAATCCATCTGATTTTTAACCTTTCCGTATGTATAACCTTACTTCACATGAGAAGCACCTATTCAAAACTATTCTAAGTGTGTTGTTAAAAGAATTTATGCACGGATCGATTTAATATTTTTTCTAGAAAGTAAGGACATTTGTACTCTTGTGTTTCTTTGTTAATAGCATTCGAAGGTTAATGAAGCATATCTAATGCTATTGACTATTAACCATTTATCTGTTAAAATCATAAATAATGAGTTACACAAACTGAAATACATGAAACGACGTCAAACTCTTTAATGAAATTTTACAGATTTCCCATTTTAGCCATATCTTACATGGGTTTTTTAGTTTTATTTTATCACTGGACATTTCATTTCAACCAATTATTTATACAGCATTACTTTAGGCAGTGATAAATGAATAGAGAACAAAATTAAGTCATCCCTACAATTGAAACGTAAAAGTGATTCTGTGAAAATGTTCAGATAAATCGACTGAATTTAGCACTCATCACATTTAAATAGTATGTTTTGTCAGTTGCTTATTTTATACATTTAAAACATTTTTACTGACATGTTGAAGGTTACAAAATTAATATCGCACATGTGCCGAGACGAAGCCATAACAAAATATTCCAAATTTAAAGAAAACAATATTGTCATCTTTTTTAGTTTCACGAATATTTATCATCAATAATAAGTTACTAACCGAGTGTTAAAATTTCATCCTTTTTTCAATAATGATATTCCAAATGCTATATCATACGATTTAAAAAATAAATTTAGATTATTTTGAGTTCAATCAGTTAGTCAATCTTTGATATAAATGGATCAGTACAATACTGTGTGGATATTATTAGGAAACCTAAATTAAGTATTCGGGAAATTGCTGAAGTCATTTGTTATTGGCATATTTATTATTATAAGGGGAGAGGGAAATATATAGTTTTAGTTTATTCGAGTGTCACGCAGTTTACAATAAAGCACCGGGATACAAATAAAACACATTTGGTCAAACTGCCTGGCCGTGTTCGATCATTAAAAGATATATATTAACCAAATTAGGAAGTCTGGATAACATATTGTTATTATCGTGTTGTTTTTAGCAAGAGTCATGAATACCTATTATTTCTATCGTGTTGTTTTTTGTTTTGTCTAGCTTTATTCAATATTTGAACTTTTCTGTGCAGAGCATTCCCGCTCATGCTCAACGACTGGCCCGATTTAAAATGAAGTTTTCAGGGAGCTTATCTCGTGACTCAAATTGATTTGGTGTCGAGTCCGATTTTTTTTATTTTCGTGAGTTATCTACCCTAGACGGAAAAACTTCAAACCTCATATATCGCAAACTAATCTCGATAGTGTCATAAAACCTTTACCAAAACAAAGTCTGTCGATTACACTCATAGTGATTTTCGGTCATTATTATTATTTTTGTTTGTGAATTCAAACAAAGGAAAAGAAACTTGTGTGTACTTTCGCTGTTTTGAGGGTCGCATCCTTTTTTAATAACAGCAATACATACAGCTATGTTTGATAGTTCTTGTTGAAGCTGAATAACTGAGTTTTAATGTTGCATCTTATGAAGACTGAATTTTGACTTTAAAAGGTGCGAGTTCCAATAAGACAGTTTATATTTCTGTTTTGATCTATACAAGGATTGAATCCTTAAATAGCTTGTAAACATCTGTATATCATTAAATGGTGTGAAAAGGTTAGAAAGTTCCAAACAGAGATGAAACATACAATGAGCTTCCTCTACCGCCAAAGATCACACGATGCCAAGCAAAGCGTGAAAACTAAACTGACAAATGATCTCTGTAAACTATTATAAGTTTGAATAAAACATCATTATAAAAACTGCATGTGAAGTTTTTAAGGACCACAACATAGAGTGAATAGTTGAGACAGAACATCTACACACACCATGGGCATACTTTAAGGAGAGGGTCCCATTTCTACATAAGTTGAAAAATTGAGGAATTAATAAATGAACAACAGGAAAGTTGAAAGGACTATTTTGAAAATATAATGTTATAATGTTTGAATACTTATTTGGGAATGTTTTCGTAATGGAAACAATTTCGTTTGGAACAGTTGGATTAAAAATGATTTAAGAAAATTTCAGGGCAAAATTGCCCAAAATGTATCACAAATAATTCGTATGAAGTTCTAATTATTATTTAAAAAATATATTGAATGATGTTCAAATAGTTTTTACTAAAAAATATCTTCTGAAAACTGTATTACAATTCAGGGCAAGGGTGCCAAAAAACTATCGCTTGCCTCAAATTGTAAAAACTTGTCTTAGACTGAAACAACCCTTTGTGAATGATAATGTTTGATGTTTAAATAGTTTTTTACAAATGTTTTTGAAATTGAAAACAGTTTCTGAGGGAATTGCTGTCATTAAAGTGATTTCTGAAAACTTTATTACAATTCAGGGCAAGGGTGCCAAAAATGTGTCTCTTGCCTCAAATTGTAATAAACTTGTTGCAAGTTGAAACATTAATTTTTATTTTATAAAGTATGATCTTTAAATAGGTTTTTTTAAAAAAAAACAAATTTGTAATAGAATACAGTTTCTTTTGGATTTGTTGGTATAAAAGTGATTTCTGAAAACTTTATTACAATTCAGGGCAAGATTGCCAAAAATGTATTGCTTGCCTCAAATTGTAATAAACTTGTAACAGACTGAAACAACCCTTTGTTAATGATAATGTTTGATGTTTAAATAGTATTTTTAAAATGTTATTTTTTGTGATAGAAAACAGTCTCTGTTGATATTGTTGTTATAAAAGTGATTTCTGAAAACTTTATTACAATTCAGGGCAAATGTGCCAAAAAGCTATCGCTTGCCTCAAATTGTAATAAACTCGTCTCAGACTGCAATAACCCTTTGTAAATGAACATGTTCGATGGTTAAATAGCTTTTTAAAGATGATTTTGTACTAGAAATCACTTTCTGTTGGAATTGTTGGTATAAAAATGATTTCTGAAAACTTTATTACAATTCAGGGCAAGATGCAAAAAATCTATCGCTTGCCTCAAATTGTAATAAACTCGTCTCAGACTGCAATAACCCTTTGTAAATGAACATGTTCGATGGTTAAATAGTTTTTTAAAGATGATTGTGTAATAGAAATCACTTTCTGTTGGAATTGTTGGTAGAAAAGTGATTTCTGAAACTTTTATTACAATTCAGGACAAGGGTGCCAAAACTCTACCACTTGCCTCAAATTGTAATAAACTCGTCTCAGACTCAAATAACCCTTTGTAAATGAAAATGTTTGATGGTAAAATAGTTTTATAAGGATGATTTTGTAATAGAAATCACTTTCTGTTGGAATTGTTGGTATAAAAGTGATTTCTGAAAACTTTATTACAATTCAGGGCAAATTTTATTACAATTCACGGCAGGTATTACAATTTGCGATTTTTATTACAATTCAGGGCACAACACATGTGTTGAAAGAATATGCAATAGTTACGTTTCAAAACATTTTAAAGTTGATATACAAACCAAGAATGATCTCACCGCGACGAACTGATGATACCTGCAGTATTCATATTTGCAAATTTAGCACTAATTTCAGTGCAACCAGAATCTAACTTAATATATGCATAATATCAACAATTTCCCAACTTCATTTGCATTCACAATGATTTAACTATCTTATTATGAGAAGAAAACACTACGTTTATAATTTTTGTGGAAAATAATGAAATAAATGTTAAGGGCGTTGTGAATGTAACAAACTTTTGTTCAGCAGCTGTACCATGGTGAATGTCATCATCATAATACTACAGCCACATTTTGGGTATTCACACAATTTAGTGAAATTTGCAGCTGTTATTACAATTTGGAGCAGTTATTACAATTTGGAGCAAAAGCTTGCTCCAAATTGTAATAACTGCTCCAAATTGTAATAATGCTCATACATTCAATATCATTTGACCAAAAATAGAAAAGCTGTTGGCATAAAAGAAAACAACCTTTATTGATATCAGATACCATTCTGACTATCATCATCATAATACTACAAACACATTTTGGGTATTTACACACTTTAGTGGAATTTCGATCATTTATTACAATTTGGAGCATTTATTACAATTTGGAGCAAAAGTTCGCTCCAAATTGTAATAACTGCTCCAAATTGTAATAATGCTCATACGTTCAATATCATTTGACCAAAAAAAGAAATGCTGTAGGTATAAAAACAAACCTTTATTTATATCAGATGTACCATTCTGACCATCATCATCATAATACTACAACCACATTTTGGGTATTTACACAATTTAGTGAAATTTGCAGCTGTTATTACAATTTGGAGCAGTTATTACAATTTGGAGCAAAGGCTTGCTCCAAATTGTAATAACTGCTCCAAATTGTAATAATGCTCATACATTCAATATCATTTGACCAAAGATAGAAATGCTGTAGGTATAAAAACAAACCTTTATTTATATCAAATGTACCATTCTGAATATCATCATCATAATACTACAACCACATTTTGGGTGTTTACACACTTTAGAGGAATTTGGAGCTGTTATTACAATTTGGAGCAGTTATTACGATTTGGAGCAAAGGCTTGCTCCAAATTGTAATAACTGCTCCAAATTGTAATAATGCTCATACATTCAATATCATGTGACCAAAACTAGAAAGGTTGTAGGCATAAAAAAAAAACTTTATTGATATAGGATGTACCATTCTGACTATCATCATCATAATACTACAGCCACATTTTGGGTATTCACACAATTTAGTGAAATTTGCAGCTGTTATTACAATTTGGAGCAGTTATTACAATTTGGAGCAAAGGCTTGCTCCAAATTGTAATAACTGCTCCAAATTGTAATAATGCTCATACATTCAATATCATTTGACCAAAAATAGAAATGCTGTAGGTATAAAAACAAACCTTTATTTATATCAAATGTACCATTCTGACTATCATCATCATAATACTACAACCACATTTTGGGTATTTACACACTTTAGTGAAATTTGCAGCAGTTATTACAATTTGGAGCAGTTATTACAATTTTGAGCAAAGGCTTGCTCCAAATTGTAATAACTGCTCTAAATTGTAATAATGCTCATAAATTCAATATCATGTGACCAAAAATAGAAAAGCTGTAGGCATAAAAAAACAAACTTTATTGATATCAGATGTACCATTTTGACTATCATCATCATAATATTACAACCACACTTTAGTGCAATTTGGAACTGTTATTACAATTTGGAGCAGTTATTACAATTTGGAGCAAGGTTTGCTCCAAATTGTAATAACTGCTCCAAATTGTAATTACGCTCATAAATTCAATATCATGTGACCAAAAATATTCAAAAGGACACAACGCTGAATAAGATCTTTTTGATTTTCATGTCATTATTTGAAAATTAATGACATTGCCAAGTTGATGACCGAATGAATTCTTGTCATTGAAGTGAAAAACAAGACCTCATTTCAGTCGCAGTAGGTCTTTATTTATTTGTGCTGAACTAAAGGATGTAGGCAAAAAACAAACTCTATGGATATCAGATTAAGAATGGTGAATGTCATCATCAAAACACTCTAACCAAGTTTCGGGTATTGACAATGCTGCAATTTGGAGCTGTTATTACAATTTGGAGCAATTTTTATTACAATTTGGAGCAGGTATTACAATTTGGAGCCAAATTGCAATAACTGCTCGCTCCAAATTGTAATAATGCTCATAAGTCCAATATCATGTGATCAAAAATATTCAAAAGGACACAACGAGACACAGCGAGATCTATTTGACTTTCATGTCATTATTTGAAAATTAATGACATTGCCAACTGATGACCGAATGCATTCTTATGTCATTGAAGTGTAAAACGAGAACTTATTTCAGCCGCAGTAGGTATTTATTTCTTTGTGCAAAAGGCTGTAGGCTTAAAGAAAATAATCTCTATTGATTTTCGGTGTACCATTGTGACTGTCACCATCAACACATTACTACTAGTTTTCAGGTAATAACACTTTTAATTGCTATTTGGGGCTGTTATTATAATTTTGAGCATTTATTACAATTTGGAGCAATGGCTTGCTCCAAATTGCAGTACTTGCTCCAAATTGTAATCAACAATGTAACTATCTGAATATTTATTTTAGTGTGTTTTTGATGACAGTTTTCATATACGACAATCAGGACTATTACACTATCAATCTGCCATGTTACAATAATTATAATGATAAAATAAAACTTATATAATATAACTAGTAACATAACTTTATCTTGCAATGAAACTTTCTTCTTTCATCAAATGTGTAGCGACATTTTATTTTATTTTAAAATAATTACAACTAGAATCACCTCAACCATAACATCAAGATTTAATTACAGTAACACAAGCAGTGAAATCTGCATCTGTATCTACGCATACATTTACGTTCACAGATACATCTATATCGCCATCAACACCTTGAACTATTCGTAGCTCTGCGTTTACCTTGACCTCTACATCGTCATCTACATAAACACTTACACCTACATATACATTTAAATGAAGATCTAAATCTGTATTTAGATTTCGATAGATGTATGCATCTAAAACTTCGTCGCCCGATACTGCTAAATATCTATCTACATCTACACCTACATCTTCATCTACATCATTGTCTCAATCTACATGTTCATTTACCTCTAAATCTGCAGCTTTACATACATCTGCATATGCGCCTGAGTTGTGTATATGTATCTTCATATACTTCTGCATCATCATATATCTACGTCAACTCTTATATCTACATCTATAGCTCTACGGCTATACCTTCATCTAAATCTAAGTCTAAATCATTACCTTGATTCTTCATCTACATCTATATCTACATCTATATACACATTTTCGCATACTTGTCTACCTACATCTATATCGAAATCGCCACCTAGATCTACATGTACATCTGCATCTACATCAAGCTATTTCTTCCGGTACGTCGACGCCAAGATTTACACATGCAACTGCATTTGCATCTGTATAACCATCTATATCTTCTCATAATCTTTTCCTAATGTGTAACTACATCTACTTCAACATCTATATTTACGGCAACTAATGTCAACTCATACATGTATATCCATCTACATTATATTTCATATCTATTTCTACGTCAACTCCTATATCTACATTTACTCTTTCTTTAACAGCTCTTATATCTACCTCACATCAAAACTTACATCTACATCAATTCTCTCTATATCTGTATATATGTATATGTATAGAGAATCTCACCCAAGTGTTTTCTGATATCAAATATATCAACACGAGTTGATAAAAGTTACAAATTTGTACTTTTATCAACGATTGTTGATATATTTGATATCAGAAGACACGAGGGTGAGATTCTATTTATCATGCAAAATCATTCTTATTACGTTTAAGTGAACATAGTGTACATCTCTGCGAACATCTCTGCGACAAAAAATGTGCAAATTTACTGCCAAAAAGATATCTCCTAGGAGATATCGCTTGATCTCACACAAGCGATATCTCCTGTGAAACACAGTTTTGGATGATAAATTTACATATGTAACTTCACCATCATCTACGTTTACAATCTACACCAACTCTTCGATCTCCATGTAACTATTATATTTACATCCACATCAACTGTTTTATCTACATATACATCATCTCCTATATCATCATCAACTCTTTCTGTATAAACATCAGCCATTTTATCTAAATGTACATCAACAGTTATATCTACATAAATAGTTATATCTACATCTTCGCATAGCTGACCACTTACATCTACATCTACATTTAAATCACCACCAGATCTACATATACATCTATATCTCCCGTTGCTTCCTAAACGACATTTACACATATAGCTACACGTAAACTACATCCAACATCTACCACAACATCTACATGTACATCTACGTCAACATCTTCAACATCTACATGCACAGTTAGGCATCAAGATCGACACCTACATTATCTCTTATACCTACAATGTACATCTATGTCAACATATTTGCAGATGTATACACGCCTATATCAACTCTTATATCTACATCTATATATATATATATATATATATATATATATATATATATATATATATATATATATATATATATATATATATATACATACACTACATTAATATCTATTTCTACATTGAAATCGAAAATTTATTAAAATTTACAGAAAACAGAAAATAATCTGCATTGTGATCTACTCATGATTGTACTACGGGCCTGTGGCCTTCTAAATACCGCAATAAAGATTGATTGAAATCGACACCCAGATCTACATTTTACATCTACATGTTCATTTTCCATCTCAATCTATGTATAGACTTACGTCTCCCATTACGTCTACATTTACATTTTCACACACAACTACACGTACATCTAGATCTACAACTGCGCCTGCGCCTGTGTCTGCATTTGTATCAATATCTACATCTACATCCAATTTTATATTTACATCTACATATTCGCTTTCATCTATACATACGTCTAATTACCATCTACAACTACATCTAAATGTAAATCATTATCGCGATCAAAATCTACATATTCATTTACATCTACATGTTCATTTCTATCTACATTTAAATGTTAATTTGCGGGTGTATATATATCTACATCTACGTCTACATCTACATAAACATCTACATGTACATGTATATCTACATCAAGTTGTCTACCTCTACATCAACTCTTATATCTACATCTATATCAATGCCTATATTTATATCAACATCGTGGCATACATCTATACATACATCTAGATCGAAATTATCACCTACGTCTACATGTCGATAAACATCTGTATCTACATCTACATCTACATTTACATCATTTTTGTTTCTACATCTACACCAACTCTTATGTCTACATCTATATCAGCTCTTCTTTTCATCAGCTCTATATATTTTCATTTTCATCAACACGAGATGTAGCTTCACAACAGTTATTACAATTTGGAGCAGTTATTACAATTTGGAGCACTTTTTATTACAATTTGGAGCAGCTTGACAGTACGTTTTTTCGAAATTGGGTTATTACAATTTGGAGCAGTTTTTATTACAATTTGGAGCAGGTATTACAATTTGGAGCAATTTTTATTACAATTTGGAGCAGGTATTACAATTTGGAGCAATTATTACAATTTGGAGCACAACACACCATCCTATCACTATAACGGTTAATATCTGGAGCAGAATTCACATAAGCCAGTATAATACTTTACCAATCGAATGGCTCGGGGCAATCCATTGAAAACTAACAAATAGTTACCGTTGAGAAAATCGAGTTTTTCTGTTGGATACCGAATTTGCTTAAATGTTAACTTTAGCAAAACATGATAAACCACATAAAATAATTGATAGTGAACAATATTGCCTTTATATAACTTATATCGTCAGAACTTTCAGAATCTGATTCCTGTGATGGTTGCCATAAGTTTGATAATTTTTGCTGTCATAATCATCAGTGAGTGAGCATTGTGGACGCCATTTTTTTGTGGCTTATCACATTCTGTCAAAAATGGAAAAGGAGGAATGTGCCAATTCCTAAATATGGGGTTCATGCAACTCATCTCCCATTGTTCAGGAAAGACAACTAACTAATATGGTAAAGAGAACATTTGCAACCCACAAAATAAGATAAATAAGTGGGTTATCGACTGGGTTACCAAGAACAATTCAATTCGGGTATCAGATTTTGCAGTTTAATCCATAATAGTCAGGTAGTTTGACCTCTTATCTATCTAACATTATCTTCAAATAATGGCCTAGTGAAACAAATATCACTTACATTTAAAGTATGTGCATCAAAGATATTAACATGAACATAACTATGTAAATATGAATTATGATAGCCATAATATATGTAACTTATATGTAACTCTATGAATAGATGCAATTGAATATCGACCCTTCATATTCCCAGATATGAAGATACTTACACAGAGTGTGGAGAGAATATTAACCCTGTAAATAAAAATAGCATGGGGAAGGTTAGCAAGTTGCTGCATTTGGAAAATCTCTATTCAATTACATAAGTGCCTAGTATATAGTTAATATGACATAGTTGTGTACAAGTAAATGTTCATAGTCTACAGGGTATTTGAATGTAAGGGGCGCCAGTTCAATATTAGACTATTTGTTTTAAACCGTAGTAGATAGCTGAAGAGATAAAACAAATCCTGCATTTAATCGCCAAAATATAAAACATTGAATTGGTTTGCTATTACCAGGTATAATGGCTTAATTGAACGCTGCTCCAGATCTTACCCTTTTCAGTAATAGAGGCCTATAAACCCTATAAGTCCCTTCTCGTTTGTTGTAATGTGAGCATTTCTGGCAAGACAACACTTCAGATTTATCATATGATGTGCCAGATCAAATTCACCCTGCGAATGCTAAGGAATTCAAGTAACCTTTATCGTTATTGCCGGATTTATTGCCAATCAAACAAACTTAAATTACCTTTATTCAATAGATACGAATTCCTTTTAAATGTGATCATATCACAGTCATATTAGAATTCTACACACTGTATTCACCAGAAGTAAAAGACGTTGTGAAAAAAGTAATTTGGTCTTAGATATTATGTGTGGTTTATCATTGCACTGTGAACATCCTATAATAATTGTTCATTGCACTTTATTCTACAGGCGAACATTTATAGCTATTTCTTTGTTCGATCTGTCCGTCTGTCCGTATTGCCAGATATCAATAATTTGAAAACAATTTTAAACCGGAAGTATATTAACTAATCAATGTTTGGAATTATATTGTGGCAGTTGGTTATTGCTATTAATTTTTTTTCGGTGAGAAAAAACCTATTGTATGTTAATATATTGACGTGTTTGTGAAACATTATGAAGCATATTGCCCCAATTGATTACTCAATACACATAGATGAGGGAGTTGATGAGGAGACTCAATGGGTTGTCTGGTGTCTGCATGAGACGCTGTTCCTTCAGACTATAGTGGTGTGTGAGTTGATGAGGTCTCTGTGTGCAGTTCACGTCGTTGTCGCGAGAAGCAATTTACACAAATATCCCAATGTTTGTTAATGATCAATGACAGTTTAAATGTTAGTTGGTCTTGACGTGATATGTCTGATACAGAAAGTATGCAAGTTAGTGAGTGAGTGAGTGAGTGAGTGAGTGAGTGAGTGAGTGAGTGAGTGAGTGAGTGAGTGAGTGAGTGAGTGAGTATTGTATTGTATGCAGTATACTTTCATACACTATGTTCTATAAATTCGTCAACTACTTACATGATTCGTGTTTAATCTCTACAAAATTAGTTTTGTTTATATCTAGTAATTGTTATTCAATACTCTAAATTCAAAATATCGAAAAAAAATTGGCTCATTCTCTCAGATTGGCATGATTGCACTTATGATTTGGCATTTCCTCTGTGAAATATTTTTTTACTAACTTTAAAACATAGATAAAAGTTATCACATTTATAACTATTTTGCATATAACTGAAACGTCAATCGTGTTATACTTGTTTTTTTCTCAAACCAACATTGTTTTTTTATATAAAGAAGTATAACGACAATCTTATCGAAAAAATAACATTTTAAAATGTTACTATCATTTAAATAAAAGACTTAAATAAAACTTCTTTTTTAAAATTGTGACTTGTGCAATGATCACTTACGTATAAAGGACATGAGAGTGAAATACTTGCATATAATTTATGTTAGTGTCGTGCTGTGCATAAAGATACAATGTCCCAAGAGCAAAACGAGAATTAAAGTTTTTTTCAGAAAGCTTGCACGTGTTATTCAAATTGTCCAAAAGCAACCATACCCATTCGCAATGAGATTGTTCATCTGTTCCAAAACCGCAGTGCCCTATCTCCGATTCATATGAATATCATCCCTTACGTCGACAAGACGGTTAAATGGGTCTGTTTACATTGATGCATGTCCAACCTCCTCCATAAGCACCCACCCACAAACGCTCATTCTTTGAAAGGGGATAACTGTTACAATGCTTTAGTTGTTCGACAATATGTGCATGAATGAAGCTGACAATTTCGAAAAGCTGTTTTGTTTTCATATTTTGGGCAATTCTTTCTTGTCATAAGTCTCAAACATTGGGAAAGTATCAACATTCACTTTTCCTCTAATTTCTTAAGATGAAATATAAATTGGCGTTTCTGCCTTCTGTTTAATGATTATAAGCTCAAATATGATATTATGACAAAACAATATTACTGAATTATTACATATATATATTTGTATAAGATGTTGCTGCATTGATATATCCTACATGCATATCTAGACCTATGGCTTTCCTCTCAGGAAAAATATCAACGTACTACGAATTGTCTGAAGAGATCTTTATTCGTCCTGAATACTTTTCTAGTGTTTAGAAATTTAGACCTTCATTTTCATATCATTAATATGATTTCCAGGTATGATACGAAATACTAGCAAAATTGATAGTTTACAGAACTTGAATTAATATCCATTGAGTCAGATTTCCTTTAACACAATGATAGATAAACATATCATGTCTTATATATTATTAATACATATCATGCATATACAAATAGGTAAATATATACGTTAACTATGAGCGCCATTAAACAAGGGTAAGCCCCACTAACAACATTGTCCCACGGTATTGGCGAGGTCTGCATGCAGCTTTTGTATACATGTCCGTACCGTTCCATTCGTCCTGCAATCAATCATCTATGCCTCCACCCTCTGCCATCATGAACCAAAAAACAAAGGCAACATTTCTTTCCTATGAAATCCTTGAAGAGTTTACTCGCCTGATCTTGCCCATTTGGACATCATAATTTCTCAAACAGAAAGCAGGACATATGACAGTCAGCATTCGATTAACATTATTGATCAACCATGGGTCGGGAACATTTATGGCGCAGGGAATTCGTTCTGAAAAAAAGAATAAACTATTGGAGACAGGGTGATCTGGAGACAATATGCACTAAACCACTTCATATGTTTAAAAAAAGTTTAAATATTTCAGTATATGTTAGATCACAATTTCTCAATAATTATGGTGGTTTTTCGTTAATTCGTAAGTTCAAATATTAAGCAATAATTGTTACGTTGCATTACATTATAGTGGAAAAGTATCATTTCACTCAACGTTTACATAAATTTAATCATCAATTATTCTCTTGAGTTTGGATGAATTCATTTCAATGTAAATTGGAAGTTTTGTATATGCTAACTGGCAGAATCTATTTTATGAACTGTAACAATTACAAATTCAGATATGTGTTTGTCAATGTTCTGATAAACTAACACTATATGTAGGTTTTTTAAAATGGAAATGTTGAATTATTGTCAACACATATGAGATCGATATTGAAAGTTACTTACATCATGACAAAAATGAGATTGAGCTTTGAAAGAAGTATATCAGCATGTTGATCTCATCTTTGTCAGCAACCAGCATAGAGCTCTGAAGTGCTATGTCTGGTACAGTACTGTTAGCTACGTATAAAGCACGATGTAGATAACGAACCACACTGATTGCAGGATAAATGTGGCTTATTGGGCGAGGTATAAGCTAGGTATCATCATGACAGGAGTGGTATACGATATTCTATCTTGGAAAGAAGACATCAGCACGAAACCAATCTTAACATGTTGATGCTAGGTTTAAACAGTTTTTTCATTGCAAGGAATTGGGATTGGTGAACAAGCTGTGTAACTTGTATTAACACCGCTCCAACTGATACATGGACTTGAAGCACTGGTCGTTTATGTAGAGGGTAATGTCCGAGTAACTCTCCATTCCTTAAAAATAATGGAGCCGAGGCCCATTATTTTTAAGGAATGGAGAGTTACGAGGGTATTACCCTACTTAAATTACACTCAAAGTATTGCTCTTAATACAATTGCTTTACAAATTTACAGAAATTAAAGTTCTACTTAAAAAATATGATGTGATGTGCAACTCTCCATTACTGGAAAATAATGGAGTGAAAGAACAATAGGATGACGTCACAAGTGTAATTTAACTACATGTACACGGCGAAAGTTTCTTAAATGTCATGAATTACCTAAGCCACTGTACTGTAAGATGAGGTGTCGCGGTGGATTCTCTGGTGTCGGATACACTCCGGACAGAAATGATGAAATTATTCAAAAGATTGATTTTAATGGAAATACTACTTTTTTGGAAAATCAAAAAGTGGTTCAATCTATGGTGACATACTTTTAAAGAATATTTTATTAAAAAGCAATATAATCTGTTGTGGTGCCAATTATATTATCGTATTTATTTGTCACTTTAATTATTTAACATGTATGACAGAATATCTTTGTATTGTAAAATGAACTGATAATAAATCATAAATATAATCAATTCTGCATTGTTAGATAAACCTGTATCATTAAATAATTATATTATCAAAATGGCACTCGGATCAATCCAAATTATTGTGACTTAAGATCGGTCATAAAAGTCATGAAATACGCTGTAAATGTTGTGACCCTAGTTACTGTTTTTCGAGTTATTTCCTTAAACATCTAAATATAATATACAAAATAAAATCTAAAATATCACTTGTGAAATATCATCTTAAATATGCAGAACATGAACAGTGCAATATGATAATGATGATAATTAGGCCCCGGGGAGATTAGGCTTCGGAGCGAAGCCCTACAAAATTGACCTTTTGTAAAGTTAATTATCGATGCGTTACGGGTCAACATTTCACATGCAATTTGGTGTGATTTTTGCTGGACATTTCCACCAGACATTGACAAAAGACTTGTTTTCGTAGCGAACTGCGAGGCATTGATGCAGAGCTTCTCATGATGCGAGTCACTGAGACATTTCGTCTCGCCCCTCGCTACGTCAGCCAGCATACCTTGTAGAGAGAGAATTTATATTTTAAGTACGAGATCCCGGAATCGCGGCCATGAACGTAGGAATTGTCTATGTCCATGTCCATCCCGGAACAATACGGGACCCGCAAGTTAATCTAACATACATTTATAATTCAAATGGAAAGTCTATCTATTATCAGATCACATTGTGATTTTATAACATTTTTCAAGTGATAACTTTGTAACTTTGTATCCTAAGCTTGTTGACATTGTTATCACCATGTAACATTTGCGACGTGCCACCACATTTTCAACTGAGTAAAAACCGAAATACTGCTGTCGGATGAAGTCGTTTTTAAGTGTCCATTTCATTCATCTGGGTATGATACTTTAATTGCCATATGGTCAAACACATACGGGTGCTTAAATCGCTTTCTCAACATGTTTTTTGGCCAGAATGTTTGGCAATTAGGTTTAAAAAGTTATAAAATGTAGAAATTTAGTTAATAAAATATATTGACGGTATGGACTTTACATGTTGAAGCATCATTACTGTAGGACGCCATAAAACAAGTCAAAATGTCCATGTCCACGCTCCTATCTTTCCTAACGACATTTTTAAAAAGGCGTGATTTTCAAAAACAGGAAATGAAAATGTTACCAATTAATTCAGTTGACTTCATTGAGAATGATGTAGCCCTGTTTCCACCGTTTGTATTACCAGTGGATTTAAATATCATGTATTTTTGTTGGTGACGTTTCTTTTGCATGTCAGTCATTTTAAAAGAAGGGTTCTATCGGGGAATTTGTTGTGGTAACGAAATTCGGGAGGATATTCCTGTTTACACATATATGTTATTAATACATGATTAAAACACAGTGAATTTGAAAGATACTAATGAAGGTAACATTTTGAGGACTTTATATTTCACAACTTGATAACACAAGGGCACATTTGTTAAAAAATAAAACAATGAGAACTGAAGCCATTCATCGGCGCTGCGAGTCTGGAAAACTTCGCTACAGCATAACAGCAAATTGTTTATTAGTTTTATTACATGTTATGTGTTACTATGTGAATACTCTATCGGTGTATGTCTTTAGTTATCCAAAAGTTGCAAAATTGCGTGCAATATATCGTGTTTTAATTCATTTCACGTTATGCAAAATATCCACGATGGCGACAGAACCCTATCTTTAAGTGATGTTTTGCCTTTGAATACAATTCTTGGAGTAGCAATAATTAATTGAAACGATTTAAGGATTAAGTTTGAGAAATGTTAAAGGAAGACAGGTTTGTACATTTGTAGTTAATGATTTCAGTGAAACGATGTTGAATGGTGATACTTTTGACATTTTTATTTTATGATAAAAATTAACATAACTTCGACATATTCTTTTATTATTACCCTGAATTCAAATCACGGATTCGAATGAACATGTTTGGCTTGATATTGCATGAAATGCTGATAAAAGTTGAATATACCAATAGGCGTAATATAAATGACACAGTTTGTATTAAATCTTTTGTGTTCCTGTTCTTACAGTAAGATTACGGATGTATTGTATATGTAATCATCACTTATAAAACGACTTAACACAAGTTTGAATTCTGCCTGTATTTATCCCCCAAGTTCCTGTTTAGTATACCTCTAAGGAAAACAGAATTTGATAAAATTTAAGAGGCATCTTTATTCCATTCTGTAAAATTAATAGATCAAGTTTTCTTTTCTGAATAAATTGGAAATAAATAACGTTAAACACTTTAATCATGACAAAATTGATTCTTATAAATCTCACAAATGTTAAATGAGGCTTATGTATCTCATCTGATGGTCTGAATAATCGACACATCAAGGCAATTATTACTGAAATATGTTGCCTATTTATATCAATATCCTTTTATCTTATCTTATCTTATCAATTCTAGTAATATTTCGAAAAACTGCAATTCCCTAAACCACAAGTTGAGCTTTAATACCGGGCACATTCTTTCCCTTTAAGGTAAAATATTTTGTTTCATCATTTTACAATTATATTCATTCTTAAAAATATGAATATGTTGTGTATGGTTTTGTAAAAGAACAAGTGGTTGTCACTAAGGTGACATGATCCCCCGCCGCAAATTAATTCAAAATTGAAAAATAATGTCAAAATCAGCAAAATCGACTGTCAAACATGTCGGAAAAGTCAAAGCCCCACTGTGACCTTGAGAGGTCAAGGTCAAGGTCACCAAAATCTAATCAGCGCTTTGTCTTTCCAAGGAGATGCTTTGTGTAAGATATGATGGAATTCCTGTGAATGGTTCTTGAGATATCCTGCTGTCAAGATTTACATGTACATTATCATATTGAAAAAATCAGTTCCACTGTGATCTTCAGAATGATGTCAAGGTCACCAAAATCTAATCAGCCCTTTGTCTTCCCTATGAGGTGCTTTGTGTAAGATATGATGGAATTCCTGCGAATGGTTTTTGAGATATCCCGCTGACAAGAAATACATGTACATTAGCATGTCGAAAAATTCAAAGTTCCACTGTGACCTTGAGAATAAAGTCAAGGCCACCAAAATCTAATCAGCCCGTCATCTTCCCTAGGAGGTGCTTTATGTAAGATATGATGGAATTCCTGTGAATGGTTCTTGAGATATCCCGCTGACAAGCTTTACATGTACATTAACATGTCGAAAGATTCAAAGTTCCGTTGTGACCTTGAAAATAATGTCAAGGTCACAAAAATCTAATCAGCCCTTTGTCTTTCCTTGGAGAAGCTATGTGTAAAATATGAAGAGAATCCAGCGAATGGTTCTTGTGATATCCCGCTGACAAGGGTAAAATGACAAAGTCTTGTCGTGACCTTGAAATGAAGGTCAAGGTCACAAACCTCTGTAGGAAGATTACTCTTCCCATGATGAACCCATATGCAAAATATGAAAAAAATCCATCGAATAGTATTTGAGTTATTGCATTTCGTACGGACGTACGTACGGACGTACGGACGGACGGACGCAGCCGAATACTATATCCCCCGCTTCGCGCTAAACGCGTGGCGGGGGATAAAAAAACGTGTAAAAATAATTTCTTACAAATTATCCATGTATGACTTCATGGTATGATATATTGATATATGAGCTGCCACTGTGATGTTTCATGAAAGGCTTTATGAAAAAGACGTCATTCATTCAATTGAATCCTACTCTATCATTTCAGAAAAGTACTGGGTAAATTAACCTCACTCCATATAATTACATCACTCATCTCAATCTTCAACAATAGACAGAGCGCTAGGATATGTACAAAAACGTGGAGATGAAATACATCCGCTCATGATATACGTCTTACTTCAACTACTGTATGTATATATTCCCCTCCTGTCCTATTTATATACCCATTCCTTTATAACTGTGTTAGCATCTATACCAAAACGTCGCGTTCATTGTTATAAATAAATTGACAGTCCACGAATGTTGGTTTACCTTCATATTTACAATTTTTAAAAAGAAAAAGAAAGTTAGTGAAAGCTGTTTGTCTGACAGATATTTGGAAGTGATTCTCCTTCGTCAATACACATACACTCAAATAGACATGTATGTGAAGTTCATCGTCAAACCAGAATGTGTTAGAATTGTTATGAACAAGATAACGGTACAGCCATAGTTAAAATTGCACTGTTTCATCTCGTTGAAACAAGAAAACCTAAGTAAGTAATGCGTCAGAAGAACATTACAGTAGTTATTGGTATATCTATTATTTACAGAAACCGACCAGAGTCCGTGATATATGATACATTCAAAGAAATTAAAAACCGGAAAATTACATGTAATCTCATTACAGTGACCATACAATATTTTATGGAGGAACAAATTCTTGGAGTCTAGGAGGAGTGGTTTCTCAACGAAGAAATAGACCATCAACGTGAGTTATAAACCTAGTGCAAGAAGGTAACATATAAACTATAGGCAGTCTGCAACAAGGATAAGCAAGTATACTTTGTGAAGGTCTTAAAACAGTTGGAACCCGGACTAGAGGAATATTTACATATTATTTTAAACAAATACATCCGAATTGAATATATTTCACAGTATTACAAAGCAAGATGTTACAATAAAATACGAATATTAATCTTTAAATGGCATTTAGAAGTGGCATTTTCGAGATTGCAACTTCTATATTGTGAACATACACGACCTTTCGGAGTTACATTTCACCTGATGAAGGAGATATCATATACTCCAAAACGTGCATTATTAAATGCATTATTAGTATCATATAATGTCATATTATGACATCAATCGCATGTGAACAGTGGTACCGAACATAATCATATTTTGTTGATCTATACTTGTAACTATTCTTTCCTATATACGAGTTATATAATTGGGAAACCAGCTAGGTGCAGTTCCATTTACTTTGGGGTACTAAGTTATAAATTGTAGTTAGACGACAGTCTAGTCAGACAAAACAAGGTTGATAATGAGGCAATACGCTGTGTTGATAAATAATTGCGTTTAGCGATGTTCGCTAAATGAGGTTATAGGGAGACTTGCATACACAATTTATAAACAAACATTCCATTACGCACCTTCCGGTTACATACATCCACGTCATTTCCTCCAACTCACGTCATTTCCTCCAACTCACGTCATTTCCTCCAATTCACGTCATTTCCTCCAACTCACGTCATTTCCTCCAACTCACGTTACTTCCTTTCTCTTCTCACCTCCCTTGCACACACACGTGTTTCATTTTCTTCTCGCTTTCCAATCCACCCTTGCCCATTTAATTCAGCTCTTGTAATTTTGAAATAAAATGAGGTACGGTGTGGCATGGCATCGACGAGGTCCCGCGCGAAGCACCTGCCCTGTTATGGTTTAGTGAGGTCTCCTGTATGGGGTCCCCCACACTAGCCCGATCTCTTCGGCTGGTTTCCGCTGGGGAGCACATAATATCTTGGCTCTCTCTCTTGCTTTGCACGCTCCTACCCCATCCTGTGGGACCGCTCTCATTCCATTTTCGGGAAATTGGTTGCTTCGCGTGGGACCTCGCCACTGTCATCCTCACTGTGCCCAAATTATTCCATAATCACACCTTACACGTTATTTCATAATAGTACTACTCCCTGCGCGGGGCTTTCGGGCGTCGCGGCTCGGGGTACCTAGCCTAAATAATGTTCAAACACATATTTAATATAAAGCTTAAGGCTGGGTGACTCGGACCGCGCCGCTGGATGCCCCGCGCAGGAAGGTGTACTATAGCGTAAGATCTCAACATGACAAACATACAAAGCAAGTTTCGAATGTATGTGTATGTTATTTATTTGATACAATTTCTTTTCTGATATCTTTCCCCAGCATCCAGTTTCAATGATCCGTTAATAGAGAGTCAGAGAGACGCGACAGTGTTAGACAGCAGTGTGAGACCACATCTGTGAAATACGGCTGCACAAATGATGTTAACATGATTGATATTTTGTGACGTAAAAATGGCAGTGCAGCCAGTATCATGACCATATAGTCCCAGACAGACGAGCAATAATATTTCATTTGGCGAGCAATAATACAGAATACTCAAGTCACTGCCTTGACAAACGTTTGATGCAAGATGTCATAATATCAAACTCGCTAATAGTAATAGTAAAACTGGTTTACACAGTAGTTCGTCCAGTATCCTGACATATAACATTTGCCTATTGGTCGTATACATTTCTTCATCGTCACGTGTCTGTCTATACAAGTATCATGTTCATGTGTCACATTTCAATTTGTTTCTCAGATATAAAACTCTCTAGTCGCTTAGCAGTTAGTGTCGTAAATAACAAAGTTCATGTCGTTTATATAAGAGAGAAAGCGCATGATTAATTGTTTTCTTCAGTAAGTGAATTGTTCATCTTATTCGTATCTATTGTCGATTAATTCACTTCCTTTTAATCGCCATTTATGCATTATTTATTTCCTTCACTGTTTTAAATATGATACCTTGAAAATTGAAATATATAATATAACTCTTATTTCTGAGTGAAATAAAGCATTGTTACACATCCATTGAATTCCATATACCTTATTACCTTATGTTTCACTATAAGAATGTTTACAAAACAGTCAAGTGTCTTTGACTAGGATGCCAATTTGATAAAGCGGGAAAGATAATATCACCAGAAAACTTTATCTCAAATACCCTATAAATATACGTACAGTGGAGGTAACGCTTCTCAGAAAGTCTTTTTGAGAAATGGAATACATAACAAAGCAATATTTTTTTATTTTCAACTTCGTTATTGTGAAGAACGTTTCGGGGTAGATGTACTCTCCTCCATCATACCTCTGAGGGTGGCTTCTTTTAAGATAGTTGACACAGGATGCGGAGTCACTGATGTAGGACATTCACTTACTTTCGTTACTGAAGGGTGCTAGGAAAATACATGTTTGTATTGCAAATCCTTATTTTATAGCCCGTCCATGCTTTTAAATCCGCATTATTAAACTCACGTATACTAATCTCGTTGACTCAGTTTTCTCACAATTGTTAAATAGAGAATACGAAATGACGTCCCGTTTAATAACATATTTATGAAATGAGTGAGTGAGCGAAAGCGAGTTAAATTCAAATACCATTACAGGAGTTTCATAAATATGTTATTCAGCGGGACCGAGTTAAGTATTTTATTTATTACTTATTGATTTAAATGACACTTAATTCCACGAACTCGTCGATAAATGGGACACAGTCCATTGCGACCGCAGCGCTAATATTGTGACGTCAAATGTGTGCCATTATGACGTCCCGTCAATCGGCAGCGCGCGATGTTATTTCACAATATGTTATAACACAGTGGGTTTATTAAACTGCGATAACTTCAACGGGCGAGTTATAAATATAGAATACTAAACGATGTCCCGTTTGATAACATGTTTATTAAACGAGTGAATGGTTTGGTATTTTAACGAGGTAAAGCGAGTTAAATACCAATGCCATTCACGAGTTTCATAAGACGGGACCGAGTTTAGTATTTTATTTATTACTCAATGATGTAAATAGCACTGAATTGCAAGAAAATCGTTTTTAGTGTCGTTTATTTGCAAATAGGTTACCCGCTATTGTAGTCGCGCGGCTTACATTGTGACGTCAACCAAAAACGACTGTGACGTCACGCGCCGATTATGACGTTACGGTAGCACGCGGTGGTATCACACATGTGTGTAACCAACTCATTGTTATCTAATGAGTGATATCACCACGGTTGAGTAATAATATTGTATATACAGTGTACATGTATCCTACCTTATTATTATATACACATCCCATCTGATGAAGGAGTGAGCATATAATCCGAAACGTCGTGCATCTTCACAATAAAGATTTTGAAGCATATATGTTATGAATAAATGATGACGTCCCATTGCACTCTGTATTGAAGAAGGGTATTGCGGGTAATCATCTGTAAATGACAATTCAATCAACACATCCCTGAGTGATTAGCCATCAGTATTAGAACGAACTCATTAGGGGAAAACTACTGGTCCATAGTGACGCTCGAGAGTGTCAATAATGTAAGAAATGAGGTTACCTGCCTTACAATGAGTTTTAAGAATACTTGTCATTGATTCAAGTGATTTAATTTAACTTGATTTGCCAAAAAGAGACAAGTCACAAGAATACTATTTTATGAATAGGTTGTTACAAAGTTGTCATTCAGATACACTATTTGTATAGTATCTGATTACTTATTATTATTCTCCACACACTCAAATTATGGCACAGAATACTAGTATCTGTATGTCCGTCTCACTGTCTGTAATCCTTGTATGTTAGGATTATATCTCTGAAACAAACACGTATTTATTTATCACAACTATTTGAATTTGTTCATATACCCGTATGCATATCTAGGTTATGTGTCTGAATCAAACAGGTATTTACTGGTAAATGTTGTACGCATATATCTCGTGTGGCTTGTGAGTTATAAAATGTTCTGCTGTTTTCATGAGAAGTTGTTTCTTTCTTATGCGTGCTAATCCAGAAAAAATATCTGAATCTTGTATGTAATGACTAGTTGAACTGTGCAACTGTATATGATTAATGAGTGTAGAAGTACAATCTCTTCTTTTTATTAGATTTCAGGGTTAAATTTATTCATTGTTTCACATTTTCCATGACCAGTGGTTTTGTTTAGAATTTGTCGAGGTCATATCATGTATATATTTGTACTTCTAAAGACATAAAACAAAATTTAATTTATTTAAAATTCCTGCAATCAGTCACAAAATCTAATATATAAGATGAGATCTTGTCAAATCACAACTATAAGATATATTAGAACATTATGGCACACATGTAATCTTTCTAAGACCAAACTTTAGTAATGTGTTACAATATCCTTCTTCATTTTTAAGTTATTAATTACATCATTATTTCCTTTTTACGTTTCACTGCGTTTCTGTTTGTTTAAATATTGTATTTTAACCCGTAAACAGAGAGTAAACAAGTCATCTGTTTGAAAATATATGAAAACATTTGAACAAATTACTTGCTTTTGTACTTGAACACCTACTATCATATCGAAGTGTAACTGTATTCATTCTTGTTTGATGTTGTAAAATGATATAGGTCTTGATAATCACATACACATCTATGTCAAAACGTTGCCTACATTGAAAAAAGAAGATATTTATCATTTGGTGTATATGCCATCACAATTTAATCACAGAAGGAATCAACGAGATGCTCATTATCAGTATTCAAATCTAGAAACATGGCTCATTCCATTGAAAAAAACCGCGAAACATAAAACTACATGATGCAAGGAAATTTGGCAAAAATTCAGTATCATTTTATTACACAATACTTACACAAATAAAATCACATGCATATTACATTTAAGAATAACCGGTAAAATTTAGGATATAAACCTACTCTGTTTGAAAATCAGAGACATGTTATACTGGATTTATAGCAAGTAACTTTAAAATTGAAACCGAACACGTAAAACAATTATTGATGTTATACAAAAAGGTTTTCCCCCATAAGTTCTCGTTAACTATTTACAAAAATCTAATATATCTGTCATTTATTACGGGAGTTTTAATTGTGTTTTCCCAACATTCACATTCATAAAATCAGTATTCGTTTTCGTGAATTCTGCATTTTTTAAATAACCTGCATAAGCATAATTCGCGACATTCAATATGGCTACTGTTTGCCAGTTATTTATCAAAATGAATTGTTCCAGGTGAGGGTAATTCGATTGTCTCATTCGGGTAAGGAATGCACATTCTATTTATCGACGTAGGTGTGGAGATGATATGACATTTGTAATTCGTATTTACATCAAAACGTTACGCTCAGTTTTCAGAACCGAATGACCATTGCGTCAATGACTTTGCGTTTGCTTTCCTTCTCAAGTGCATTAAGTGTCGCTATTTGGATAGATCTTGATACTGACGAAGTTTGTCTTGCTAATCTACCATTTAATGTAGCTCTAAAACAATTTACAGGAAAGAATGATTTGATGTGTATCAGTTATTTTGATTTACACAAGTAGAGCAAACTTCAGTGGATAGATTGTGACGTCACAATATATGTCTTGAGGGGAAAGTTGATCTTACACCCGTACCATTACAAGATGTTTTTCAACTTTATTGAATTTTGGAGTTGATAATATGCTGTAAATAAATTATGACGTCTCGTATTGAAGAAGGATATTGCGGGTAATCATCTGTAAATGACAATTCAATCAACACGTCCCTGAGTGATTACCCGTCAATATTAGAACGAACTCATTAGGGAAAAAACTACTGGTCCATAGTGACGATCGAGAGTGTCAATAACGTTGGAAATGAGTTTACCCGCCATTCAACGAGTTTATAAATAATTTCAATTGCTTAAAGTGATTAAGTTTACCCTCATTTGTCATTAAGGCACAACAAGTAACACTTAAGCACAAATAGGCAATCTGTAACAGTATGTTACAGATTTGCCATTCAGATATATATATATATATATATATGTGTATATATATATATATATATATATATATATATATATATATATATATATATATATATAAATAAAATAGTATTGTGGAATTTGGTACATTTGATTCACATTCGCTAACTAGCGCTTTCAGCCATGTTGGCTTCTTCAGGTTAGTGTCAGTTGTGATCACGTCGTTTGTGACGTAACGCTCTTTATGACGTCATAGAGGTAGGTACGTCATGAACATAAATTCAAGGAAATTTACATTGTAGCGTTCAGTAGAGGCTTAAATTGTTTTATAAATTGACTTTCAATAAGTTCCAGAAGCCTCGGATTATCACATTTCATGTGGTAAAAGGGGAAGACTTTGTATTTCCCGCCAGAACAGTTTTCTAGATGACCACTTAAAGGGATAGTTCTATTTTCGGGTCGATTGATCTGTGAACGATGAAGATTCATTCTTTCATTAAGGCGTCTTTCCGTCTTCCCTATGTACAGTTCATTGCACCCCTCGCACATGATGACATATATCACATTTTTGGAATGGCAGTTCATATTTTCTTTCACAAAGAAGCGTTTATTATTGACTTTGAAGTCGGCGCCTTCTATAATATTTTTACATGTGAAACAGCGGCCATCCCCACATTTAGAAACTCTAGCTTCTCCCTGAAGTGACATGTCAAATCTGGAATGTGTGAGAATTCGTCTCAAATTAGGAGGCTGTTTACGGCTATTAATGAATATATAATGAATATCAAATGTACCAAATTCCACAATACTATTTTATTTATATACAACCTGAGAGTAGTGTTTTTGTGTTTTAAATGTATATATATATATATATATATATATATATATATATATATATATATATATATATATATATATATATATATATATATATATTTGTTTTTCACATCCTCACAGAATACTATTTTCTTCGTCTATCTGTCTCTTATGTTCGCCATCTGTAATGATGTTGAGTTCAGAATTTATCTCTTCAAATAATATGTTTTATTAATGACAACTGTTTTGATTTTGTCTGTGACTTTGTCCAATTTGCTCTCTAGACCAAATAGGTATTGATTGGTGAAACTGGTGCTCAAAGGTAATATGGAGTAGAGGCTTGTGCTGTTTAAGATATATGCTGATTTCATTGACAGTAGTGTGTTCTTACTTTATTCAACTTTGCATACACATGAATAAATGTGTTTAGTACCTGTTCCTATCAGGACATTTCAAGGTTTACTCTATTTCCCTTCCTTTTTAGAACATCAGGCCATAAATGGCATCCAGCGTTCTCCATCCTTTCGACTGTCCGTCCGTAAACTTTTCGAAATTTTATGTACATACTCCTTGGGCAAAGGGGATTCTAAATGAAGACTTAGTGACCATGTGACCCCAAATATGGGTCACTGAGATCACGACTTAAAAAGAAATATTATCCTTTTCTTCTCCAGTGTGAAAAGCCTGTGACCCCTTATAAGCGCTTCTGATCATGAGGCCACAAAACCAACTATTTTCTTCAATATCTTTGAAGGAATTGTGACACTTGGAGATACGAGTTCATCCAACATGTTTTTGTTATGCACTTACCACTTAGAAGATTTTTAGATTTGTCATAGCATGGGATTTATTTCGCTTTTCTACATCAAACAGTACAAATCCTGGTGAGCTACAGAACCCATGGCTCTATTTGTAAAGCCGTATTTGTGAAATGAAGCTGTGAAATGATATAATGTATTTTTGCTATTGAATAAATCAAGTGAAAGGTCGACTAGATAATGTTTTCTTTTCCACATCCTATGAACGAAAGCAATTTATGCACACCATCCATCTAACACTGTATGGAGCAGTGGAATAACAGACGAGGGCAAACTCCAGATGTGTCCTGGAAACACTGGTCGTCAAATCATCTCTTACTCAATTGACTCTCCATAATGTTCTCATTTGAGTCCGCTATATAGAGAAAGGTGGATAGAAAAGGTAAGGATCTCTTCAAAGTTACTCCAAATGATGTTTTATCAGCTTTGGAGTTCTGCCATATCATTAAGAAGATGCAAATTAACTCTGTTTAGCCTCATCTGGAGTGATTTGTAATTTTGAAATACATAGTTATTGACTTATGTACTTACGTAGGTTGAAACATGACAGATGCCATGCACAAACAAAGAATGTGTAACGTTTCACTAGTGATGGGCGTGGTGCTATAACTGCTGATATGGTGATTCTATGGATCATTTTAAAATGTAATGGTATGTTTTATTTTGAATTTAAACTATATGAAATATACTAGCTGATTGGACAGATCTTTGCACCAATGAATGGAGAACGGAAGCATTATAAAAGGTACCTGGTTCTGTTTACGGGACGAGTAAAGAGAGAGACTGGGACGACACAGATGAGGACAGTCAATACTGCGACCCTATGCATACAGTGATTAAAGCACAAAAACAAGGCTTATTGCTGTTTGCATCAGTTTCACATTTAGAAATTAATACATGAACTTTTCATATTCAGCACAACACAATACTAATCTATCTAGGTTTTTATTTAATTTCATTTGTCATAGAATGTTTCAGTCACTATATAAGAATACTCGATGTTATATAGAGTATTGTAATAGATAATAATTTGTTAAAGTTTCAAATTACATGAACTTTTTCAAGTTACACAGCAAATACGACCGAGTATCCGGGAATCCAACTTTTAACTGTAAGCGCTATGAGCATGCAATTGGATTGAAATATAAACTTGGTAATAGGGGTATCCATTTGCTATCCACCCGCTGAAACTAGGCAAACTGGTTTCCAACAAGAATCCATGTTGGATTCTATAACATTTAATATTTATGTAATAGAAACTAACAGAAAACACTGATTATGTTTCCTGTTGGTTTCCAATCCTGAAAATTGCAATCGATGTTTCCATGAAATAGATAGAGATTAGATAACGAGTGAGTGTTATCGAAAATATTCCCACGAGATATTTTTTAATGTTCTGATTTATTCACGAGCGAAAGTGAAATATTGTAACATGAAATAATTCAAATATCTCTTGGTAAAATCAAAATTGGCACGAAAAAGGTTAATTGGTGTAGTTAGAAACTAAAAGTAGTTTAAAGATCAAATATTGATACTAAACAAACTTTCGTCTTAGAAAAAGATTAGTTAATCGAAAAGGTAGCTAATCGACAATGAAGGGAATACTTACATTATAGCACTGTGGTGTTATATCAGTACTATTAGAATCGGCTCATACTGTTAAAGAGAACGCCTTGGTAAGATTTACAATTATATTTTCATTATAGCGCGGTCCTAATGTGCAAGCATATAAATGTTGCAGAAAGCAATGTAATTTCTTTACTTTATTTAGTTGTGAGGATATAAACACAGAACGAAACTGTTACGTCAATGTGTGGTTGGCATTGTATATGTTTCATTTTGACTGGTTTATGCTTCAGAATATATGGTATATCAGACAAAAATGAGTGCTTAATCTAGACTTATCAATCCATTTGACATGCACTGTAAAGATATTTTATATACCTGAATACATTCACGCCCATTTTTAAAAATGTGTTTCTGGAACAATAGAAGATAGTAATGATTTCAGGACAGATGAACATATTGCAAATTATGATCAATATATAAACGATCTCTTAATTTCTTTTGGGGAAATTCCAATTCCGATTTACACAACTATTGAGGTGAGGTTAGGTGAGGTGAGGTGAGGTGAGGTGAGGTGAGGTGAGGTGAGGTGAGGTGAGGTGAGGTGAGGTGAGGTGAGGTGAGGTGAGGTGAGTTGGGGTTTAACGCCGCTTTCAAGATTATTTCAGTTATATCGCGGCTGCTAGTATTATGGCAGGGAGAAAGCCATGTCGTTATGAATTGTGGAGAAACCTGCAACTAGCGAACCATGGGTGGTACTACGCTGACATTCGATGTAGCATTGCACCTAAACCTTACTGCGTGCAGAACAGTTCTCTGCTGCAGTCAACTGCTGCTGCCGTGCCCCTGGCGGGATTCGAACCCAAGACCTCTTGATCTGAAGCCGAACGCGCTATCCCCAAAAAGGTTTTGAAGATCGTGAACAACTTGTATGAATTTCAAACATGTAAAAATGCGTGTATAATAGTTGAATGATCTCCAATGTAAAAGAGCATTTCCAATGACAATAACAAAATTACACGTGTCTTCGTAAAATACATGAATCATAGAAAACTGAATAATACATGTTGGAAAACAGGTACATTTTCACTAGCTAGAGTATGACAAGGCTTCCTATGTGAAAATATATCATTGGTAAGTTTTGTTTGTATATATGGGCTTGTAACTTGGCAATCACATTATGTAATATGGTTATTTTATTAAAAGGTATGTATTTATGAGATTATGAGGTGCGAATTTCCGTTGTGACGACACAGATTAACAGGTGATGCAAAAGTGAATGACATGTTGTTAAACGTGTTGATCAACGTTTAACTCATGCTAGCCATTAGAGTTAATAAACAAATAAGTATTGTATTACATATATTATACATTAAATATATATATTAAATAAACTAATTGTCCTATACGCTGACAATATTTGAAAAGGTCAAGATAATAGGAAACACTAGTATGATGTAACATAATTACCGGTCCCTGAACTTTCCTCTTTGATAAAGCAAACAGATACACAGGCTGTCATTGATGACAAAGAGGAATGTATTGAGACAAACATTGGGATATGTGTGTAAATTGCTTCTTGCGACAACGACGTGAACAGCACACAGATACCTCATCACCTCACACACCACACACAGCGTCTCTTGGTGATATATTTACTGTCTGGAACAGTGTCTCAGACACCAGACAATCCATTGAGTCTCCTCATCATCTCCGTCATGTGTGTTGAGTAATCTATTTGGGCAATATGCTTCATAATGTTTCACACACACGCATGTTATGTACCAACACTTGCTTTTTCAACGCAAATACTATTGCTCAATTAACGACAATTGCTTAATTTTATTTTTTCAATAACAAATACTCAAATAATGTAGAGATCAATTTTATGTACATGTATTTGCAGAATAAAATGAGAGTGTTAATATTTACATCATTTGAATTTGCTAATGAAAATGATACTTTTAATAGTACATCAATTTTACGTACATGTATTTGCTGAATATTAAGAGTGTGTTAATATTTACATCATTTGAATTTGCTAATGATGTAAACATTTCTATAGATGATGGATTCACCCATTCCCTCACCCACACTATTGAGAGACTTGTGGTGTCACCCTGGGTAAGTGACTTAGTTCGAAGTGTGCCTCTGTATACCCAGCAGCAAATGGGTACTTGGTATGACACGATGGTAATCTGAATTTGAACCTTGAGCGCATGACAGGCGACCGGTTGTATACTCCTTAGGGAGTGTTCTGTACTCGTTGACCAGGGGTAATATGTCGACCAGCGCTTTGAGCTTGCAATTTGCATGGATATATGCGCTATATAAATGGTCTATTAATATTATTATTATTTGTAAATCCAGAATAAGACTTTAAGCCTCATCTTTTTAATTAATCCCAACTCGTTCAGCTTTTTTAAAAATGAACAGACATAGTATACTGTATATTAGCACCAAAGGCATATTCACATTAGCATAGTGTTCAGCTCATGTTTACCTAGCCTATGTTTCAGACGGTATCCAACATAGTGTTACTTGGCCTTTGCCTGGTCATTGCCGATAATCTAATTGATGACCGCCCTTATAGTGCCTGCTTTTATTTGCGACACGTGGGGAAATTCGAATTTGTATTGGTTGTGACTTCGCGGGTAGTAATTGGATTCTAAAGAAAATTAGTCTGAAAGCTGGCTATAGATTGTTGTAACACAAACTGTATGCACCCAAGCTCCAAAGAGATGAAGGAGCTGCGCGACTCGTGCTAATATCGGCTTTACCCCGTCACTCGATGACAGATAAGAGATATTATACTGAAAACACAAAATATCCTCTTATTGTTTTGTATTGTATTGTTGCATTTGATTTTTTACAGTTGCAATAGTGCTGTTATTCATACCCAAGCGGACAAAGATATGTGGTTATTAAAATGTTCATGATGGTCGTGAGAATTACACTTTTCCTAAATATAACTTACATTTTGATTGATTGACGGAACTACCTTACGCTCAATCATTAATTGCAAAACTGTCCTATTTTAACTAAATCACATAGATGAAACATTTCGAGCATACCTATTTCATATTTAAATTATTAAAATTTGCAAAGGAAATCAGCATGCAAGAGTCGCCGTGACGTTATGGCCTTGTAACGTCATTTTACCACGACGTCATGTAGTGACTTAATTGTATTACTATCCTGCATTGAGCGATTGCGAGTTTCACGTTTTACTAAGTTTCTCTCACACTGCCTTTGCATTTGCATTATAAACGAGTTGTTTATTATGTGAAAAACAATTTTGAGAATAAAGTTGAACAATTTTACAGAATGTAACTGATTAACCGGAATAACGAATTATCTGTCCATCATGAAGTATTGTGTCAAACTCCTCGCTAAAGCTCGGAGTTTATAACAAGAATTAACTCGGGACAGATAATCCGTAATTCCTCGCAACTCGTTGATCAAATAGTGTGCAAGTGATGTCAATCCAAGAAATGATATAATCGATATCAATAGGTTTTGATCCATGTGCAGTATATGTGACTTAGGACTGCTTTAATCAATGTTTTCATTCTAGCTTTAACTTTTCAACAAATAATGTTATTACTATGCAGTGTTAACACTCGAGTATTACTTGAGAGTACCAAGTCGACATGAAATCGGTATAACTGCTTTGACCGAATAATGTAATGATAATAGAATGCAACTTTTGATTGTTTCGCTGATAACATTTAACATATCATGTTATATAGTTATAATAGATTTAAGAAAAGTGCCTGGGTTTCTTAATGATGCATAAGAATGATATTGTCCAGGTACGATATTTGTATAAACAAAGCTAGTTTTGAATATCAGGTAACAAACATGAAAATTCATAAAATAAAATACAATGATCTAAACAACGTTAACAAAATATTTTCACAGTTTATATATTTGCAATTTCTTCCATAAAAGCTGATGTTGCTTTGTCCAAATGATGAAACCATATCTTTGCTCCTTTTGAATTTCATCAGTGTGTATTCAATGCATAATTATGTAATTGCACCCAGACAATACGGGAGCACTCAATTGTAGTAAAATAGCAATTATGCATCACGAGGGTTAAGGTATTTTTGTCAAGTGAAATCATTATCCTTGAAATTTATTTCCATAACGATTTGAATTAGAAAGAATGGTATACAAGTGTTCACACTTTATATGAATAGTGTGGATACAGAGCAAAAGTTAACTTCTTCATGACTCAAAATTCAAAAGCATACACGAAATAAGGAACTTTTTCTACAGCTTGAGGTTCCTGTAGTGTACGTTCTAATCTTGAAATCCTCGTTTTGTAAGCACGTTATAATTGTAGTCCAACACTCCAACATTCAAATCAATCAGTCAGTCGGCCAACTGTCGGACAACACATTTTTTTGCAAATGATTTTGTTTCAGAAATAGGTTGCATTTATCGTCAACTTGTTTTGGTTTAGGTACTTCATATTATCTGCCAATTCTTGCAAACTGACACATCAATCCAGACAGAGGTTCTTTAACACTACTTCAAATTCACTGAAGTAATCCAACATTCACTAAAGTTGAATTTCTTAATTCCTGAATTCCTTTCTCAAGTTGTTTGACGTTGGAATTTGCCATATATTAATTTTAATTTGATATTGATATGGGAAGTCACTCACATTGGTCTTCATTGTAATGAATATGATGATGTGCTTTGAACAAAGAAGCATACTAGCATATTAATCAGCCTCTGTCAGCAACCGCTAAGTAGTTTATTAAACATTGATATGTCAATGTGAGAGCTAAAACTACATGTGAGTTTTGATGAACGAAGAATTTGTTTTTGCGTCTCTTGTCAACGTCGTGAACTGCGCACAGAAGCATCATCACCTCACACAAGATTTACAAGGGTTGCAGTGATCTATTCATTGTCATGGGAGAATCGTTCCGCAGCAGACACGTACTCTACCCCTCATTTTTCCCATTTAAATGTTTTGAGTATTTATCAATGCACAGTTTTGCTTCGTAATCTTCCACAAACATACTATTGCGTAATTAAACTTGTATTAACATTTTAACATAACAAATATGAATGGGGCTTACTTCAATACAAAAATTACACATAAAACAGCATTATGAATCCAGATTAACATGTGTGCCTCTAAGTAAGACATATACCGCCTTTTCCATTGAAAAACACTTAGTTTTGTTATGGTATAAATCTATTTAGTTGTAGGTACGATTTATCTTTTACAATGATTTTTTTATGGTAAGCACATGGTCCAGACAGAGGTTAACACAAATGAATTGGAATATAATACTAACCTGGAGCACGATTGACATTTCAAGTTCCATTGCCAACATTCTGGTAATCTTGTATCCCTTCCTATCAACATGTAATCTCGGACTGAATGACATATTCTTTATGGTGGAAAACTTTTTATGTCAATAACAAAACTATACACAGACAATATAAAAGACAAAACTGCAAGTACATGTACAATGTTAAAAGTAAGAAACGTTTAACATTTATTTCGTAGCATATTTAACATGTATTATATCTAAAATATTCATATATGTTTTGCATATTTATGGCAATGGCTGTTGAAACATTCAAACATCAGAACAAGTTGCTTAATGTCGCCTCAGGATTGCACTCCTTATTATCAATATAATGTTTCTGAACCAATGACTGGTAGATGATTAAAGTCTAATAGAAAATCATCAAAACTGTCTCTGTTTTTACTTGTGGCATTTGTATAGGGGATATAATTTGGAATTGTATTGTCTGTGACTTGGCGGGCAGTAATTGAATTGGAAAGAAGGTTATTCTGAAATCAGAATGGCTCCATATAATTGTAACGCAACGTGTCCGTACCATGAGACCAGACAGAATTGGACAACATAATCAATTGATTGAGGAAGAGATATTGCAACGCTTCTTCTCTCAGGGGAATCACTCCCAGTCACCGATTAACTCCCAGCTAACATATAGACCTTCATGTTGTGCATTTTTTGTAATAAATACAGATAAGCAGTGAAGTGAAGTATGGTAAGTTTAACATTAGCTATTTTGATAGATTGTAGTACATGTATATGATACAATTAATGTTCTGCATAACTATGATAAAGGACCTAGAGACGTACAAATAGGGCATAGTTTGTTTATTGAAAATCCAGGTGCTACAGATTAATGATTCCTCCTTCATCTACATCTTAAAGGTTTATATCCGTACAGACGTTCTTAAAATGATTTTCTTTTTGGGTAAATGGAATAATATTTACACTTGAACAATAATTCAGCGATGAAACAAAAAAATGATGATTCATATATACAAAAATAGTTGAAAACGATTAATATATATGAAAACATATTTATTACAATAATGGTATCGTTTACAAGTACAAGAATATCATACCTACTTACGAAACAGTTTCTAGGAAATGGGAATAGTATTAAGTAGTCATTATCACTGTTTTCTGTTTTGACAATTATTATTTGAAATTTAAATATATAGTGTAGAAAGTATTGGATAAAACAAAAGTGATTTAACTGGTTAGTCATTAAAAGTGTGTATATTTTAGAATAAGTCTCTGACCCTTACACTAAGTACCTTACACAGAGTAGACATTCCTTATCCGCGCATTCATTGTCTCGCCAACGTGTTCCCGACTGTATTCTGTGGTTAATGGCCAAAATTAAATAATTATATAATTGATGACGAGACTCATATTAAATGTTTTTGTTTCCGACACATTTGAGAAACTTGGATTTGAATTGTCTGAGACATTGCTGGTAGAAATTGCAATGAGGGAAGATTAGTCTGAAAGCCGACTGGTTACATATGGTTGTAAGACGATGTGTATCTACCACGAGCCAAAACACGATTGAACATAAACAGTCGATTGAAGGGCTGATATTACAAATCCCCTCTCGGACACAGCTAACATACAAATCTGGCTGATGAATGGTTTTCATAGATGTGGTTGGATGTACAGTAACTACTCTCAGTTGATAGGTAATTTGTTTCATTTAGTGATATAGCTAATAGTAAATTGCATGTAAAGCATAATTTGTTTCTAGAAGAGTACATGTAAGTGTTCTATATTAGTAAACTGTATTTGTTCTTATCCACATGCATTTTGCGTATTTAATTGACACTTTAGATTGCAACCAAACTATATTTCTAGCTTTACTTTCTTATTAAGCAATATTAACTGCAGCTAAATTTGACCAAACTAATTCCGATGACAGATCAAGGAAGGAAATGTGAAAGATCGAACTTATGTGGTACTTACTGGTACTTATTACTCAGAATTAAGATATAAAAAATTTGCACTGAACGATACACTGGTCGAAATGAGCTCATCGTATTAAAGAAAATTGATCCAGTCAAATATATAATCCATATGATGTTTACTTCTTTCTGTGTGCAACCTTACTTCACATATGTGTGTGTGAGGGGGCCTTGGCTTGAATATGAATATATATATATATATATATATATATATATATATATATATATATATATATATATATATATATATATATATATATTCATGTACGTATGAACAACTTGAGGAAGGTCTCAAGTGAAGTAAATGTATATCAAAATAAAATACTTCAGACGACACTTGCTGTAGATATCATTTTAATGATGACTGGATGAGTCGCATTTCGACTTGTTACATTGTTATATATATATATATATATATATATATATATATATATATATATATATATATATATATATATATATATATATATATATATATAATACTTTAGAGGTAACTTATTGTAATGATGACTGGATGCGTCAAATTTCGATTTGTTTACATGCCTTTTCATAGTTTATATATGAAGGTAAACAACACTCAATTATCATACCTTGATGCACTTAATCTAACAACCTATGCACATACAATGTTATGTAATCCAGACCTATTTGAATCGTTATAACAAAACTACTTTTGTGCATCTTGGCATTAAAAAAAAATATCCAATGTATCATAGAATCTCTCAAATAAGTACCTTTAACCTTAACATACTTTGTGTGTTCTGTTCTGTGAGCAATATATTTTGTGCCTTTTTCTGACATTGGCTTTCTTGAGAGTAGATTGAAGCATCGTAATATAAGCTCAATCGACTGATTATGTTGTCCAATCTTGTTAGTCTCGTGCTACGTATACAGCGCGTTACTAGTCTGCTGTCTTAGTAATCTTTTCTCTCCTTCCCATCCCCCGACCTTACCCCAATTCAATTTATAGCCAAGTTGCGGACAATACATAATCCAAATTTCCCCCATGTGTGGCAAATAAAAGTAGGCAATAGGAGGACCGTCATCAATTTGATTATCATCATCGATTGGTCATGGGCCACAGAACATAATGTTGAACATGCTGGCGATTGACAGTCAAGAGCAAATTGATTTGGAAGTGTCTCAAATATCCGTTTTAAGGGTAAGATGATTATTAAACTTATGGAAAAGTTTCATGATATAAAATGATGAAATTCATGTAACATATAAGGTATTTTCATTACTTCATCGACAACCTCAAATAAGTTTCAAATTTCATCATCATCATCATCATCATCATCAGAAGAAGAAGAAGAAGAAGAAGAAGAAGATGACATGAGTTACTAGTTGTGAATTAGTTGGTATCTTTAATATTATGATTCTTCTTAAAATGAGTATACATAATAGGTTGATTTGTTTTTTTATTACCAGTCACTAAGCTCCTTCCGTTATGATATCTCTGCCTGATATGAATCTGCCATATGGGATACTTAATGGTTAGTGCGAGTGTATGTTCTCATAAAGACTTCAAGTCTTACATTTACATTTTAACTATTATTTTCCCAAAAGAATGTATTCACACTCACTGAAAATTTGTTAGAATGTTTTTCCTGGAAACAGGATCTTTCGTCAGTTAAGGCCATCCTCATTTCTACAAAACATTGTCGGTATATCTGACGATGGTCAACTGTATGCAGAATAAGATTGCAACAAGAAATAACAAATATAATGAATGATAAATCTTTGTACAACTTTTCGCAGGAAAGGGTTTATCGGTATAGTTAGAAACTGAAAGTAGAATACATATTAATACTATACATTTTTGTCAAAGAGATTTAAGATTAGTAAATTGAAAGTGGCCAATCGACAATTAGGAAATTCTTACATAGTGCGGTGGTTCAAGTACATTAGTGACAATATTATCAGAATAGGTTCATACTGTGAAATATAACACATGGGTAGATTTATAAACCTATTTTCATTTTAGCTCTGTTCTAATGTGCATGCATATAAATGTGGCAAAAAGCAATGTAATTTCTTAACTAAATTCATTTAATTGTCAGGTAGTCCAGTAGAATTCGCATTTAACCCGGACATTTAATATAACAAGCAAATTTTATGACAAAATGACCCCGAATGGGGAACTTGATCACCATGAAAAACCCAAACAAAATCAACCTTGGGGAAATTGTCATTTTGGGGTAAAAAGCTAAAAAAAACTAAGAAAATTGTTTAATATTTTTTAAAAAGAATTACAATTAGTAAAAATAACATATTTTATGTCTTAATGAACCCACATGGGGTACTTGATCATCATGGAATACCCAATCAAAATCAACCTTAGTGAAATTGTTATTTTGGGGTAAAAACCTCAAAAACATAAGAAAATTACTTAATATTTGAAAATTAGAAAATTATATCTACATGAACCTACATGGGGTTCTTACTGGCCATGGAAAACAAAACCAAAATAATCCTTGGGGATATTATCATTGTAAAAAAAACTTTTAAAAGATGGGGAAATTGCTAAATATTTAATGAAAAGAGTTATTTTTAGTTTAATAGGAAAATTGTGTGTCTATATGAACCAAAATGGGGTACCGTTTCAAAATGGAAAAATCAACCTTGGGGAAATTGTAATTTTGAGTATAATTATCAAAAAAAGATAGGAAAACACTTTGAAATGTCCACATATTTTGCGAAGAGTTATTCTCAGTACAACAAGGTAATTTCATTTCTAAATGAACCCACATGAAGTACTTGTTCCCTATGGAAAACCGAACCAATACACAATCAACCTTGGGGAAACTGCCTTTGGGGGAAATATCCGAATGTAAAATGTAACAAGCAGTAAATCAAGCAAAATCTGCAAATTAGTGAATCTGTGGATCACAATCAACCTGAAGGGAATTTCTAATTTTGAGGTCAAATCTTATAAAAAGATATGGAGATATTTCAATTTTGTTTTAAAGAACTTTATTTCATGAATAAGTAGCAATATTTGACTATTAAAATTAAATTGTCATTACATTGGACACCATTGAATACTTTTGCATTTAAATGTAAAGACTTTATTTAGGCCAGTGACATAATTATAAGCCTGCAGTTTGTCGAAAGCATCATTGTAGAGATAATTGCCTGTCTTGAACCTGCTTGAAGAAAAACAAGACATCCAAGACTATCTGTATTGCAAATGATGACCACTCACTTTATGAACGGAGCCTCCGAGATTACCACTCCTTCCACGGCCATCCTATGACGTCATCCTAGTGTTACGATGACGTCATATGATTGAAAGTGTTATTTCACCGAGTAGAATAACATGTTATCTCACTCAGTGAAAATACTTACTTTATTTTAACTCATAAATTCCATGTTTCAATATAGAAAATATAATAAACAAGTTTATCTGTTGGATCTCTGATATGGATGGAAATTGGTTTTTCTGTTATAAAGTGGAAATATGAGAAATATTGGCATAAGTATTGTTTTAACAATATGCGTATATTCAAATTCTAATGTTCATCTTGTTATTTAAAAAAAAAAAAACCCAGAATGACATAAATAAACATAGTCATTATATAATTTAATTTTTGTAAGTTTAAAGGCATGGTTAATGAATATTTTAACTCACTGAGTGCATTCAATAATTAGTAAGTTTTAGGACTTTTATAAAGTTTTGTAATGGATACAATAAACCACCATGTCTGACATGTATAACCAATTAATAGAAAATCATGTTAGACTCCTTTTTGTTTTATTTGTGCATGTGAGTAAAACATTTCTAAACATTGTTTTGAACTGTTTTGAATTGGTATTTACCAATTATTTTTTTTTCAAAATTACTTTAAAAACGGAAGGCAAATTGTTAATTTTTTGGGGCTGAAGTTGATTGATAAATTTATTAACCGACCAAAAAGAACCATATATACAGTTTTTGCAATTATGTATTTTATTTAAGAGAAATCCTGATAACTTTTCATCATTGACAAAAGTGATACAATTTGCTTGAAATATGGTTTGAGTTCATATTACCAATAATAAATACAATGTTCGAAATTTAAACAGTACCAATCAACAGTACTGGACTAAGGATATAATATTGCGAAATATTGCATTTTCAGAATATATTGTTTATAAGACAAAAATGAGTGATAAATCGAGAGTATATCAATCCATTTGACAATATATATACGATTTATATCCTTCAATTCATTCACGCCGATTATTTGTATGACTTGTATTTCTGGAACAATAGAATATTTTAATACATGATTTCGGCACAGATGGAAGATGTACAAGATCAAAACTAAACTTTGCGTTGACAAAATAACATTACACGTTTTCGTCTCCATAAGATAAGTGAATCATAGAAAACTGAATAATACAAATTGGAAAACATGTAAAGTTTCACAACCTAGGATATGATAAGACTTTCTGTTTTTGTACATGAACTTGTAATTACATAATTTGCAATTGCATTACATAATTTGAGGATTTTATCAAAAGGAATATTTTTTAAGATACTATTGCGAATTTCCGTTTTGATGAAACAGATTTACAGGTGATGCCAATGTGAATGACGTTTAACGTCTCAACGCATAAGTGTTGATGAAAAAATATACAAATTAATATTTCAAATCCACTGACAGTACAACTGGATAGTATTGGGAAAGGCTATGAGCCCTTTCGTTCATATTAAAGTGATAACGATAAATGATATCCCACGGCGCTCGTTTTATTCAGACAAATCAAGATAACAGGAAACACTTGGATAATGTTATACAATTACGGGTCCCAGACCTATCGCTTGACAATACAAACCAATACACTGGCCATCTTTGATGACAGTGAGGAACTTATTAGAGACAAACATTGGGATATTTGTGTAAATTGCTTCTCGTGACAACGACGTGAACTGCACACATAGACATCATCATCTCACACACCACACACAGAGTCTATTGGTGATATATTTACTGTCTGGAACATCTCAGACACCAGACAATCCGTTGAGTCTTCTCATCATCTCATTCATCTATGTGTATTGAGTAATATATTGGGGCAATTGGTTTATCAATCTAATGTCCACGTAATGACAAACCGAGAAAGGATATAATCATGGATACTTTTGATCCATGTGCAGTATAATGTGTCATGGAACTTCTTTAATCAATGTTTTCATTCTAGTTTTCCATTATCAACAAATAATGTTATTACTATGCAGTGTTAACACTCGAGTATTACGTGAGAGAACCAAGTCGACATGAAATCGTTATAACTGCCGTGACCAGATACGATGTAATGTTAATAGAATGCAACTGTTTCTTTCACAGATAACATTTAATAGGGTTATGTCTCATAGTTATTGTAGATTTGAAGAAAATGTGCTTGGGTCTCTCCATGATGCATAAGACATTGTCCTCATAAGATCTAATTACTGACGCCCCTCAAAGTGCCTGTTATTTGCCACACAAAGGGTGAATTATTTTGTATTGTTAGTTACTTTGCTGGTAATAATTGCATTGGGTGAAGGACAGAGGCAGTGGGGTTGAGAGATTATTTAGACAGCATACTGACACTCGAGATGAATGTGGCACGCCGTCTATGTACATGTACCATGATGCCGACAAGATTGGGCAACATAATGAGTCGATTGAGAGGCTTATGTTACAATGCTTCTACCCTCAACAAGTCACGTTCAGATAGTTTCAGGCGGCTAAAATATATTGACCATAGGACACATGTAACATAATGTTTTCCAGACACATGTAGGCATTATATTGTGTAAATATATACAATCCTTCATTATGTATGACGAACAATGAAATACTGGGCTTTATCAGTGAAATAAACTGTCTATCAAGCTACAGTGAACACAAAAATTTTCAGTGTTACCAGCGACTTATAATTTGATGTCATAAAAGAATAGTCTGACGTAGCGAATTGGCTTATGACATCACATTGGTACTATAGTGACGGGATGTTCCTAGTGGCCGCTGAACATGAAAACGAACCTTTTCTGGCGTAATTACAACGATAACATCATATGATAAATATAATATCTGTCAATTATTGACAAATACCATGTTAATCTGATCTCGTGAGGTAGAAAAGTCATTTATTACCTACGGGGGCAATCATATCGGGATTCATATTTTTCATACGATGCCCTAGGGCAACATATCACTTTGTCATGGTGACGTGACGTCATAAACAATGATATGACGCCACGTTTCGTCTATGACGTTGCGTTCTAAATACGCGACGGCGGGTCGCCAGCCTATGGTTGAAAGTGGATTTTAGTGTGTTTTCATTAATTTCACGACTTCGGTAATAAACATAATGTTTTATTCGTGCCTATGCCATACTGTGTTTACGACACTCATGCCTGAATATCGGTATATCCCTCGCTCTCGCTCAGGAAATACTAATATTCAGGCACTCGTCTCGTACACATAGTATGACATAGACACTCATATAATATCCTCTATATATTTTCTACCTCACTCGATGAGATAAACATGGTATCAGCCAAGAAAAGACAGAAACCCTTTATGTAGTAATTAATATCAGTGTTGTGGCACATATATTGTACTTAAGGTATATATTGAGTCTGAGCATGCGCAGTCGCAAATTTGGTGAAAGAATGAAGCTCTCGCTTCACTACTCTGACCCGTGACATCTTTTCACCCATCTTGTTTATAATTATTATTTCAATATAAATGAGATGTTTAGTGCTGTGCAAATGGACTGAATTGATAAATTAATAAAAGTGTCATAAATTAAGTATTTCCGTACTATTGTGGAAAACACGTTTTCAGAAATGAATGTCAATAACTAAACTCAACACAGACAACATATAAGACAAAACCATAGGTACGTTGTTAAACATAAGAAAGGTTTAACACTTACTTCGTGACATATTCCTTATCAAGATATATAATATCAATAATAACATATTAAATTATTTTTTGCAGATTCATGGGAACGGTTACTCGAACATCCAAACATCAGAACAAGTTGCATTATGTCTCCTCTAGATTGCACTCTTAATTACCAACTTAATATTTCTGAACAACGACTGAATTTGGAATTGTATTTTTTCTGTGACTTGGCAGGCAGTAATGGAATTGGAAAGAAGGTCATTCTTAAATAAGAATGGCTCCAGATGCTTTTATGCGTACCGTGAGACCAGACAATATTGGACAACATAATCAATTGGTCGAGGAAGAGATATTGCAACGCTTCTTCTCTCAGGGGAATAACTCCCAGTCACCGATTAACTCCATGCTAACATTTGGACCTTCATGTTGAGTTTTTGTTGTAATAATTACAGATAAGCAGTGAAGTGATGTAAACTGACGTACGTTTAACGGTAGTTATTTTGATTTATTGTAGTGCTTGAAATACACATATGACACAATTTATTTTCTACATAACTATGATAAAAGCCCTTGAGACGTACATGTAGCAGGAGGGTATAACTTGCTCATTGCAAATCCAGATGCTACCGATTACCGATTCCTCCTTCATCTACACCATAAGGCTTTTTATCGTCACAGACGTTTGTAAAAATGGTTTACTATTGGGTAAATGGCATGAAGTATACTTGAACAGTCATTCAGTAATGAAAGAAAATAATGATGATTCATATTTTAAAAATAATTGAATATATGATAATAATGCATAATACTAGGACTGCCGCGGCAGTACTTAGGTATTCAGACTTCTGTTGTGACCTTCAGCTCCATGCTCGATCGAAGAATGTCAACGATACTGTTGTAACATGAATATCTCATACCAATAAAACTCTGAAAATTCGGAAATTTCATTGTAAATAAAAATGGCTCCTAAACCACATTGACCTACGAATTCGCCTTGTTTGACTATTAAGTTTGTTTTAGTATTACACATGTTTTAAAGAAAATTGAAGTGTCTACATGTATGTTTATTTTGAAAATTTTCCCCATGTTAAAAATCCTTATTTTCTGTCGTTTTTCAGCCTTGATTGTGACCCGGAAAGACTGTTCACAAGCGATGTTATTATTGATTCCAATAGACACTACAAAATCATGCAATTGTGGGTGCAACGTTTTTAGTTATATCCCCTTGAAACAGGTTCCATTTAATAAGTCGCCCAACCGTGAAAGGTCATTGTACAAAAAGTATTACTATTACTCTTTTAAAATAGCTGCAGACACATGTAAGTTTCAGCTTCGTGGTACAAGTATGTTCAGAGGAGAAGATTGTCAAATGTACATGGGGTCGGAAAATTGTTAAAAAAATGACAAAATGGCGTCTGAACCACGTGACCTACAAATTCGCCATGATTAACTTCTTTGATCGTATTGTCAGTGCACATCTTTTAAAAATTGCAAGTCTCTAAGTGCATTTTTTAAAGAATATCCTGTGTTAAATATCGAAACTTAGAATCGAACTGGACCTTTAATTAGCAAAGAAATCATATTCGGCTTCGACACAAATCAATTGCAAGATCTTGATTAAATCTACCATCCCTGTAAGTTTCATGAAATTCGTTCCAGCCGTATGTTCTTTAACCAATCAAGCGGAGTGTATTTTATGTTTTTGAATGAATAACTGACAATTCAAAAATAAAAACGATCATGCAATTTCCAATTATAAACGTCATTATTATTTAATTGTTTGTTGTGTTTGTTTTTGTGTTTGAAGAGCCCTATAAAGTTTGAGGTCTACTGTGTCAATTTTTTTCATGGTGACTTTTTAATGAGAATATAATAGTACGTTTTGGATTAAACATAATTATTTATACTTACCTGTTGCCTAGACCTACAATGCGTACCTCCTCTCTAGGTATGCCATTTCAACGTTAACACAGACGAAACTTAAACCAGTGGAGTAGGGGATCCGTAAAATCCCTCTCCAAAGGGCGGTAATTAGGCATGGTCTCATGACGTCACCACCGGAAATCTTCACTCTCCGAACAGTCCCAAAAAGGCAAGACAGACCAATGGAGGAGGATGGGCGGGCCTAGCGCTTAGGTCTAGCCAACAGTTGACCTGTTTGTTTATCGACCAAGCAGCCGCTGAACTGTCCGTCCGAAGCGGAGGTACCTGCTATCCCAACAGTGATTCGGAACGTGCAGGTACGCATCCTGGAGATCGAGAGACACCATTCAGTAGGAGCGCTCCAGAGATTGCATCACAGAGGGAAGAGTCAAGAGTCGAAAATATGCCGGCCTAACGAGGTATGAGCAGTTGAATACCTTCAAGTCGTGAATGAGTCGCCAATTTTTCGAATTCCTTTTGGGTATGACAAACACTGGGGAGTAAAACCCCGGAGTTAGATGCGGGGTCAGGACCTCCTGCACCGCCCCCTTGGAGATTAAGATCTCCACCTGTTCCAAGGTTAGTAGGAGCCGGTCCCATGACAAGGGACGCTCCCTTGGAGCACAGGTAAGAGGAGGAGGAGACGCGATGGGAATGCGGAATCCCTGACCCAGAATCTGGGTCTAACCCTAATTGCTCCCCGTTGCTGAAGAAACTTTGAAGCCGGCCCCCCACCGAGCCTTGCGACCACGTTACGAGTGGAGGAGGAAGCAGAGGGGGTGACCATAAGTTACTTCCTCCGCTTCCCCTTCTGAGGGGAACGGCCCCCGGCCCCGGGACGGGGGGACTTGGGAGATTGACCCGTGGATCCGGCTTGGCTTTCTTTACGGTTGATTGACCCTGGCCGTGACCTTGACCCTGACGGTAGTTAGTCGCCGGGCGTTTGGGCGTAGTCTGCCTCTGACTCCCCGCAAGGCGATTGGTGAGGTCTTGTTGTTGAGCCTCCTGCCGCGCTCTAAGAACCTCGGGGATACAACACCCAAGAGAGATTCAGAGTTGGCCGGGGCCTGCCAGAGGAAGGATTTCTGGTCGGGGTTGAGGCCAGAACGAAACAAGAAGTTATCCCTACGCAGGACCGTAATCCCTGAGGATATCCGCGAAGCCGATAGCATGATCTGTGTGAGGTCCGCGGCCACATTGCCGAATGCTTGAAGAGCACCGGGTCACCCGACTCCATGTCACCCTGCTTGGCGCAGTTGAGCTGGAGTAGGGGTGCCGAATGGAAGAAATCTCCCGACCTTGACCCGAGTCCTAGACGAAGCCCTATCAGTAACGGACTTATGAATGGCCGAAACATACGCTCGTTAGTCTGAAGACGAGAGAGTGACTCAGTCGTTACAACGAAAACCCTCCTCACACAAGTCCTTGCACTTCCTACAAAGCAAGTGCGGATCCTTGTTAGCAGACATCCTTCCTCCGCAATTTGTACAAAACGCAGAGTACATAGTGAAGTCAATACGGAGGTAGTGGAGTAACGAGGTGAGTGATAGTCGAGTCACTGACGAGACTGTCGAGTCACTAAAAGGTGAATGACAACGAGCCACTGACGCGTGTAAGCTAGACGAGGTGAGTGACACTCAAGTCACTTAAAAGGTGAGTGACAGACGAGCTCCTGACGCGAGTAAGCTAGATGAGGTGAGTGACAGTCGAGTCCCTTAACAGGCGAGTGACAGACAAGCCACTAACGCGTGTAATCTAAACGAGGTGAGTGACAGGTGAGTGACACTCAAGTCACTTAACAGGTGAGTGACAGGCGAACCACTAACTCGCGTAATCTAGACGAGGTGATTGACAGTCGAGTCACTGACGAGGTGATTGACAGTCGATTACACCTAAGTCCTGACACTATGAAGCAACCCTTCCGATAGCTAATTACTCCAAAAACACCAAGAGTGTAAACTCACAAAAATGAGACGACGAGACGCTTAAGTGAGGAACACGCAAGGCTAGACGAGGGAGGCTATCGAGAGTGTTGAATACCGGAGGCTCCGAACCCGAAGGATGCGAAACCAATGTCGACTCCTGGCTAGTCACTAGCGAACGAGGCGAGACGAGAAGAATGGCCGAAGGCGAGTGACTGGCGAGTGACTGGCGAGGCGAGTGACTAGCGAGACGAGGCGAGTCAAGTCGAGTGGAAAGGACGAAGGCGAGTGACTGGCGAGCCGAGTGACTGGCGAGGCGAGTCGAGCCGAAGGCGAGTGACAGTCGAGTCACTGACGAGTCTAGACGAGTTGAGTCGAAAGTGAAAGCCAACCGAAGCAGACAACGAGCTATCGGAAGACCCAGCTGATCTAGAAGACAAAGGGACTGGCGGAGGTGATGACCAAAGCCGTGCGAACTAAGCAGTCACCCGACGAAGGCGAGAGAAAACAAAAGACACGAATTGCACATGCAAAGCGTGCAGTTACCCTTGGCAGAGCACACCTAGCACAAGGTCCCTTATTAACTCAACACCTACATAAAACAGGTTGTCTAAAACAACCTGATAACGACGAAATAATAACGAATAAATGAATAAGAAGTAGCAGGTAAGCAAAGGTAGCAAAAAAGCGCTAAAAATACCCAGCGACATAGCGAAAACACATACGTCTGTCTTGCTATGCAACTGAGAGGAGAGTGAAGATTTCCGGTGGTGACGTCATGAGACCATGCCGACTTACCGCCCTTTGGAGAGGGATTTTACGCATCCCCTACGCCACTGGTTTGTGTTAAAGTTGAAATAGCATACTTAGAGAGGAGGTAGACATAGTAGGTCTGGTCAACAGATAGGTATGTAAATAATAATATAATAATTGAACTATAACTTACACTGGTTTACAGTTTTTCGAGAGAAAAAAATCGAGCTATCGTTAAATATATAGTTTTGTACATTTACAATAACTTAGATTCAGACAGTTATTTTATTCAGTGTAATACCACTGCAGAAAAATGTGACGGGTGAAAATGTCAAAGAATTTGAAGCCTACAATGATATATCTACCAAAAGGAACCTTGATTAATTTCAAATCGAAATGAAAAGGGCGTTTTCTTTTTCGGTACACATTTGTTTCACATTCTGATGTATCAGTATCATGTTATTTGGGTAAAATTGATGAAATGTTAATGTATAGAATGCTGAAAATCTAGTTTTGAATTTAATTCTATGTTGTTGAGAACTTAGTTATGAAATCAACAGTTTCTAATTAACACCTCTGCTTTGATGTCAGATATCTGTCACTGGACCGATTCAATTATATATGAGGTGGCGCGTTTTAATTTGTAAGATGAAATAGATAGCCTATTCGTCGCATATGTCTCGTTTTTCATTGAGTAAGATTAGCATAAATTCTTGGTTTGTTTGCCTTTCCAATTTTGTATAATTATGGAAACACATTGTTTAATAAATCGTTTTATTGAATCAAAATACTTTGAGATAGTATCATACTTATGTGCTTTTATTTCATTTCAAATGTTAAATAATTGAATAGATAAACGTGAGACATAGAAACGAGATGTGTTTGTGCTAGCAAGATGATCCCGATCATTTGGTACATTGATCTGCTTGTTCTACAAATACAAATCTTCGTTATCGCTTGACTTAAGTTGTTCAAAGTGAGATCTAATTGCCAGAATCAGAGTCTGACATAGCGGAAATTGTCAGTGATGAACACACACGCATTTACGCTATACAACTGACACTTCGAAATGACACAAAGAAAAGACAACGGCGGTAGATTTACACTGAAAGATCCACTCGTCATTATCGGAGATGAAACCATCTAAACGCGTGTAGAACAACCAAAGTTAGTTAACGACTGAACATAATATGCCGACATTGTTTCTAATAGTTTTGATCACTTTGAGGCGGTTTTGACAAGTGAATTCAAATGAAAAATACGTGACGGCTATACGAGTGTACATGTATAATGTAAACAATAACATAAGCCAGATACTCGTTAGGGCATGACTTTAGAGTAATACGTCACATCTCTCGCTAGCAGCTGGTTGGCTAATAAAACGTTTGGCAAATTTTTAAAAACGTTTTTTCTTCTAGTCTGAGGTGGATTTTAACCCAAATATTTGTTGGTGTTTATTCTTTACTGTTGTCAGAATCATTTCCGCGAAACCTACTACCCTGTGATTACACGTGCTTTAACATTTCATGTTTATAAGATCTTTTTGATTTCCGGAGCAAACGCCGAAATTTTCTTTTCTCATCTTTATAGGCCATGTTGATGGGGTTTCCCGCTTCTAATCCATTCATGCCTAGCTACTCGCATTTCATAGTGAGCATCATTTAAGTTATTAGGTTTCCAAAAAAGGTTTTACATATTGTCTATAATTACTGTGAGGTATAGCATTAGCGGATGCATACACTAAAGCACTAAAACTTATCATATCGTTGTAGTGGTCTAAACTATTTTGCTGGCGGAAATGTTACTGAGAAACATTCTGCGAAGACAAGGAATCCTCTAGTAATATTTGATAAGAGTTGGTGTCATTTTCATTAGCTAGTTTCCGCTTTGGAATGTCATTAGACACATTCTTAAAGTTTTCCTTCACTGGAACACTTATGGAAATAGGGCAAGGCAGATGATCCGATACACTAAAAGGACAAGAGTCATCCATGGTAAAAGTATGTAGTCAATCATACTTTGTAGCAGATTATGTTTCGACCTACACGTATATCCCGATGAGGATGTAGGTAGTATTGTAAGTGCATTAACAAGATCTCTGTCTAATAGATCAGCCTTCACGATCACACACTTATAAGTAACGACTTTTAATTCACAGAAAGCATTCAAATAATGCAGGTTACCTGTTGTGAGCCAGTGTTCTTGAATAGCAACAACATCAACCGACTGCAATAGTGTCTGATTGATGTAATCACCGCCATGAACTAGTCCACGTACATTCCATGTTAACACAGAAAGAGTCATTATAGTTTCACAGTAGAACAGCAATAATTTACTGACCTGAACAGCGATCGTGTTAATAGTTGTCATTATGTGACCTGCTTTTGGGGATATAGTCTCTTGCTCTGGTTCCAGATGGCTCTGTTATCGGAGAAATAGTCATCATAATCGTCAAGATCAAGATTAACTTGTACGGTGTATGTATTACGATAGTTAAAACCAAAGTTTTTCTTCATTAGTCTAACAAAAGTCACACCTACATTTTGATCATGAGCATATTCATGAATAAGTTCTTTCACAGAATCAAAATGTTCCTCCGCACTAACATTGTATAGAACAAGACGTTTTGTTTTAACTCTTGGAACGCCCTGAAGATCATGATAATTCTTAGATAGGGATCTAATAGGATGTTTAGTATCATGTTTTACCCATCCTCGATAATCCAGCGCTATTGTTCCGATAAATCTACACACAAGCGCTGGAAAACAGTAAGGGTATTTATCCCTAACCTAGTTACCTCCTCTTGGGTCCATGTTATCCAATCAGAAACGAAACGCAGACACTATCTGCGTAAACAACTCGACCAATCAAAACGCATCACTACCGTTGTTTATAGAAACAAACATGGCGGCGGCCGACTCACTCGATTACGATAAAGTTTGTAACAAATTCAGCGTAGAAAACCTGACAGAAACTCAAATGAAAGTTTTAAGAAGTATGTACGAGAAGAAGAGTGTATTCATGTCCATCAAAACGGGTGGAGGTAAATAATTAAAATCCCTGTGCTACCAGGCGTTCCCAATCATCTGCGAAAGCCAAGATCCTAACACGAGAGTGCTTGTTATTTCACCCTTGATTTCAAGTGATCTCATTGGTTGTTAGAAAGCAAGCATTTCGCTGAGTCATTGCGAAGGGAGGTAACTAGGTTAAAGATAAATACCCTTACTGTTTTCCAGCGCTTGTGTGTAGATTTATCGGAACAATAGCGCTGGATTATCGAGGATGTGTTTTACCTTATTCTCACATTTGTCGTTTGCGTTGTCTCCGTCAGAGTTGGAGGCCTTTGGCTTGTTTCCAGGAAATAATCTTGTCTTCGCGATGTAGATACAAGGAAGGGAAGTCGTTGTCGTAGTTGTCTATTCCGAAAACGATGGAGTTGTTGTCGTCCTGTGGTGGATGCACAGTTGTATCATTCATCTGACCCGTTATAAATTGGATATGACGAGATTCACACGAAGTTGTGTTTTCTGTCTCTGATGATGATGTTGTCGTGGTCTCGGGTGTTGTTGAAGTTTTCTTCGTTGTTGTCGTTGACACTTCTACTGCTGTTGATTGGGTCGCATTAGAGTCGCTGTAGAGATATCTTTTTTTGCTTTATCATTACCGTTCTTCACCTGGCTTGAAATACTTGCTAGTTTTGAGTCAATTGTCCTTAATTTGTCATCAAGTGAGTAACTTGATTTATTTTCTTGAGTTGATTATTTCAATTCTGCTCTTAGTTCAGACCTAATATTCTCAAAATCACTGAGCCTCGTTTGTAAATTTGATGTTGTTTTATCATTTAAGCGTTTAATATGACATGAAAATCCGCTTCTAGATTGTGTAATCGTTCTTCAAGCTTTCCATGGCATTGAGATATGATTTGCTTTAGCTGAACAATGTGACTCAGTATAGAATACGTTGAGTCGATTGTCTCACCTGATGCTCTGTCAGCAGTTGTAGTTGTAACCTTGATTGGTGTGTTGATACTGTTGGTGCTGTTAAGCGGCGATGGCGTACATGCACTTTATGTCGACATAGGGAAGTTGACACACGTCTGCTTTGCATAATCATATTGGCTTTCTCTCACATGATTTATTTCCTTGATCTTGTGGTTGTGAATGTCTTGGATTGCGTCGATAAAACTTTGTTTGTCTTTAGATCCAAGCTTGGCTTTTATTTCCAGGTAGATTGATTTGTCAATCTCATCACTTGGCTGAATGTTGTATATTTCTTCGTCGTTGTCATCAGCTTGGTCTGTTAATTCACATGCATTGTTCTCTGGATTCAAGGTGTCGTCCAGTGTTGTCTCTTGGGTGTGAGTAGGTCGTCTACACATGTCGAAAATATGCTAAACTTTCTAGAAAGAATAGCAATAAAGTTCAAATTTAAAAACTTATCACATTTCTCACAAATGGTGTTTATATTAAAGGTGCATCCATTGTGTTTCATAAAATTGTATTATGCTTTAATACGTTCCGACTCACCATATGTGCTGTTGACAGTGCAAATACTTTCACTCGGTTTGCATATTCATCCCGAATCACCAAATATATCAAATTTACTAGTTTCTAATTAAAATAGAGTAACATCAGTATGCATGTGCAGAAACCGAAACTACACGTCCCATTTACATGCACAGCAGTTATATGACCTATTAACCATGATCAACCCAAAATTATCAATTTGTCTGTTATAAATAAGATTCCAAAATTACGTTCGACTCATTGGCGCGCGCCACACGCGGTACATTGTCCGGTTTTCGATCACTATTTTTACCTTCATATCGTCACTATAATAAGTCGACTAAGATCAAAATGGCAATTTTCGGCAATAGTTAGTGCTTCCCGATAACATAACACTATTTATAACTTTTCATATGTGACCCCGAACAACACAATGGATGTACCTTTAATACAAACATTCAGACGTTGCTAATGTGGCAAAATCCTTATACTTTGTCTGGTCATCAGTGGAGCACCTCAAAACACGTCCTCACTCTCTGACGTCCAAGCGACATGTCATTTGACCAATCTAATCCGGATAACAGATCAAGGAAATGTAAGAGACCAAACTGTGGTACTTACTCGTACTTAGTATAAGGGAAAGAATATAGCAAAAGTGGCAATGTATTTACGGTAAAAAATGGCATGTGCTTTGCAAAACTTTATATACGTTATCAAATGCATCCACAAGCAGCAAATAGAGGACCAATCCTCTAGCTACAAACTTCTGCAGACATGCCTTATGTAGAAAATATATTATGTATCATGTACAAATGCATGTAATTTGCTTCAAGCACTACAATAAATCTACTTAACTGCCGTTTCATTTACTTCCCTTACTTGTGATCATCTTATTGATTACAACAAAACTCACAGTAATCTCTATGTCGTGTTTGTTGGGAGCTAATTGGTGACTGAGAGCAATTTCCTTCTGAGAAGACGCGTTGCAATATCACTTCTTTCTCAATCAATTGATTATGTTGTCAAATGTTGTCTGGACTCATGGTACGTACAAGTTGTGTTACAATCATCTAGAGCCATTCTAATTTCAAAATAACCTTCTTTCCAATTCAATTACTTCCTGGCAAGTCACAGACACTAGAATTTCAAAGTCCATTCAGTGTTTTTGTGTCACAAGTAAAAACAGACCAGAAACATGAAAGCAGGGTTAAACTACACATCACCTCACCTCACCTCACGTTATATTCAGCCGTTATAATACTTGTGTGTGTATAAATGCACCATTCCCTGATTTTTCATGTCATATATTTTACATGTACATACATTCCTCTGTATAGAACAATGAGGCTGCTGAGCTGTTATAATACGTTAACACGATGTCTAATATCTACGATTGACACATGCATATATTCACTTGTCTATGGTATATTTTCGCCTTGTTGGATTGAAGTTCAGCAACATGCTGTGTTGTTGATTATGTAAAGAGAATGTAACAGTCTGCTGTAGACCATCCAGTATAAGGTTGCTGTAGCACTCGGTTCCAGAGTTTCTTCACGAAAGTTTATGTCTTCAACAATTGATTGTCATTATATAATAATGTATTCTGCCATGCTTTTGTGAAGTGTTATCAGAGTGACATGGAATGCACTTATTGGGAATTCTAATAAATACTGTCACCGTGCACACTATGCAGCTTTTTCCAATGTTGGCTATGTGTTTGGCTGTAGCTGAGAGTTGTAGGGCTTGGTCTTTTTGGGTCATGGGTTGCAATATTCACAAGTCCCTCCTATCAGAACGGTATTTGTTCAAAGCACTCTGATATTGGTGAATGATAGGACAAGGTAGGCGGACATGTTGTGTTTTTTCCTTGCCATCTCTAGCCATCAATTTGCAACTATGGTGCTAATTTTGCCTCGAGTGACCCATCGTGCTAATCAGCCAGTCTCCGACGTCCTCCTTGCAGTTGAAAAGTATAGACGCCGTCATATATCTTATATCCATAGTATCCAATTATTGTGAGAAACATTTTTATAACATTACATTTAATTACGTTTACCTCCTTTTGCTAAAGGATTCTATTATGTGTCAAATGGAATAGCTAATCTGCAAAACCCCAATTTACCACTGACAGTGTTTTAAAATATATCACACAACAATTTACTAAATCAAAGGAATTTTAATGCTCAATTCAATGTATACGATATATGATCACACAGGCTAACACAATATAGAGGGCTAAACAATATAGAAACATAATCACCGACATGGGTTTCACGGACCTGCTATATACAATGAAAGTCCCATCACCAAGGGATTCCTTATGCAGAGATACACCTTATAAAACTACCCAGTGCCTGCTAAAAGCTGACGTTTTACGCTCAACATACAATCCCCTTACAGATAAATAAAGACATATCACAATAGTTACTTACTCAAGTAAAAAAAAGAAATGTCCACAAAAGCTAATCTATTACCACAGTACGTAAAAGGTTGTTTTTGGAAAATATGAAAAAAATTAATATATATTACAATTTGCAGACAATATCAAGAGTAAGTGGTTCATTCTCCACTAAACGTGCATATTGAGAGGTGTAGGTGATTAGAGATTAAGTGTCTCATAGAATAATATTTGTATACGGAATTTGTAGGGGAGACTCCGGGAAACACTTTTCTGAAATGACATGAGTGTAGCATGGTTTTGCTTGACTTTACGGGGATCAAGACTCATATACCCTTTTTTGTGTTTGGACAGATACGTTATTTCATGAAGTACATATAGAAAGTTATATATATATACACCAACATGAATATAACATATATTATTGTTTTTTATTGAACTATTAACATCATTTGAATTATGTCAAAAAGGGTTTATGTATAAATACCATACTGATTTTCAAACATATATAACATGCAAACGTATGCAAACGTATATTGAATGTATGCATATTTATCAATGAAAGGCATTTGCCTGTGCACGTCAAAGAGTGAGTGAGTGAGTTATTGTTTAACGCCGCTTGCAGCCATTAGCGGCGAGACACGTCAAAGAACAGAAAGACATATTTATAACAAGTTAACCTGAAGATAACTGTTTTACCAATAGAAAAATAGTAACGAATCTATCATTCACATGAAAACATGTCCTTTCGCAATTACCCACTGTGCTAAACTTACTAGGTCATCATATGGAAATAACCTTTGCATGAAACAGTTCACATATAGGAACACAAAATAGAATATTTGACAACATTTACAATGTTGAGGAAACACGATTGAATCTCTCATGTGCCCTCAGTGCTTCTGTGTGCTATAGTGTCATTTGTCACGTCGCCTGTGGGTTCATCATGGACCCAGGTCAACTCTTTACACATTGGTAACGTATCTGATGGGACCTAAAATATATTCAGATCTGTTGAACAAATATTTGTAGAGTTTCTATAATTCTGTCAATGGTATTTTGACGCTGACATATTGTAAGGAACATTTTAGAGTATATTGTTTTCTTTTCAAATTTAAAATTTTAAAATTATACCAAAGCGACAGCATTTTCTGTTAATTTCTATTGAGCCAAGCATGATATTTTACCTCATCCTTCCAGTTTATTAGGAAACTCAGTAACTCGATTTTTTCAGAATTCAAGTTTTCAGCCGTTACATTGTCTCTAACTGCTCTAAAAAGTCCATCATTAGTTCCTCGTAATATCGCTGCGATCCAGCTAAATCCACTGTTAGAGGCCACAAAGACATCACACTTCGTTAGAATGAACTGGTCCAAAATAGCTTTCTCCATCCCTGTACAGTCCAATTTGTTCCGGTATCGATCGATGTGGACAATCTTACCTTGAACCTCAATAAAGTGAGAAGGAAATGATGTTCTCATCTTCTCCCTGGTATCATCACTATCTGTTGCTACAAAGAGTTTAGACGATTCCAAAAGCTTACCCTGCAAGAACTTAATTACACTTTTAAGATCTGGTTTAAAAGGAAGTGACAAATCTAGAGGAAGTGTTTTGGACCGTCCCATTCTGAGGTGAGCACAGATCAAAGGACTTGAGGACAACTCTCTCATGAAAGTGTCATACTTCCGCTCCGTTTCTGGTGCTAGTCTAAATAAATGAGCAAAGGATATTCTGTAAACTCCGTACAATGTTTGGTTGTTGGTCCAGGATAGCAATCGGTAAGACTGTTTGTGCATCAGGTAATGTACAAAATTTCGGTTACTCCGGTAATACATGACATCTTTCGTGAAAATATCCTCCAAATCGCCATCTCTCATCTCCAAGCCAAATTTGTTATTATCAACGTTGCCCTTGTGTCCAGAGCTTTTACCTTTTAGCAAATCATCCGTTACTGTCCAATTCACAATGTTTGGGACCACATAGTTTGAAAAGTCACAGCCATTGTTCATAATGATTCCGAATTTTCGCCTCAACATCTGTGAGAGGACATACGCTGTCACGATCCCCCTTTGCCTGTCGGCCAACCCTCCACACCATGTATGACACTTATAGATGATGTATTTATCACTCAGGTCCTTCTCGGGGGGAGGTAACTCTTTGAAGCTCACGAAATATCCACCGTGGGATCTCCCTACAACACTTCCCAACACATGCCCACTTACATATTTGGGACTGATAGTGTGGTTTGCGTTTTCGGAACTTAGATCGACAGTGATTTCCTTCTCTTTTCCTCTGAAACTTTTACCATTGAGATCGTTGATATCGTTCAGCCGCTTGGAAGGGAGATGAAAGGACAACACATTCCTGCTCACGAAGACCCGGAGCAGAACGTACAGGACAATACCCATGGTGGTGACGACGAGTAATCCGAAAAGTTTCTATAATTAAAAATAAAAACCTCACATAATTCATTAACAGCAGTCCCATTTGTTTACTGAGAACATAGCTTAACATAGTTTAATTAGTATCTGTGACCATGAGGCCAATAGCAGATTGGGAATCAGAGTGCTTATTGCTTTACAGAGTTTCTAATCACATTTACAGAAAATAGCAATATATGGTATTTAAAAATGTTATTGAAAAACGAAAACTGCATTCAAAATATAGAAGTAAGGGCTTTATTATTATCAAGACCCACAAACCCCGACCATATCACTTTTCAGTTTTTATTCAAGAATATTCCAAACTGTCGAGGATTCCACTTGATATATGCCAATTCAACCAATAACACACACTTTATAACGCTTTTTTAGAATGCCGCTCAATTACATCTGATAAAAAGTCAGCCGAGAACGGATGCCGCCTGCTGGGCCTTGTGACATAATACAGAGGAGATGTGTTGTATCTAATGACAGAATCCACTGAAATTAGCCCAACATAATTGTCTAAACAGCATATTTACCTTTGTCCTTATACAACAAAATTACAGAAGAAGAAGAAGAAGAATATTTTATTTACGTGTCACATGTCGTACATAGATAATATTGACATATAAAACATGGTTATAAAAAAAATAGCACCCAGGCCTCAGGCTTACGAGACACGATTTTCATTAAAATATATCAAATTCACACACTAAATACAACCCCAATCCCAACACACACACCATTATCACAACTCATGTTCTCATTCAAACACCACATAACATTATCATATTCACTCCCGTACCCATTTAAAACATACATTCGTCGTACACACCCCACATCCTCGCCCTTCGGTTTCATTCCCATACTCTCAAATTCATTCTCCCGTACAAAAACATACGCATAAAATCACACATTCTAAAAACAATGTATGATAAAATAAATTACATATATACCCGTCCCGTAAAACGTACTTCAAATTGCAACAGATGTTTTTAAAAAAGTGCCTATTTAAACCCCAGCGACTAGAATGAAAATGGGCGGGGCGGGGCGGTGGTCACTGAAGCGTATCCTGCTGTGACGTACGTGGAGGAATCTAATATGGCCGCTAATCATAATTTAACGGGTTTTCCCAAATTTTAAACTTATCATATAAGACAGAAATCTTCATAAAAACAACCCAAATTTATGATAAACGGATTACTTAACTATTCAACTAACGATTTTATATGGTTACAACGGCCGAGCCCTGCTTTATTGGAGTGCATTTTGCGCTAATGTATAGTATGTTTGTAGCAATTAAGCGCGGGACTGGTGTCATAACTTAGGCAAGACTTAGGCCGTACGTGAGATCATGGATTCCATGCTCCATCCCACAATCACAATCACTTTCCATGGAGTGTTTGTCTTCAAGCTAAGATTGCATCATTTCAGGTGATGTTGCCGATGTGTTGCCTTACCTGTAGGAGTCAAATTCCAGTTCAAGTGACATAGGAACAAGGGAAGACTCTCACGGGAATCGGTGCGAAGGGAGATTTAGTAGCACCAATTGATCAAATTATGTTGACTAATTGGCAGGTTATATTTTATTTTGTATGTATTAATAAGTAAAGTAATATGGTAGTTATTATTTCATATACACTGAACGATTGGTTGTTCAAACAAGCGAGACAACATTGCCGATTTATAAATAACATTGTGTATTTAATATAAAAGATAACTGTATTTGAAGTTCGTCAATTAAAATATTCTAATATATGATGTAATGTAATGCAAACCATTTTCATGTATAAATACATGAACTTGATTGGTCAACAAGCTCAGTGAAATTTACATGAAGATTGCTCCATTGTACACGCAAACATACATTACGATTATACATATTGATATAGACAATGAACATTATCGAATGAAAGAATTATGTTACCAGTAGCATCTTAATGCACATCCCGTAAATGAAAACGAAATGGATTAATTAATAGGCTGATAGCCTTTACGCTTCAACACACCAACACACAATTTTCAGTTTAGCATACCATATATATGTTTCTTTCAGATAAAAGGGGAGAAGTGTTGTTACAGCAAATTAGTTTGCTATTCTCATGCGCAATACTTGCACTATCATTACAATGTTTATATATAACTGATTATATGTACTTTTGTTATTTACAAAATGATATAGATATGTATGTATGTTTTCTTGGAGTAAGTCCTTGGCGGGTTTTATTATCCACTTCTTTTTTATCATGATAACAAAACATAACCATGTAAAACAAAAAAAGATAATCATTAATAGTATTTGTTTCGGTCAAAAGACATTCCTATTCGCGCTAGTCGTGGCGAGTAGCCTAACCTGCTCCGCAAACAAAACAATCTTCAGGGAAGTGATCTGAATACAGAAGTTGATGCTGACATTGGTTCAATGGTTGCGCTACCACAAGGCTCTCTTCGCTCGCACAAAATTGGTCCAATGGGCGTGAAGCGAGACATAAGATGGAAACTTGTGAAGTGAAACTTCATAACCATGATAACTCGAACAATTTACAGCAGAACAGCGGTGTGGAATTGTTGCAAATTAAAGTGCAGATATAGCAGATCAACTGACCGATTTCCGAGTTTTGCAATGATAAATAGTAAGCCTATGTTTACATCCCATCCATTCAAGTACGTCACTTCAGTTTACCGTCCAACCTTCTAAGCACCGCCCAATTTTTCGTTTGTCGCTGACTGCTGGAATGTTGACAATATGTTTGCAATGTTTAAGTCGCTTTAGTTTAATATAGGATCAACATATTATTTGTTGGGGGGTCTCATTTTTCACAAAATAGTCTGCTGGACCAATTGCAGATAATAACTCAATCGAAAATAATATATTTCGGCAATCCTTTAAAGCAAATATTTTCATCAAAATCATTTTGGGCTTCATCAAAGTCATTTTCTTCATTAAAGACACTTTTTCTATAAAACCATTTCTTTTCATCAAAGTAATGTTCAAAGCAACTTTTAAAGTTACTACAACAGTGCTAAACCCTTGTCTGAATATTTACAAAAGTTTAATATTATTTAATCACCTTTACAAATACACTCTCCCAAAAAAGAAACGCATAACAGAAAAATCAGTGTATATTTACATGTTTTAATATTCAAGATTACATAATTACTAATGCACATACAAAAACCAAAGTTGGCACGGGGTTAGCTGTATGTTCCCACTACTACATAAAGTCATGATGTGCACTGGTGAACGTCTGTGTCTCTGACGACATGCTTTCAAAGTCAGTACCTGGTGTTTCCACCACGAGCGTCTATCACTGCTTGGCACCGCCTGGGCATAGATTGAATAAGTCGACGAATCTGCCGCTGTGGGATCCTTCTCCACTCATCCTGCAATGCGTCACTCAGCTGTTGAAGTGTCTGTGGTTCAGGCTGTCGACATCGTACGCGTCTGTCAAGAAGATCCCATAAATGCTCAATGGGGTCGAGATCTGGCGATTTCGATGTCCATGGCAGCACATTCACGTTGTTATTGGTGAGATAGTCGGTGGTGAGACGTGCAGTGTGCGGCCTAGCCTTATCCTGCTGAAAAATGTCCCTTCTGACGTCAATGGCGGGAAGAAGGTGACGTTGGAGAATTTCATCACGGTAGCGTACAGCTGTCAAATTTCCCTGTACCCGCACCAGATTGGTCCTAGCATTCACGGATATGGCTGCCCACATCATGACGCTTCCTCCGCCATGTCTGTCAAGTGGAAGGATGCAGTGTCGAGCGTAACGTTCATTTCTCCTTCTGTAAACACGCGTCCTACCATCATGGCGGAAAAGCATGAACCGTGACTCGTCACTAAACCATATTCTTCACCAGTTCACTAGGGTTCATGGTCTAACATTTCTGCACCACTGTAGACGGGCACGGCGGTGATGACGCAACGGGGCAGGCGCTGGATATGGCCGTCTTGGACGTAATGACTATTGAAATCGTAATGCTATTTAAAACTAAAGCTGACTTTTATCATTTTGTCAAATGCTTTAAATCTGAGTACTTAATTTACTAGTACCAGTTTCATACTTTCATGTTCAAGCTTTTCCATCGAAGTATACATGACTGCAACCTCGGATAGACATAACATTCAAAGTTTCCTTCCAAATATTACGAATATGTTAATTAAATTTTTCTATCAAGTTTTTAAAATACTTTTCATTTATTGTTTCCATTTTCTTCAGATCTAATCATGGTTTTGATGGACCGTCTCTGAGATCTTAAATCAAATCTGCCTTCTTCATCCATTAAATGATATCATATATATATATATAATGGATCAATGAGGTCCATATCCAAACCATTTCCTTGATGATTTCCTTTCCTATGCTGTTACCAAGGACTCATAAATAGATAGTGGTGTTACTGATGCCATATCCATGTTTATGTCCAAGTTTTGAGACAATTTAAAGTGCCTTTTGTCCATGATTTATAATTGTAAAGGAGATGATGTTAAGACAAGTTTCAGGTTGAAGTATGGATACATGTAATATCATAACGCAAGCAAGTTGTATTTTAGATTGATATTTTATACTTTTTTATACTTTTAAATTTTAAAGTAGTTATGAAAGAAAAACATTTACCTTACAAACCATTGTGACGGAGCACATCTGTTCCAGTCAAACGTCACCTCCTCCTCCAAGTGTTAATTTGTCCCTCGTCGGCGTTTATCTTTAAAACGAAAATAAACATGTAAACCTACAATTTTTTAGTCAGAAATTCAACATTTTTAATTCAAATTAGATTAAAACATACATGAAATATATTGCGGGATGACCTTAAACAAATTAAATAAAATAGGAAGCACTGTATAGTAAATGTGTACATTTGAGTAAATTTATGCAAATTAAATTATATCATTTTTAAACTTGGATAAATGCAATGAAATCTTACAAACAACACGTGAAACTGGCGTTTCACGATTGAACACTTTAACGTCACAGGCGAGGAGGGGACGTGTGTTACGATGTACAAGTTCTAATTAACGTAAATGTAATAACTGCGATAAATTGCCATAAACATAGGTGCGGTAAACTGTAATAGGGGATGCGCTAAAATGTAAAAACATCAATGAACAGGTTCCTGTTGATATAGATATAATTGTTCAGGTTGCTTGTTAATCGCATTCTACAAATAAGACAAACAGATTATTTCAATGATTTATTGGTGAAATGTCTTGTATGAATGCTATTCTCTATCAATGTCTTCTGTACATTCCACACATATGTTTGGGAATTTTCAATTACTTCTATATGATTTAACTCTATAACCAGTAATTGCGTAATGTCTGTTATCGATTCAGTTTTACTTACTTTCTGGTGTTACTCATTTGGTAAGCAATAGGTTTCTCAAGTTTCCCCAATTACCTTTTAACTCTTTCTGACCCGAATTCACTATTAAAAGCATGTGGTAGATAAATCTATTGAATTTGTAATTTGGCCTTGAAGTGAGTTTATAATCTCATTATAATATATTCAAATTACTACAAATTACTTCAAGTTCTTTAAGTGTGTACTCAATTGACAAATATCCAAAATACAAAATTGTAATGATTGAGCGGATTCATACATGCAGTCTTGTCTACCTTAAACTACCAATAGACAACACTATAGTATGAGACAAATGCAATGACATGACGTAAAATGTTCCATTATGTCTATGAACATGAAATTAATACATAAAATATGATATTTATAAATATGAGAACTACGTCCGAGTGTAAATTTTGTATCATCAATTGAGTCCGCAGGACAATACAAACAAATTTATTGGCAATATTGAATTCTTAATCTGACCTTGTCAACGGGAATGGTTATATCGAAACTCCGTAATGGACATGGACGATTTTAAGCTTTTCAAACAGCAGCATTCAAACGCATTCGTCACTGCTAGTATGTGATATATGGATTTCTAAAAACATATATTCAGTGTAACAACAACAGATCCTGACACAAAATAATTGACGAACAGATTAAACAGATATTCACTTTCTCTAAAAGCAGTGTGTTAGTTTGCTGCTTGATTTTTATTATAAACTACATGTAGTAATTATGATATATTTGCTGATTAGGGATGAATATGATATATTTGGCACGTAGTAAACTCATATAAAGTATTATGAAACACACGAGTTCAACCTCTTAACTCGTTTCAACATTGAATTGTACAGTAAAGATCATTTGTGACACGGACACTGTTCATAGAAGTCGTGCATGTTGAGCTTTACATCATGTATATATAGTAAATACTGTATAGATAGCATATATTCCGCTAACATAAAATCCTAATTTATATATTTAACCTGTATAAGGTACGCAACTAAATTTGAATATGACTGTCCTCCCAACACTGCCATATGTTCTAATGTTTGGATATCTCATTAATTTGTTGACTTACTTCTGTGCTGTACAAGAATAATAATACGAAAGTATTATTAAAGTTTATACAATGTACAGTTACGTTAGTGGATAAAACATCTCATTACACGACCATATAACTTAGTAATTTAATTTACTTTATTTTGATTACTTATACATTTTCTAAGGAAATGAGTTACAACAGAGCAATTCAAATTGACTCTATTGGTAATATGACCATAATAAAAATTATGCATAGGGTAACTTATATTCAACAGCATTGCACAAAATTAGTTTTTAAAAAATTATAAGGCAAAGGTAGCGATCTTCATTGAGTTTTAATTATAGTTGGGAAAGATGGTATGCTTTTAGTGAGCGGGTTATTGTTTAACGCCATGTGGACAGCTATTAGAGGACAGGTATGCGTTTATATTTTCGCAATATAAAAATACGCTAAATTCCTTAAAGTTTAAATGAGCAAAGACTGCGAGAGAATTCAGCCAATATATGTTTAATAATTTTGGATTCCAAAAACGAACCATTTGTTAGATGCCATGGAAGGTGATGTCGGTTTATACTAATTCTTAGTCTTGTCAACAATTTGATGAACATTTTGGTTCAATTTTGATAAAGTTTAATACAGAACAGCCCTTATGTAAAGATTTTGGTGAGAAATTTGAAAACTGATTTATGCTCACCAATAAACGAATCTTATACAAATTAAATTATGATTTGCTATTGATAATGAATATTTAATTGTATTTTATTTCAAACTCAATATATGAAGATGATCTATTCCAAAAGTCTGGTTTAAATTTTCATTTTAACCATATGTGTTACAAGTGACCCACCTATCTGTTACAATTGCCCCGTGATCGGGGTAGATTGTAACACTAGCAGTGCTTGCATTTAATTAGTCAAAAATTTACAACTACTGCTTGTAGAACCCCACGTGACACTTATATTTCAAGCCAATGCGTCGACGTACCATTTATTACCAGTTTACTTGACAATCTAATCAAAAGTAACCAATTATAACCACTTAAGTAAACAGTGTTACAATTGACCCCGCTCTACCCTACACACGAAAGGACTAATACTTTCAAAGGTATTGATGGAATGTTGCATTTGATAATTGAAGCGACCGTAACACAGGATAATGTGTTTCAAAAAATAAAAAAATATATCCTGTTTTGGACTAAAATGGCCAGTCATTCATATATTGGCATGACCATTGTTTCAAAGAAATGTTAATTTCAAAACATGACGTGTCCAAAGTTGAAGTAATCCTTAACAATTAATCGTAAAAATATGTTCAAATCTTCACATGCATGTTGAATAAAACTTAAATAAGATCACTCACAATGACAGAATTTCTAACCCATTTCAGATACACATGTCCGATATGACAACATACGATTCATAATATCCTCACACGTGAAAATGGACAATGAGAGGCGTTTTCTATTTCCGAGCGATTGAGAGCGACGTATTTGATTTACGAAAATAACCGATGATTTCCCGATGCCGACCACTATTATGTACAAAAAGCAGGGTAGACTAATTTCGAGCTTCAGTGGTCGAATATGAAATGAAGTTTGAGAAATTCAATGGGTTACGCAGAAAGGCAAAAGACGGGTATATATGTTCAATACATCTTTTTATGAGAAAAGCAAAGGTTGACTGAACCGCACGTTAGAATAGTTTGGCAGTCCGGTTTTCGATCAGAACTTCGTAGAGCAAGTGTCCTCCCTTGTGTCTTTATATCAATAGCAGGAATATTTATATAAAGTCTTTATTTCTTCACCGATCGAGATTTCGCTCAAATTTGGAATATAAGCTTAACACATCATATAGGAACAGTTTATGATTGCAACAATCTAGATTGTGAATTTTGATAATATTGTCCAAACAACGATTCGAACCCCTGTGATCTTGCCTATGTTGAACTGTCACAGATCAAAGAAAAAAAGGAAAATTAATATACAATTCTCAAACTATACACAGATCCTCGGAAAGATGAAATCAAAACATTCGTCACCCACAGGTCCTAAGAAAGATAAATTCACAAACAGATCATCATGACAATTAAAATTAATGACACGCATATTGCCTTCGTTCCTTTCACCATGACATAATGTGATCTTTAATCAGAACTTTACGAATGACGTGTGTGTGTGTTTGTGTGTGTGTGTGTTATAACGAACATGTCATTAAGGCGACAACCAACTGTCACAGGACGCTATTAGGGCGACAGTGACGTTGAGGCGACAAAAACACTAGTACTGTCGCCCTAATGTGCGACTAGTGCACGCATTACAACAATGTTTGTTTTAATCTTGTTTCAGTTGAATTATAGAAAAGAACTTTTCAAATCTTAAATTGAGTTGAGTTTGGCAATGTTGCTTTTGTAAGTTATATAATTAGTAGTTTGTGATTTTACAAAATGCTGTTTGTGAAAACTGTGAAATCCGACTGTCACAAATGTGTATTATGGCAACATAACAAAAACGGATTTTATTTGGAATTGGATGAAAATATTCCAAAGAACGTTTTAAATCATCTTAAGAACAAAGAAACGTAATAAATAATTCTGTTATCAAAATGTTTGTATTTCAAAAACATGTGATATGATTATTTTGGCCTTTACCTACTAACAACTATCAGACTAACTACCCCTACAGTTCATTTTCATCAACCGGGACAGTGTGTTTGTCAACAGGAGCAACTATCATCAATGTGAACAGTTTTTAATTTTGCTAATATCTGGACTTCGGTTAATCTGGGAATGCAATAACTTCGATAAAAGTCCTAGATTGTCATATTCAACTTCAACCTACATAAAATATTGGCTTCATCCATGTATATTTGCTGTTATCATGTAGAAAGTCGGCATTTCGCGACATTTCTCCCTAACTACGATTGACTCTTGTTAAAATTCTAACTATAGATTACATGTCTTGTTCTAAAGTTGTAGCGATTGTAAACTATAGCTACCCAAGAGTTAAATCAACTTGATACGGTTAACGTTATTCAATAGAAACTCTTCTGACATACTCTAGCTAAGAGAAGATACCAGTATTCCGTTCTCCCTATCGTTTCCACTACATTATCTCTGTCAGAGCTATGTACCTTCACTAGACCCACCCAGTGGAATAACTATTGTATGTCGAGAAAAAGATTGTTCATGATCACGGCTGCCAACTTCCTGTTGAGCATGGACAGCGCTTACCCCCTGTGGTTTAAGTAATTCAAAGTGACTTATCACTATCCCCGTTTCAAACATTATTTTATCTCATGTACTTACTTGATGTATGAAGCGGTCCAAAAACAAATGTCCACAGATGCTGTGTCTGTGACTAAAGGACGCACGCGTAAAAATACCCTGTTACATATGGTTTCTCATAGTATAAAGGATAGATAGTATGTATTGAGTATGAATCCGACTGAAAGACTCATTCCTTACTTATTTGATTTGGTCAACTTATAGAAATACGTAAATTATTAAATTTTTAGATAAGTAGTTTGGCAAAGTTGCTTTCATCAGTTAGTAGTTGCGCTTTCAAACATGTGGTGTGTGAAGAATGTGTGTAAGCCGTCCATCACAAATGTGTATTAGGCAGTATAACAAAATTGATTTTATTTGGAATTGGATGAACACATCGCACAGAAAGTTATAAATCCTCTTCATTAAATAGAAACTTGTCATGAATTATGTCATGAAAAAGAGTGTATTTCAATAACACTTGAGGTGATTATTTCGGCATGGACAAGCCTTACACTGGTGATACAAAACTAATTATGAGTAACCAGTATAATATGAAAAATGTTTCAAATTTTACATTAAATCTTACATACGAAATACGGATATGAATTGAAAGTATATATAAACGTGATTCATTTTCTTTGGATATACTAAGATACGCATTGGTAAACACCGGAATTCATATTAGAAATAATGTTCTCTTATCAGAACATCCATGGTAACCTGTAGTAACCTGGTAGTAGCTACACTACTGTGCAGAATTAACTACACCGGATTTCGCAAAATGTTCGCGAAATGTTCGCTAACACGGTGTACTTAATTCTACACACTAGTGTACATGTAGTAACCGCAACGTCATATCAGAAGCTTTAATTAATAATGTATATGATTAATCTCATCATTTGGATGTGTATGAAACATCTTCCATATTTGAAGATGACACTCGACAAATTAGCGCCATTGTTGAATTTAATGGCAAAATATTCATTATTTGTAATAGTATAAGGTCTATTCTCAACTTATGAAATAAAAAAAGAATCAAGAAAAATATGTTATGTTTTAGTCCAAAAATATGATATAAATGAAACGGATACATACTTGGTTAATCTCTATTTATTCTAGTTTGGTGAGTATATATTGATTTTAAATCAACAAACATTTGACCAGAAACGTTTACATAAAGCAAGCCAAAGAATGAAAATATATCTTAAGTTTTGTTGCTCTACCATCCTGAAGTGTTTTCATATTCCACGATTGTATAGCGAATCTTAAGATGCATGCATGCATGATTTTGTATTTAATATTGAATACTTTATTACGGATGCAATAAACCTGATATGAGCTAAAGTGTTTAGCGTGTTTAGCGTGTTTACATGAGACGCAACGTGTACAATTTCCAAACATAAGGGTATACGATACACATATTTACAGATTCAAGTGAAGAGTACAGTAAGGTCTGTCGTCGCCTTATTAAAATTAAAAGAGACTTTCGGTTGGGTCATTAAAACTATTATCATAAAAAATAACATGTACTTAAATTAACTTAAATATTTACTTACAGGGACCTATCTGTTAAAAGAATATACATGTAGTGGACAGTGCTGTAAAAATGTGGTCCACAATAAAAGCATTACGAGCTAAACATGTTATTCTTAGAGGAGCAACACCACATTTAGAAAGCGCTTGAGCATCAGAGTGAGGCAAATTGCAAAGTTAACAGAATTCAGGATGATATTCTGCATAAATTATTAACCTTCATTGCACTTTGAGCAAGATCAGAAAATATTGTTTTTGTTTGTCTTATCTCATCCATACAAATAGTACATACATATATAGCTTTTAAACGTTCCATTCACTGCATGCAAGGTTTGTGTCCACACTGTCCTATAGTTAAGGTTCGCTGTGGCTAGGTGAGAGATTCGAGCCGTGTAATAAGTATCAAAGTATGAAATTCTTTTAAAAATCTATAGTCTTTATTTTAGATGTATATGCTTATGTATGTTTAATATTAGTCAAGAGACACTAGATTCAGATGACATTCTATTTATTTACATGTTTAAGATTTTTTTCTTTTCATCTTCCATTGTTCATAAACACCAATCAGTTTTTTCAGATTACGTTATAGAACAGTCAATCTAAATTTATTTAGATTGTTATCATAATGTAGAACAGTCGATCTAAATGTATTTAGATTGTACAAACACAGAATGGACTATGTATGTACTCAAACAGTGAGTTGCAGCATCAGTGTACTTGTGCATTGTTGTCTGGTAGGTGACATAGACTATTGATAAGATTTAAGTGTTTTTAGGCTTCTTTTGCTGCTTGGCTTTTCCGTTTCCGATACACCGACGTGGACGAGAACCCAGATTAGGTGTATGGTTTTATCTTGTTAAGTCACTTCTTGTGTTGTTTGAAGTATGAGACTTAGAGCATGATAGAGCACTCCCATATTCAACATCATGATCCTTTTGATCGGTGCTTGTTCATTTATATTTTTTTTTAAATATAATTTTGTTTCAATAATGATAATGTAATAATAGTGATAATGATAGCATATTCAAACAGCATATAAAAAAGGTAAGGTAATCATTAACTAATGTTATACAGTTTGACATTACTCGAGCAACGGCCAATTTATTTTACAGAAAAAGCGTTCCAATATAAGAAAGTAGACAACGTGTCAGGAAAATATTCAATATATAAGCAATTGTTATGTCTGGGGTGATAAAATCATTCGATTTATAATAACCATCCTAAAACACCGCATTTAATTTAACAAACTAGGGTTTTGTTTAATAATTTCGAAGTGTAGAGTATAAATGAAATCTAGGAATAAAGAGTGAAGAGTTACTGAATGATTTGCTGTCTGAGGATTCCATGTCCATAACATTAACATATGATAAATTTATGTTTCATGAAGTCTATATTGAAGATAAAATGCAATGTTGTGTATGTCATATATAAACTAGTAGATGTTTACATAATTTATATTAACTTACCAATATCATTTTCTAAGTAAACGCATATTAGGTGTACTTACTTGCTATAGGATGCGATCCAAATAAAAACAGTTGCTTCGTCTGTGACAAAATGACTCATGCCAAAAACTGTGTCCGTGTAACATATTTTTTCTCTTTCTATAAACAATTTTGATTTCGTGATATATAGGAAATATTCAATGCATCCGACTATAATTAAGATACATTCCTTACTGCTTTGGTATAGGAAATACCGTAGGTGACAGCTGCAATGTATCGTTAAGACCCATGCATCCAATTGCCAACCAATAAGCAGACTCATTCAAAAGATATTTAACATTTTTGAGTAAATGTCATTTTTTATACTTACCTGGTTGAAAAACCAACATTGCCCAACGCTTCCCCCTGAAGCGTTCCTCAACATATATCACACAGAATTAAAAAGGGACGCTACCCGGTATAGGTGGCGCTCGTGCCACGTGACATCGGTGACGTCATCATTCCCTAGTACAAGCGAGCACAAAACCCAAACCCAGGAGGGGAGGAAGGGCGGGAACTAACGAGCGTTGGTTTTTCAACCAGGTAAGTATAAAAAATGACATTTACTCAAAAATGTTAAATTTTTTACATACTTATCAGGTTTGAAAAACCAACATTGCCCAGATTACCACAGCAAGGAGGTGGGCTGAACCGAGTCACGTGCGCCACCGAGACGCGTCGCTTTACCCTTAGGCTGGCACGCCGGAGCACTGGATGGTGTGAAACCATGAAAGGTGGACAACCATCCATGCTGCGTGCGGCCCAAGAGAACTCACGCGGATTCTTAAATTGAGTGTACAGAGGTCGACGCCGTCCTAAAAAAGACAAACCTACACTCAACCTCTATGTGTCCGCCCCTCACTCGTTAAGTAGGGGGGGTAGAGTAAGAATCCTGGTACTGCTGTCATGCAAATACCCCGGTTGGGTTAACAACTGCACTCATAGGCAAAAAAAACAACCAACCACAAGTATAATAACAACAAGTTTTATTGTACACAACCAAGTGAATACCAAAACAAGTACATAACAGCGTGGATACGCCCACCCCCGTCAGGGGTAAGGTGCGTTCCGTCGTACGACTGAAAGAGGTGCCGCGGTCTGCTGCTGGGCGAACACCTGAGGACCCAACCTTGACACCCCTGCCAAGTCCTCTGTGGACACTTCCCGTAAGTAGTGGTCAGCAAAGACCAACCCCGACTTCCAAAAACATCCAGCCAGAATGTCTGACACGGCGATGTTGCAATGAAAAGCCATCGTAGCAGATACTGCTCTGATCTCGTGGGGATTAGAGCGAGACGGGGGAGGGAGATCAGCCGCTTTGTAGGCGTTGATTACTGCTGACCGCAGATACACCCCCAAAGCCCGTCTGTCAAGCTCCTTGACAGTCCGTGGTGAGTGAGGCAGAAAAAGCCGACGCCTCCCTTGTCTGATGCCCCTTGTCCGTTCTGCATAAATGCGGAGCGCGCGGACAGGGCAAAGGGAAAGGTCCGTGACCTCTGGCGAGTCCGCTTCAGGACCTAATGACGGTATAAGAAAGGTCCTTCCCCTCTCGTCCGCGGCCTGGTTTTTACAGACAAAGTCTGGGGCCAGGCCCAACGTTGCGGACCCTCCGTCTCGGCGCTCGAACCTTAAAAGGTCAGCGTGAAGAGCGTGGAGCTCTGATATCCTCGCAGCTGAGGCCATTGCGACCAGGAAGGCCGTCTTGACAGTGAGACGAAGGAGGGTGGTATCCGACAGGGGTTCATAAAAATCTGAACGTAAGTGCCCAAGCACTATCGCCAGATCCCACTCAGGCGGTCTAGGCTTGCGCCGACCGTCGACCTGACGAAAGGTCTTAACCAGGCCCTTCAGAGCCGAGATGTCGAGTCCCGGGGAGCGTTTGCGAACTACCGACATGATCGCCGCCAGATTGGTATCGATCGAGGAGGCTTTGAGCCCTCTCTCGTTCCTCATGTACACCAAGTACTCGGCAATCTGGGGCAGTGAGGCCGCCTCAGCTTCAAAGCCCTGTTCCTCGCAGAACGAGGCGAAGCCACGCCACTGGTAGTCATAGAGCTTCCTTGTGGTCGGCCGTTGAGCTGTTGCTATGGCTTTGGCCACCCGTTTAGAGTAACCGCTCCGCCTTAACCCCTTTTTGATACAAGCCAGGCGTGAAGATTGAGGACCTGCGGGTTCTCGTGTACACGTCCGCTTGGGTTGCTCCGGAGCAGGTCCCCCCGGAGGGGTATCTGAACTGGCTCCTGCAGAGCTAGTCTGCGCAGAGGAACGAAACAGGCACGAGCTGGCCACCAAGGGGCTATGAGGAGGAGTCGGATCGTTAGAGTGGACTGTAGCTTCGCTACTACTTGAGAGAGGATGGCCGGCGGTGGAAAAGCATAAGCGTCCATCCCCTCCCACTCTAACGAGAGAGCGTCTACAGCCCAGGCCCCCGGATCGGGAACTGGGGACACATACGTCGGCAGTTGGCAATTGAGCCTTGTCGCAAATAGGTCTATCAGAGGCCTGCCGAACTGAAGACACAGAGACTGAAACACCACCGGGTTCAGCTGCCACTCCGTAGGAGGAGGGCTGTCTGGCCGAGAGAGAGCGTCTGCGAGGACGTTCTTGGCCCCTGGTATGTGTACCGCACGAATTGTCAACCCGATGCTGTCCACCAGATCGAATAGGCGGAGTGCGAGTTGAAGCAGCGAGTTTGCCCTGGTCGACCCCTGGCGATTGATCGTCCAGGCCGCCACCGAGCTGTCCGTGTGCACTAAGAGGCAGTGACCTCGCAGGCGAGCTGACCAATGGTCTATCGCTCGACGGACTGCGTCCAACTCTAGAACATTGATGTGACAGTCCCTCTGAGCTTGTGCCCACACCCCCGCGGTCTGGTCCCAACCGAGGTGAGCCCCCCATCCCTGAGTGGACGCGTCCACAAACAGGTGCAGAGATGCGGGGGTCGGCCTCAGCGGAACGCCTGAGTAAACATGATCCTCCACTCGCCACCAAGCTAGGAAGCGGCGGAGGTCCGGCGGGAGGCTGATAGCGTGAGCACATAGGGCTTCTCTGACGTGTGTGTTCAGGAACACCTGAAGGGGACGCAGATACAGTCTGCCCCTGACGGTCAGGTCCTGAGCGGACGTGAGGAGACCTAATACCCGTTGCCATTGTCGCAGTGACAGTGCGGACTGTAGGCCCCTGTCCATGAGATGCGCGAGTCTCCCCATCCGCTCCCTGGGAACGAACGCTTTGAACAGGCGGGAGTCCAGAATGGCTCCGAGAAACGTGAGACGAGTTACAGGGACTAGGTCCGACTTGTCTAAGTTTATGAGCCACCCCAGACGCCTGAACAACTGGATAATGAAATCGCGTTGTACCCCGAGGGCGGAGGGCGAATGGTCGTGAGTGAACCCATCGTCTAGATACATCATGAACTGCACCTGATGGACGTGCAGATAATGAACGATAGGCTGGGTCACTCTCGTGAACAACCAAGGGGCGGAGGAGATCCCGAAAGGTAGAACCTTCCATTGAAAATGCCTCCCGTCCAGGATGAAACGGAGGTACTTGCGGTCCGACACAAAGATCGGAATGTGCAGGTACGCATCCTGGAGGTCGAGAGACACCATACAGGGCTCCAGCGACCGCATGACTGATGAAATCGTCAAGAGTCGAAAATATGGCGGCTGTACGAGGAAGGAAGTGTTGAACTCCTTCATGTCGTGTATCAGCCGCCATTTGTTCGAGTCCCGTTTGGGTCTGACAAACACCGGGGAGTAGAACCCTGGGGTCAGATCTGAGAGGGGGATTTCCTCCACCGCCTCCTTGGAGAGAAGAATCTCCACCTGTTCCAACGTGAGGGTGAACCGATCCGCAGCTAGCGGCCGTTCCGTTGGAGAACAGGTTAGGGGAGGGGGTGAGGAGACTGGGATACGGAACCCCCGCTCTAAGATCTGACACACAAAAGGGTCTAGAGACAGCTGTCTCCAGTTGGGGACGAACCCCGCCAGTCGTCCCCCCACCGACCCCTCTGTGGGCGGGACCACAGGAGGTGGGAGGCACGGCGGTGACCACCTGTCACTTCTTGCCGCCTCGATGACCCTTCTTCCGCTTCCCGCTGAAACGAGAGGGGGTGTCGGGCGTGGGTCTCGGGCCACGACCTCCTGCGCGAAAGCTAACTTGGCCGGTTCGGTTAGGAGCAGACTGAACAGGGATGCTCTTAGCGGGGGTCTTACGAGGCGTCACAACCTTCTTTTTGACCTCCCCACTGGCCAACCTGTCGGTAATGTCCTGCTGCTGGGCTTCCTGACGCTGTCGGAGCGCTTCAGGAATATTACCAGCGAACAGAAACTTGGCGGCACCATCCGCCGCCCTCAGCCCCTTCCTAATGTCCAGTGACTGGTTAGACCTGGCGAGGAAACCATCCCTCCGCAGGTTAGTCACTCCAGCAGATATACGAGCGGCTGACAGGGTAACCTCAGCCACCCCGCTGGCTACCGCCCCAAACCCTCGATAGAGAGCTGGTGAACCCTCCTCCATACCCGCCTTCTTCGCAAAGGTGGCCATAGCCTGACAAGCGTGTGCCAGGTAATTACCAACCCCCAGAATCGAACGTGCCTCCTTGTCAAGATGCACAAGACAGGAGTCCGCCACTCTGTGAGGAATGGCGGTAGAGGCAACGCGTCCGATACCCGCGTCCAGCATAGGGGAAGCGAAAGGTATGGGAGAGTCAACCTCTGGTAATGCAGCCCGTTGTCTGTCCGAAAGGACAGGAGGCGGTAGCAGTCTGCCGGGAACGGCCGACCTGACAGACTCACGCAGGTCCTGTGCCGCTAACACCAGAAACCTGTGAGGAGGTAGAGCCTTACGAGGCGGACGAGGGGCAGTGGGTTCGCAAAATGACTCACGACGAGCGCGATTGGCGGCGGACGAGTCGGGAGAGACCTCCCTTAGTTCCACCCCCGCAAACTCTGCAATTGCCTCTAACCTCGCACCTGCGTCAGGTGCTAACCCCTCGTCCTCTTCCGCGAAGAGGTCCTCATCCTCCCCCGACAGCACCCTAATGAGAGGAGGGTTGCTAGTATCAATGAACTCCCTCACTGGGGAACCCGCGGGAGAAGTCGAGGCGAGCGTAGGCGACGCGATGCGTACCACCCTGCGAACGGGGGAGGTTGACGAGAGGGCGGGAGGTTCACGAGACCCTCCCGACTCAAGAGGCCCAAGTCTCGCGTCCATAAGGGCCGACACCGTGTCCTTAATGGAAAGCAGAAGCTGCGCGGACACTGTCTGCCCATCGTCAGAGTGCGGCCGAGACACCGAGCGTTTATGCTTCTTCTTCCCCCTCTTGGTCCTCTTCCTCCTCTTAGGAGAGACCGAAGGCGAACGGGAGGGGCTGCGACTCGCCCTCTTGTTCTTAAAACGGAGGGGAGAGGAGCGGACAGGAGAACGTGACCTGCGCGAGACAGTCGACCTGACCCCAGTGGGACTAGACGCGAACCCTCGCTCGTCGTCATAATCTTCCCCGAACTCCCCCCCGTCTTCCTGGATAACCAGGTCCACATGAGCCGGCGAAGGGCTACGTCCCGACAGGTCACGATGACCTGAAGAGAGAGACGACCTAGTCGGAGAGTCCCTAGAGGGGGAAGGATCCACCTTCCTCTTCCTAGAGGCGGCAGAGTCTCTCTCACTCTTCCGTATGGTCGTAACATAGCGCGCGAAGTCGTGCGTCGAGAGCGAGCCACATTCTGCACATCTGTCTTTAACGGTACAGATGACCTTGCACATACAGCACACCGAGTGAGGGTCGTTAAGTGCCGACTTGCGGGTCCCGCATCGGCAGCAAAAAGCCGCGAAAGTTCCAGGCGGAGCAATCACTCACTGATAAGATCGTCAACGAAAGCGCGTGAGTGAGACAAAAAGTGAACCCCAAAACGTAACTCAATTCACTAGCCCGAGACGGCAATGAATGAACCTGTTCACAGGCGAGTCCACGCTTAACGAGTGTGACTGTACACTTAACACTTAATCACCTGACACGCGAACACAAGTGAGTATACCCTCACTCACCAACGTGAACACACTTAGCGAATGTACGCCTGTACAAACACCCTCGTCACCTGACAGGCACTAAACCCTGACACGCGCGGGCCGGTGAGTAAACACTCACTCGCTAATGAGTTCACGCTTAGCGAACGTACGCCTGTACAACCACAGGTGAGGAGACACTCACTCGCTAGCGAACACACGCTAGGCGAATGTACGCCTCGCTAGCGAGCTCACACTAGGTGAGTGCTCGATCACCCGCTTGGCGAGTGCTCGTTCACACGCGTATGCTCGCACAGCGGAGGGCGTACCCCCACCCCGTTCACTAACCCACCAGGTGAGCGAACCAAGGTGAAAGCGAAGGCTAGCGAGAGCCTACGCCAACCGAGAGGCGAGAGACCAACCGACAGTCAGTCAAGCAATATACACGTGCACGACCCGCTCGACTAGCACGTGCAGCCCGAGCAAGACAGGCAGCCTGGCAAGGCGAGAAATCACAAACCTGACAACTCCAAACCCGACCCAAAACTCAACTAATTGCCGATATTTAGTTCAGCAGTTGGTCAGGAAAGGACAAAAAGGTACTTATTACAATAACTCTGAAGATATGAGGAACTAGGAAGACTTAGAAAGCCTATAAAGTAGCGAAATAGTCGAGAGAAGAACACACGCGTGACCGTATGCTCGCTCAACAAATAAGGGAATGATGACGTCACCGATGTCACGTGGCACGAGCGCCACCTATACCGGGAAGCGTCCCTTTTTAATTCTGTGTGATATATGTTGAGGAACGCTTCAGGGGGAAGCGTTGGGCAATGTTGGTTTTTCAAACCTGATAAGTATGTAAAAAATAATCATTATAATGCGACTTCTTTTATGGTTGCATACACTACATGTATATTCCCGGCATAGAAGAATCGACATATCATGCCTTTTTAGAAAAGAGTCACATCGTAATAACTACTCTTAACAAAAGTATCCACATTCAGAGAAAGAACATACACAACATAATTACTCAAGAAGATGATAAATATGCCACTTTGTCAGAAATCGTATGGCATACTTTCAAGTGTTCAATATACATGTATAATCAGTATTCATATGGTAACAACAACGATTCAAAATAAATAATTCGTCAAAAAGTGACACGTCGACAAGTATGTATAAAACGTGTCAATTCAAAATAAAACCAACACGTAATGCCATAATAAACATAATGTCTGCGCTTTTTAAAAAAAAGTGTTTTATGATGAGTTTTATAATGTTAATTTTACTTAATTTAATTTATCCAAACTGAAATAGGTTTGTGTATTGTTCACAATATTTATTATCTGAAAAATGCCAGTACCGTCGTTCTGGTGTCTATTTCACTGTAAGTTGGATTAAATGACTGTCGCCCTAATGGCACTTCCGTCATTATGTGTGTAAGAACATTAAGGCGACGGGGGTGTGTTTACTCTTTGTATAATAGTTTTATGACTTTAACATTTGCTAAATGGTAATAAAACCTATTTTAATGTTAAAATTATGCATAATGTTATAATTTTCAAAATACACACCAAATCATACAACTGTCGCCTTAATGGCCCTCTGTTACGACTGTCGCCCTAATGACTCTTACGCTAGTGTGCGTGTGTGTGTGTGTGTGTGTGTGTGTGTGTGTGTGTGTTATAGCGAACATGTCATTAGGGCGACAACCGACCGTTACTGGACGCTATTAGGGCGACAGTGACGTTGAGGCGACAAAAACACTGTCGCCCTAATGTGCGACTAGTGCATGCATTACCACAATGTTTGTTTTAATCTTTTTTTTCAGTTGTATTATAGAAAAGAACTTTTCAAATCTTAAATTAAGTTGAGTTTGGCAATGTTGCTTTTGTAAGTTATATAATTAGTAGTTTGTGATTTTACAAAATGCTGTTTGTGAAAACTGTGAAATCCGACTGTCACAAATGTGTATTATGGCAACATAACAAAAACGGATTTTATTTGGAATTGGATGAAAATATTCCAAAGAGCGTTTTAAATCATCTTAAGAACAAAGAGAGGTAATAAATAATTATGTCATAAAAATGGTTGTATTTCAAACACAAGTGATGTTATTATTTCGGCCTTTTTACCTACTAACAACTATCAGACTAACTACCCTTACAGTTCAACAACCCGGACAGTGTGTTTGTCAACAGGAGCACTATCATCAATGTGTACAGTTTTTAATTTTGCTAATATATCGACTTCGGTTAATCTGTGAATGCTATAACTTCGATAAAAGTCCTAGATTATCATATTCAACTTAAACCTACATAAAATATTGGCTTCATCCATGTATATTTGCTTTTTTCATGTAGAAAGTCGGAATTTCGCGACTTTTCTCCCTAATTACGATTGACTCGTTTCGAAATGTTAAAATTCTAACTATGTATTATATATGTCGTGTTCCAAAGTTGTAGCGATTGTAAACTATAGCTATCCAAAAGTTAAAACAACTTGATACGGTTAACGTTATTCAATAGAAACTGTTCAAAACTGACTAATTTCGGGACCCACCCTAGCTTAGAGAAGATACCGGTATTCCGTTCTCCCTATCGTTTCCACTACATTACCTCTGTCAGAGCTATGTACCTTCACTAGACCCACCCAGTGGAAAAACTATTGTCTGTCGAGAAAAAGGTTGTTCATGATCACGACTGCCAACTTCCTGTTGAGCATTGGCAGCGCTTACCCCCTGTGGTTTCAGTAATTCATTATGACTTATCAATATCCCCTTCTCAAACATTAGTTTCTCTCATATTCTTACTTGATGTATGAAGCGGTCCAAAACTAATTGTCCACAGATGCTGTGTCTCTGACTAAAGGACGCACGAGGAAAAATACCCTGTAACATATGGTTTCTCTTTATATAGTATATAGGATATTGAGTATGTATTAGAGGATTTATTCAATGTATCCGACTGAAAGTCTCATTCCTTACTTATTTTATTTGGTCAACTTATAGAAATACCTATGGTGACAGCTGCATTTCAATGTATTATCAAGACCCAGTCAATTGTCAACCAATACACGAATTCATTCAGAACATAAGAAATGCATTGATATCATGGAACTCGTTGTATGGATTTATTCATCTAGAGTCTTTTGTCAACTATTCCAACAAATATATCCACATTCAGTGATTTAACATACAATCAATATTACTCAAGCAGCTGTGCAATATATAGTCATTAACCGCAGAAGTCATATGGCATTCTTTCAAGTGTTGACATATTGTATTACTTATATTGTAATAAAGAAGTATCAAGATTAATCATTCGTCAAAAGGTGACACGTCGACCAGAAAGTATAAAAAGTGTCAATTCAATTTAAAACCTACATATGTAAAGTAACTCGATACAGCATAACGTCTGCAAAATGTCGTATCATTGTATTGCCTTCTCTTAGATATATACATGTATATTGTTCACAATATTTAATGTCTACAAGGTTCCAGTTTCGTCGTTCTAATGTCTATATAACTGTTAGCGTGTTTAAATGACTGTCGCCCTAACGACCGTCATGACATGTGTGAAAGGTTATTATAGCCCAAGGAAATAAGGGCGACAGAAGTTTGTTAACTGTAAGTAGCATAGTTATCAGACAATAACTTATGCTCAATGATAATTAAACCTTACAAAACCTTTTTAAGGATAAAATTTTCAAAATTCACACCAAATCATTAATTATCACCTTAAAGGCGCTGTAGCACGTTTTTTTGCTGAAATAAGTCGATGAAATGTATTTGATTAATAATGTCAACAATAGTAAAACACCCTTCTCTCTTCGGAAAATCAAGTTGCAAATGAGTGTACATGGTTCCGTAAAGCCATGGGAATTTTTTTTTGTCATTCGAATATAATAAAATGTGTTCACAATAAAATGGCCGCCATGCAATTGTGGCTTTATACGCAACACCGTTATTACCACTACGGATCATTGGTTTGTGTAATAAGATGTTTCACCCTCTAAAGTAAATATAAATGACATAAATAATCATTATAAATGAGAAATTCGAAAAAATAAAATTTGAAAAAAACGTGCTACAGCGCCTTTAATGTCGCTCTGTGTCGACCGTCGACCTAATGACGCTTACGCTAGTATGTGTGTGTGTGTGGGTGGGTGTGTGTGTGTGTGTGTGTGTGTGCCCGGTTATCCATGTTATTTCCACCGAAGATACACACTGCTTGAGCTGAGCAACGATCGACCATTTTCTCGCCTATACACACGTGTCCCCGGTTGCCGCGTAAAAAGTGAGGTACCATGGAAACTATTTATAGTGTCTAAAAGTGTTACGCTGTAGTAGGGACTTGTATAGAAGGTAAGAGATGTTCATTTTCTGTGTCACTAACACTAAATTTGGTAATATCATTTCAACAGAAGCATATGCATGCATGTATGCATCGACAGACTCCAATGTAGGCCTACTTGTCAATATATATTTTCATGAATGTTATCGCCGAGAGAGGCTGATGCTTAACCTAATTTAAACCCACGTGTATTTCTGCCTTCGAGTCTGTTTTAAGTACATATGTTTATGAAATGGATGAACTAATGTTAAAAACATTTGTTGATCATGTTTTGGACACATTCTCAGAGTGTTTTAGTGGTTTAATGGCGAAAACCACTTAAATGATGCCCCATTTACATATGAATTCATCATCGAACATAATTGCGTAATGGCAATGGCGTCTAAATACATGTCATAGGTGAAACAAAATGTTATATTTTATATCTATCAGATGTGTTACCGATGGTTAAAGGTACATCCATTGTGTTGTTGGGGGTCACATATTCCAAACGTTATGAATGTTACTTTACGTTACTTTATCGAGAAGTACCGACTGTTACCGAAACTACCATTTTGATGATAGTCGCCTTAGTATATTGACGATATGAAGATAAAAGTGGTGATTTCTGATCGAAAACCGGACAATGCATCGCGATTGACGCGCGCAAATGAGTCAAACGCAATTTTGCAATCTTATTTATAACAGACAAAATGATAAATTCGTGTTGATCATGTTTAATAGGACATATAATTACTGTGCATGTAAATGGAACGTACAGTTTCGGTTTCTGCACATGCATAATGATGTTACTCGAATTGGAAACTAGTAATTATGATATATTTGGCGATTGAGGATGAATATGCAAGCTGGGTGAATTTATTTACACTGTAAACACCACATGTGGTGAGTCGGAACGTATTAAAGCTGAATATAATTTTATGAAACACGATGGATGCACTTTTAATCGGAAGAGAATCAGGAAGACACATGTGGGGGAAAGGATCCCTCCACACGAATGTACATGTAAGTTTATCATTGCTTTATAAATAAATGAATTTACTAACGTTATAATATATTTAGATAATGTTAATAATACTACATTAACAGTGTGTTAATACTACATTAACAGTGGTATCAATATGTGGATTATATTTTACAGTCGAAGAAAAGGAGGGGGGAATACAACACTCGGATAAAGAGCCCTCTTCAAGAAGACAACAGTCTCGTACGTCTTCTTGTTTCCTTGTCATGCATGGTTTAAATTCGCTGCAGGTTGCTTTCATGTATCAATTGTCATATATGTTATTGTTACATTAAAATAACATCTTCGAAATGTGGAATTAAATTATTGCATGTAGTGTACAACAAACACTTCTAAATGAAATGTTGCTAAGATAACTCGTATGCTCTTCAATGCCTTCTACATATTTCAGGACATTAAACAATGTCTACACTGGATGACAGAACTTGGCAACCACTTGAAGGGGTGTTGCTGAGAAAATTTCCCACAATTGTACTGACCTTAAACATTGTAAAAAGTTTATTAATGCAATCAATCAATTCAGTTATATTTGTCATTCATAATGGCATACGTCAAACCTTCATCCAGGCACGAGCATTATGTTTACAGTATAATATCCAATATTGTAAGGAAGCTTGATTTTAGTAAAACAAATATAATACTGAAATTTTTTTAATCAAAACGTTGCTCCTTTCCCTTCGGATATCTCTCACGTTTATAAACATGTAGTTATTGTTTTATTTTATTTTGTATTTTATTGCAAATGCTGCTATATGTTTCAGTGTAAAACGTTTGCAGCCAGTGGTCAGATACGGCAGAAGGCTAACGCCATATTAGCGAACATTAACGTTAAATCATCGCCAGTGATAGTGAGAAGTTTTAGATATATATTTGTTAATACCTTGTAAAAACATTAACGCGAACACAGTTCTCATCAGTGGCACAGATTGACCACAGTAATGAGAACATATGGGATTGCCACTTGAATTTATGATATGATGTTATGATAACAATAGGATGTACTAGGCAAATGTTAAGAGAGTACTCTTAACGAAGCTGGACCTTGAATACGTATTCAAGGTCCAGCTTCGTTAAGAGTAACGAGCGCGTTGATTTCAAATTACTTGCATGTTAACTTCTGATTTCAGAGCAAAACAAATGCTGACAGAAAAGAAGGTAATATTACATGCACTTAAGTGATAAATTTGTATTGTGATAGATAGTGTAATTAATAATATAAAACTGTTAATTTATAGAATGTCATTCTAAGATTACAATTTCATTGTGTATGTTATTAAATTTCGTTGATTTTCAGGCATCCGTGTCAGTCTGATTAAAATCGACCTTGTTCCGAGGAAAACAATTTGCAAAATTTTGCATCTACCAGGATACGAACAGGTTCTGTAGATTCCTCGCCACAAGGTCTGAAAACACCCCGTATAGGCGTGTGTTCGAACTAGTTTACCGCAGCCAAAACCCAGTCAAATAGCTGACCAATCACATCATAGTATTTAAACGGTTGCTGTTTTGAAAGCATTCGGAACAGAAAAATGGAAAGCTGTTTGGAGTTATCTGCCCCTAGTTTCTCGCACCGAAAGCATTTGTTGGGGATCTTTTGATTGGCTAGCTGAATTGCGCCCGAACACGTTAGTGTACGGGGTGCTTTCAGACGGTTTGGCGTGGAAATCTACGAACGATACGAGTTCGTATCCCGGTAGATGCACTATTTTGCAATTTTTATTCCACGGAAAACCGTCGATTTTAATCAGACTGGCATCCGTGTGATCCTATTTTGCATTTCCAGTCTACTGGCACAGGTTTCAGAAAATTATGCTTTATAGGGGTAAGGAGGAAAATCTAGGGTCGTAGTGAAATCGGAACCACATGCTTTTTTAGGCCTCACGTTACTGTTGACTTAAGGCGTTATGTTAGCAACTTGGCACCATGTCAGTTTCTACATCGTTGGTGTTTATTTGTGCCAAGTGTCGCCCTAGGTCTGTATTGGCTCAAAAATTACAATTTATATGTGTACATGCACTCTTTTAAATTTAATGAAACAATGTGTATCCAATTCTGACTAGAGATACAGCTAGTATAATGATACACTCTAAATGCTGAAAAGAATGGCTTTTGGGAATTGATAAGCAAGAAAATAAAATTCTTAAGCTTGTAGCTGTAAAATATGTTTTTAGACATCCAATATCTTTTCTACATGTTCTTTGTGTAGGGGATATACTTGTTTTTTTGGCTAATGACTAAATCATCACACTACAAGGTTGTGGCAATAAATATTTCGCGGTTAATTAAAGTCATCTGAGATATCTTTGTTAATTTAAAGCCCTAGTCATGGCCCTAGTATGTACCTATTGTTGATCTTATTCCTGTCTGCAATTTGTTCTGAATTGAAAAATGCATTATATGTTATCCTTAAAATTATTAAAAAATCAAAATGTTTACAGATCCAAGGATACATACAGACTTAAAGACATAAAGTCTGAAAAAAATAAACCAAGAAGATGTTTTAAAAGTCATTTATTGTGAAAGCAAATTTGTATGAACCCTAGAATCTGTTTTAAATACTTTAGACTGGTTTATCATATTTATCTTGTTCCGATATTTTTCAAGGTAAGATATGAAAAATACTCAATGTTTTTATCATTTGATACCATACCAAGAAAACTTCCAGAAAAACAACAGTTCAAGAACATTTTTCATGTTTATTGGGACGCTTGTATGCCTCCAGTTTTAACACATGCAAAACATACCTAAATACTCTAGTGACTTTATTTCTTATGTGTTGGTCTAAATTTTACGAATATAACATTTAATTTAGCATTTTATTTCAGAAATTGAGTGTTCATATTTAAGGAAATTACTAATAAACTAGTGCTCAAAGAAAGTATACACCCAAACAAATAAGAAAATATCTTTCAAAATTAAAAAAAATATTGAATTATCCATAATGGGTGTTGTGTCCCACGTATAGATACATGCTTTCTGTGAAACAAAATTTTGAATCGCGAAAACGTTGCGTAAAATCGAAACATTACATATTCTTGTGTAACACAAAATTCATGTGCACTTGGGTGGTATAAAACAGTCTAAGCGAAACGTTAGGGATGCAGTAGTTGGAAGAACACTCAAAGTATGACATTTTTAAAGGAAGGCCGAAATAAAATATTTTCTATTGAATTCTTAACTGCAATTGGTTCATTAGACTATTTTGTGAAAAATGAGACCCAAAAAAATCCATATGTTGTTCCTATATTAAACTAGAGCGGCTTAAAAACACCCAAAAACATCGTCTGCTTTTCACCTGTGACCAACAAACCAAAAATGGGGCGGGGCTTAGAGAGTTGGAAGATAGCGGAAGTGACGTACGTGAAGGGACGGGGTGTAAGCATTCGCTTACTATTTACAATGGCAAACACTGGGGAATTGGTCAGTTAATCTGTTATATCTACGCTTTGCAATGATGCCACATCGCTGTTCTGCTGTGTAATCTGTTCGAGTAATGTTAGTTATCAAGTTTCACTTTACAAATGCACCAAAATATCGTTATATATATCAAATCAAATATAATTGGTATAACTAGTGAGAGACGGTGGATTCATAGACGTTCGTAGACATAGGATAAATCAATGCTAATGATATATAAGATGACAAAATGAAACCAAGATATGATAATATGAACGAAGTACAGTTGAGACAACGAAATCAGATAGTCGGTGTTGTTGTTATTTTTTGTTAGAGATTGTTTGTGTTTAAAATAAAAAAAACAACGGCGGCGAAGTAGACCCTATTGTAAGCCATCGACAATAAAAACACTTCACAACATCCTGTTTTTAAAAATCGTTAATCAACCGACAACCTAATTTACTAACTGTACATTACAAAAATCAAAATAACTCACCACATATTTTAAAACATCAAAAGAATAATACGTCTCCGAATCCACCTACGAAAACATCGCATCCCAATGTTACATTTTACGATTTAGTTATCACTTATTACACATTAAAACATTCAGAATTTCATAGTTTATAAGATAATGTTTTCAATAAAATGTGTGGTTAAACAAATATAATCAAATAATCATCGTATTAAATTGACAATTCATCAAGAGTGTCAATTAATGTAAGAAACTTACCTTATAAACGTATCCAAAAGGACAATATGAATATCCAAATGCACATTAGACACAAAATGTTAACCTATAATTCCATCAATGACAGTACTTGGAAACAGAAGATGGTCAAATAATAACCCTCAGCAAAAGTCTTTTCGCAAATGGCAAGATAGAAAACCAAATAGTTATGATGATTTTACACTAAAAATAATGTCATTGGTACATTAGATTGAAACAAGAGTTTTTAATGGATAACTTGATAGAGATATGTTCATTGGCTGATAATTTCTAGACTGAATGTAGCGTTAAGTGTATTGTGTGTCACCAAGACAGGACGTTGGCAATAAACATGACATGCTGGTCACCGACTTGTGTTATATAATTGAGTCGGTCCAGTAAACTTGTTATCTGTACAAACATAATTACACTCCTTCCTTCTCACATACTCAGCTTCTTAATTGCGTAAACTAATGTGCTGTAACAACACTTCTCCCCCTTGATCTGGAAGAAACATCTATATGGTCCGCTAAACTGAGAATTGTGTGTTGATGTGCAGAAGTGACACATAAAAGCTATCAGACTATTAATTAAACCATTTCGTTTTCATTAACGATATGTTCATTAAAATGCGTCTGGTAACATAATTCTTTTATTCAATAATGTTCGTTGTCTATATCAATCTGTGTATATGTTTAGCGTGCACAATAGAGCAATCTTCATGTAAATTTCATTGAGCTTGTTGACCAATACAGTTCATTTATTTATTCATGAAAGTGAAGTGAAATGGTTTGCATTCCATTACATCATATATAGAATATTTTAATTGACAAACTTAAAATACAGTAATCTTTTATATTAAATACAATGTTATTTATAAATCTGCAACGTTGTCTCGCTTGTTTGAACAGTCAATCGTTCAGTGTATATGAAGTTATACCTACCATATATATTTATTTATTAATACATACAAAACAAAATTAACATGCCGATTATTCAACATACTTTGATCAATTGATGCTACTTAATCTCTGTTCACCCGATTCCCGCGATAATCTTCTTCCCTTGTTTCAGTGTCACTTGAACATTCATACCTTCCCTTCTAGTTCCGCGATTAATTGCTACAAACATACTATACAAAAGCGCAGAATGCACTCTAATAAAGCACGCCCCGGTTGTTGTAAGCATATAAAATCGCTAGTTGAATAGTTTAGTAATCCGTTTATCGAAAATTGGGGTTGTTTTGATGAAGTTTTCTGTCTTATATGAGCAGTTTAAAAGTGGGGAAAACGCGTTAAATTATGATTAGCGGCCATGTAGAGGCTCCTTCACGTACGTCACAACCCGATACGCTTCAGTGACCACCCCCGCCCATTTTCATTCTGGTCGCCGGGGCTTAATTGGGCACTTTTTAAAAAAGCCGCATATAGTTATTTATGGGTCGATTTCAAAAATTTAAAATCTAGCAATTGTCAAATTGAAACCCCTTTTCAACGAATCCGAAAGTGACCATATGTCATTTCATCTAACCTTTAAGTCATGTCGAAAGAGAGAGGGCTGTCGGAATGGCTCAACATGGAGCCACCACCACTTTCATTGCCAGAACCTTTGGATGTACAAGAGAAATTCTCATCAGACTTTTGCAAGGGCTAGGACAGACGGACAGTACATCGGACTAGCCTAGGAGCGGTCGACTACGTGTCACGACACCTGCAGAAGATCGACACATTCGAACATTTCTTCTTAAAAAAAATTGAATCGTAACGTCGACGCCAACGGTGCCAAGGGCGTTAGGACACCCCGTCAGTCGACACACTGTGTACCGTCGAATCCGACGATATGGCATTTGGGGTCGTCGACCTTACTGTGGTGTACATCTGACAGTAAAAAAACATCATTGTCGACTGACGTGGGCCAGGCGGGATCGTCGGTTGCAAAGGCGTGATTTGGCACGTGATATGTTTCAGATGAAAGTCGCTTTTGTCTATACAGAAATGATGCCAGGGATCGAGTGTACAGGCGAGTAGGTGAACTGATGGTGCCAAATTGCATGTCTCCAACAGGAATAGCAAAGGAGCACGCCTGACGTCATTTGTCGCCTGACGTCATCAATGCGTCGACGTGTAACAGCCTGCATCAACGCCAATGGACGCTACACGAGCTATTGAGTTGACATTACGGGAATGAAAACGCCTAAAAGTTTGAATTTGCATTTCAACACCACTTGTCTTTGATTGAGTATCAAACCGAATATCAAGTATAGTCGCAAGCGACGATAAACGGATTCAGCGCATACATGATTTAATTATTTGATATATATTGAATTGAGACATCTGTCCAATGTTATTGTGCATATTTTAAAGCAAGTTGCAAGCTTCTAGCATGTCCCTAGGATTTTTTAATCCCAAATAGCACAATTGTCAAAATAAATTGTAAAGAAAATCAAAATGAATCCTTAGTAATATGTTCAAGTTCAAAGAGCATGCATAAAAGGGTAAGGTAATCATTAATGAATAATAGTATGAACGAAATCGATGAGCAATGGCATGAATTATTACATGTGTAATTAACGATTATTTACTCAATAGATCTCATGAAAAACGTCTATAAACAGAAGCTTAAAATGAGAAGAGCATGAGTTTTAATTAGAATAAAGTCAATGATGGTGAAATCATGATGTCATGAGGAAGTTGGTTCCAAAATCGAGCAGAAGATTTACTAAATGATTTGGTGTCTCCTGATTTCTGTCAATTACATTAATAAACGTTTAACTTATGATACCTGTGATCTATAGTCAAGATAAAATGTCATGTTGTGTATATCAGAAAACTAAAAACATTTCAGTAATTCATATTAATTTATCAGTATCACTCTCTAACGTATAAGTTGCTCTCGTGTACTTACTTGCTGTATGAAACGGTTCAAATAAATCACAAGTTTCCAAAGTTGGTTCGTCTGTGATTAAATGATTCATGCCAAAACTCTTTATACCGTGCACCATGCTGTATCTTTCTATATACACTTTTCATTACGTTTTATAAGAAATATTCGATGCATCTACCTAAAAGACACATTCCTTACTGATTTAGAGACAGCTGCGCTTCAAAGTATTATTCAGACCCATGCAGCCAATTGTCATTGTACAAATTAGTCTACAGATACAGTCTTATTTTATCGTTTTTTTTGGCTTGCACATGCTACATGTACATTCCCGGCATAGTAGACTCGATAGCCTTTTGATAAACGAACCAAATCGTTAAACTAGTCTAACAAACGTACCTAACACACATATACATAATTATTCTAGCAGCTGTTCAATATGTATTTGGCAGAAGTCGTATGTCATACTTTCAAGTGTTATGATATATATTATTACTCATATGGTAACAAACACGATTCAAAATGACTAATTCGTCAAAAGGTGACACATCGACCAGAAAGTATAAACAGTGTCAATTCAATGTAAAACCAACACGTACTGCGACGCAACAAACATAAGGTTTGAGTGGTCTTTGACGATATCAACTAATGTTGGTTGAAGAATACGGACAATCATGTGACAAAACAAAAGAGACGCATTTATTTTCATATTTATTCATAACAATAATTATATTGTTGGCGCAAAATATTACCGTAAATGAACCTGGTTTCTGGTTACCATCACCCCTTCAGATACAGACGGATAGACAGGCAGATATGACATATCTATCAAAGTATATCTTAAAATAGAATGGACATTTTGAGTTATTTTGTCGTCGCCCTACAAACGATAGAAGGTTTTAAAGAAATTTGCAAGTCTCTAGCATGTCTCTAGGGTTATTGAGACCCAAATTTCAATGTTCAAAACTGCATATATTTATACCTCTTGGTAAAATCCCAAATTGCGCCCGAACTATTAACTTTTATATGATAATAATCTGAAATGGAATTGTTAAACACATAATGAGGAACAGATTGCAATAAATAACTTTATAACAGAGTTATGTCCCTTTAAAAATGAGGCCAAAAAACGAACAATTAAAAAAGGACCATATTCAAAGGCAGATAAATTCAGTTCTAGGACGAAATTGAAGGTTTGGCTCGTCACTTTGTTAACCATTCATTCAGTTTTGAATTGACCTATCATACTTGTCTGTACATATTGCCGTTAGAATTTCAAACATGCACACCCTCAAAATCGCTAAATTTGAGTACATTTTCAGTATTTTCTAATTGTGACCGGAAATGACTGTTCGCAAGGGATTTTATTATTGTTTTATAAAGACCCTATTATAGCCCTACTCTCCTGGAAAAAAATCGTTTAATTAGGTTCCTAGGTTTTTTTAATTTCTCCCTTGGAAGTTTGAGCTTTTTGAAAATTCAACAGATTTCAAGTAGGCACTGTGACAATAATATTGAGAAATCGGTACAAAATCGAGTGTCAAGTTATTCACAAATGTTTTAGCTGCACACATATGCAAGTTTTAGTCCTTAGATGCAAGTAACGTCAGAAGATTGTCAATGGTACATGGGGTCTGACAATTTCTAAAAACAAAATGACGGTTAAACCACATGACTTACGGATTCGGATTTTAAGTTATTTAAGTTTTTTTCAAAATTTCCAGATTTCAATTACTCGGTGTGAAAAAAGTATTGTGAATTAGAATTAGAACACATATAACGCCTCAGCTTCATAATGTGGAAATAACAGCTCTCTAGTGTTTATATCGTCAGAGGAGAAGATTGTCAAAGGTGGATGGGTTCGGGAAAGTTTCAAAAGTGAAAAAAAAACAATATGGCGGCTAAACCACGTGACTTTCGAATTCGCCATGATTTACGTTTTAACTCGTATTGACATTGGGCATCTTTTAAAAAAAGTTTCAATCTTTATATGCATTTGAATTTTTTTCCCATGTTAAAAAATTCACATTTGAATTCGAACTGGGCCTCTTATGGCTAGTCCTCGCCTGGCGAGTCCTTAGTGAAGGCTGTCAGACTGTAACATTTGGTTGAATTTGCTTCAGTCGTTTTAGCTGAAACCTGCTAACAAAATAATAATAATAATAATGATAATAATTATAACTAGGATTGACGCATCAATACTTAGGTCTTAAAGACTTCTGCTTGACCTTGAACTCCATGTTTGACATTCAGTTATTTCATCAGTTTCTCCGGTTTGAGATATCAAACATGTCTCTATCTTCAGTAGTTTTTTTCACAAAAATTCTCCAAAGATCATACCCCTCTGAAAATAGGAAAATCTCATATTGTTGGACCCCTACATGATCTATCTCATGATTATGACAAAACGGTTAATATTTTCATACTTAGGCGTACATAGAAAAGGTTGTGCTTTAATTTCCACTTACGTATATGTAATCATCATTTAGATTGCATACATAATTAATGCGTTATGTCTTTTCTGAATATATAAGAAAATACTCAAAAATGCTTAAATTTTGACCCCTAGACAACGTTTGCGATGTTTGGAGCTGAACTATAATTTTTTTGATGAAATAGTTCAACAGAAAAGTTGTTGTTCTTGAATTGGTGCATCCGAAAGTGTTCATACAATTAAATTATCTTAATTAGTTAAGCAGTTTTGGCGATTTTCGAAAAATGACAATCTTCTATGACTTGTCACACGTAAAGTATGACAAATAAATGCTTGAAAATTGTTGTCCTTAATAAAATGATATATCTGCTTCACAATGAGCTATTAGAAATGTTGGCTATAGATATATTAGATATAGATCTGTTCTAGAAAGGTTAAGTAACGTATTGGAGTCAGATTGAAATAAGTATAATTGACAAATCTTCATTTCTAACAGAGTTATGCCTCTTTAAGCATGAGGCCGAAATTCTGTCTTTTTAAAAATGACCATGTTCATTGACGGATTATTAAATTTCTAGCATGAAATTCAAAAATTGATATCTACAAACCTCTGTAGAATTTGTTTATCTTCACAATAAGCTATCAGTTTAATCATAGAATTGAAGGAGAAGAAGGTTTTCTTAGACGCGTACCTTAAAAACAGCGAAAGTTCACCAAAAATTCATTTTTTTTCGAAATAGCAATAAATCTATTCTGCCAGCCGAAACCCACTACATGCCATATCGATTGGAAATGTTGTTGCCTTCAGTTTGGTGATTTTTTAAAGAAAATATATTGATTAGTATTCGAGCTATGAACGTTTAAAGTTTTGACTTCAAGGGGAGATAACTCACGCAATAAGTTTAAAATCCAAAAAGTGGCTCGTCTGTTTCCAGAGCTAGCCACAGGCTATCATCTTTTTTTTTATCATTTTTTTTTAAATCGGGTCAGCGGCTACAGAAAGTGCGAACAAGAGAAGTGCAAAGAATAATATTAATGAAGAACACGGATAATAACAATAGGTCTTCCAGATCTCATTTAAATCGACTAGAGCAACCAAAATGTTGTCTACCGTCATACCGGGATACGGATTAAAAAAAATAGCAGACGTGTTGCTCTGAATCTAGGTCTGAAATAACCGCATTCATGCCCGTGTTGTATAATCAGTTTAGCGCAGACAAAACCCAGTCAACAATAATCACATTGTTTCAAAAAAAAAAAATAAAGGTGTTGTTTTATGAGGACATGTCAAGTTGGAAACCCCATAACCTATTCATAAAATTACACAGATGATTGCTTAAACTATTGAATAAAGTCAATTCTATGTGAGTAATTGAACACCTCTTTTTAATATAATTAATTACTATCACTATAATTAAAAAACTAAATATGGTAGAAGTTTGAGATAAGGTACATTGGATAGTTCAGTCATTTTGCAAAACACTAAATCGTAAACTTTATCATTTAATTAGCAAGTTTTGCACACAAGAAATCCAAAAGATGTACGGTTAAAAAAACCCAACCAAAACAAGTTTATTTTAATTGTTTCTATTCCCTTAAGTCGTTCAATTTGTAAAATGTGCCAAATGGGTGCCAAATGTGGTCGATTCGTGTGTCAGGCATTATGAAATGCACTGTCTGATCGAGAATTAAAAATGTCTTATGACGTCACCTGACAGCTGTTTCTGTGTTTCTGTGCAAAACATGTATCGACGCTTGTTCATTAACTGGAGGGTATGGTTTGATTCTAACACGCCATGGTGGACCGTCTGACAGTTGTCCAATCAGCGACAAGTCTTGAGAAAATAGAAATTATTGTAAAGCTGTAACGTTGCAGGTCAAACCGACGTTGTCACAGCCATAATGACATTAGCCATACATCAAAGTTTAGCGGTCAGTACCTGTATATTGAGCAAACTTCGATTCTATCAGTTCAAGGTCTTCTGGTGCACGTGTGCATAGTGCCACGCCGATCTATGGTGGTCGTCGTCAATGACGTCACTCAGAGATATCGTTGGCGGCGGTCTAACGCAAGCAGATATCAGCCTTCATGGGGCAAAAAGACCATTGTTTTGTGTGTTCTGGGGTTGTCAAATGTCTTCCCAACACGGCTGTAATTTGACAACACATTTACATTGCAGGAACAACGGCGATTATTGTAGCTTTGGTATCCATTGCCCAACTTTTGTCAAATTTCAGAAGTTATTCGAGTGTTTCTGGTGTTACTTTTGACGGGTTTTAGATGTGTTTTTCACAGATGGGATGACCAACATTAATAATGTGTAGCAATTTTACCTATGTGTCGCGTGACTTTACATCAGTATGGAGGTCACGTGGTTATCAATATATTCCAATTTTGTCCAAAATGTGTTAATCTGGTTTAAGTTCAACTTTAAAAAACAAATGTTAATGTTTAGGCCCTGTGTATCCGATGCTTACTGTCAACATCAATAATATCCAGTTTCCATAATTTCATTTTAAAAAGTGTATACTTTCTTTTGCCTGTCAGTTTAGAATGTTTAAAGAACTGGGGTTTTTTTTTTAATAAATTGGCATGAATTTTGATTTTTTGCAACGATGAAATAGCAGAATTGTCAGACCTACATTCAGGGCAACATGAGTTGTATTTCTCACTACGATGGGAGAGTTTGTTTAAGGCTATGAATTGGGTTGATTTTCATCTGTCTGATTTAGGCCTTGTATAGTATTACCCTCGCTATGCAGTGCCAAGTTAGTGGGTCGCTGCAGCTGAAATGCATAGTTGGTCCCACAGATCTTAAGGAAATACTGCAAGACCTAAATCGGCCAGTAATTGAGACTGGTAAGAGAGTTGTGCCTTGCGTTTGGAAGTTGAGACTGTTCAGACCCGGCGAATATTCAAAGCAGGCGATTATTAAGGTTTTACAGTACATTGAATATTAGTCATGCAGTATCCAATCCCAATAAAACAATTTAAGCAGCCCTAAGGAAACTAACAAATGAATTAGCTAATGTGGTCATATCTGCACTATTTTAGATCATAATTAAAGGTGCATCCATTGTGTTTCATAAATTTTTATTTGGCTTTAATACGTTCCAACACACCATATGTCCTGTTTACAATACACAAAATTTACTCAGCTTGCATATTCATCCCCAATCGCCAAATATATCATAATTACTAGTTTCCAATTAAAATCGAGTAACATCATTATGCATGTGCAGAAACCGAAAGTGCACGTCCTATTTACATGCACAGTAGTAATATGACCTATTAAACATGATCAACCCAAATTTGTTAGTTTGTCTCGTTTCAATAAAATTCCAAAATTACGCTTGACTTATTGGCGCGCGCCACACGTGGTGCATTGCTTTGAGAATACATGACAATTTGTACTCTTTCAGAAAAACTGAGAGGGAAACAATTCCTTGTAAAGTTTTTGAAGGATGTTGACAGAGCATATGACATTGACTACCCTCCTGACCACATCCATCCACAAGATGATTCAGCAACCAATCTCTCTCAAGAGGAATTAGAGACCAAATTATCTCAAGATGCACAGAAGGCTTATCTCTCTCAAGATGCACAGGAGGCTGTTCTCTCTCAAGATGCACAGGAGGCTGTTCTCTCTCAAGATGCACAGGAGGCTGTTCTCTCTCAAGATGCACAGGAGGCTGTTCTCTCTCAAGATGCACCGGCGACCATTCCCTCTCAAGATGCACAGGACACTGTTCTCTCTAAAGATGCACATGAGGCTGTTCTCTCTCAAGATGCACCGGCGACCATTCCCTCTCAAAATGCACAGGAGACCGTTCCCTCTCAAGATGCACAGACCATTCCCTCTCAAGATACACCGGGGACCGTTCCCTCTCAAGATGCACCGGCGACCATACCCTCACAAGATGCACAGGAGACCGTTTTCTCACAAGTATGATGCTCTATATAAATTGCATGAAGTTTCTGCAGCTGGTTCCTTGCTCCTCCATCAATAAAATTTTAACTTAAGTTAAAATATAAGTTTATATTACCTATATCACTTTGTCATGGTGACGTGACGTCATAAACAGTGATATGACGTCACGTATCGTCTATGACGTTGCGCTCTAAATACGCGACGGCGGGTCGCCAGCAAATGCTTGGAAGTGGATTTTAGCGTGTTTTCATTAATTTCACTACTTTGGTAATAAAGAGAATATTATATTCCTGTCTATGCCATACTATGCTTACGACACTCGTGCCTGAATATCGGTATTTCCCTCGCTCTAGATCTCGCTCGGGAAATACTAATATTCAGGCACTCGTGTCCTAAACATAGTATGACATAGACACTCATATAATATCTTCTATTACTTCTTCTCAATTTAAAGGTCTAATGTAACTACAATTTGAGTTGATATACGTTGACTGACGTTGTTCAGTTATGTTGACATTGTAAATTTCGTCACGTCAACTCCTGTGTTATTAGTGGTTGGTGTGATTATTGTTGCATGTGCTAATAACTAATCATTGATGACGTGTCCATCCACAACCGTTGTAAAATAAATTCACTTTCGGACAAACACAAAAACAACAAAAATATCAAATAAAGGATATAATATAAAAGGTAACATCGAACAAAACATTGTATTTCATGTTTCGTCGTTAAGTAAATATTTTAGTTGATCTTACTTGTTACTAGTTGAGCTAACACGTCATTGGTCATGTATCATGTACTGCTTTGTTTGTTAGTTGGTAACAGGCTGAAGAGCACTTATACACACTTGGGCAGTTATGCCTAGTTTTAAAATTGATGGCGATTTTGTTTATAGGAATTTAGGCGAAATGTACTCAGTTAAATGTCAAAAGTTACATGCACATATACAATATATATAAACATATTATATAGACCAATACACCGGTCGAAATGAGCTCATCCTATTGCATTAAAGAATATTGATCCAGTCAAAACCATCTGATGTTTACTCTTTTATATATATACACGCTACTGCCATTTATCTACGCTTCGATTCATCAATTTGTTTTTAGAAACTGTGTAGCTATATATGTACATGTTCTTGCTAAATTCGTGTTGCATTAAAGCTGTACATCCCAGACATGTCACCATTGGTCTGAAGTATGTACAAGAAAATAAGTCTCCTCGCCATAGTGTGTCAGTGAGGACTAACTATAAACAAATAAATTAATTATTTGAAATTGTATTTTGTTATCACTATCTGTTTAATATAATTTTTGAGTGACACTGAATGTTTCTGATCCTAGAGAGCTCCACCACATGTCAGACCTGTGGTGGTGTACAGAAAAAACTTGCCCGCGTGTGCAATGTATGTCTACCTCTTAGCTTGTACTTCAGAATTGACATTGATTCAGATTGCTTATTTTATAATTAACAAGAAACCTTCTTCAATAAACTGAAGCGAAGGCTGTTTTGATAATGTTTACATTCAAGAACAAATATCCGTTTAAATACTCCTAGCACTTATTTTATTATATGAGATCAGAACATGAGTTTATGAGAATTTGGCGACGTGAAATAAGTAAAAGGAGATTGAGCGTCTATACATTTTGCCAATACAGATGATACAGTAAAAATATGATTTAAAAAAATCATGTATTGTAAAGCTGGATTAATATAGATAGGCAGCTGCTTGTACGTTTCCCCAGGTGATCACTTAACGCTTATATGGGTTTCACTGAAGGTGTCAGCTCAACATAAACCGTTATATATAAACTCGTAAATTAACATTATGTTGACCATGTTGGAGTTTTCAAGGCTTGTCCTTGTCCGAAATAAACACAACACCTACAATGTCCCCAGTTACATAGTATACATATACGCGATGCCATGTCCCCAGTTGAATGGCGAAAAGTTAAAGATACACTGTCCCCGGTTACCGTCCATTTTGTGCATACACACATTATTGTGTGTGTCCCCGGTTGTTATGCAAAAATACAAATGGTTAGAAAGGAGCTATTGGTAATATGAGTTCCCTTTAGCTATCAGACCACCACAGTCGCTTCTTTTCGTGAGTCTGGCCTCAATAGCGCTAAAAATAAAGAAGTCCCCGGTTCCATGGTGTACAGACAATGTCCACGGTTCCTGCCTAAAACATGTATGTGTGTGTGTATGTAAGTATGTGTGTATGTATGTATGTATGCGTGTATGTTTGTATGCGTGTATGTATGTATGTATGTATGCGTGTTTGTATGTGAATGCGTGTATGTATGTGTGTGTGTGTATGTGTGTGTGTGTGCGTGTTTGTTAAAGGTGGCAACCGGGGACGTCCCCGCTTAACAGAACCTTTCCATATGCTTTTTTCGCCCTTTTAAAGCTAGGAAATGTATTTTTGGCCCGGACAGTACTTTGTCCCGTTTGGCTGTAAAATTTCATAAACACTTACACACAGCGTAAGGGAATAGCATGTGTTGGTATTTCGCGCCGATACACACATGTCCCCGGTTACACGGAAAATGAGAGGTTAGCAGTATGGAGCCAGCAGTGCAGTGCAGTTATGAATAATTTTCTATTATATCATTGAATATTCAATAAACTTTAATGAATCAAGCTGCCATCGTTGATTGAAGTTATGTTAACTTACATTAAGCATCTTCCGCACGCATCAGGCGAGATATGCATTTTCAAGAAATTATATTCACAATTTCTTGTAAATGCATATCTCGCCTGATGCGTGCGTAAGATGACATTTAGATTCATTTCCCAAAAGATCAAACCTTTATGCAATAGTAGGATTATGAGTAAATAGTCATAATCCTATATATTAACGCTCATATTTAGCTATTTCAATCCTTTATTTACCACATATCGGTGGCAAATGCTTACTAAGCAATGCTGTAATTTGATACAAAAGGAAACTTACATTTAGGGAACATTGATATAGATGTTGTTTTGTATTTGTATTACTTTAAAATCAAATAAAGATTAAAATGAATTTACAAATGTATCGAGGATATATTCCTGCATTGTACTTTAATTGTATATTCCGATATTTTGAACATGACACATTAATGCCTTAATTAATAAACACACTATCTCCTTCATCTTGTGAACTGTCTTTATGTTCATAGGGTACACTTTTTATTTTCCTCTGCTACTTAATAAATAGTGTTACTAATAAAGCCAGTTATGAAGCATAACTAACATATTTTGTCTCCTTCATCTTGTGAACTGTCTTTATGTTCATAGGGTACACTTTTTATTTTCCTCTGCTACTTAATAAATAGTGTTACTAATAAAGCCAGTTATGAAGCATAACTAACATATTTTGTCTCTTTGTGGATACTCGCAGTGATAATCTGATTCAGAATTATTACAGCGAATTTTCAGTATTTGCACTTATTGATGTTGCTTAATCGTGTATATATATTTAAAAGCCATACCTTATATCACACAATATATCTTATTTATAGATATTTATACCAATCATTAACTAATTACATCTATATTCTTTCGGTTGATTTATTTAAGAAAGGTTTAGGATGGCAACTTAAAGGGACACTCCGTATGTTATTGTAGTAACATAGGTCAAAAGTTACCAAGGGTGTTATTTCATCGAGAAGCAATGACTGTTGTCGAAAAATACCTTTTTAGTGCCAATTTGTTCAGTATAGTTACATTATTAAGATGTTGAGTCGTGATTATGATCGAAAAGTGGACAATTGTTATATGAAGCAGACAGAGGGACATATATTGGTTGGTACTGTTAAATGAACATATAACTGGTATACTTGTAATTAGGGTGCATGAATTCGGCTTCTCATTGTGTATTAAGCCGCTACTCGAGTTTCATTGAAAGTTAGTTATTGTCAAATATTTGGCGTCGAGTGAGATGATTTTGACGTAAATCAGGGCATTTGATATTTTTGTATGTATCACATCTAAATAAAACGTCCTGAAAACCACGAAATGAAAACCTTTAATGCATAACAATATAAGCATATACATGCGGCTACGTAATTTCAGGGTAAATTTGTGCACATAAATGTTTTCATAGTCTGCAAGATGGATTATCTGCACGTATCAGTTGCTATGTTGTTCCTTGTCTCTGGTTGCTGCGCCGACATTGCACTATTCAGTAATTGAATGGATTTGAAGTATCATGCACGATTGAAAGCCATAATGTTAAGGTACAGCAAATAAAAAAGAAAGCGACCATGTGCCCAGGGTATTTCTTATATGAGTTACACCAAGGTAGTTCTCACTACGTTCTACTCCGTCTAAAAATTATTGTAAGATGACCTCGAACGGGACAGGAACGGGTAACTTTTGTGCATAAGTTTCCATTCTAAGATCCAAGTACATTTACAGACAGTTCTCAGAAAGTCCATCAAGTCTTTATCCCGTCCTCTAACAGTTGGCACCACGTTTAGATGGGATAATATTGCCCGTTCATAATACCCCCTTTGAACAAAACTCGTTCTCACTACGTTCTTGAATTTGTTTTAGAACGGCTCGAACCGTCCGGGAACGGAATGGAGGTAGTGGCAACTGTTTTCGAACTGGCTCGAACGTACTAAAAAAACAGAAGGGTGCTCTCCGTTTTGAAATTGGACGAAGTACAAACATACTAAAAACGGGATTGTCGTGCTTCGACCGGAGCTGCCGTACTTCCAACGAAATTACCGTACTTCGATCTTACTAAGGACGAGTGAGGACGTTGTGCAGTCGGAAGTCAATTGTAATACGTTCGGGCACAGTTTCCACTCCGTTCATCCCGTCCACACACAGATGTAACTCGACCACAGTACGCCCATTTCAGTTGCTATTTCATGCAAGTTTGTTCGAAATAAAATTAATTGTTCTTAAGAAGTTGCTATTACGTTCCTACACAGTTCTAAAAATTCAAAATAGGTCTTCGTTACGTTCTATTCGTTCTTAGTACTTTTGAGAAATTCTCACACAGTCTTTACTTCTTTGGCAGTACGCTATGAAGGGTCGGGTGTGAATAAGTGCGTTTTGATACGTTCATCATTTAGTATACATGTATAGCTGGCAGCTGTAAATATTTTGGGCAATAAGAAAAAGGGTCATTTGGTTTAAACACGCTTCATTCATGATGAAACGGTTTGGGAACAGTTATCCCCCTTAGAATTTCCGCTCCACGGGGAAGACGGTAACGGGAACTTTTTGGGAAAAGAAATAGATTTTTCGTCAACACTATTCCATTGAAGATTTAAACTTTTTAACATTGAAACTGAATTCGGGAATAACAACGGGCAAGAACGTGCTGGATATTTGCAGAAATTGGGCCAGGACACTTGAGTTCATTTAGATGTCCATGGCTTGATATTACAATATTAAATGACTTAAGTGATAACAAACCTTTGTTATTTCTAAAAAGTATTAAAGTTTCCAGTTTTGTTTTCAACTTTATGTTGACAGTTGGTTACTCTTGATATCAGCTTGTTCATAAGTGACAGCATAGTCAGTACAGTATTATCATTATTTATTCTGTACCTTTTTATGAAAAAGGTTCAAGGTGTTACTTTTGTTATGCATAAAAGTTTACTTCATTTAAACATTGTTTTTGTTGTAAGGTTTGTTTATTGTTGGAATGCAATATTATGGATTAGAAGCAATCTGTAAGTATCGTGATACATATCCTATCGCCACCCTTGTATCGGGATCCGTATCGTATCGCAACTTAGGTAAGTATTTAAAAACAAATATATATTGTTGGGACTAAAATTTTAGTATCGTCGGTTATCGTATCGCAGATTATAATGCCAATACCATCCCCATTACATAATAACTTAAGTGTTTTTATATTTTATTAATTCATTAAAATTATTCATCTCATTTACAGCTGGCAAAACATAATTTAACATTAATTAGTTGTTAAATGAACAAATGTTTTTCTTTCAAATTTCTGCATGTGCTGTTCTTGTATACGCATCCTCGATTATGGTTGTATAAGATAAACCTTACATAATTCCAGGAAATGTTTCCTTTTGTTTAATGTATTTGAATACATTTTCAACACCCTTTAATGGAAATAAAACATAAATTATCTTCCTTTTCAGTTAACCATCTTTTAAACTATAAGTATATCGTAACTCTTAAATTGTATATTTGACACCCAATACTATATACATCAACACTCGACTCAAATTGGACTCAAAACTTTCTGCAGATATACAGTTGATACACATATGATAAATCATATCAATACTGTTGACGCGTGCGTGATAAACTGCAAATAATTACCTACTTTTGCGTAGCGAACTGTGTTTAACGAAATGTCCCCGGTTCCATCTTAAAAATGACACACATTGTTTGCATGTGTGAAACTAAACATGCACACATATCATAGGAGAATAGATTCTCATGTTTTGGATGACAGTTTGACGGCAAAAGATACACACCAACGCATATTTCCTCAAATTTAGAAAACACTTATTCACACCCAGTTTGTTTCCATAGAGACAATATTTATACACAATTAGTGTCCCCGGTTCCATGGTGTAAATGATACACACTGTCCCCGTTTGCTTGGGAAAACTTACACATACGCATTTATTGTAGTAAAATGGATTCTCACGTCGGGTATGACCGTCCGATTGCAATAATCTCTTAAACACACACACATATAGCCGTTATTTATATACAAAAGTGAACCCAAATGACCCGGTTTCCATAGAGAAATACCTGATAGACACATGTCCCCGCTTCCATGGTGTATATGATACACACTGTCCCCGTTTGCTTATGGAACCTTACACATACGTACTTATCGTAGTCAATGGATTTTCAGGCTCAGTATGACCGTCAGATTGCAAAAATATATTCACAAGATTTAATGAAATTACAGTTTCATCTAATTAGATGATAGTTTGAATTAATGAAATGATAGTGTCATCTAATTAGATGATAGTTTCATCCAATTAGATGATAGTTTGATCTAATAAATGATCGTTTGAACTAATAAGATGATAGTTTGATCTACGTATATAATAGTTTGATGAAATTAGATGATAGTTTCATCTAATAAGACGATGGTTTCATTTATTTCAATGATAGGTCATTTAATTAAATGGTAGTTTCATCTAATTAAGTGACAGTTCCATCTAATTAAATGATGGTTTCATCTAATTAGATGATAGTGTCATCTTCTGATATGACAGTTTCATCTTATTAAATGATAGTTTTATCAAATTATATGATAGTTTCATCTTACTAAATGATCGTTTCATCTAAATAGATGATACTCTCTTTTAATTAGATGATAATTCATTCAAGACTGAGGCTGAGGTCTTCCGTCCAGGCGAGGTTGGAAGGGCTTTTTAGTTTTACTTTGTTATTGGACTTGAGAATTATGATACCTCCAAAACATAAAACACTTAACATAAAACTAAACATAAAAAACACAAACAAACAATGTCTTCTGTACTATTGTGAAACAAATACAGTTTCACTAGTCAGGTCAGATGTTTCAAACTTTAGTTCCAAGTTTGTCCAGTTGTATCTCTGAGCAAACAAATTATAACAACATTTGCAAGAGACCGAGTCATCTAAATGTGACAAATTCAATATGCAATCACAAAGGCATATAATTTACTTACTGAAACAAAATGCCTCTTGTCATACAAAGGAAAATTCCGTCAGCAAAATTCAATCTTCAGTTCCACGTTTGACTATCTTTGTTTCATCACAATCCTCAATTCGTAATATTAGTTCTCTTATAACATTTACAAATAATTTTAGTTCAAACCATAATCAATATTTTTCATTAAACCTAACATATGTTTCAGAATTATTTTTATCAGTCATATTCATCTTTTGAATATTTGTTGTTTGAAATGGAGCCAGCCTCAATTTGATTATCATCAAATTGATTGTAAAATTGTGCATAATCTATATTTTTCATTTAACCTAATAGACGTTTTAGGACTTTTTCCTTGAGTTAATATTGACACAGTATTAACATGGCGTGATATGTGGCAACATTTTGCAAAACATTTATAATATTATAGATCATTCAATATCTCAACTCTATAATCAAATGCACTAAACACCAACAGAAATGTTACCCTTATTTGAATTTAAATATCATAAAACGTTATGTGCTCAGAGGAAGTTGTTGTTTTTTGTGACTAACATTCCAAAAGTTGAGCCCATGTGCTAAAATTACAGACTTGAAAATGTTGAAAATAACGTTATCGTCATATGGTTTCATGGATGGGGTCAATTGTCCTATTTTCGAGCATAAAAAATGGAAGGGAAAATTGTAAAAAAATTTCATACAGTGAGCCAAAATGTTATTGTCTACTTTGATAATGCATGCACATTTATAAACAATGAAGTCACTTATGTTTTTGGGGTGATTTGTTCTTAAAACATTGACCAAATACTGAGATTTGTAATGTGTCTCTTCTAAAGATAATTTCAGGGTTCTAAGATAATATTTTGGATGACAGTTTGACAGCAAAAGATACACACCAACGCATCTTTTCTCAAATTTAGGCCAAAGTGAAAACACTTATTCACACCCAGTTTGTTTCCATAGAGACAATATTAATACACAATAAGTGTGTCCGCTTCCATGGTGTAAATGATACACACTGTCCCCGTTTGCTTGTGAAAACTTACCCATACGCACATATTGTAGTAAAATGGATTCTCGGGCTGAGTATGACCGTCAGATTGCAATAACCTCTTAAACACACACATATAGCCATGATTTGTATACAAACGTGAACCCAAATGTCCCGGTTTCCATAGAGAAATACCTGATAGACATATGTCCCCGCTTCCATGGTGTAAATGATACACACTGTCCCGTTTGCATACAAAAAAGCACACACACATTCGGTGTGTGTCCCCGGTTCCTATATGTAATTTCATACTCATTCAAATGTGTCCTTGAGAGCCAGTCAATGTTTAGAACTAACACACATGACAAGGGAAGTTAGCCATGCAAGTAGTACACCTGTTAAACAGCTAGAAAAAATGTCCCCGGTTACATGTGTTTTTTTAGTGTCCCCGTTTGCCACCTTTAACATCAATGTGTGTGTGTGTGTGTGTGTGTGTGTGTGTGTGTGTGTGTGTGTGTGTGTGTGTGTGTGTGTGTGTGTGTGTGTGTGTGTGTGTGCCCGGTTATCCATGTTATTTCCACCGAAGATACACACTGCTTGAGCTGAGCAACGATCGACCATTTTCTCGCTTATACACACGTGTCCCCGGTTGCCGCGTAAAAAGTGAGGTACCATGGAAACTATTTATAGTGTCTAAAAGTGTTACGCTGTAGTAGGGACTTGTATAGAAGGTAAGAGATGTTCATTTTCTGTGTCACTAACACTAAATTTGTTTATATCATTTCAACAGAAACATATGCATGCATGTATGCATCGACAGACTCCAATGTAAGCCTACTTGTCAATATATATTTTCATGAATGTTATCGCCGAGAGAGGCTGATGCTTAACCTAATTTAAACCCACGTGTATTTCTGCCTTCGAGTCTGTTTTAAGTAGATATGTTTATGAAATGGATGAACTAATGTTAAAAACATTTGTTGATCATGTTTTGGACACATTCTCAGAGTGTTTTAGTGGTTTAATGGCGAAAACCACTTAAATGATGCCCCACTTACATATGAATTCATCATCGAACATAATTGCGTAATGGCAATGGCAATGGCGTCTAAATACATGTCATAGGTGAAACAAAATGTTATATTTTATATCTATCAGATTTGTTACCGATGGTTAAAGGTACATCCATTGTGTTGTTGGGGGTCACATATTCGAAACGTTATAAATGTTACTTTACGTTACTTTATCGAGAAGTACCGACTGTTACCGAAACTACCATTTTGATGATAGTCGCCTTAGTATATTGACGATATGAAGATAAAAGTGGTGATTTCTGATCGAAAACCGGACAATGCATCGCGATTGACGCGCGCAAATGAGTCAAACGCAATTTTGCAATCTTATTTATAACAGACAAAATGATAAATTCGTGTTGATCATGATTAATAGGACATATAATTACTGTGCATGTAAATGGAACGTACAGTTTCGGTTTCTGCACATGCATAATGATGTTACTCGAATTGGAAACTAGTAATTATGATATATTTGGCGATTGAGGATGAATATGCAAGCTGGGTGAATTTATTTACACTGTAAACACCACATGTGGTGAGTCGGAACGTATTAAAGCTGAATAGAATTTTATGAAACACGATGGATGCACTTTTAATCGGAAGAGAATAAGGAAGACACATGTGGGGGAAAGGATTCCTCCACACAAATGTACATGTAAGTTTATCATTGCTTTATAAATAAATGAATTTACTAACGTTATAATATATTTAGATAATGTTAATACTACATTAACAGTGTGTTAATACTACATTAACAGTGGTATCAATATGTGGATTATATTTTACAGTCGAAGAAAAGGAGGGGGGAATACAACACTCGGATAAAGAGCCCTCTTCAAGAAGACAACAGTCTCGTACGTCTTCTTTTTTCCTTGTCATGCATGGTTTCAATTCGCTGCAGGTTGCTTTCATGTATCAATTTTCATATATGTTATTGTTACATAAAAAGAACATCTTCGAAATGTGGAATTAAATTATTGCATGTAGTGTACAACAAACACTTCTAAATGAAATGTTGCTAAGATTACTCGTATGCTCTTCAATGCCTTCTACATATTTCAGGACATTAAACAATGTCTACACTGGATGACAAAACTTGGCTACCACTTGAAGGGGTGTTGCTGAGAAAATTTCCCACAATTGTACTGACCTTAAACATTGTAGCAAGTTTATTAATGCAATCAATCAATTCAGTTATATTTGTCATTCATAATGGCATACATCAAACCTTCATCCAGGCATGAGCATTATGTTTACAGTATAATATCCAATATTGTAAGGAAGCTTGATTTTAGTAAAACAAATATAATACTGAAAAATTTGTAATCAAAACGTTGGTCCTATCCCTTCGGATATCTCTCACGTTTATAAACATGTAGTTATTGTTTTATTTTATTTTTTATTTTATTGCAAATGCTACTATATGTTTCAGTGTAAAACGTTTGCAGCCAGTGGTCAGATACGGCAGAAGGCTAACGCCATATTAGCGAACATTAACACTAAATCATCGCCAGTGATAGTGAGAAGTTTTAGATATATATTTGTTAATACCTTGTAAAAACATTAACGCGAACACAGTTCTCATCAGTGGCACAAATTGACCACAGTAATGAGAACATATGGGATTGCCACTTGAATTTATGATATGATGTTATGATAACAATAGGATGTACTAGGCAAATGTTAAGAGAGTACTCTTAACGAAGCTGGACCTTGAATACGTATTCAAGGTCCAGCTTCGTTAAGAGTAACGAGCGCGTTGATTTCAAATTACTTGCATGTTAACTTCTGATTTCAGAGCAAAACAAATGCTGACAGAAAAGAAGGTAATATTACATGCACTTAAGTGATAAATTTGTATTGTGATAGATAGTGTAATTAATAATATAAAACTGTTGATTTATAGAATGTCATTCTAAGATTACAATTTCATTGTGTATGTTATTAAATTTCGTTGATTTTCAGGCATCCGTGTGATCCTATTTTGCATTTCCAGTCTACTGGCACAGGTTTCAGAAAATTATGCTTTATAGGGGTAAGGAGGAAAATCTAGGGTCGTAGTGAAATCGGAACCACATGCTTTTTTAGGCCTCACGTTACTGTTGACTTAAGGCGTTATGTTAGCAACTTGGCACCATGTCAGTTTCTACATCGTTGGTATTTATTTGTGCCAAGTGTCGCCCTAGGTCTGTATTGGCTCAAAAATTACAATTTATATGTGTACATGCACTCTTTTAAATTTAATGAAACAATGTGTATCCAATTCTGACTAGAGATACAGCTAGTATAATGATACACTCTAAATGCTGAAAAGAATGGCTTTTGGGAATTGATAAGCAAGAAAATAAAATTCTTAAGCTTGTAGCTGTAAAATATGTTTTTAGACATCCAATATCTTTTCTACATGTTCTTTGTGTAGGGGATATACTTGTTTTTTTGGCTAATGACTAAATCATCACACTACAAGGTTGTGGCAATAAATATTTCGCGGTTAATTAAAGTCATCTGAGATATCTTTGTTAATTTAAAGCCCTAGTCATGGCCCTAGTATGTACCTATTGTTGATCTTATTCCTGTCTGCAATTTGTTCTGAATTGAAAAATGCATTATATGTTATCCTTAAAATTATTAAAAAATCAAAATGTTTACAGATCCAAGGATACATACAGACTTAAAGACATAAAGTCTGAAAAAAATAAACCAAGAAGATGTTTTAAAAGTCATTTATTGTGAAAGCAAATTTGTATGAACCCTAGAATCTGTTTTAAATACTTTAGACTGGTTTATCATATTTATCTTGTTCCGATATTTTTCAAGGTAAGATATGAAAAATACTCAATGTTTTTATCATTTGATACCATACCAAGAAAACTTCCAGAAAAACAACAGTTCAAGAACATTTTTCATGTTTATTGGGACGCTTGTATGCCTCCAGTTTTAACACATGCAAAACATACCTAAATACTCTAGTGACTTTATTTCTTATGTGTTGGTCTAAATTTTACGAATATAACATTTGATTTAGCATTTTATTTCAGAAATTGAGTGTTCATATTTAAGGAAATTACTAATAAACTAGTGCTCAAAGAAAGTATACACCCAAACAAATAAGAAAATATCTTTCAAAATTAAAAAAAATATTGAATTATCCATAATGGGTGTTGTGTATAGATACATGCTTTCTGTGAAACAAAATTTTGAATCGCGAAAACGTTGCGTAAAATCGAAACATTACATATTCTTGTGTAACACAAAATTCATGTGCACTTGGGTGGTATAAAACAGTCTAAGCGAAACGTTAGGGATGCAGTAGTTGGAAGAACACTCAAAGTATGACATTTTTAAAGGAAGGCCGAAATAAAATATTTTCTATTGAATTCTTAACTGCAATTGGTTCATTAGACTATTTTGTGAAAAATGAGACCCAAAAAAATCCATATGTTGTTCCTATATTAAACTAGAGCGGCTTAAAAACACCCAAAAACATCGTCTGCTTTTCACCTGTGACCAACAAACCAAAAATGGGGCGGGGCTTAGAGAGTTGGAAGATAGCGGAAGTGACGTACGTGAAGGGTCGGGGTGTAAGCATTCGCTTACTATTTACAATGGCAAACACTGGGGAATCGGTCAGTTAATCTGTTATATCTACGCTTTGCAATGATGCCACATCGCTGTTCTGCTGTGTAATCTGTTCGAGTAATGTTAGTTATCAAGTTTCACTTTACAAATGCACCAAAATATCGTTATATATATCAAATCAAATATAATTGGTATAACTAGTGAGAGACGGTGGATTCATAGACGTTCGTAGACATAGGATAAATCAATGCTAATGATATAGAAGATGACAAAATGAAACCAAGATATGATAATATGAACGAAGTACAGTTGAGACAACGAAATCAGATAGTCGGTGTTGTTGTTATTTTTTGTTATAGATTGTTTGTGTTTAAAATAAAAAAAACAAAACGTGAGATAAGCACGCCGGCGAAGTAGACCCTATTGTAAGCCATCGACAATAAAAACACTTCACAACATCCTGTTTTTAAAAATCGTTAATCAACCGACAACCTAATTTACTAACTGTACATTACAAAAATCAAAATAACTCACCACATATTTTAAAACATCAAAAGAATAATACGTCTCCGAATCCACATACGAAAACATCGCATCCCAATGTTACATTTTACGATTTAGTTATCACTTATTACACATTAAAACATTCAGAATTTCATAGTTTATAAGATAATGTTTTCAATAAAATGTGTGGTTAAACAAATATAATCAAATAATCATCGTATTAAATTGACAATTCATCAAGAGTGTCAATTAATGTAAGAAACTTACCTTATAAACGTATCCAAAAGGACAATATGAATATCCAAATGCACATTAGACACAAAATGTTAACCTATAATTCCATCAATGACAGTACTTGGAAACAGAAGATGGTCAAATAATAACCCTCAGCAAAAGTCTTTTCGCAAATGGCAAGATAGAAAACCAAATAGTTATGATGATTTTACACTAAAAATAATGTCATTGGTACATTAGATTGAAACAAGAGTTTTTAATGGATAACTTGATAGAGATGTTCATTGGCTGATAATTTCTAGACTGAATGTAGCGTTAAGTGTATTGTGTGTCACCAAGACAGGACGTTGGCAATAAACATGACATGCTGGTCACCGACTTGTGTTATATAATTGAGTCGGTCCAGTAAACTTGTTATCTGTACAAACATAATAACACTCCTTCCTTCTCACATACTCAGCTTCTTAATTGCGTAAACTAATGTGCTGTAACAACACTTCTCCCCCTTGATCTGGAAGAAACATCTATATGGTCCGCTAAACTGAGAATTGTGTGTTGATGTGCAGAAGTGACACATAAAAGCTATCAGACTATTAATTAAACCATTTCGTTTTCATTAACGATATGTTCATTAAAATGCTTCTGGTAACATAATTCTTTTATTCAATAATGTTCGTTGTCTATATCAATCAGTGTATATGTTTAGCGTGCACAATAGAGCAATCTTCATGTAAATTTCATTGAGCTTGTTGACCAATACAGTTCATTTATTTATTCATGAAAGTGAAGTGAAATGGTTTGCATTCCATTACATCATATATAGAATATTTTAATTGACAAACTTAAAATACAGTAATCTTTTATATTAAATACAATGTTATTTATAAATCTGCAACGTTGTCTCGCTTGTTTGAACAGTCAATCGTTCAGTGTATATTAAGTTATACCTACCATATATATTTATTTATTAATACATACAAAACAAAATTAACATGCCGATTATTCAACATACTTTGATCAATTGATGCTACTTAATCTCTGTTCACCCGATTCCCGCGATAATCTTCTTCCCTTGTTTCAGTGTCACTTGAACATTCATACCTTCCCTTCTAGTTCCGCGATTAATTGCTACAAACATACTATACAAAAGCGCAGAATGCACTCTAATAAAGCACGCCCCGGTTGTTGTAAGCATATAAAATCGCTAGTTGAATAGTTTAGTAATCCGTTTATCGAAAATTGGGGTTGTTTTGATGAAGTTTTCTGTCTTATATGAGCAGTTTAAAAGTGGGGAAAACGCGTTAAATTATGATTAGCGGCCATGTAGAGGCTCCTTCACGTACGTCACAACCCGATACGCTTCAGTGACCACCCCCGCCCATTTTCATTCTGGTCGCCGGGGCTTAATTGGGCACTTTCTAAAAAAGCCGTATATAGTTATTTATGGGTCGATTTCAAAAATTTAAAATCTAGCAATTGTCAAATTGAAACCCCTTTTCAACGAATCCGAAAGTGACCATATGTCATTTCATCTAACCTTTAAGTCATGTCGAAAGAGAGAGGGCTGTCGGAATGGCTCAACATGGAGCCACCACCACTTTCATTGCCAGAACCTTTGGATGTACAAGAGAAATTCTCATCAGACTTTTGCAAGGGCTAGGACAGACGGACAGTACATCGGACTAGCCTAGGAGCGGTCGACTACGTGTCACGACACCTGCAGAAGATCGACACATTCGAACATTTCTTCTTAAAAAAAATTGAATCGTAACGTCGACGTCAACGGTGCCAAGGGCGTTAGGACACCCCGTCAGTCGACACACTGTGTACCGTCGAATCCGACGATATGGCATTTGGGGTCGTCGACCTTACTGTGGTGTACATCTGACAGTAAAAAACCATCATTGTCGACTGACGTGGGCCAGGCGGGATCGTCGGTTGCAAAGGCGTGATTTGGCATGTGATATGTTTCAGATGAAAGTCGCTTTTGTCTATACAGAAATGATGCCAGGGATCGAGTGTACAGGCGAGTAGGTGAACTGATGGTGCCAAATTGCATGTCTCCAACAGGAATAGCAAAGGAGCACGCCTGACGTCATTTGTCGCCTGACGTCATCAATGCGTCGACGTGTAACAGCCTGCATCAACGCCAATGGACGCTACACGAGCTATTGAGTTGACATTACGGGAATGAAAACGCCTAAAAGTTTGAATTTGCATTTCAACACCACTTGTCTTTGATTGAGTATCAAACCGAATATCAAGTATAGTCGCAAGCGACGATAAACGGATTCAGCGCATACATGATTTAATTATTTGATATATATTGAATTGAGACATCTGTCCAATGTTATTGTGCATATTTTAAAGCAAGTTGCAAGCTTCTAGCATGTCCCTAGGATTTTTTAATCCCAAATAGCACAATTGTCAAAATAAATTGTAAAGAAAATCAAAATGAATCCTTAGTAATATGTTCAAGTTCAAAGAGCATGCATAAAAGGGTAAGGTAATCATTAATGAATAATAGTATGAACGAAATCGATGAGCAATGGCATGAATTATTACATGTGTAATTAACGATTATTTACTCAATAGATCTCATGAAAAACGTCTATAAACAGAAGTTTAAAATGAGAAGAGTATGAGTTTTAATTAGAATAAAGTCAATGATGGTGAAATCATGATGTCATGAGGAAGTTGGTTCCAAAATCGAGCAGAAGATTTACTAAATGATTTGGTGTCTCCTGATTTCTGTCCATTACATTAATAAACGTTTAACTTATGATACCTGTGATCTATAGTCAAGATAAAATGTCATGTTGTGTATATCAGAAAACTAAAAACATTTCAGTAATTCATATTAATTTATCAGTATCACTCTCTAACGTATAAGTTGCTCTCGTGTACTTACTTGCTGTATGAAACGGTTCAAATAAATCACAAGTTTCCAAAGTTGGTTCGTCTGTGATTAAATGATTCATGCCAAAACTCTTTATACCGTGCACCATGCTGTATCTTTCTATATACACTTTTCATTACGTTTTATAAGAAATATTCGATGCATCTACCTAAAAGACACATTCCTTACTGATTTAGAGACAGCTGCGCTTCAAAGTATTATTCAGACCCATGCAGCCAATTGTCATTGTACAAATTAGTCTACAGATACAGTCTTATTTTATCGTTTTTTTTGGCTTGCACATGCTACATGTACATTCCCGGCATAGTAGACTCGATAGCCTTTTGATAAACGAACCAAATCGTTAAACTAGTCTAACAAACGTACCTAACACACATATAAATAATTATTCTAGCAGCTGTTCAATATGTATTTGGCAGAAGTCGTATGTCATACTTTCAAGTGTTATGATATATATTATTACTCATATGGTAACAAACAAGATTCAAAATGACTAATTCGTCAAAAGGTGACACATCGACCAGAAAGTATAAACAGTGTCAATTCAATGTAAAACCAACACGTACTGCGACGCAACAAACATAAGGTTTGAGTGGTCTTTGACGATATCAACTAATGTTGGTTGAAGAATACGGACAATCATGTGACAAAACAAAAGAGACGCATTTATTTTCATATTTATTCATAACAATAATTATATTGTTGGCGCAAAATATTACCGTAAATGAACCTGGTTTCTGGTTACCATCACCCCTTCAGATACAGACGGATAGACAGGCAGATATGACATATCTATCAAAGTATATCTTAAAATAGAATGGACATTTTGAGTTATTTTGTCATCGCCCTACAAACGATAGAAGGTTTTAAAGAAATTTGCAAGTCTCTAGCATGTCTCTAGGGTTATTGAGACCCAAATTTCAATGTTCAAAACTGCATATATTTATACCTCTTGGTAAAATCCCAAATTGCGCCCGAACTATTAACTTTTATATGATAATAATCTGAAATGGAATTGTTAAACACATAATGAGGAACAGATTGCAATAAATAACTTTATAACAGAGTTATGGCCCTTTAAAAATGAGGCCAAAAAACGAACAATTAAAAAAGGACCATATTCAAAGGCAGATAAATTCAGTTCTAGGACGAAATTGAAGGTTTGGCTCGTCACTTTGTTAACCATTCATTCAGTTTTGAATTGACCTATCATACTTGTCTGTACATATTGCCGTTAGAATTTCAAACATGCACACCCTCAAAATCGCTAAATTTGAGTACATTTTCAGTATTTTCTAATTGTGACCGGAAATGACTGTTCGCAAGCGATTTTATTATTGTTTTATAAAGACCCTATTATAGCCCTACTCTCCTGGAAAAAAATCGTTTAATTAAGTTCCTAGGTTTTTTTAATTTCTCCCTTGGAAGTTTGAGCTTTTTGAAAATTCAACAGATTTCAAGTAGGCACTGTGACAATAATATTGAGAAATCGGTACAAAATCGATTGTCAAGTTATTCACAAATGTTTTAGCTGCACACATATGCAAGTTTTAGTCCTTAGATGCAAGTAACGTCAGAAGATTGTCAATGGTACATGGGGTCTGACAATTTTCTAAAAACAAAATGACGATTAAACCACATGACTTACGGATTCGTTATTATTTACTTTTTTGTTCGCATGGTTAATGCGCATCTTTTTAAAAAAAAAAAGAGTTTCAAGTCTCTAAGTGCATTCTGAAAAATGTTCCTATGTTAAAAAAGGATTCGAATAGGATCCCTAACGGCTTGGGCGAATGGGGCCAAAAGCTTCGCAGTTCTATTCCACATTAAGGGCTATCTGCATGTAAAATTTGGATGCATTTACTTAAGCTGTTTTGTCTGAATCTTACTAACAAAATCGTGAAATAATAATAAATATAGTCACAAGTGACGATTAAAGGATTCACGCATAAAAAAATCGAATGTAATGAATGAAGCCGTCCTTCTTTTGTAATTCCGGATCTTTTGAAAAAAAGTTGCATGTCTCCAGCATGTCTCTAGGATTATTGAGACTCACATTTCAATGTTCAAAGCTCCATATTTTTTACTCCTGGATAAAAGCCCTAATTGTTCCGTAACTATCAACTTTTATATCATAATGATCTCAACTTGAATTGTTAAGCATGTATCAGGGAACATATTGCAATAAATAGCTGAGACATAAGTCTATATGTGACAGAGTTATGTCCCTTTGAATATAAAGCCAAAGCACGAACATTTAAAAAAGGATCATATTCAAGGGCAGACAATTTTACTTCTAGGACGAAATTTGAAAAAATTGACTCGTTTCGTTGTTAACCATTTATTCAGCTTTAAAACGAGTTATCACAGTTGTCTGTTCGTGTTGCCGTTAGTGAGAAGAAGATTTGTAAACACTCAAACCCTCGCAAAATTTCAGTACATGTTCAGTTGTTTTCGAAAATGTTCAAATTGTTCCTTAACTATCAACGTTTATATGTTAATGATCTGAAATGAAATTATTGAGCAAATATCGAGGAAAAAATAGCATTAATTTACTCTGACATAAATATGATATGTCTCTTGCAACATAAAGTAAAAAAAACCCCGAATATTTAAAAAGGAACCATATTCAAGGGCAGATAATTTCCAGTTCTAGAACGAAACTCAAAATTTTGGCTAAAACCATTCATTTACCTTCAAAATGATCTATCATACATAGCTGTATGTGTTGCCAGGATTTAGAAGAATATTTTTTAAAGACGCATACCATCAAATCGCGAAATTTTAGTTTATTTTCATTTTTTTTTTTAATAGCAAAAAAACTATTGTTACGACCGAAAAAGGTTGTGTGAAATTATCTTATTTAGTTATTGAGCTATTTTAAGTTATTTAAGTTTTTTTCAAAATTTCCAGATTTCAATTACTCGGTGTGAAAAAAGTTGTGAATTAGAATTAGAACACATATAACGCCTCAGCTTCATAATGTGGAAATAACAGCTCTCTAGTGTTTATATCGTCAGAGGAGAAGATTGTCAAAGGTGGATGGGTTCGGGAAAGTTTCAAAAGTGAAAAAAAAACAATATGGCGGCTAAACCACGTGACTTTCGAATTCGCCATGATTTACGTTTTAACTCGTATTGACATTGCGCATCTTTTAAAAAAAGTTTCAATCTTTATATGCATTTGAATTTTTTTCCCATGTTAAAAAATTCACATTTGAATTCGAACTGGGCCTCTTATGGCTAGTCCTCGCCTGGCGAGTCCTTAGTGAAGGCTGTCAGACTGTAACATTTGGTTGAATTTGCTTCACTCGTTTTAGCTGAAACCTGCTAACAAAATAATAATAATAATAATAATAATTATAACTAGGATTGACGCATCAATACTTAGGTCTTAAAGACTTCTGCTTGACCTTGAACTCCATGTTTGACATTCAGTTATTTCATCAGTTTCTCCGGTTTGAGATATCAAACATGTCTCTATCTTCAGTAGTTTTTTTCACAAAAATTCTCCAAAGATCATACCCCTCTGAAAATAGGAAAATCTCATAGTGTTGGACCCCTACATGATCTATCTCATGATTATGACAAAACGGTTAATATTTTCATACTTAGGCGTACATAGAAAAGGTTGTGCTTTAATTTCCACTTACGTATATGTAATCATCATTTAGATTGCATACATAATTAATGCGTTATGTCTTTTCTGAATATATAAGAAAATACTCAAAAATGCTTAAATTTTGACCCCTAGACAACGTTTGCGATGTTTGGAGCTGAACTATAATTTTTTTGATGAAATAGTTCAACAGAAAAGTTGTTGTTCTTGAATTGGTGCATCCGAAAGTGTTCATACAATTAAATTATCTTAATTAGTTAAGCAGTTTTGGCGATTTTCGAAAAATGACAATCTTCTATGACTTGTCACACGTAAAGTATGACAAATAAATGCTTGAAAATTGTTGTCCTTAATAAAATGATATATCTGCTTCACAATGAGCTATTAGAAATGTTGGCTATAGATATATTAGATATAGATCTGTTCTAGAAAGGTTAAGTAACGTATTGGAGTCAGATTGAAATAAGTATAATTGACATATCTTCATTTCTAACAGAGTTATGCCTCTTTAAGCATGAGGCCGAAATTCTGTCTTTTTAAAAATGACCATGTTCATTGACGGATTATTAAAATTCTAGCATGAAATTCAAAAATTGATATCTACAAACCTCTGTAGAATTTGTTTATCTTCACAATAAGCTATCACTTTAATCATAGAATTGAAGGAGAAGAAGGTTTTCTTAGACGCGTACCTTAAAAACAGCGAAAGTTCACCAAAAATTCAATTTTTTTCGAAATAGCAATAAATCTATTCTGCCAGCCTAAACCCACTACATGCCATATCGATTGGAAATGTTGTTGCCTTCAGTTTGGTGATTTTTTAAAGAAAATATATTGATTAGTATTCGAGCTATGAACGTTTAAAGTTTTGACTTCAAGGGGAGATAACTCACGCAATAAGTTTAAAATCCAAAAAGTGGCTCGTCTGTTTCCAGAGCTAGCCACAGGCTATCATCTTTTTTTTTATCATTTTTTTTTAAATCGGGTCAGCGGCTACAGAAAGTGCGAACAAGAGAACTGCAAAGAATAATATTAATGAAGAACACGGATAATAACAATAGGTCTTCCAGATCTCATTTAAATCGACTAGAGCAACCAAAATGTTGTCTACCGTCATACCGGGATACGGATTAAAAAAAATAGCAGACGTGTTGCTCTGAATCTAGGTCTGAAATAACCGCATTCATGCCCGTGTTGTATAATCAGTTTAGCGCAGACAAAACCCAGTCAACAATAATCACATTGTTTCAACAAAAAAGAATAAAGGTGTTGTTTTATGAGGACATGTCAAGTTGGAAACCCCATAACCTATTCATAAAATTACACAGATGATTGCTTAAACTATTGAATAAAGTCAATTCTATGTGAGTAATTGAACACCTCTTTTTAATATAATTAATTACTATCACTATAATTAAAAAACTAAATATGGTAGAAGTTTGAGATAAGGTACATTGGATAGTTCAGTCATTTTGGAAAACACTAAATCGTAAACTTTAACATTTAATTAGCAAGTTTTGCACACAAGAAATCCAAAAGATGTACGGTTAAAAAAACCCAACCAAAACAAGTTTATTTTAATTGTTTCTATTCCCTTAAGTCGTTCAATTTGTAAAATGTGCCATATGGGTGCCAAATGTGGTCGATTCGTGTGTCAGGCATTATGAAATGCACTGTCTGATCGAGAATTAAAAATGTCTTATGACGTCACCTGACAGCTGTTTCTGTGTTTCTGTGCAAAACATGTATCGACGCTTGTTCATTAACTGGAGGGTATGGTTTGATTCTAACACGCCATGGTGGACCGTCTGACAGTTGTCCAATCAGCGACAAGTCTTGAGAAAATAGAAATTATTGTAAAGCTGTAACGTTGCAGGTCAAACCGACGTTGTCACAGCCATAATGACATTAGCCATACATCAAAGTTCAGCGGTCAGTACCTGTATATTGAGCAAACTTCGATTCTATCAGTTCAAGGTCTTCTGGTGCACGTGTGCATAGTGCCACGCCGATCTATGGTGGTCGTCGTCAATGACGTCACTCAGAGATATCGTTGGCGGCGGTCTAACGCAAGCAGATATCAGCCTTCATGGGGCAAAAAGACCATTGTTTTGTGTGTTCTGGGGTTGTCAAATGTCTTCCCAACACGGCTGTAATTTGACAACACATTTACATTGCAGGAACAACGGCGATTATTGTAGCTTTGGTATCCATTGCCCAACTTTTGTCAAATTTCAGAAGTTATTCGAGTGTTTCTGGTGTTACTTTTGACGGGTTTTAGATGTGTTTTTCACAGATGGGATGACCAACATTAATAATGTGTAGCAATTTTACCTATGTGTCACGTGACTTTACATCAGTATGGAGGTCACGTGGTTATCAATATATTCCAATTTTGTCCAAAATGTGTTAATCTGGTTTAAGTTCAACTTTAAAAAACAAATGTTAATGTTTAGGCCCTGTGTATCCAATGCTTACTGTCAACATCAATAATATCCAGTTTCCATAATTTCATTTTAAAAAGTGTATACTTTCTTTTGCCTGTCAGTTTAGAATGTTTAAAGAACTGGGGTTTTTTTTTTAATAAATTGGCATGAATTTTGATTTTTTGCAACGATGAAATAGCAGAATTGTCAGACCTACATTCAGGGCAACATGAGTTGTATTTCTCACTACGATGGGAGAGTTTGTTTAAGGCTATGAATTGGGTTGATTTTCATCTGTCTGATTTAGGCCTTGTATAGTATTACCCTCGCTATGCAGTGCCAAGTTAGTGGGTCGCTGCAGCTGAAATGCATAGTTGGTCCCACAGATCTTAAGGAAATACTGCAAGACCTAAATCGGCCAGTAATTGAGACTGGTAAGAGAGTTGTGCCTTGCGTTTGGAAGTTGAGACTGTTCAGACCCGGCGAATATTCAAAGCAGGCGATTATTAAGGTTTTACAGTACATTGAATATTAGTCATGCAGTATCCAATCCCAATAAAACAATTTAAGCAGCCCTAAGGAAACTAACAAATGAATTAGCTAATGTGGTCATATCTGCACTATTTTAGATCATAATTAAAGGTGCATCCATTGTGTTTCATAAATTTTTATTTGGCTTTAATACGTTCCAACACACCATATGTCCTGTTTACAATACACAAAATTTACTCAGCTTGCATATTCATCCCCAATCGCCAAATATATCATAATTACTAGTTTCCAATTAAAATCGAGTAACATCATTATGCATGTGCAGAAACCGAAAGTGCACGTCCCATTTACATGCACAGTAGTAATATGACCTATTAAACATGATCAACCCAAATTTGTTAGTTTGTCTCGTTTCAATAAAATTCCAAAATTACGCTTGACTTATTGGCGCGCGCCACACGTGGTGCATTGTCCGGTTTTCGTAGAAATCACTACTTTTACCTTCATATCGTTAATATACTAAGCCGAATATCATCAAAATGGTAGTTTTCGGTAATAGTCGGGAGTTCTCGATAAAGTTAGACCCCCCCAACAACACAATGGATGTACATTTAAGTTTTAAGAATACAAATGTAATATATAGTTTGAATAGAGCTTTGAGAATACATGACAATTTGTACTCTTTCAGAAAAACTGAGAGGGAAACAATTCCTTGTAAAGTTTTTGAAGGATGTTGACAGAGCATATGACATTGACTACCCTCCTGACCACATCCATCCACAAGATGATTCAGCAACCAATCTCTCTCAAGAGGAATTAGAGACCAAATTATCTCAAGATGCACAGAAGGCTTATCTCTCTCAAGATGCACAGGAGGCTGTTCTCTCTCAAGATGCACAGGAGGCTGTTCTCTCTCAAGATGCACAGGAGGCTGTTCTCTCTCAAGATGCACCGGCGACCATTCCCTCTCAAGATGCACAGGACACTGTTCTCTCTTAAGATGCACATGAGGCTGTTCTCTCTCAAGATGCACCGGCGACCATTCCCTCTCAAAATGCACAGGAGACCGTTCCCTCTCAAGATGCACAGACCATTCCCTCTCAAGATACACCGGGGACCGTTCCCTCTCAAGATGCACCGGCGACCATACCCTCACAAGATGCACAGGAGACCGTTTTCTCACAAGTATGATGCTCTATATAAATTGCATGAAGTTTCTGCAGCTGGTTCCTTGCTCCTCCATCAATAAAATTTTAACTTAAGTTAAAATATAAGTTTATATTACCTATATCACTTTGTCATGGTGACGTGACGTCATAAACAATGATATGACGTCACTTATCGTCTATGACGTTGCGCTCTAAATACGCGACGGCGGGTCGCCAGCCAATGCTTGGAAGTGGATTTTAGCGTGTTTTCATTAATTTCACTACTTTGGTAATAAAGAGAATATTATATTCCTGTCTATGCCATACTATGCTTACGACACTCGTGCCTGAATATCGGTATTTCCCTCGCTCTAGATCTCGCTCGGGAAATACTAATATTCAGGCACTCGTGTCCTAAACATAGTATGACATAGACACTCATATAATATCCTCTATTACTTCTTCTCAATTTAAAGGTCTAATGTAACTACAATTTGAGTTGATATACGTTGACTGACGTTGTTCAGTTATGTTGACATTGTAAATTTCGTCACGTCAACTCCTGTGTTATTAGTGGTTGGTGTGATTATTGTTGCATGTGCTAATAACTAATCATTGATGACGTGTCCATCCACAACCGTTGTAAAATAAATTCACTTTCTGACAAACACAAAAACAACAAAAATATCAAATAAAGGATATAATATAAAAGGTAACATCGAACAAAACATTGTATTTCATGTTTCGTCGTTAAGTAAATATTTTAGTTGATCTTACTTGTTACTAGTTGAGCTAACACGTCATTGGTCATGTATCATGTACTGCTTTGTTTGCTAGTTGGTAACAGGCTGAAGAGCACTTATACACACTTGGGCAGTTATGCCTAGTTTTAAAATTGATGGCGATTTTGTTTATAGGAATTTAGGCGAAATGTACTCAGTTAAATGTCAAAAGTTACATGCACATATACAATATATATAAACATATTATATAGACCAATACACCGGTCGAAATGAGCTCATCCTATTGCATTAAAGAATATTGATCCAGTCAAAACCATCTGATGTTTACTCTTTTATATATATACACGCTACTGCCATTTATCTACGCTTCGATTCATCAATTTGTTTTTAGAAACTGTGTAGCTATATATGTACATGTTCTTGCTAAATTCGTGTTGCATTAAAGCTGTACATCCCAGACATGTCACCATTGGTCTGAAGTATGTACAAGAAAATAAGTCTCCTCGCCATAGTGTGTCAGTGAGGACTAACTATAAACAAATAAATTAATTATTTGAAATTGTATTTTGTTATCACTATCTGTTTAATATAATTTTTGAGTGAAACTGAATGTTTCTGATCCTAGAGAGCTCCACCACATGTCAGACCTGTGGTGGTGTACAGAAAAAACTTGCCCGCGTGTGCAATGTATGTCTAACTCTTAGTTTGTACTTCAGAATTGACAGTGATTCAGATTGCTTATTTTATAATTAACAAGAAACCTTCTTCAATAAACTGAAGCGAAGGCTGTTTTGATAATGTTTACATTCAAGAACAAATATCCGTTTAAATACTCCTAGCACTTATTTTTTTATATGAGATCAGAACATGAGTTTATGAGAATTTGGCGACGTGAAATAAGTAAAAGGAGATTGAGCGTCTATACATTTTGCCAATACAGATGATACAGTAAAAATATGATTTAAAAAAATCATGTATTGTAAAGCTGGATTAATATAGATAGGCAGCTGCTTGTACGTTTCCCCAGGTGATCACTTAACGCTTATATGGGTTTCACTGAAGGTGTCAGCTCAACATAAACCGTTATATATAAACTCGTAAATTAACATTATGTTGACCATGTTGGAGTTTTCAAGGCTTGTCCTTGTCCGAAATAAACACAACACCTACAATGTCCCCAGTTACATAGTATACATATACGCGATGCCATGTCCCCAGTTGAATGGCGAAAAGTTAAAGATACACTGTCCCCGGTTACCGTCCATTTTGTGCATACACACATTATTGTGTGTGTCCCCGGTTGTTATGCAAAAATATAAATGGTTAGAAAGGAGCTATTGGTAATATGAGTTCCCTTTAGCCATCAGACCACCACAGTCGCTTCTTTTCGTGAGTCTGGCCTCAATAGCGCTAAAAATAAAGAAGTCCCCGGTTCCATGGTGTACAGACAATGTCCACGGTTCCTGCCTAAAACATGTATGTGTGTATGTGTGTGTGTATGTAAGTATGTGTGTATGTATGTATGTATGCGTGTATGTTTGTATGCGTGTATGTATGTATGTATGCGTGTTTGTATGTGAATGCGTGTATGTATGTGTGTGTGTGTATGTGTGTGTGTGTGTGTGCGTGTTTGTTAAAGGTGGCAACCGGGGACAGTTGTATCTTTACACACCCTTCAACCGGGGACACACACTCAACCGGGGACGTCCCCGCTTAACAGAACCTTTCCATATGCTTTTTTCGCCCTTTTAAAGCTAGGAAATGTATTTTTGGCCCGGACAGTACTTTGTCCCGTTTGGCTGTAAAATTTCATAAACACTTACACACAGCGTAAGGGAATACCATGTGTTGGTATTTCGCGCCGATACACACATGTCCCCGGTTACACGGAAAATGAGAGGTTAGCAGTATGGAGCCAGCAGTGCAGTGCAGTTATGAATAATGTTCTATTATATCATTGAATATTCAATAAACTTTAATGAATCAAGCTGCCATCGTTGATTGAAGTTATGTTAACTTACATTAAGCATCTTCCGCACGCATCAGGCGAGATATGCATTTTCAAGAAATTATATTCACAATTTCTTGTAAATGCATATCTCGCCTGATGCGTGCGTAAGATGACATTTAGATTCATTTCCCAAAAGATCAAACCTTTATGCAATAGTAGGATTATGAGTAAATAGTCATAATCCTATATATTAACGCTCATATTTAGCTATTTCAATCCTTTATTTACCACATATCGGTGGCAAATGCTTACTAAGCAATGATGTAATTTGATACAAAAGGAAACTTACATTTAGGGAACATTGATATAGATGTTGTTTTGTATTTGTATTACTTTAAAATCAAATAAAGATTAAAATGAATTTACAAATGTATCGAGGATATATTCCTGCATTGTACTTTAATTGTATATTCCGATATTTTGAACATGACACATTAATGCCTTAATTAATAAACACACTATCTCCTTCATCTTGTGAACTGTCTTTATGTTCATAGGGTACACTTTTTATTTTCCTCTGCTACTTAATAAATAGTGTTACTAATAAAGCCAGTTATGAAGCATAACTAACATATTTTGTCTCTTTGTGGATACTCGCAGTGATAATCTGATTCAGAATTATTACAGCGAATTTTCAGTATTTGCACTTATTGATGTTGCTTAATCGTGTATATATATTTAAAAGCCATACCTTATATCACACAATATATCTTATTTATAGATATTTATACCAATCATTAACTAATTACATCTATATTCTTTCGGTTGATTTATTTAAGAAAGGTTTAGGATGGCAACTTAAAGGGACACTCCGTATGTTATTGTAGTAACATAGGTCAAAAGTTACCAAGGGTGTTATTTCATCGAGAAGCAATGACTGTTGTCGAAAAATACCTTTTTAGTGCCAATTTGTTCAGTATAGTTACATTATTAAGATGTTGAGTCGTGATTATGATCGAAAAGTGGACAATGTTCCGCGGCTGGCGCGCGTCAATTGTTATATGAAGCAGACAGAGGGACATATATTGGTTGGTACTGTTAAATGAACATATAACTGGTATACTTGTAATTAGGGTGCATGAATTCGGCTTCTCATTGTGTATTAAGCCGCTACTCGAGTTTCATTGAAAGCAAGTTATTGTCAAATATTTTGCGTCGAGTGAGATGATTTTGACGTAAATCAGGGCATTTGATATTTTTGTATGTATCACATCTAAATAAAACGTCCTGAAAACCACGAAATGAAAACCTTTAATGCATAACAATATAAGCATATACATGCGGCTACGTAATTTCAGGGTAAATTTGCGCACATAAATGTTTTCATAGTCTGCAAGATGGATTATCTGCACGTATCAGTTGCTATGTTGTTCCTTGTCTCTGGTTGCTGCGCCGACATTGCACTATTCAGTAATTGAATGGATTTGAAGTATCATGCACGATTGAAAGCCATAATGTTAAGGTACAGCAAATAAAGAAAGCGACCATGTGCCCAGGGTATTTCTTATATGAGTTACACCAAGGTAGTTCTCACTACGTTCTACTCCGTCTAAAAATTATTGTAAGATGACCTCGAACGGGACAGGAACGGGTAACTTTTGTGCATAAGTTTCCATTCTAAGATCCAAAAGTACATTTACAGACAGTTCTCAGAAAGTCCATCAAGTCTTTATCCCGTCCTCTAACAGTTGGCACCACGTTTAGATGGGATAATATTGCCCGTTCATAATACCCCCTTTGAACAAAACTCGTTCTCACTACGTTCTTGAATTTGTTTTAGAACGGCTCGAACCGTCCGGGAACGGAATGGAGGTAGTGGCAACTGTTTTCGAACTGGCTCGAACGTACTAAAAAACAGAAGGGTGCTCTCCGTTTTGAAATTGGACGAAGTACAAACATACTAAAAACGGGATTGTCGTGCTTCGACCGGAGCTGCCGTACTTCCAACGAAATTACCGTACTTCGATCTTACTAAGGACGAGTGAGGACGTTGTGCAGTCGGAAGTCAATTGTAATACGTTCGGGCACAGTTTCCACTCCGTCCATCCCGTCCACACACAGATGTAACTCGACCACAGTACGCCCATTTCAGTTGCTATTTCATGCAAGTTTGTTCGAAATAAAATTAATTGTTCTTAAGAAGTTGCTATTACGTTCCTACACAGTTCTAAAAATTCAAAATAGGTCTTCGTAACGTTCTATTCGTTCTTAGTACTTTTGAGAAATTCTCACACAGTCTTTACTTCTTTGGCAGTACGCTATGAAGGGTCGGGTGTGAATAAGTGCGTTTTGATACGTTCATCATTTAGTATACATGTATAGCTGGCAGCTGTAAATATTTTGGGCAATAAGAAAAAGGGTCATTTGGTTTAAACACGCTTCATTCATGATTAAACGGTTTGGGAACAGTTATCCCCCTTAGAATTTCCGCTCCACGGGGAAGACGGTAACGGGAACTTTTTGGGAAAAGAAATAGATTCGGGAATAACAACGGGCAAGAACGTGCTGGATATTTGCAGAAATTGGGCCAGGACACTTGAGTTCATTTAGATGTCCATGGCTTGATATTACAATATTAAATGACTCAAGTGATAACAAACCTTTGTTATTTCTAAAAAGTATTAAAGTATCCAGTTTTGTTTTCAACTTTATGTTGACAGTTGGTTACTCTTGATATCAGCTTGTTCATAAGTGACAGCATAGTCAGTACAGTATTATCATTATTTATTCTGTACCTTTTTATGAAAAAGGTTCAAGGTGTTACTTTTGTTATGCATAAAAGTTTACTTCATTTAAACATTGTTTTTGTTGTAAGGTTTGTTTATTGTTGGAATGCAATATTATGGATTAGAAGCAAGCTGTAAGTATCGTGATACATATCCTATCGCCACCCTTGTATCGGGATCCGTATCGTATCGCAACTTAGGTAAGCATTTAAAAACAAATATATATTGTTGGGACTAAAATTTTAGTATCGTCGGTTATCGTATCGCAGATTATAATGCCAATACCATCCCCATTACATAATAACTTAAGTGTTTTTATATTTTATTAATTCATTAAAATTATTCATCTCATTTACAGCTGGCAAAACATAATTTAACATTAATTAGTTGTTAAATGAACAAATGGTTTTCTTTCAAATTTCTGCTTGTGCTGTTCTTGTATACGCATCCTCGATTATGGTTGTATAAGATAAACCTTACATAATTCCAGGAAATGTTTCCTTTTGTTTAATGTATTTGAATAAATTTTCAACACCCTTTAATGGAAATAAAACATAAATTATCTTCCTTTTCAGGTAACCATCTTTTAAACTATAAGTATATCGTAACTCTTAAATTGTATATTTGACACCCAATACTATATACATCAACACTCGACTCAAATTGGACTCAAAACTTTCTGCAGATATACAGTTGATACACATATGATAAATCATATCAATACTGTTGACGCGTGCGTGATAAACTGCAAATAATTACCTACTTTTGCGTAGCGAACTGTGTTTAACGAAATGTCCCCGGTTCCATCTTAAAAATGACACACATTGTTTGCATGTTTGAAACTAAACATGCACACATATCATAGGAGAATAGATTCTTATGTTTTGGATGACAGTTTGACGGCAAAAGATACACACCAACGCATATTTCCTCAAATTTAGAAAACACTTATTCACACCCAGTTTGTTTCCATAGAGACAATATTTATACACAATTAGTGTCCCCGGTTCCATGGTGTAAATGATACACACTGTCCCCGTTTGCTTGGGAAAACTTACACATACGCATTTATTGTAGTAAAATGGATTCTCACGTCGGGTATGACCGTCCGATTACAATAATCTCTTAAACACACACACATACAGCCGTTATTTATATACAAAAGTGAACCCAAATGACCCGGTTTCCATAGAGAAATACCTGATAGACACATGTCCCCGCTTCCATGGTGTATATGATACACACTGTCCCCGTTTGCTTATTGAACCTTACACATACGTACTTATCGTAGTCAATGGATTTTCAGGCTCAGTATGACCGTCAGATTGCAAAAATATATTCACAAGATTTAATGAAATTACAGTTTCATCTAATTAGATGATAGTTTGAATTAATGAAATGATAGTGTCATCTAATTAGATGATAGTTTCATCCAATTAGATGATAGTTTGATCTAATAAATGATCGTTTGAACTAATAAGATGATAGTCTGATCTAAGTATATAATAGTTTGATGAAATTAGATGATAGTTTCATCTAATAAGACGATGGTTTCATTTAATTCAATGATAGGTCATCTAATTAAATGGTAGTTTCATCTAATTAAGTGACAGTTCCATCTAATTAAATGATGGTTTCATCTAATTAGATGATAGTGTCATCTTCTGATATGACAGTTTCATCTTATTAAATGATAGTTTTATCAAATTATATGATAGTTTCATCTTACTAAATGATCGTTTCATCTTACTAAATGATCGTTTCATCTAAATAGATGATACTCTCTTTTAATTAGATGATAATTCATTCAAGACTGAGGCTGAGGTCTTCCGTCCAGGCGAGGTTGGAAGGGCTTTTTAGTTTTACTTTGTTATTGGACTTGAGAATTATGATACCTCCAAAACATAAAACACTTAACATAAAACTAAACATAAAAAACACAAACAAACAATGTCTTCTGTACTATTGTGAAACAAATACAGTTTCACTAGTCAGGTCAGATGTTTCAAACTTTAGTTCCAAGTTTGTCCAGTTGTATCTCTGAGCAAACAAATTATAACAACATTTGCAAGAGACCGAGTCATCTAAATGTGACAAATTCAATATGCAATCACAAAGGCATATAATTTACTTACTGAAACAAAATGCCTCTTGTCAAGTCAAGTCAAGTCAAGTTCTTTATTGCGGTTGATATTTAGGCCTACGGCCTATAACAACATAGAATACAATGTTATTATAACATTATAACATTCTGCACATGCGTATACAAAACAAGAATTGTGCTTATTGAATAAGAGTATTTCGAAATATCATTGCATGGTATATATACATAGACAACTTCCTAATGATTTCTTTATTATGATTTGACATCAAATCAATGAACTGTTGTTTGGAGGTTGCTGTGACATTTATGTATTGTTTTCTGATGTCTGTAAGTGGTTTACAAATAAGTAAAAAATGATATTCATCCTCTATTTCCCCTGATTTACATAGTCTGCATAATCTATCCTTACGTTCTATGCCATTCATCCTGCCAGTTTCTATTTCAAGCGGGAGTGTACCACATCGGAAATTAGCATAAGTACTTCTGAATTTATTTATATGTAGTGAATTTATATAGACTTCGGTTTCGAATCTATTCTTAAAGCTTTTGTAGTTTTGGAGTTTAGATATCTTATCTATTGAAGCAAACCAATCTGATATTGATACATCTTGCATTCTTTGTTTAAATTCACTGATAAATAAGTTTATGTTCTCTACTCCCTGGTTTGCCCATACGTACATAAATCCGTTTGAACATAACATATGCCTAACTTTAGTAACCCAGTTTACCTTTCCATTTGAATCATAAAGTAAAGACATTTTGTAAGATTTCTTGACATATCTGTGTTCAGACATTCTCGTTAGCTTAAGCCAATATTTGACGACTCTCACAGATGTGTTCACAAATAGTGGAAAGCGGCCACATTCCCCGAGGACAGCATAATTAGGTGTTTTAATAGCTAATTGATTGAATTGCCTCTTGTCATACAAAGGAAAATTCCGTCAGCAAAATTCAATCTTCAGTTCCACGTTTGACTATCTTTGTTTCATCACAATCCTCAATTCGTAATATTAGTTCTCTTATAACATTTACAAATAATTTTAGTTCAAACCATAATCAATATTTTTCATTAAACCTAACATATGTTTCAGAATTATTTTTATCAGTTATATTCATCTTTTGAATATTTGTTGTTTGAAATGGAGCCAGCCTCAATTTGATTATCATCAAATTGATTGTAAAATTGTGCATAATCTATATTTTTCATTTAACCTAATAGACGTTTTAGGACTTTTTCCTTGAGTCAATATTGACACAGTATTAACATGGCGTGATATGTGGCAACATTTTGCAAAACATTTATAATATTATAGATCATTCAATATCTCAACTCTATAATCAAATGCACTAAACACCAACAGAAATGTTACCCCTATTTGAATTTAAATATCATAAAACGTTATGTGCTCAGAGGAAGTTGTTGTTTTTTGTGACTAACATCCCAAAAATTGAGCCCATGTGCTAAAATTACAGACTTGAAAATGTTGAAAATAACGTTATCGTCATATGGTTTCATGGATGGGGTCAATTGTCCTATTTTCGAGCATAAAAAATGGAAGGGAAAATTGTAAAAAAAATATCATACAGTGAGCCAAAATGTTATTGTCTACTTTGATAATGCATGCACATTTATAAACAATGAAGTCAGTTATGTTTTTGGGGTGATTTGTTCTTAAAACATTGACCAAATACTGAGATTTGTAATGTTTCTCTTCTAAAGATAATTTCAGGGTTCTAAGATAATATTTTGGAAGACAGTTTGACAGCAAAAGATACACACCAACGCATCTTTTCTCAAATTTAGGCCAAAGTGAAAACACTTATTCACACCCAGTTTGTTTCCATAGAGACAATATTAATACACAATAAGTGTGCCCGCTTCCATGGTGTAAATGATACACACTGTCCCCGTTTGCTTGTGAAAACTTACCCATACGCACATATTGTAGTAAAATGGATTCTCGGGCTGAGTATGACCGTCAGATTGCAATAACCTCTTAAACACACACATATAGCCATGATTTGTATACAAACGTGAACCCAAATGTCCCGGTTTCCATAGAGAAATACCTGATAGACATATGTCCCCGCTTCCATGGTGTAAATGATACACACTGTCCCGTTTGCATACAAAAAAGCACACACACATTCGGTGTGTGTCCCCGGTTCCTATATGTAATTTCATACTCATTCAAATGTGTCCTTGAGAGCCAGTCAATGTTTAGAACTAACACACATGACAAGGGAAGTTAGCCATGCAAGTAGTACACATGTTAAACAGCTAGAAAAAATGTCCCCGGTTACATGTGTTTTTTTAGTGTCCCCGTTTGCCACCTTTAACATCAATGTGTGTGTGTGTGTGTGTGTATGCATGCATGTATGTGTGCGTGCATGTATGTATGCAAGCATGTATGTATGCGTGTATGTATCAGTATGTATGTATGTGTGTGTGTGTATGTGTGTGTATGTATGTCTGTATGTATGTGTATGTGTGTATGTATGTATGTATGTAACTATGTATGTATGTATGTATGTGTGTATGTGTGTGTGTGTATGTACGTATATGTATGTAAGTATGGGTATGTATGTATGTATGTATGTATGTATGCATGTATATATGTATGTGTGTGGGTATGGGTATGGGTGAATGTATGTATGTGTGTATATATATATATATGTTCTGGTATGCATATGTGCATGTGGGTGTGTCTGACTGCAAGTAAGCAAATTTAAACGTCGATTTATTGTCTTTGTGTATGTTCGCTTTATTATATGTTGTGTAAATGTGTGAATGTTCATTAGTGAAAACTAACTTTTTACCTAATATATATATTTTGTTTTAATGTATCTTTAGTGTCTCGTGGGCCTTTAGGCCGGATGTTACTCTTAACAGTGTCTTATGTCAATGTCTTTCGAACTGTAACATGTGACTCTTTAATAAAATCATTTTCTTTCTTTTTCTCTTCTTTCCTAATAGTCTGGTAGAAGAGGTATGTTGAAATACACAAACACTTACGTGAGGGTCGGTTAATTAGTTTATGGTTATACCCGTCCCCTGTACAAATACGCGAATTCCCATGGCCACTGAAGGGTGACGCACGTTATGTAAGACACAGCACATATCGTCGAAGACTGTTATAAATCATTGTATTGTCACAATTTTGTAACTTCATTTGCCACAATCAATCCATGCTTGTTCTTGGAATATGTTTATATCGAATGACATGTTTGTTCAATATTCCAGTATGCATATGATGCACATGACAAGTCTATCACTAGTTAATAACTTCAAGGCTATAGAACATATTTTGTTACATTTTCGGTCTCATATGGAATGCACCACCATCAGCCTAGTTATTTCCATGAATTTGGACATATTTGAAACAATAACCCATTGATGTCCAATTGAAAGTTTGCAACCTTTTAGAAAAGCTTCACACGTCACACGTAATAATATGTTATATTTATGATAAGTAATAATATATAATAATGTATAACCAACTACAGTAATTTTTCATGAATGAGCCTAGGTGTACATGTAATTGGTTATTGACATTATACTATGGTATTTCCTTTGAAAAGTGTGTGTATTCTAATGTATACTATGTTTTATAGTGCCTCATAAGTCAGTTTGTGTGTGACACTTATATAAAATAATCTTCATCTTTGTGGAAATGGGGTTTTAATGGCATTGCCACAGACGTCTACACACTCACGTATACATGTAAGTGTGGATACTTATCAATACGAAACATATGTAATGAAATAAATTGTATGCATAACTTTTTCAAATTTGCTTATATTTCATATTCGTGAGCTCACCGTTGTTCAAAAGTGTTCACGCCTGGGCAGGTATCATCAATACCTGAGTATGACGAGTGGTTCCCAATGACCGGAAACTGTCTAGTCGTGTACAACAACCCCGGTGATTCAATTTCTTGCATGTCTACGTACCGTATTTCCTTAATTACACGCCGGGCGTCTATTATTTTCAAACGGTCTACACCATAGGCGTCTATTTGCGGCAGGCTTCTATTCAAGGCAGGCGTCTATTTCGTAATAATGCTTGTATTGACAGGCGACTACGATAGGAAGCAGCGATTATAAAATTTTAATTCGGTTTAACCGGCGTTTAATCAAGGCAGGCGTGTATTGTTTTCAGAAAGCCCCGTGCAAAGGCGTCTATTTGAGGCAGGCGTCTATTCAAGGCAGGCGTGTAATTAAGGAAATACGGTATATATACAATTGATTGCGATACTGATGTACACACGCGGGTCTCTTATGTAGCTCTTTTGCGGCGTCTGCGATTGTGTTTTATCAGCTCATGCAAAAGACCATCAACAACCAGTTCATATACATTAGAATAATTGACAACAGTGTGAACGAACGTGAGTTTCTCAAGCTTATTGTTGATGTTCCGCTCCACTGATCTAGTGGTTTGAGGACGAAGTTTCCGATGGCCTCCCCAAAGTTGATAACAATTTAAAGGGTATAATAGTTGAGAATGGAAATGGATTTCAAAATGTTCATTTTGTACTTTGGTATTTTAGTTTTTTTTATAATCTTTTGGGTGTTTAGTAAAGTTTTCAATACCCCTTCAAACATGTTACGGAATAGTACTAAATGTACATTTCTTTCGTTTTATTTGTCGAATTATTCTTGAGAACCGCCACTTATACAATATTACTGCCTTGGTTAAGTGAATAGGTTCATGGTTGGATATTTATATCAAAATCAATTCTTAAATACCAATAAACAACTGAATTCTACTCATTAAACGGATCCAATACTTACTGGGTTTTATTATAAAAGAACAATTTAATATGAGGGAATGACCCTAGGTCTACTCATTAAAATAACTTTAACCGGAGCCCCCTGTCATGTCAACTACAATTTGTGGATGTATTTTTTGTGGGGGATTTACGTCCGTTCATCGAGAGTTAGTTGTGATTGGGATAATGAGAGATGCCAAATACTTATAACGTGTGATATACTTTATCAATGTATAGTATTTTAGTCGAACAAACGAATTCCCACTCAGTGATAAGAATTTTTACTTTTCTAACCTGACAGGATTAATAACGATTGCACCTTATGTAGGCTCATTATTTGTGTCAACATTGCCACGCTAGGGTAAACTGATATATATATATATATATTCACTGAATTATAAAACACATGCAGTTGTAGAATATTTACAGAGTAACAGATAACTTATCATATTCTAATAAACAATGTTTTATTGTGCCATAACAAAGCTTTCAGCACTAGTAGCGAGAATACATAATTTCACCTCTCATTGTTATTGTTTTTGAATAATGTTTACTTATCTTTATCAAAGTATTCAAATATAAAGTCATACAGATATTACCCAAAGTAATATTTTAATCTGGATTGCGTCAAAACCGCATGCAGTATTAATAAGACATAAGTGTAAACAGGAATGTTAGATGGACATTTAGAAATTGTGTTTTTAAGTTCAAATTCAAATGTTATAAATTCTCTCCATCGGCGTTAAATGCGATAATCAAGATATCAGCTTATTGAAGATGCCTGACAGAACACCCTCTTTCAAATATACATATATATTTCCTTCTTTCAATCGGCTTGTATGCTTCATGATGTAATCGTGCCATTGAATGAATGACACAACGGCGGGTACCCAGCTTAACACGTTTGAGTTGCTGAACAGGTGTCCTCAATACCTGGGATGACAGGAAACTGTCTGGTCATATACACCAGCCATGACTGTTTAATAAGAGATATACACGTATACATGAAATACATTGCAACATTGCTGTTCATGCGCGTGTCTCGTAAAACTCTTTGGCAGCCTCTGTGTTTTATCTCTTTACAGAGCTGACCACCGACAACCAGTTCATTAGTAACTGTTGGTTATGCAAGGTTAATTTAACGCTCTGATAATCTCTGGTTTACAGGACAAAAATCAAAATGTCCCCATTAAAGTTGAACACAATTTCAAAGGTGAATAAAATAATTAAGTATGAAAATGTATGCGTGACTCAGTGTATCAGAACATATTCATATAACCTTGGATCTAAATACACACCCTACGTAGGCTCATTGCTTGTATCAATATTGTTAGGCTAGGAAAAGTCGGTTAGGTTAGGTAGTCGTAAAATGGTTCTTATTAAATGAATGATGGGTATTTTGAATTCGATGGGTTATACAACGAGTGATATGGATTGCAGTTTCTTTATCACTTACAATACGAAGTTTCTTAGCTCATTCTTGCCCCTATGTCTTGACATTCATTACTCAACTCCTTCATTATTTAATCTCTAGAAATAAACACATACACATGTTAACTAATAAGCAAGATGACATCTTACTGAAAATCATTCAAGTAACACATTTATCAAATTAAAATATGGCCAAGTCAATATATTTCTCGAATTCAGCTAAGCAGATAACATTAATCCCAGAGACTTCTTTAGTGCAATACGGATTATTAAAAAAGATAGCCTTACCACAAACAACGCAGTGAGTGAGTGTTTTATACATTGTAAACGCCAAGAACATTGGTACGCAGGATTTAGTACTTACGTCCTTTTATACCTTTTATAACATATCATTAGCTCATCTGGCCTGAAAGGTCCGATGGGCTTATGGCATGGCATGGTGTCTGGCGTCGGTCCATCCGTCCCTCCGTCCGGTTGTAAACATTTCCCATTTTCATCTTCTTCTCCAGAACCACTTGGTCTAGGGAGCTGATATTGGCTAATGGGGATTTTAAATGGTAGATTTCATGACCCCGTGAGCTCAAATGGGGTCACAGGGGTCACAACCCCAAAAACCTATTTTCATCTTCTTCTCCAGTTCCAAAAGGTCTAGAGAGCTGAAATTTTGTGTGCAGACTCCTTGGCTAATGGGGATTCTAAATTGTAGATTTCATGACCCCGTGACCTCAAATGGGGTCGCAGGGGTCACAATCCCAAAAACTTATTTTCATCTTCTTCTCCAGTTCCCAAAAGTCTAGAGAGCTTAAACGTTGTGTGCAGACTCCTTGGCTAATAGGAATTCTAAAATGTAGATTTCATGACCATGTGACCTCAAATGGGGTCACAGGGGTCACAATCCCAAAAACCTATTTTCATCTTCTTCTCCAGTTCCAAAAGGTCTAGAGAGCTGAAATTTTGTGTGCAGACTCCTTGGCTAATGGGGATTCTAAATTGTAGATTTCATGACCCCGTGACCTCAAATGGGGTCACAGGGGTCACAATCCCAAAAACTTATTTTCATCTTCTTCTCCAGTTCCCAAAAGTCTAGAGAGCTGAAATTTTGTGTGCAGACTCCTTGGCTAATGGGGATTCTAAATTGTAGATTTCATGACCATGTGACCTCAAATGGACTCACAGGGGTCACAACCCCAAAAACCTATTTTCATCTTTATCTCCAGTTCCAAATGGTCTGGAGAGCTGAAACGTTGTGTGCAGACCCTGTGGCTAATGGAGATACTAAATTGTTGATTTCATGACCCCGTGACCTCAAATGGGGTCACAGGGGTCACAATCCCAAAAACCTATTTTCATCTTCTTCTCCAGTTCCTTATGGGCTTATGGCATGGCATGTTGTCCGGCGTCCGTCCGTCTATCTGTCCGTCTGTAAACTTTTCGCATTTTCATCTTCTCCTCGAGAACCACTTGGTCTAGGGAGCTAAAATTGTCTGTGCAGACTCCTTGGCTAATGGAGTTACAAAATTGTATATTTCATTACCCTGTGGCCTTAAAATAGAGTCACAGGGGTCACAACCTCAAAAACCTATTTTCATCTTCTTATCCAGTTCACGATGGTCTGGAGAGCTGAAACGTTGTGTGCAGACTCCTTGGCTAATGGAGATATTAAATTGTAGATTTCATGACCCCGTGACCTCAAATGGGGTCACAGGGATCACAACCCCAAAAACCTATTTTCATCTTCTCCAGTTCAAAAAGGTCTAGAGAGCTGAAAACTTTTGTGCATACTCCTTGGCTAATGGGGATTCTAAATTGCAGATTTCTTGACACCCATTGACCTCGAACAAAGCAGCATATGGTTAGGAGGTAATCTTGAATTGCAGGTGGTAGGAGCTCTCTCTCACTATCTCCCACGTACCCCTTGATTCATGAGGCCCATAGCTACCTTGGCAGTACTCATTATATGCTTGTACCTTGAGTATATGAAGCCAGGCAATTATCAACTGATATGAATACTGTGTAATCTTGACATGTCTGCCACCAAGAAGAGATGTTGAAACCCAAGCGTGAAGTTCTCGTGAGGGAAAACATCCGCTCCCGTCCAAATCCAGTCAATAACTTCCTCCACATTCTTTAGACGCCATCTCAATGTGGAGGAAATCCATAAGGCACACCCCTTTGGATTCACCAACTTCATCTGGGTACTTCCATTGACACTTCTTCTGCTGGATATAGATGGAGGTAATCTCCGACAATCACTGGAATCTGCATGGCCAGGGTTTGAAAAGTCAGTTGCCTCTTGGTTACAAGCATAGCCATAGAAGATGCCTTCTCATAGAAGATAGCAAAAACACATACTGTGGTTCTTGGTCTGACTTAGGAGATGAACCGTAAGAACAGTCTTTTGGAAAGTAGTATCTCAGTCCAGAAGTTTGCAAGGAGGACTCTACAAACTCAGTACTGCAATTATCAAACAAATCATGTTCGTGAAGTTACCTTATTTCCATCGAAATTTTGCATAAATCACCAAAATTAATTACGTCATATGTGTAACCTTGTTTTGGGGGCATGAGTGCACTTCCTGTACTACTTGGAGGACATATATCGCAGTCAATTATAAATTTAAGGACCTCATTTATTCATTATTGTTTTAAAAAATATATATATAACAACTTATTGTTTTAAAAACAATTAATCATTGATTTAATAAATGTAAATCAATGCTAATTGTAGCATACATGAAGATTTGGATGTCGATAACAATTTTCATATATTTTGGAACATTTTCTTAAAATAGTACAAATATGAAAGGACTTAACCCTTTTAAAGTATACATTTTTAGAAAGCCTGTACTTAGAGTTTTCATTTGATATATAACATGACACATTTGAAAAGATTACAAAAACAGTTGCATATACCATTCAGTTTTTTGGCGGCGGCCATCTTGGATTTGTGCAAACAGGCCACCAGAGGGCGATCTCACATTGTTTGCGATGGTTTCTGAAAACCTTGTACCCATACCTATCACCATGCCAAATTTCAAGAACTGGTCACAAAGTGCACAATTCTCTCAAATTGCCTCCCCGCTATAATATATTAGTCATTTATCACGGGAGGCAGCAGCTTGTTACACGCAACAATACATGGCTGAAGCAAAATTGAGGAATCCTTAATCTAAAACGGCAGAGGATTCAATTTCGTTTCCCAAGCATTCACATGCATACAATCAGGGTTCGTTTTTTCTGATTTACGCAATTTGTGATTAACCTTCATTAGCATATCACTCGACGTTCAAACATGGCTACCGTTTGGATGAACAAGCTTGAGGACTTGTATAGATTAAAAAGAAGTGTTCCCGGTGAAATTAATTGTCTTATTCGGAGAAGGAATGAATATTCCAGTTATTGGCGTAGGTTTGAAGACGAAATGACATGTGTATATCTTATTTTGCATCAAAACGTTACGCTCATTTGTAAGAACCAACTGACACGTCAGTTTGTTCTGATGGATTGTGACGTCATAAAGTAGGAATGCATGAGGTATGGTAGCACATTTTATCTGCATTCATCGAGAAATGGCAGCACGTTTCTGAGAGCTCTCGTCCAATCAGATACGCGGAAATTAGTGTAACAAAACCATTTTGTAATTATTTTCTATTGATATGGTTTATCGGGTCGTGTAATAAGATGGTTTACCCTCTGACGTAACAATATGATATAACTTATATAAGAAATGGAAAATTTGAGAATGTGTTTGTTGAAAAATCTGTGCTACAGCGCATTTAAGGAGGTTAGGGCAAGGTTTAGCAATCCCAACTGTTGATAAATTCCCAACCCAACAACGTTAACATGCTTTTAATGATTACATAAAAGATTATCATAAAGAAGCTGTTTAACCTTTAAAAAGACTAATGTCAATATTACATTATTAGAATAAATGAAGTAAAGTACCGGCTAATCTAAAGTTAAGCTATCCCAACTATGGATAGATCACCAACACACACAGTTTTACATGAAAATGTTATTAAAGACATTCTTTTTCAGAAATACATAAACGGTTATTACAAAGAAAGTATGTACACGTTAAAAAAGCTAATTTTAATATTATACTTATGGAATAAATGAAGTTGGATACCCGCTAGTCTAAGCTTTAGCTATCCGAACTGTGGATAGTTCCCAGAAACACACAGTTTATTAAAGCATTATATTTCTTAAATACATTAACTATTAACATAAATGAAGTGCTAAGATGTTAAAACACTTACATTTAACATTACACTATTAAAATAAATGGAGTTTGATACCGGCTAGTCTAAAGTTTAGCTATCCCAAATGTGGATAGATCCCAGAAACACACAGTTTAGCATGGATATGCTATCAAAGGCATTCTTTTTCATTAATACATATACGATTATAATGAAAAAATGTATTTAAGAAAAATAATGTCTTTAATAGCAATTACCATGTTAAACTGCTAATTTGATATTTTTTTTGGTTACTCTTAATAGTCGTACCTTAAAATAAATGAAGTTTGATACCGGCTAGTCTAAAGTTTAGCTATCCCAACTATGGATAGATTCCAGAAACACATTGCTTAGCATGGAAATGGTATTAAAGACATTATTTTTCTTAAAAACATGAACTATTATCATAAATTAAGTGCTTAGATGTTAAAACACATACATTTAGCATTACACTATTAAAATAAATGAAGTTTGATACCCGCAAGTCTAAAGTTTAGCTATCCCAACTATGGATAGATCCCAGAAACACACAGTTTAGCATGGATATGCTATCAAAGGCATTCTTTTTCATTAATACATATACGATTATAATGAAAAAATGTATTTAAGAAAAATAATGTCTTTAATAGCAATTACCATGTTAAACTGCTAATTTGATTTTTTTTTGGTTACTCTTAATAGTCGTACCTTAAAATAAATGAAGTTTGATACCGGCTAGTCTAAAGTTTAGCTATCCCAACTATGGATAGATTCCAGAAACACATTGCTTAGCATGGAAATGGTATTAAAGACATTATTTTTCTTAAAAACATAAACTATTATCATAAATGAAGTGCTTAGTTGTTCAAACACCTACTTTTAACATTACATTATTAAAATAAATGAAGTTTGATACCGGCTAGTCTAAGGATTAGCTTTCCCAAGTATGGATAGATCCCAGAAACACACAGTTTAGCATGGAAATGCTATTAAAGACATTATTTTTCTTAAATACATGAACTATTATCATAAATTAAGTGCTTAGATGTTAAAACACATACATTTAGCATTACACTATTAAAATAAATGAAGTTTGATACCCGCTAGTCTAAAGTTTAGCTATCCCAACTATGGATAGATCCCAGAAACACACAGTTTAGCATGGATATGCTATTAAAGGCATTATTTTTCATTAATACATATACGATTATAATGAAAAAATGTATTTAAGAAAAATAATGTTTTTAATAGCAATTACCATGTTAAACTGCTAATTTGATTTGTTTGGTTACTCTTAATAGTCGTACCTTACTCAAATTTGACAGGTATCATTGTCATTTTCTAACTTGTGTTTACCCGTCGATATCCCAAATTACTCTCAATATGACTTAGTTTCAAGTACATAAATGTTTATGGCTAATGGGTCGTACTTTTCCCCTTCTTCTATGCTATGCCGTCGTTTGTACGAATACCTTTGCCATGGTATGACGTCAAAATGATTTACCAATTTGACATCAAAATGTTGTATTCCCATCACAATGCTATAGGACAAGCTTATGGTTTACTATGTGATGCCGTAGATAAATATTCATTTCCATCTGAAACGATGCGGTAAATATTTTAAGTGACCTAGTGGAGTGTCGCTGTTAGGAGTTACCTATGAGCTGCTGCAAATGTATAAAACACCGAGTATTCGCAATTTATTTTACCTGACCTGACCTCAACACTTACAGAAATGGCACACTCGTAGAGTCCTTTCTGCTCAGAGATGTGTACGCAGAAAGAGAGTTTGCCCAAAACGCCTGATAACTAACGATCATGTTACAGCTTAGATAAATGATCGCATTTGTACACTTTCTGTCGGTTTTAAACTAAAATTGCAAGTTTTGATATAAAAACGCCAAATATTAGAAACATCATATCATCACAAAAATTGAAATGGATGAAAAGAATAAGCTGGAGTGAATGAAGGCGCAATATGGAGCTTCCGGTATTTCTATGGTCACTGAATATTCATGAGCTAGTCATCGCGAGACGTTTCACCCGAAAATGGGTCTGCAGGGTATTCTTAGTATTTCATGTAAAGCTTGTAATGGCCTTGACGAGGTATAATTCATGCCTCAATGTCAGCTTGTTCTCGTGACTGATAAGGGGTATGAACTCTGGCTTGTTGTAGCATTGATTTAGAGGAACTATAAATGTATTGCATGTTGTGTCATGTGCACACTTTACTGTCTCCAATTGAGAATAAGACCCGGTCATGCTTGTGTAACTTGTTTGTGAATGTCAAATATATCAAATATCAACTACAAAATAGCTTCTTGATAACATATCGAATACAAGGGTAATTATTTGTATTAACTTAAAAGTGTTTTCTGAGTGATTTTACCCATGTTAATATTCACCCTGGTTGCAAGACTGGTAGCAAAAAATCCAAACAGGTTTGCTTTTTATGAACGTTTATGTTCATATAATTTAATATAAGATTTAAAGTAATAAGATTTAAATGACCCTTTTTGACAAGACAATATTTCACAATACCTATCATTTTTATGCATAGTTTATATTCCGTAAAATAGTAGTAACATATAGTGTTTTACTATCTCGGCCCTTCTGTGTTGTTTATAGGTGTCATTACATTAATTAGTAGACACATCAGTGAGCAACTTTTGTCAGATTTAACTGTTTGCAAAAAGTCTTATTTTTTAGGTTCATACTGCTGTGACTAAATTTAATTACTTTTTGTTAAAAGGCAGTTTGTAAAGGTTCATCAGTTCACTTGAAAGAATGGATGCTGACAAGATTGGGCAACATAATGTGTCGATTGGGAGGCTTATGGTACAATGCTTCTAGCCTCAACAAGTCACGTTCAGATAGTTTCAGGCTGCTAACATATATTGATCACAGGACACATGTAGCATAATTTTTTCCAGACACATGTAGGCATTATACTGTGTAAATATATACAATCCTTCATTATTATAATAATCAAATAATTACGACGAACAATGGAATACTGGGCTTTATCAGTGAAATAAACTGTCTATCAGTGAAAAAAAAACTAATTTTCACCGTCACCAGTGACTTATAATTTGATGTCATAAAAGAATAGTCTGACGGAGCGAATTGGCTTATGACGTCACATTGATACTATAGTGACGGGATGTTCCTAGTGGCCGCTGAACATGAAAACGAACCTTTTCTGGCGTAATTACAAGGATAACATCATATGATAAATATAATATCTGTCAATTATTGACAAATACCATGTTTATCTTATCTCGTGAGGTAGAAAAGTCATATATTTTCCACCTCACTCGATGAGATAAACATGGTATCAGTCAAGAAAAGATAGATATCCTCTATTTATTAATAATTAATATCAGTGTTATGGCACATATACTGTACTTAAGGTATATATTGAGTCTGAGCATGCACAGTCGCACATTTGGTGAAAGAAGGAGGCTCTCTCTTCACTACTTTGAAACATTGACATCTGTTAAGGTTAAGGTTGAGGTTAATTAATAAAAGTGTCATAAATTAAGTATTGTCGTATTATAGGGAAAAAACTCTTCAGAAATGAATGTCAATAACTAAACTAAACACAGACAACATATAAGACAAAACTACAGGTACGTTGTTAAAAATAAGAAAGGTTTAACACTTACTTCGTGACATATTCCTTATCAACATATATAATATCAATAATAACATATTAAATTATTTTTTGCAGATTCATGGGAACGGTTACTCGAACATCCAAACATCAGAACAAGTTGCTTCATGTCGCCTCTAGATTGCACTCTTAATAACCAACTTAATATTTCTGAACAACGACTGAATTTGGAATTGAATTGTCTGTGACTTGGCAGGCAGTAATGCAATTCGAAAAAGGTCATTCTTAAATAAGAATGGCTCCAGATGCTTTTAACACAACGTGTCCGTATCATGAGAGAAGACAATATTGGACAACATAATCAATTGATTGAGGAAGAGATATTGCAACGCTTCTTCTCTCAAGGAAATCACTCTCAGTCGCTGATTAACTCCCAGCTTACATATAGACCTTCCTGTTGAACTTTTGTTGTAATAATAACATATAAGCAGTGAATTGATGTAAAGTGAAGTTATTTTGATTTATTGTAGTGCTTCAAATACACATATACAAAGCAGCAAACAGAGGACCCATCCTGTAGCTACAAATTTCTGCAGAGATGCCTTATCATAGTTATGTAGAAAATATATCGTATCATGTAAAAATGTATGTAATTAGCTTCAAGAACTACAATAAATCTACTTAACTGCCGTTACATTTACGTCCTTAAACTTGAGATCATCTTTTGTATTACAATAAAAATCATAATAATCTCTATGTCGTTTTTGCTTGGAGCTAATTGGTGACTGAGAGCAATTTCCTTCAGAGAAGAAGCGTTGCAATATCACTTCTTTCTCAATCAATTGATCATGTTGTCAAATGTTGTCTGGACTCATGGTACGTACAAGTTGTGTTACAATCATCTAGAGCCATTCTAATTTCAAAAAAACCTTCTTTCCAGTTCAATTACTGCCTGGTAAGTCACAGACAATAGAATTTCAAAGTTCATTCAGTGTTCTTGTGTCACAAGTAAAAACAGACCAGATACATGAAAGCAGCGTTAAATCACCTCACCTCACCTCACGTTATATTCAGCCGTTACAATACTGATGATGATCACCACGTTACACTGAAACAACAATTGATATGAAAGTCCATTGATATCGTGGAAAAGCTGTGAATCGAGTCAATAACATTCATGAAAACCATGCCAAGTGTAAAGCGCTATTTCCGGTTGATTCACTTGCGCACCGTATGCGCACCGTACCACATACACATGTAACGTCATCACCACTTTAATGCGAATGTGTGCCTGTATTGTTGCTCGTGGTTGTATGAACGTCTGTTTCAAATGTGTTTCTGATCAAGCACTGATCGAAAACAGAACAATTCTACTGACTCATTTCAACAATCGCCATTCTTTTGTGACATGACAACTTCTGAAATTTAAATATATTATGCAGAGATTGTGCAACTTCATAATGCTATAATACTGCTTAACTGTTCATTATAGTGTTTACGATATCTGATACGATATCTGGTAGGCGTTTCTTTTGGCCAACAGTGTATAATTGCACCATTCCCTGATTTTTTTACATTCAGGGCAAAACTATACTTTATTACAAAACACATTGGGGTACAGCGAACTTTATTTCTTTTCTAAGATGCCAAATTATCAGACACAGGTAACATTCTGTTTTCAATAATTTGGAAATAAAAATATAGTTTACATTCTTTATATTAATAATCCATGAACAGGGCCAACGGACGGCTATTCCAAGTGTAAAACCCACCCCCTAAGATAGACTAAGATCACGTGACTAACATTCCAAAAAGAATTGTGGGTCGAGCTTGATCCAGTCTAAACGTGTTGGCGGAACGTAATTTGTCTAATTCAAATGTTTGTTGCTATCATAAAAGTTAATGTTCATTGTGCCATCGCTAATTTTAACCGACTGCAGAAGTTGCAAACCATGGAAAGGATTACACGCTTTATTGGTTGCGATGTAAGGGTTCAGACGGCTAAGGCGAATCGACGTTACGTTACCATGGGCACACTTGATCACGAGGGAGCGGCGTGAAACAACGGGAACGTCATTCGATTGTTACATGTACGTCATCAAAAAAACTATACCGTTGTTGTCTGATAAAGTACTTTTTTTCGATTGTTCTAACTGCTAGGCATCTTAGAAAAGATATCACACAATAATTTACTAAATCAAAGGGATTTTAATGAAAATGAAGAATGAGATCATACAAGTGCTCAATTCAATGTATACGATATATGATCACACAAAGATAATCTTTCAGGCTAACACAATATAGAGGGCTAAAACAATATAGAAACATAATCACCGACATCACCTGCTGTATACAATGGAAGTCACGTCTACAAGGGATTCCTTATGCAGAGATACACCTTATAAAGCTACCCAGTGCCTGCTAAAAGCTGATACGCTTAACATCCAAGCCCCTAACAGATAGATACAGACATATCACAATAGAAGCTACTTACTCCACAAAAGCTAATCTATAACCACAATACGTTAAAGGTTGTTATTGGAAAATATGATAAATTTGCAGACAATATCAAGAGTAAGTGGTTCATTCTCCACTAAACGTGCATATTGGTTGGTGTAGGTGATTAGAGATTAAGTGTCTCATAGATTAATATTTGTATACGGAATCTGTAGGGGACACTCCGGGTAACACTTTTCTGAAGTCACTTGAGTGTAGCATGGTTTTGCTTGATTTTACTGTGATCAACACTCATATAAACTTTTTTGTGTTTGAACAGATAAGTTACTACATCACGTACATATAGAGAGTTATGTATACCCAGCAACACGAATATAACATATATTATTGTTTTTTTTATTGAACTATTATGATCATTTGAAATATGTCAAAAAGGGTTTATTTATAAAGACCAGACTGATTTTTCAAACATATATAACATGCAAACCTATCATTTTCTCCATAAATGTACGGAATTGAATGTATGCATATTTATTAATGAAAGGCATTTGCCTGTGCACGTCAAAGAACAGCAAGGCATATTTATAACAAGTTAACCTGAAGATAACTGTTTTTACCAATAGAAAAATAGTAACGATTCTATCATTCACATGAAAACATGTCCTTTCGCAATAAACCACTGCACTAAACTTACTAGGTCATCATTTGGAAATAACCTTTGCATGAAATAGTTCACATATAGGAACACAAAATAGCATATTTGACAACATTTACGATGTTGAGGAAACACGATTGAATCTCTCATGTGCCCTCAGTGCTTCTGTGTGCTATAGTGTCATTTGTCACGTCGCCTGTGGGCTCATCATGGACCCAGGTCAACTCTTTACACATTGGTAACGTATCTGATGGGACCTAAAATATATTCAGATCTGTTGGACAAATATTTGTAGCCAGAACATGAATAAAACATCCTCACAACTTACACGACTCCATTGAAAATGGTACTGTTTGAGCTTTGGTGATTGTAAATAGTATCATCCCAATAAAGGAGGTAACATCGGTAACGTATCTGTTTAAAGGTGTGAGTTCTTGTTCCAATAGAGCTTAGTCTATCAAACTTATCAACATTTTGAAACCATAAATTAGACAAACAAGTTTTAGATATTATATTGTTGTTTTATAATATATACTCTGAGGATGTGGGTTCGAATCCCGCACTCGACCCGAAAATGTACAAGAATTTGTTCTATTGAAGGTAGTATTATCCCAAATATAACAATGTTATTTTTGTTCACTATCTAAATGGCATGTATTTCTATTGATTTGTAGATATTGTTTTAAGTCTATTACGGTTCAGAGGATATTATAATTGATATAAAATTCCATCGATTTTGATCTTACAATGCAAAATGATTTTAGGTAACTTAGCTGTCAAGCATTGTGACACACCTCTGAGTCTCGTTTGAAAGACACCGATTTGCTAAGTAATGGCATTACACAACAATGCGTGGTTGTATTATTGAGACAACAATATGATATAATATGTAGAACATTTGTTTAGTTTTATTAAATTAGATAGATATAATTGTGACTGGCTGGCGACATGCACATTTAGGTAAACAAAGGCACATTTAAAAGTCTGAGAGTGATGGTATTTTTACGCTGACATATTGAAAGGAACATTTTAGAGTATATTGTTTTCTTTTCAAATTTAAAATTTTAAAATTATACCAAAGCGACAGTATTTTCTGTTAATTGCTATTGAGCCAAGCATGATATTTTACCTCATCCTGCCAGTTTATTAGGAAACTCAGTAACTCGATATTTTCAGAATTCAAGTTTTCAGCCGTTACATTGTCTCCAACTGCTCTAAAAAGTCCATCATTAGTTCCTCGTAGTATCGCTGCGTTCCAGCTAAATCCACTGTTAGAGGCCATTAAAACATCACACTTCGTTAGAATGAACTGGTCCAAAATAGCTTTCTCCATCCCTGTACAGTCCAATTTTATCAGGTATCGATCGATGTGGACAACCTTACCTTGAACCTCAATAAAGTGAGAAGGAAATGATGTTCTCATCTTCTCCCTGGTATCATCACTATCTGTTGCCACGAAGAGTTTAGACGATTCCATAAGCTTACCCTGCAAGAACTTAATTACACTTTTAAGATCTGGTTTAAAAGGAAGTGGCAAATCTAGAGGAAGGGTTTTGGACCGTCCCATTCTGAGGTGGGCACAGATCAAAGGACTTGAGGACAACTCTCTCATGAAAGTGTCATACTTCCGCTCCGTTTCTGGTGCTAGTCTAAATAAATGAGCAAAGGATATTCTGTATACTCCGTACAATGTTTGGTTTTTGGTCCAGGATAGCGATTGGTAAGACTGTTTGTGCATCAGGTAATGAACAAAATTTCGGTTACTCCGGTAATACATGACATCTTTCGTGAAAATAACCTCCAAGTAGCCATCTCTCATCTCTAGACCAAACTTGTTGTTATCAACTTTGCCCTTTTGTCCAGAGCTTTTACCTTTTAGCATATCATCCGTTACTGTCCAATTCACAATGTTTGGGACCACATAGTTTGAAAAGTCACACCCATCATTCATAATGATTCCGAATTTTCGCCTCAACATCTGTGAGAGGACATACGCTGTCACGATCCCCTTTTGCCTGTCGGCCAACCCTCCACACCATGTATGACACTCATAAATGATGTATTTATCACTCAGAGCCTTCTCAGGAGGAGGTAACTCTTTTAAACTCACGAAATATCCACCATGGGATCTCCTTACAACACTTCCCAACTCCTGCCCACTTACATATTTGTGACTGATAGTGTGGTTTGCGTGTTCGGAACTTAGATCGACAGTGATTTCCTTCTCTTTTCCTCTGAAACTTTTACCTTTGAGATCGTTGATATCGTTCAGCCGCTTGGAAGGGAGATGAAAGGATAACACATTCCTGCTCACGAAGACCTGGAGCAGAATGTACAGGACAATACCCATGGTGGCGAAGGCGAGTAATCCGAAACGTTTCTGTAATTAAAAATAAAAATTTCACATAATTCATTAACAGCAGTCCCATTTGTTTACTGAGAACATAGCTTAACACAGTTTAATTCGTATCTGTGACCATGAGGCCAATAGTAGATTGGGAATCAGAGTGCTTATTGCTTTACAGAGTTTCTAATCACATTTACAGAAAATAGCAATATATGGTATTTAAAAATGTTATTGAAAAACGAGAACTGCATTCAAAATATAGAAGTAAGGGCTTTATTATTATCAAGACCCACAAACCCCGACCATATCACTTTACAGTTTTTATTCAAGCATATTTCAAACTGTCGAGGATTCCACTTGATATATGCCAATTCAACCAATAACACACACTTTATAACGCTTTTTTAGAATGCCGCTCAATTACGTCTGATAAAAAGTCAGCCGAGAGCGAATGCCGCGTGCTGGGCCTTGTGACATAATACAGAGGAAATGTTTTGCATCTAATGACAGAATCCACTGTAATTAGCCTAACATAATTGTCTAAATAGCATATTTACCTTTGTCCTTATACAACAAAATTACAGAAGAAGAAGAAGAAGAATATTTTATTTACGTGTCACATGCCGTACATAGATAATATTGACATATAAAACATGGTTATAAGAAAACAGCACCCAGCCCTCAGGCTTACGAGACACGATTTTCATTAAAATATATCAAATTCACACAATAAATATACCCCCCCCCCCCCCCCCCCCCCCCCCCCCCCCCCCCCCCCACAGAAGGAACATATAAACAATAATTGTGATAAACGGTGTGTTATTTTAAGAGACAATCATATACATGTAGTTATGTTATACACATTGCTGATTACTTTAAAATAATATTTATAAATGTTGATAATCTTTTCAACTCCTTGGTATTCTTAGTAGCCATAAACTTCTTAAATTTAAATAGATTTGGCCAAGTATAATAATATTGATTTATGAGCTGTACCCGCTGGTGGTGGAGAGCCTCACACCTCAGAAGGTAGTGAAACTCGTCACCAACAGCGGAGTTACAGAGATTGCATACACGTTCAGCTCTAGGTATTGCTCGCCATCGGCCTGTTTCAATTGGCAGTTTATGATTGTTAACTCTGAATCTTAAACGAGGCATGTATATTGATTTATCTAAATAAAGGTATTCTTCAAAAGTATGTTCGTATTTATATAGTTTGTAGTAAAACCCCTTTGAGCTTGTGTTTATCTCAGCTGTCCATGATTGATTGAATTGGTCTCTTAAAGTTGTATTTACGTAGAGGGTAATGTCCGAGTAACTCTCCATTCCTTAAAAATAATGGAGCCGAGGCCCATTATTTTTAAGGAATGGAGAGTTACGAGGACATTACCCTACTTAAATTATACTCAAAGTATTGCTATTTTATAAAAATTGCTTTAAAAAGTTAAAGAAATTAAATTTATACTTAGAAAATATGATGTGATGTGTAACTCTCCATTACTGAAAAATAATGGAGTGACAGAACAATAGGATGACGTCACAAGTGTGATTTAACCTGGGATAACTTGCGGTTTGAAGTACAGCCAGCTTATTTGTGCCAAAAAGATATCATTCTTTTTCAACATGAAGCAACTTTTCATGACCCCACACCTCACATCCGTAAAGCATAATAGGAACTATCATAATATCAAAGCAGTTAAAAGGCAATCCAGTGGTATATTCAGATTTCGAGCTTTCTTGAGTAATGCGAACATAGCTTTCGTTGCACTTCCCGTTAATTTATTTATGGCTCTTACAAGCCGTCTATTTCTATGAAACATAATACCCAGATACCTATAATCGTCAACTATGTCAATATATTTATCTCCGAGCGTAAATGAACATTGTGTTCCTTTTGAAGGGCCACTTCCAAATATGACAATTTTTGTTTTCGAAATGTTGATATTAAGTTTCCATTTCTTGCAAATTCGTAGAAATTGTTTAATGATTTGTGTATGTCAGCTGGATTATCATTTTGTAGGACTGTGTCATCAGCATAGAGAAGCGATATAAACTTAACTATAAAATATAGATTTTCACTTGTGATCGAATTAATACTTAGTCCTGTAGAGCCCTAGTTTGCTAAAAAGTCATCAAGGTCATTAATAAATATAGAAAACAGCATAGGAGAAAGATTTTCTCCCTGGCGTACGCCAGAGTCAAACGAAAAAAAGTCTGATATTACATTGTCAACCGAAACGGCAGATTTAATTTGTTGATACAAACTTTGGACGAGTAGGAGAAACCTTCCTTTAATTCCATTTTGTATAAGTTTAAACCAAAGCCCGGCTCTCCAAACAGTATCAAATGCTTTAGTGAAATCAATGAAAACGCAGTACAATTTCTTCTTAAACTTCGTGAGAGTTTGATTAAACATATGCAATACAATATTATCATTAGTTGTAAACCCTTTACGAAAACCAGCTTGAGCAGAGTTGATAATATTATTTTCTTCGAGAAAGTTTGTTAATCTGGTGTTCATAATGCTTGTGAATAACTTACCAAAACAGCTAAAGATTGTAATAGGGCAGTAAGAATTTGGATCCATACGATCACCTTTGCCCTTATAAATTGGTTTAATAATGCCATTTAGCCATTTAGAACATACATTCGTCGTACACACCCCACATCCTCGCCCTTCGGTTTCATTCCCATACTCTCAAATTCATTCTCCCGTACAAAAACATACGCATAAAACCACACATTCTAAAAACAATGTATGATAAAATAAATTACATATATACCCGTCCCGTAAAACGTACTTCAAATGGCAACAGAAAATCAATCAATCAAAAGTTTATTTTCGTCTCACTTGTGTACATATATATTTGTATATACATAAAACAATATAAAATGAAAAATAATCTCTTTAAAATGTACACAACCAATCGCCCAGCGATTTATGAGAGACGATCTAAAACAGACAATAAAAGCTAAATATTATAAACATAAATAAAGGTAAACGCATATATACATAAAAATATACTAGTTGTATAAAAGTTCTCTCCGTTTGGCTAAGATAGAATGACAGGTGCTGGCAGTATAAGATACAAAGTCGGGTGTGCTTAAAATACGAATAAACTTATCACAGTCACTTAAAGCGCTAAAATCCTCCAACATAACTTCACATGTTTCTAAAAGAGTATTGCGTTCTGCGGCATACACGGGGCATATTAGAAGAGTGTGCAGTTCATCTTCGAGTTTGTCTGGGCAATTAAAACACTTCCTATTATCCAGTGGTAAATTTTCGTATCGGCCAGTTTCTATCCGCAGGGGTGCGACACCACATCTAAATTTTGCCAGTGCACTTCGGTGATGTCTTGGAATAGGGTGCTTAAGATATTGTTCAGTTGAGTATGTTTTCTTGAACTGTCTGTATGTCCGTAGTTTGTTTCTGCCCTTTCTTCTAGCGTCCGATTGGATCTGTTTCTCTCAGCACTGGAGAAACGTCCGTTCATTACACAACTTTCCACACTTGGAAATAACGATATTTCCAAAACCGAAAGGCGTCCTTTCCACACTGTGGAATGATCACATTTCCACAGCCCACCTTTCCAAACTGTGGATTTCCATTGAAGCGTGAATAAAATCACATTATCTGTTTTCATCTCCTTACTTCTCAAACTAAATTATTATCACTCTTCAAAACTCCTTTTCAACCTATTTATCTTAATTTATTTTAATGCAATTACATTTAGGTGAGAAATTATATATTAATCATTTAATGTAGTATTTAATTTGTTCTTATAATTATGTGAAGCGTTCATAAAATCGTGGTTCAGTTTTCTGAAGCAAAGGAACATTTTGGAATAGTTTTATTACCAGTACAATAAATAATGATATTTTCCTATAATATCCTGAACATGTTATTTCGATAAATACATCATCTCGGTAAAATGACAAAATTGGTTATTTGAGCATTTATGCAATGTAGCAAAATCACGCATGTGTTTTAATTTCACAGAATCTTGCAATATTTTACGTCATACCATCGTATGTCGTTAAATTTATATTTTATCAACATGTATTTATGTGTACGAAATGAGCCATAATAATCTCTCTCAATACATTCCACAACAACGCAATCAAATGATTGTATATTTGAGTCGTTAAGTATTGATTGTGTATTTAGTCATAATACCTGAGATACACATGTGCAGTTGTTAAACTGAGTTGCATAACTACTAGCTACGACAATCTCTGCGCTCAACTTCAGCTTGTGCAAGACCTTAATTCGGAATATATAAAACTAATCAGTAATGTTACCCGCTATGGTCTATGGTTATACTACAGCATGCATTTAATTACCGACCCATTCTGTAACAAATGTTGCAATTTTTGTTTGATAAGACAAGTTTTGAAATTAAGTTTTGGTTTTGATATTTAAAACAAAAATTCAGAAGTAAATAACAAAATATTGGAACAAGAGTGTATTTGTGGGATTGTGTCCGTGCATACAAAATCTTAAGGGAATTTAATTAATCTACTGCAACATTGTTAATGATTACCAAAATAATATATGTTTATTTTCACAATTTCCATGTTAAATTCCTCGTAGAGCTTACGGTTTAACAAGAGATGGCTGTAGCTACATGCAAACACACCAGATGAAAGTAAAATTACAATTACGTTTTGAGTTTGATTTCAAACATTTGTTAAGATATCAGTAAATCGTTATTTAATGCCAGATATAAATTATATTCAAAATAACAATTTTATTACATTGATGATGAATTGTGATGTTTTAAATGCAACAATAGCATACCACAAAAGCTGTCAATTTGTGAGGAGAAGTACGTTCTTAAGACAGAGTCTTTCATGTCTCACATGCTTTGTAGCGAATCAATTAATCAATTGGAACGGCGACAACCACTGACGCGGTATGTAGATACCCAATCACAGTGCGTGCTAATAAACATAGTTGTGTATTCTGTCTCGGATTCATGTACATAAATGTCTAAATAGCAGGTTGATACCCTCATCAACATAATACAAGCTATTCTATAATATAAGAAATTCATTCAAAAAATTTTAACATTCTGTTTTTCGCTGACCTTAAAAAAATTTCAAATTACCATTCAGTGTCAATAAATCATCCCATATTTAATTACTGACAAAACAAATAAAACGAACACTTGGTTTCAATTCATAGTTCTCAATTAAAACAAAATGGACAGACAGGCGACTTGCAATATAATTACAATTATCATAAGACATCAGTTCAGTTTCAAAGAGTACGCCTTTTTGTGAGTTTTGGTAATGGTTGAATACCGGAGTGCGCCCAGACTGCAGTCGACTGCAATCAGTACCGGTAATTATATATATATATATATATATATATATATATATATATATATATATATATATATATATATATATATATATATATATATATATATTTATATATATATATATATATACATACATACAAACGGATATGAATAAACATGCAACATATGCTAACCCGTCAGGTTTGACCTATGTGACACTCAATTACCATTAACGTGATTATAATGTGATTTACATTTATATTATTTTAATAAATTTGCTTCCGCTCTTCATTGCAGCACAGCAAGAATGATTGAATATAGTTTTATCTTTAATTATTGAGTCATGCACAGAATTACGAGTTTTCACCGATAATAAGGAAACAACGTTAAATTTTGTAAAACTTTAACATATAAAAAAAAGAAAGTTCATAAAGTTAAGATAAAGTGCCGTAAAATAATGGATAGACTTCTCAAATATGTATCCAAATGAGACATACGCGCCCAAAACACTCATAAAGCACAATAAACATAAAATTTTATTTTTACAAATATGATAGTGTTACTACAGTTAGTAAGAACAGATGAGGTTTGTCAATTACCATTCTCGTGTATTGCACAGACTGTTTTATGACCCGCAATTGCTATCTTTGGATAGGCCCAACAGCGTGTATTCGCGACTTCGCACACATGTATATTCGGTTGTGTATTTGTGAACACTGACGAGAGTAGTCTCTTCTTTGACCAATACACATCCACGTGTATATAGAACAAGCATTCATTCTTCAACAAATTAAATTGTATCATCAAGATAGCTAACATAAGTGTTCTGTTTAATTGTTGTCCCATATGTATATACTGTCTGTTCTGCAATTGTGTCGGGTAATGATTTGTAGATATTTTATGGCTGTATATAGCAATAGGACAATCTTCAATAAAAAATAATAAAATTTATCTCATGTTCTGTCCATCGTACTTTTTTTCGGATCACAACTTGAAACTGGTGGAATCAATCAAATATTTACCTGTATGTGACGCAAGAGAGTGTCTACTGAATTTAAATATTAAGAATTTTAAAAACAACCGGGAAATACCGATTAAAGGTATCGTTTGTGGAAATAAAGTGAAACCGACTTAAGATGTGACAGAAATTTGGAATTTGTATTTGTATTTGATAAAATGTATAAATGCATGCTTTGTTTATGAAGCATATTACATTAAAACTGAATGCGTGTGCTATGTAGTACGTTCGCAGCAAACGGCCTACTAATAGTTTTAATTAATATATATATCATACTGATGCAAATGAACACAGCTAGCAAGTTCGTGTGAAATGTCAAATGCACAACATTAGTTTTAAGATACATTTTCAATAACGTGTACGCATCCTTAAATATGTCCCGTTAACACGCATTAGACATATTTATTGTCAAGTGGATTGTCAAATATCTGGTTGAATCAAAATGTTGGTGACAGGAAAATATTTGTGTTTATGTTTAAAGGATATGTTTATACAAATTGGTCCGACACAATTAATTCATCATTTTATTTAAGTCATTACATCATTTCAAATCTGGTTTTGGGCCAGACTAGTATTTAAGTTTTCTTAGTGATAAGTCACTCTTACGAAATCTATTTAAATTTAGAATCGCATTACACTCCTTAAACATACAACATTTTATAAAGGACTGTTACACACTGGATGATCTATGATGTTCTAATTATTCTTCTGGTCAAATAGAAGACGAATTTTACAAATGGTTAGTTTGTGACGCTTTTGCAATCCACAAACCATGTATAATCTACATATTTATAATATATCTTAAAATACCTTGCCATGTTTATAAAAGATTTGATGAAAAGTCACGTCATCTCAAGGTGTCATGTTAAAACTGGGCCCTATATATAGAAAAAACCTGTCTGTCAGTGATTCTTTCGCAAATAACTATTGCATATGTTTTAACGATGCATCAATATAACATGCAATACTTATGTTCGTCCGTCTGTCCTAATAGACATTTAATAAATGATATTACAAATATACTAATAATACCGATGAGACGTTTTCACAAGGTTTGAACAAATCTAGTATGAATTGGTGAACTGTTTACGTGTCACTCAAAAAACTGCAATACACGCAGAAGTTCCAAAGATAAAATAGATAGAGATGTCTGTAGTAGCGATCGCAATACAGTAATAACGGACATCATCAAATAATATTGTATAAATAAACAACATTATCCCAGAGAGCTAGAAAACGCAAGATTTAAAATAATTGTCAGTATTTATGTAAGGTAATACATACAGAGCGATTTTCTAATTACGAAATATTCAATGTATAACGCATAATTTCTCCCCTGGTTTACGACCCGCAATTAAGCTAGGCGTGTTGGGGCGAGGAATGGCGTGTATTCGCGACTAGCTGTGGGTGTATACGGATGTATATTCGTCAACTCTGATGAGAGGGTTATCTTTAAATACTAATACACATACACATACACAAAGAAGTGACATAACTTGAGGGAAATGTAATATCTAGATATCTAGCGTAGGTATTCGAGACTGCAATAATGAACATGTTTATATAAATCGCCTTCTATGAATTTATTTGAGCAGAACTAATATGAAAAATCACCCTATCCAAACTGTGCTAAACAGAAACATGGGTCTGTGGTGAAATGATGTGTCCTTATTTCATGTTTTAATTGGATTTTATGATTTGTAGTAATACATGTTAAACTTCTATAAATACCTTACAGTATCTCTATCTGATTATATAATCCCTGGCTGACCACCGTCAGCGAAGTTTACCAAAAATGAGATTGACAAAAGTCATTGCATAATAAAATACAGATGTTTATAATGTAACAAATTGACAGCATTATTGTCATGATAATCACTCATATTTTGCTTAAGCTTGCGACATAACAATCAAAAATTTAATTTGTATTATGGCAGAAACTCTTCCGCATACAATCTTAAAAATAAAGTACAGGTGAACCAACACGTATTAGTATTTTCATTCAATACACTTAAACAACATGTGTTGTTTTTTATCATTAATCATTCATATTCAAAAGTATACACTTTCATAAGAGTAAGTCGTGTGATAGTTGTAAGGAGTCTATCGGCCTAAGATAAATTGTTTAACTCATAAATATAAATTACAATTTCTTCTGTTCATAAAATATAAGACTGTAAAAATAATAAATCATATCAAAATAACCGGATGAAAGATCGTGGAAACAGGCAGACAGATCTTTACCTATACGCGTAACTGTTTTAAAACAACAATGTTTGTTGGAATGAATGTCTTCATGCTCTGTTTGTTCTGAAAGTGGATTTTTTATGCAGCATATGTTATGCGTGCCTAATAGTGTTCGAAAATTTAAAGCAACACCTCACATTTTACTGGTCAACTCGATACTGTTTTAATGCTTGTTTTCGTTTTGCAATGAAATACCTCCAAATCAACTTGCCATGCTCAAACAGACTCAAACAGAGCAAGTTTTTAATAAAAGTTTTGTAATAAAGAACAAGTGGAAAGGTATTGACATTAAAAGCTTTACGTAAAACAAAGTCTTTGTTGGCATTTCTTGTAGATTCTCTGTGTTTGCTTTATAGTTAAATTTTTCATAAAAAATAGTGCCGAGATATTTGTACTCTGGGATAACTTTTATGCTGGAATTGTCAATGAGAACGGGTTTACAGTTGTTTTTCTTCACTCTATAATCTATAATCATTGCCTTTGTTTTCGGGGTATTAAGAACTATGGCATTACGGAAAGGGGAGTACATAATTCATGAATCAATTCATAATCAATAATTCTTTTAAATGACAAAGTCAGCAATTGAAATGTTTTAATTTTAATCTCTCTCTCTCTCTCTCTCTCTCTCTCTCTCTCTCTCTCTCTCTCTCTCTCTCTCTCTCTCTCTCTCTCTCTCTCTCTCTCTCTCTCTCTCTCTCTCTCTCTCTCTCTCTCTCTCTCTCTCTCTCTCTCTCTCTCTCTCTCTCTCTGTTAACGAGCGTACGTGAGCACGCACATTGACCCTTGAAATACTCTGAAGCGTGATATCTGTGAAACTCGGCCGTCTTTGATGAAACCATTACGTAATTCATTAGGAGGGACACAACGTTTAGGCAGAGGGCATGATGCCGACATAGCATCTCTAATTGGTTGTATAACTCTCGTACTGTTTATATCAAAGACGACGATTTTTTCAAGTGTCACGGGTATAAAACAATCTAGCTTAAATTGATCTAAGAGATACTGAAGTTCACTATGAAACATGCTATACATTACACTACAGAGGGATAACATAGGAAAACGTAAATGTCAGACAGCATATGAAGCATATGACGTATGACTGCAAGTTTCTTACTGCTGTGAATGTCGATCTGAACAGTTAAGAACAACTTTGACATAAGAAAAATATGCTAATGTACATGATCGTTTCTCTCTTCTTCGTCACCCCAACTTCTAGAATGCCAATCAAAGAAATGTACACGCTCTTTGAAACATTTCTTCTTTGAAATGTACATATGGTTAATACGATCGTTTATACATAACTTTGAATAAAAACAAAATGGTTAATGGTGAGGAAACCGATATTACCCCGCATATAAATAACATGGCTAATTAACAGGTTTAGTGAACATTCTAATGTCATTGATAATGTAAATGTAAAACTCAGTCCCATGATAAACACTTAGACATGTTTTTAAAATCTACCAGTGATTGATCTTAATTGATATCGAAACTGCAAGTTAAGAAGCACTGGTGGAGCAGTAACCTGCAGACTTTGAGATGGGTTAATCATCAATATAACATAACATACTTTGCCCGAGTTCTTACTGTAACTCACAGTTGTAAAGTTATGTATTTTTGTGATTCCGGCCGAATGAATAAGATGAGCTTTCGGGATAGGTCTGTCAAATTTATGATAATTTAGATCACTTGCTTGGATAAAGCATACACTGACTAATTTGAAAATCGGCCATTATTCACATCAGAAAGAACATCCAAATAGGGTAATTTGCTCTCATGAAACAAAACCTCCAATTTATCTCGATATCTTGTGTGTATTCATTTAATGTACTCAATGTTGTTGAAAAGCGCTCTAGGTGAGCATTCACAGTTTTCTGGATATAAATTAGATAATATGAATGAACATGCCAATCTCTCATTCATTTTCTCTTTCGTTCCATTGTTAGTCAATCATTATATATGAAGGACCTACTTTTTAACTGATTAATTACTGGTTAGCTAATGATATCAAGGAGTGGAATTAACATTTTGTCAGCCTCCTCTCTTCTTTCAGTGATTAGTTTCATTTAAAAGATGAGCGCATTACGTCGGGGAGTATTTTTCTCACCCTGTAGGATCATGTAGTGTTTAGACATGATCATAGTGATAACATTATACAAAGTTATCTTTTCTTATGATGGCATCATGCCGGGATGGTTATTGGTTTTATCCTTGAACACATCCGTGATTCTTTGGTCATATGCAAACCTATTCTTTTAAAGCTGCATGATCAGTTTTTGCATGATATTTTGTTTGGTTCTAAAATATACATATAACAATAGGTGCTGGTGTAAGTTATATATTCTTAATCGACTTTCATTCTTACCCCCAAATGCCTAGTATAATAAATATATAAATGAAAACTAAAAACCAAAAACAGTTTCATACATGTGTAGTAGCCGACAATTATGGCTCTATTTCACGAATTTACTCGTTATAAGACCTATTAAAGGCTATAGAAGCAAACTGTCTTCCTATCAACTTTATGAAAGTTTCCAAAATTACGTTTGACTTAATGGCTGCAGCATGCCAAGGTTCATTGTCCGGTTTTCGATCATAACCACGACTTCAAATGGTTGTATGTTCCTTATAATCAACTGACTGACCGTAAACTGGCTATTTTCGGTTAAAGTTGATATCAAATAACAATTAATAACACAAATTATACCACTGGATATATATGTGACTTCACCAACATGATTATGTCCCTTTAACATGAAATATTATCGAATTAGAGACCCAGTTTCAGTATATGAGCGTTAGTGACATTGAAATACATAATATATTCTTGCTCGAACTACATAAAAACTAATTAAGCAAACTGCATTAATGACAGGAAGAAATAAATAGTTCAATGTATCAATGTTCAATTGTTTTGGTATCATGAAGGTTATCCATGTTGTAATTAATCCTATATTAACAGGTCACAAGGTGCATAATCAGGGATGTCTGCGGCATAGGGTAGTTGGACAGCATAAATAAAAAATGCTTATTAAGAAGAATTTCCAGAACAACTAACCTCCAGTACATTTTACATTAAGTTTTTCCACCTAAAGTAGGATTTGTAAAAAAGTTCTAGAAAGCCTGTTTCTGGAGTTCGTTCTTAGACTGATTACATTCCAATTAAAGTCATACTTACGGATTAAATGATTTTTTTTTTAAATCATTCAACCAAAATGTTTTTTTTTTATTAAAAATAAAATTAATTTTATCTAATTATTGTCGATACCTTGTACATCTTTATGTTTTAAAACTTTAATATAACATTTACTTTTCAACAAGATCATTTTGGTTATCAAAATATATGAACAAATATTTACATTATTTTCATCCTTTTAACAAAGTCAACATATTATGCTGTCTCATTTTATTTTAAAGTCACTTTCTTGTTAGAATGCATCTAAAATCAAAGTTTGAATTTAGTTTACAAATAATGTTAATTAAGTCAAAATAATGAAAACAAAAAAATATTTATCAACTTATTCTTTTAATGTCAAAATAGTTATCAAAGTCTAAAAATTTCCTAAATCAAAATTATATTTAATATGGTACATAAATCAAAGACAATCTAGTCATAAACGGTATTTCTATAGATATTGTTGACAGGTAGCGCTTGACAAGGGGGCATAACTCCATAATCTCAAGTGCGTGATGGCTGTGGAAAGACCGCCTTTTGGCCTATATTTCCAAAGGGGGTTTGGAAAGGTCGTTCTTTCCGTCTTTGGAAAGACGTGGAAAGATGCCTCTTTCCACGGGTGGAAAGATTGGAAAGATGCCTCTTTCCACGCCAAAAGAACGCCTTTCCACAAGTGGAAAGAACGGTCGTTACTCCAGTGCAGGCATTGGTGTACTCGTCCATTGTGATGGTCTTAACGGCGTTAACAAGTAGACGGCTTTCTACATGACTCAAGTTACTTATATGCTCCAAATTGCTTTTCTGTAGGAATTGCAAAGTTCGATGGTTCCAGTTTTTTGGTTTTTGAGGTATCAGCCCACTCAAATATCTTCCTGTTCAGTCGCTGTCGTCTCATGTTCTTGTATCGTGCCCATAGTCTTTGCCCATTGCCTGACCACAGGCGGTGTCCACCCGGACTCACCATTTACAGCTTGGTTTGGCGTGTATTTCCCAATTCCGAGATAGTAGCGAATAGCCCTGTGGTGAACAGCGTTTACACATGAGTGCTGACTTGTTCCCCATATTGGCGCTCCATATTCCATCACAGGCCAGACCATAGAGTCATAAAGTTTCGTGAAAACATTAAATGGGAGACCACCGACATGTTCAGATTTTGCTATAAGAAGTCCGAGTGCCCTGCTAGCAGATTTAGATGCAGCTTTAGCCATGTCCTGATAGCTGAGGTGATCTGTTAGAAGTACTCCGAGATACTGATATTTGTCGACCACACATAACACTTTGTCCCCACATTTAAATGGCACATTCGTTCTTTCAACATATTGAGTCCTGAAGTGGATGACCTTGGACTTGTCTTGGTTTACAGACATAACGTTGGATGTACACCACTCATCAAGTACAGCTAAGAGCGTGTTGAGATCTTTTTCATTTTCAGCGATGAGGACAAGATCATCTGCATATGCCAGTACACTTATATTGATGTCGCCACATTTGACTCCAATTCCGACGGCGTTGATTTTCTCCACTAAATCGTTGATGTAGAGGTTAAATAATAAAGGAGATAAAATACAGCCTTGTTTGAGTCCTCGGTTAACACTAAACCAGGGGGTATACTGGCGGTTTACACGAACTGGGCACTCAACACTTTGGTATAGGGACTGAAGTGCCTTTAACATCCTTCCACCTATACCGGAATCATGCAACCGTTCCCAAAACTTTCCTCTATTAATACCATCATACGCCTTTCTAAAGTCTATGAAGGCTGTAAATGTAGACTTCATCATAAGTTTCCTCGTTTCAATAATGCTTGTTAGTGAGTTGATATGATCTATTGTAGATCGACCTCGACGAAACCCATTCTGGTCATCGGTAATAATATCATTTCGCTCGGCCCAGGTGTACAGTCTCTCATTTAAAACAATACAATAAAGCTTGTAGATTGCTGGAGCTAATGTCAATCCCCGGTAGCTCAGTGGATCCCTTGGGTCTGCAGTGCTTGACTTGGGTATGGGACAGATGATACCTTTACTCAACATCTTTGGAATACGTGAGGTGTTGAGACATATGTTAAAAAGTCTATGTAATATTACAGGTATTATATCTGCTTGAAGTAGATCCACGGGGATGTCATCTATTCCAGGTGCTTTGTGTTTCTTAGCTTTACTTAGAGCCGTTTTCACTTCTTCTAGGGATATATCGCCAGATAGTGTAGACTCCGTGTCGTTCTCTGCACCAAGGTATGTCTTATGAGAGTCACAATTGTCACAGTCACCATTCAACAAAGCCTGATAATCTACCTTCCATTTGTCCAAAACCACATCGGTATCTCTACATACCTCTCCACTATCACTCACTATCTCCATTGGAATGGACTTTCTTCTTTCATTCCCGACACCGACTTTCCCAATACTCTTCAAGAACTCTCTGTGGTTCTGATCACATATGTTCTCAAGATCTTTATATATCTTACTTCTATGTTGTCTCTTCGCTCTCTGTACCCCTCTGTCAAATATTTTCCGTTTTTCAATATATACATGTTTAAGCCTTCTGTTTACACCCCTTTCCTTAAACCATTTCCTTTCGGCTTCACACATGTTATTCCACATTTGTGAGAGCTCACTGTTCCACCATGCATGTTTATGACGTCGTTTACGGTTACCCCTATTGCTATTCGATAACACAACACGTTTCCTTGGTAACTTGGCATTCATCTCATCATGCACAATCTTCACCAGATCATCATAGCCCTCGTCTATACATGCCTGTTCCTGTACAGATGATTCTTATCTCAGGATGATATCCAAAAGTTGCTTTCTAATCTCTGGTGACTGAAGAAAATGAGAAGGTGGATCCGATGTAATGATTTTATCAAATTCTTCGGAAGGTTGTATCCCACTACCCGTATCACAATTTTTTGTATCCAGTTCCATACTCCATGAAAGAAGCGAGTGATCAATTTTTTAGCAAGACATCTCCGTCAAACTTACCAACACACCCAGCACTGTTAACTAACTCAGAAGGACGCATCACATGGAAATCATTAAAATTATCTAGGCATTCATATGAAACAAAACAATAATCAACGACAGATGAACCCAGATTTGAACGTAAGTAAAATCATTCTTTCCATGACAACGACCATTCAACATGCACATGTTTGATCTCACCAAAAAGTCCAGGCACAATTTACCATTTTTGTTTACAACATAGTCAATGTCATTTCTTTCAGGTAAAATATCAACACCTTCAATATAGTCCGCCTCGGTGCCGCATCTACTGTTAAAATCACCACATATAAAAGTCACATTTGCATATTCATATAATTGTCCAAGTAAAGTATCGTTAAATGTTTCTGCACATATATTTCTAGTGGAATTCTCAGGTGGCAAGTAACAAATACATATATGATTAACACTTTTTGTTATTTTGTTGCATAATGCCAACCAAAGTATGCCTTCAAAAGAGGTGTCCTTTATTGATACATCATAAAATTTCATGAGTTCATTTTTGATCAAGAAGCCGACCCCTCCTGACCCACGTGTAGCACGGACGTGTATAAGGTCACGATTGTGTCCGTACCATGTATAACCTGGCACTTCGATAGTGTCGGTACCTAGTAAATGTGTCTCCGTAATTCCTATCACATCACAGTCCGAGTGTTCTACACACAGCTGACGTAACATGGCGTTTTGTGAATGAATGTCCGTGCTCAAACCTTTGACATTCCAGCACCCGGCCTTATGCTAGTGGTGACGTGTCGGCGATCGGTTGGTCCTGTCGTTGTTGACTTCTCGTTGATTGGAGACGGCTTGACCTGGTCCTTGATCCCTCGCTCGGTGGCTGGCTGTGTAGTTGTCACGTGACCTCTGTTGGTAAACAGACCCACGTGGTTGTCTGTCATCGTAGTGTTGGTTACTCGTGTCGCGTTGTCTGCCACTGTCGTGTTGCCTGTCGAATCTCGGGTTGTTCCGCTGGTTCCCTGTGTTGTGATGTCTCCGTTGATGCTGTTGTCTGTCTTCTGTAGCTCTGTGGAGTCGGCTGCCTTTGAGTCTAAGCTGTCCATCACCCACAGTCTCCGCTAACACCCTCATGTTAGACTCAAATATCCTCTGTTGTAGAGGTTTGTCAATTTGTATATATACATTAGAGAAGTTTGAACTTTCTCTGAGTCGTTTCTTCTGGCCTAGAATCTTCACCTTGTCATCGACTGATCTACACGTAGCAATAATGACGCCATCATATCTATCACTCAGTGATTCCCGCCTCTCAGCGTTAACCACCTCAATGTCTCTCAGTTTCAATCCATCTCGAATCAAACCGTTCACTTTATTCTGCACATTCTCATGTCGTGATTCTTTCAAATTTCTAATAACAATGTTCAAATGCTTCTTATTTCCATCAATATGTCCATGTGATTGCTTTAAATCTACGATGTCCTTCTCAACTCGTTTACTAAGATCAGTCTGTTCGTCCCTAACTCTTCTCACCTCATTCTTTACATCGGACAGCTTGCTGTCGAAATCTGAGCGCACTTCACTGATCTCATTATCCATCAATGTTTTCATTTTGATCATAATTCTGTCTTCCATAGAATCGATCCTATTATCAAAATGGACAGTTAATTTGTCGATGGCCTTCACTACATCGGATATGGATGGTTGTTTTTCCGGCTGACATTTATTATTTGTTGAAAATTTATCTTCTATATGCGTCACTTCAGACGACGACTCACCTCTTTGCTTTTTTAGATTACAATCAGATTCGGAGTTATCTTCTGTTAAATGTCTCTACTCTCATACACGACGGGGGTCGATGTTGACATGTTGGAGGTCGCCATTACCGAGTTGACGAAGTCCTGTGAGGCGGTCAGGTCCATGTCGAATACACTCTCAATCTGACTCCCAGCTTCCTCGATTCGATCCAGGGGTGATCCTGGATCACTTACAAAGTCTTAAAGGCACTGTGTCACAGCAAATGTTATTAAATATCACTAATTCAGCGATCTTGCCCATTGCTCGTATATGAAATTGATCAGCCCTAATGTATTCTACCATATAGTCAATTTGAAATATTTTTAAGTATTCGGGTTTTAAAGTTAATTTTAAAAGTTTGCTTGATTTAATGCAACGTTGCATTAAATCACGTGACGCCTTGAGCGAAACCTAGATAGAGTTAGCTCCCTTTCGAGATGCTAGATCGTACCCAGTTTATGGGGGGACTTGATTTGCCAGCCGAGCTATCGCCCGGGTCGCCCGCAACCCGGTTGTCGAGATATCGTTGTCATTGTCGCAAACACTTTAGAAAATTTCAATTATTAGTTGCAGGGCAACTAAGTAACAATAACCCGAATCAACTTGATTTGGTTCGTCTGCTCGGATCACCCGGATAGCTATAGCGGGCTATGCTCGGGATAGTGCAAATCAAGTGCCCCCTATTGTTTACACCCGTGAAGGCCCTTACTTTCGCCAAATACCAGACAAATACTTAGAAATGCAGCGGACGGCGGCAACAGATGGTTTACATCAAGCAACCATTAGGCTAAATGAAGTTCGAGGAGTTCGAAGCGCGATATCAGGTGTGCCGATGTGAAGTGAACAAGCCAGTAGACGATGTAAACCGACCGAGGCGAGCACTATCGTCGAAAAAGCCAGGTACAGTGCTGTCGGGTAAACCTACGCACCTAAGAATTAAGCGCAACATTTATATCAGCAGAATGTATCTCAAGATGATAATTAAGTCTTTCAGTAATAACACTAATGTAGAAATTGTAAGTTGAGTTGCTAAATGCATTGACGCTTAAAATAATCAACAGTGATCAAATGACTATTCCGAGGCGAGCACTATCGTCGAAAAAGCCAGGTACAGTGCTGTCGGGTAAACCTACGCACCTAAGAATTAAGCGCAACATTCATATCAGCAGAATGTATCTCAAGATGATAATTAAGTCTTTCAGTAATAACACTAATGTAGAAATTGTAAGTAGAGTTGCTAAATGCATTGACGCTTAAAATAATCAACAGTGATCAAATGACTATTCCCATAGGTCAACTAGTGTAGGCTAAAGATACGCAGTCAGAGTTTCACTAATCATACATTTCAAATTTTATGATTTATGAAAAGTATTTCCATAAGCTGATGAAAGTACTAGTAGACCAGGTAGAGGAAGTATTTTGTTTCCTTTGAAATTCGGTATCATGTGACAAAGCAAAATGTTTTATTATGTTTTCTTCATTATGATTGTTATAAATTTTTAGCAATTTGTCGCTATTTGGTCAAGAAACATCATTGTAAAAGTTTTCACCTGCTAGAAACAATTTAATATCTTCTAAACTTTCCAAAAGAAACAATAAATGAAGTCAATACACTCTCTACATATACTTATGTTGTATTGGTCGCAGTGCATATTTTTACCTCACACAGCTGTACTATTTATACCAGAATTTTGTTGTGTACAGTACACTTTCTGCATGGTCAGTGACCCATTTGTCAATTTGTAGTTGAGGTATCATTTCACACATGTAACAACATTTTTAAAAAAGAGGATCCATATTTAAAAAAAGATCTGGTTGAATAATAACCAATCGACAAGCAAGCCTACACACAGTGTAATGATTTTAGTGTGTTTATGTATGTAATTAGTGGCTGCCTTTCAAACAATACAATCTGCTAATTTCATTGTAAATAAGAGTTTTCAGGCAACAACATTGGATTAACTTTATTTTTTATTTTTTCAAGCTTCTCTCATCTTTAAAATAATCTTGTCAAGGAATGTCTGTTCGACACTGCATTAAACATTGTTAATTGTATCCCTTTTCTCCACAGAAATGATGCCTTCCTCAGAGGGAGATCCGCACCAAAAAATAAAAAAATTGGGGACATGGACATCAAAATGTTTCCAGTATTTCGATGGATCACTATGGGTATGAAGAGATGCAAATGTATAATTTTGGTAAACTACTTTAAGTAAGTTATTTTTAAAAGGCAAGATGAAGCAACACTCACAATATGTCAATCTGTAGTTTTGATGTGTAACTAGTTTGAGAGGTGGTAGTGAAGGGGTTGAACCTGATTAAAATATATATTTTACTTTTCTGATCTGTTTAGGTTAATATGTCACTTTTTCAAAAGTAAGGTAGACAGAAGCTTATGTATGATTATTCTCCATGCCAGGCAACTAATTATATAAGCCATGAATAACTTTTTTTATAAAAATTGTTGACATTTGCCCTGTGGTGATCAAACATGTGAAAGGAAATTTACTCCTTTGTTAATATGTGGATTTATATAAAATGAAATGTTGAGAAATGACTGAGCTGTGCATATATGTAAACTGATTGACACATTAATTTTTCTCTATCCGCAGAACTGACTTAGCAGCTGATGGCGAGTTTCTTTCAATGAAATGCCCTCTCCTCGAAAACGTGAGTAAGTTGAACAATGACAATAATAGCAATCATACTATTATGTTAAAATCAAATTCATCAGAGTCAGCATGAATGGGGTGTGAGTGATAATTGGTAATCATGCTGGTTTTTTCCCCGTTTCTTATAATGTGATAACATTCTCTCATCATTATGCATTGTATTCGATAATTCATTCTTAGATTTTAGATATTTAACAGAAGGTTGTGAGTTAAGAGTAGTTTGTGCGAGTTTGTCTTTGATTTACAATTGCCTTGAACATATATTTATTTTATCATATATCTTTTGCAGGTTAACACTGAATGCATATTTTTTTCTGAAGAATATGGTGGACAACATGACAGTGCAGATGAAGCATTTCATGTTGAAGATCCTGGTGAATTCAAAACATCATTGATGCAAGTATTCATAATGATTAATTACCTTTGTTTGTACAAAATATATGGAAACAGGTCCCTCCACCACCTCCCCAGCTAAGCTGGAGGGAGGGAGTTCTGATCCACTTTTTAGCTCATCAGGCCTGAAAGGCACGATGGGCTTATGGCATGGCGTCCGGTGTCCGTCCATCCGTCTGTAAACTTTTTGCTTTTTCGACTTCTTCTCCAGAACCAATGACTCAAGAGAGTTGAAATTTATGTAAAGACCGCTTGGCTAATGGGGATTCTGAATTGTAGATTTCGTGAGCCCTTGACCAAAATGACAACCCAACAACCCAAAAAGTCACAACCTTAAAAACTTATTTTCATCTTCTTGTCCAGTTCCAAAAGGTCAAGAGAGCTGAAAAATTGTGTGCAGACTCCGTGGCCAACGAGCATTCTAAAATTTTGTATATTTGGTGACCCCATGACCCCAAATAAAGTCGCAGGGGTCACAACCTTGAAAACCTATTTTAATCTTCACCAGTTTCAAAAGGTCTAGAGAGCTGAAAAGTTGTGTACAGACTCCTTGGCCAATTGGGATTCTAAATTGTAGATTTGGTGACCTTGTGACCCCAAGTGTTAATCACAGGGGTCACAATATAAAATCTATTATTTGTTTGTTAACAATGTATTACTTGAGATAACTTAGATATTCAACCTTAAATAATAAATCAATGAATTCCTGATGAGCTACAGAGCCTATGTCTCTATTTTTACATTATATGAATTGAGAAAATTTATAGATCTTCAACTTTAGATAATAAATCATGCAAATCCTGATAAGATATAGTGTCAATGGCTCTTTTTGTATACAACTGTCTCTATGTCTTGATTTGACATTATGTCATTATATCATTACGTTTTTTTCTCTGCCTCTTATGTCTTTTATCCCTACATTTCCTTTTATTTTCAGACAAGTGAGAACGGTCATCAGAACTGCCAGTGGTCATTTAGAAGTTGGATCGTGGAATAATGCTAGAAAACATGCAATTCTGCATGGTTACCGACCTTTCCGGGAATAACTATGCGAAGATTGCCCTCTTCATGAATGAATGGTCCAAGTTCATCAACATTTCATCGCATCAAGGCAAAGTTCATCATTCCAGCCATAAAAATGACTGGCGATCAATCCAGACAACTTTAGAAGGACTACAAGGGATAGAGATTGTTATTGCAGGTACAAATCTGAGCTTTGATTGACTTTCAGTTTCACAATTACATTAATGTGTTACAATTTCTTGACCTTTTCAGAATTAAAAATGTGAACCAAATGAACCAAAAATTAGAACTGCAATATTTTATGTATGTTCTTTGACTGCTATTTCTATGTTGTAAGTTTGGAATTGTTTATCGTTTAAGGTGATGGGAGAATGAACAGCCCTGGCCATGATTGTGCAAATTAATGCACTTACACTACTATGGACTGCAACCCCAAGAAGATTCTGGACATGAGGGTTATGGACAAGAGGGAGACTCAGCTCAACTCCTCGGTTATGGAGAACCGCGCCTTCTCACAGTCCATGTGTTGAAGAAATTGTAGATTTGGTGACCGTGTCACGGTGTGGTTCAAAATAAGGGCCTCATAGTCCATGACGTAAACAAACTATATTCTTCTTCTTCTCCAAAAAGAAAAGACATAGAAGGCTGTGATTTCGTGTGTAGACTCTTTTTTTAAATTGTAGATTTGGTGATCTCTGGTGCCGAAAATAAGGGCCTCAAGGGTCATTACCTAAAAATCTTTTTCAGTCTTCATCTTTAAACAATATAAACCCTGATAAGCTACCGAGCCCATGGCTCTATTTTTCAAAGTTTATTTCTAAAGTGTATCTATGAAGACATACTTACTATGAAGACATATATACTCTGCTTTCATAACACTTCTGTGGACTGTTCATACAAAAGACTAAACATTGATGTCCTTTTACTATTTGGAAAATAATTTTCTTTGACCAATGTTAAAATCGGGGAAATATGAAATACTGTGCTCACTAATTTGTTAATGAAACCTTTAAGGCCCGATGGGTTTATGGCATGGCATGGCATGGCGTCCGTCCATCCGTCCGCCCTTCTGTCCATAAACTTTTTGCTTTTTCAACTTCTTCTCCAGAACCAATGCCTCTAGAGAGCTGAAATTTTAAGTACAGACTCCTTGGATGAAGAGGATTCTAAATTGTAGATTTGGTGATCATGTGAACTGTTTTGAATTCACACACTTCAGTGAGAATGGTTTAGTCTTACACTCAGATGCTCAATAGAATTTATTTATAAAATATCAACATTTTATTAAATATTGAAAAGGAGCCTTTGAGAAACAGGCTTTTCAGAAACAGATTAGGACCTTTTCATAATGTAATAAATGTTGATATTTCCAGAACAACTAAAACAATAAAATGCAAAAGTCTACAATATTTATAGTGAATGTGGATTAATGTGTAATATATTTTAAATTTGATGACTGGGATATGTTAATCTTTTCCTTAGAGATAATGAATAGCATAATTGAGCTTCAGAACCAATGGCTCTATTTTTATCCAAACGGTATGTAATACCGTGGGATATATAGTCGTCTGTCTGTCCGTCCGTCCGTAATCATTTTGTTTCCGGAGCAGAACTCGAAAACCGTTCATGATATCTTTCTGAAACTTTGCATTTCTATTAGCCACTAACTGAAGTAGTGCCTTTTGATAAATTTGAGATTTCTGAAAATTATTTTTTTTTCTTTTCGTTTTCATAGAAAGGTGTTGAATTTGGACTTTGTTCAGAGACCGGTTCGTTTCTGGAGCACAGCTCCAAAACTCTTCATCATATCTTCCTGAAAATTTGCATGTGTTTACCTACAAACTGAAGTGTAGCCTTTTGATATTTTCAGATTTAAAAAAAATTTATCTTTTGTTTCCATAGAAACGTGTTTGATTTGGACTTTGTTCAGCGGTAGTCTACTTCCAGAGCAGAAACACTTCATCATATCTGAAACTCAGTATGTGTATTACCCACTAACTGAAGTAGTAGATATACAATTATCTGTTAAAGATGTGTTTTACAATTTATGTTGGACCTGTTGGATATGTCATCTTCTGTTGACTCTTGTTCTCTTGTTGATCTTGCAACTGTAAGCTGATCCAATCCATGAACTTGATAGTAGTTGAAAATAGAGCCATGTGCTCTGTAGCTTCTTGGAACTTCAGCGATTTATATTCTAAGATTGAAGATCAAAGTAATAAATAATGAATAAATAATAAATTGTGAACAAGAAAAAGCCATGACCCCTGTGACCCACATTTGGGGTCACAGGGGTCACCAAATCTGCAATTTAGAATCCTCATTGGCCAAGGAGTCATTTCAGCTTTCTAGAGCTGTTCATACTGGAGTATCTGCAATTTGTATCCTTCTGGTATGTCATACAAATGTGATATAGCTGTCGCCCTGTCCGTCTGTCAATCTAATAATTTCATTACTGGAACAGAACTAAAATACCGTTCATAACATCTTTGTGAAACTTTCTAGGAGTATTACCCACTGAAGTAATAGTTGAAATTTTCATTTGTCCATAGACACTTGTTGGATTTGGACTTTGTTCAGGCATAGGTTCGATTCCAGAGCAGAACTTCAAAATCCTTCATCTTATATTCCTGAAACTCTAATTGATGTGTATTACCAATCTACTTAGCCTAGGTCAAAGATAATAATATGATTTGTATAGATATACAAATATGGATTATGATTTGTTAATTTACTGATTGACTTAACTGTAGCGATCACATAGGTAATGCTTTATAATTTGATTTGTTAATGTTGATAATGCAATAAATATCTAATTAACTACAGAGCCAATGGCTGTAATTCTTTTTAGTTTAGTAACACTTGACTGTGTTAAAGGTGAAACATTATTTATTTTTCAATGTACCTGTAAAAGAAGACTGTATATTACAAAATTTGATAATTGACATGACCTTGCTGGTACAAAGATTGGTCTTAATTAAATGTTATTATTTTACCAAACTATGTTGTTAATAAATATTGTCATGTATTAAAAAAACGTTTTGTTTTGTTTTCCCAACATCCATCTCGACACAAGTGCACAGTGGTGTGTATTCTTACCTTGAGGGTATTTCCATAATTACAATTTACATTTACATTTTGTGCAACTTTAATGATTTTCATTTAATTACAGCAATGTGCCAAACGTGTTACAGGAATCGCTGTTTCCCCATTCGATCCCATGTTATTTCAATGTTTTTTCATGGATAATTTAATTATCTCAATTTTCAAAATATTTTACTGAAACTTGACATGGAAACAGCAGATCTACCCCGCAAAAGTACCAATTATCTGATTTTGGATACAATGGTATTTAATAAAACAGTTAAATGGTTACTGAGGTATGTCCATTTCTTCAGCCCTTATGATGGGACGTTACTGTAAAAATACCAAGTCATTATTTTGCTGTTTTCCAAAACCATGCTTAAAATTAATGAATTTGAAATGTGTCTAAAAATAATAAGATGTTAGATTACAATCTTGTTGAATTTCATAAGTTTTCGTTCACTTCCGATCATGAAAATTTATTTGTGATATTTTACTAACACTTTCAACTTCTTACATGGTTATATTTTGGATAACACTACCTTCAATAGTAAGCCTACACATTCTTCGAGGCGAAATGGTCGTGTCGTAAGCTGTTGGTACAGTCAATGCTGGCGATAGTTGCTTTACTCTGAGGTTGTGGGTTCGAATCCTGCCCGAGTGAAGGTATTGAAGGTAGTGTTATCACAAATATAACCATGCATGTTATATTTCTTCACTATCTAATTGGCAAGAATTTCTAACTTTCAACTTCACTTTTTACCACATATAATGTTTTTTACCAACATAACATGACAAAGAATTCATCTTGTTTTTCACATCTCTTCATGTTGAGCAAATTAATAAACAATTTATATAATGTTCATGTTTTTGTAAAGCTGGGCAAGTATCCTATAATATATAGGCCTAAAATTCAACTCATATCTACGGAAAATATGACAATTAAATGACATATATGACATGGTTGAGAAAAATCATTGTTTATGCAATGTATTTCAACAAAAGCGTCCCTATTATCGGGGTAGGCCTATTTGAAAATCATGATCATGGATGCAAATAATTTTATGAAGTAAACTATTCAGAAACAGGTCAAAATCATTTTTCATTGACGTTTCATTTAAAATAATATTTGCAAAATCCAAAAGAAATTTTATTGCATCAAAGTGTAATGCCCAAGTGGTACTGGGAAGACATATTTTACAGGTAAGCTTGGACAACGTATCAGAAAACGGCTGCTTTTTCACTATTGCAGGTTTGATACTGTATTTATTTATTTTTTCATTCTGAATAATCTGAACATTGTTTTCAATTATCTTATAACGATATGATGAAAATTAGTATCCACTATCTATAATCCTTTAACATTCTACTGAAATATGGAGGATGAGTCAGTTTTCCGGGTAAGAAATATCCAAGAAAGATCTTGTGACGATTGAATCTAGATTCTAAATAGCTGCTGAGGGAAGCAGACGATAGTCGGGCGCAAAACAAGACGCGCAACGTGTAGATGAAACCAGAAAAACAAGCATCACATCAACGCGTGCGACAGATTTCAATGTACGGAGCAACTGTTTATGGGCGGTCGGTTCCCGCGTTTAAATTATAATAACAAGTCAACTGGAAACAATATTAAATATTTTATGGCATCAATAGGAAGCTAAAATATGTGCGTATGTATCAATATGTCTTAATATAGCTTAATTTAGGTCGAAAAACCGTGCTACAGTGCCTTTAATATATGTTTATATACACTTTGTCACTGTAATTACCAGTATTTTTCAAATTTTTCTTCGGGAGCTTCGTAGAGCGACCTGTCACTGTGAGCCTCGTTCTCGTCTCAGCAACAGATGTTTTTAAAAAGTGCCTAATTAAGCCCCAGCGACTAGAATGAAAATGGGCGGGGCGGTGGTCACTGAAGTGTATCCTGCTGTGACGTACGTGGAGGAATCTCATTATGGCCACTCATCATAATTTAACATATTTTCCGAAATTCTAAACTGCTCATATAAGACAGAAATCTTCATCAGAACAACCCAAATTTATGATAAACGGATTATTTAACTGTTCAACTATTGATTTCATATGGTTACAACGTTAACGGCCGGGCCCTGCTTAATTGGAGTGCGCTAATGTATAGTATGTTTGTAGCAATTAAGCACGGGACTGGTGTCATAACAGACAGACAGACAGATGTTTTATTACAGTCTCACCTCACATAAATACATTAAAAGGTATATACATATAAGAACAACATTCAAGTGAGCCACCCTATAAGGGTTATAAGAGACTACATTATAAAATGTTTAATAAACTAAACTAATTATTTATGTAAACAGTATATATAAACAATAAAATATAAAATCTATCCATATAAAATATATTTCCTTCTCTGTAAGATATAAAAGCAGGTTTTGGCGGTAAAATATACATGGTGTTTAAAAAGTAAAACTAATTTATCATTATCATTAAAATCTTAAGAAATTGGGATAGCTAAAACAGACATTTTCATACAAACTCGCAAATCGTTGTACAAAGGGCAATGTAAAAGTACATGTCTTTCATCCTCAACACTCTCACTACACTGAAAACACACTCTCTCATTTACATTCTTATTTGTATATCTGCCGGTTTCCAAATGCAGAGGAGCAGTACCTGATCTGAATTTTGAGAGGGCAGAGCGGTATGAACGGGGCATAGTCATACTCACATAACTTTCACACCCATACTCATTCTTAAACATTCGATACGTTCGTAATTTATTACCTCCCGTTCTACCGCTTGGCTGACGTAATGATTCATCCCATCCGCTGACATACTTCTGCATACACATATCTTGCACACTCTCACAGACACGTTTAACACTAACACCAGCCTCAACATTCAGGTTCCATTCTTTCATCTTAACTTTCACTCGAAAATTCCAATTTTTCACACGTCCATTCGCACACCCCTCCGACCACATAAAAACACATAGACGTAGGCCGTACGTGAGATCATGGATCGCTGCTCCATCCCAACTCACCATTCATGGGATGTTATGTAAACATTACGATGTACGTCAGATATGTACCTATATGATTTTATTTACACAAAGTATTTCAGCGATTAAGAAAATGACACAATCCCTTCCTATCGAGTGTTTGTCTTCAAGCTAAGATTGCATCATTTCAAGTGATGTTGCCGATGTCTTGCCCTACCTGTACGAATCAAATGCCAGTTCAAGTGACATTGAAACAAGGGAAGACTCTCACAGGAATCGGGGCGAAGGGAGATTAAGTAGTACCAATTGATCAAATTATGTTGCATAATTGGCAGGTTATATTTTATTTTGTATGTGTTATTAAATAAAGTAATATGGTAGGTATTATTTCATATACACTGAACGATTGGTTGTTCAAACAAGCAAGACAACATTGCCGATTTATAAATAACATTGTGTATTTAATATAAAAGATTACTGTATTTGAAGTTCGTCAATTAAAATATTCTAATATATGATGTAATGTAATGCAAACCATTTTCACTTCACTTTCATGAATAAATACATGAACTTGATTGATCAACAACCTCAGTAAAATTTACACGAAAATTACTCCATTATACACGCAAACATATACATTACGATTATACATATTGATATAGACAATGAACAATATTGAATGAAAGAATTATGTTACCAGTTGCATCTTAATGCACATCTCGTAAATGAAAACGAAATGGATTAATAAATAGGCTGATAGCCTTTACGCTTCAACACACCAACACACAATTCTCAGTTTAGCATACCATATAGATGTTTCTTTCAGATCAAAGTGTTGTTACAGCAAAATAGCTTGCTATTCGCATTCGAAATACTTGCACTATCATTAAAATGTATATAACTGGTTATATGTACTTTTGTTATTAACCAAAATGATATAGATATACGCCGCATGTATGTTTTCTTGGAGAGCGATACATAAGTCCTTGGCGGGTTTGACAATCCACTTCTGTCTTATCATGATAACAAAACATTACCATGTAAAACAAAAAAGATAATGATTATTGGTATTTGTTTCGTTTAAAAGACATTCCTACTCGCGCTAGTCTTGGCGACTAGCCTAATCCGCTCCGCAAACAAAAAAATCTTCAGGGAAGTGATCTGAATACAGACGCGAGGCTGACATTGGTTGACAAGACGACATTCAAAGTCAAGTTTGATTAATGTTTTGACGGGTTTCCTCAAATACATATACGCCCGAATATATCTCATTGACAAATGAAATACAACAAGTTGTATACTCACTTTGACGTGTGATTTTCATTCGGAAAAGTATCTCTAAAAAGTTCAATCCGACGACAGGAATCTCGTAGGCGATGTAAACAATGTCACGCTGTGTTCACTCCTGGGTCGCTCACAACGCGAACAATTGCTTTTCAACGATGTAATGAAGCAAAGATACGATAATTTTTGTTTACAAATATATTTCCAATGTGTAGATAAATCACTCATAACCTATGCACCGAACGTCAATTAATGTTCCCGGACGAAAACAATGGCAAGTCAACATGACAAACTTTTCCGTCATTGCGATCGCTCGTCCATGTTTGGCTGAAATGTCCCAAAGTTTGTTTTTTGGAAACAGCTGTTTTTACCGATATGCTTTCTTTAGAAGGGTTTCCACTGTTTTATTGCGTTTTTTTCCCATTGAAAATATACGAGAAAAGCCTCATGTATTCCATAGAATGCATTAAATTCAAAAGTTAAGAATATTTCTGCAGGGTAATTTTAAAACGAATCATTTTCTCGGACAGTTTGAAAAGTCGAAGAATCGCGTATATAAGCAGTAAATGGCACAAGCGTTGAATCGCGTATATAAGCAGTAAATGGCAGAAGCGTAGAATCGCGTATATAAGCAGTAAATGGCAGAAGCGTAGAATTGCGTATATAAGCAGTAAATGGCAGAAGCGTAGAATCGCGTATATAAGCAGAAAATGGCAGAAGCGTAGAATCGCGTATATAAGCAGTAACGGGCAGAAGCGTAGAATCGCGTATATAAGCAGTATAGGGTCACTTTTTCTATCAAACCATTTCTTTTCATCAAAGTAGTTTTTAATTATAGTGTATTTTTGTTAGCAATGTTCAAAGCAACTTTTAAAGTTACTACAACAGTGAATATTTACACAAGTTTAATCTTATTGAATCACCTTAACAGATATTTAATCTCAGAGTAAACTCTAATAATCAATGTTTTGATCATGACTGTCATATCATTCTGCACTGTGAGCACTATATGACCCAGCGAAATACGTTTTTCAATTAACTAATTGATACACTAGATATTGAATTGTATGTTCGAATTGATGGATGAAGATGATGTTTTTTTAGTGGATCCAATACGATACCTGAGATGACTACATCAACAAGAACAAATATCATGTCGATGATTTATAATTGTAAAGGAGATGATGTTAAGACAAGTTTCAGTCGCTTGAAATATTGATGTAATATAACGCAAGCAAGTTGTATTTTAGATTGACATTTATAGATAGTACTTTTGAATTTTAAAAGTAGTTATGAAAGAAAAACATTTACCTTACAAACCATTGTGACGGAGCACATCTGTTCCAGTCAAACGTCACCTCCTCCTCCAAGTGTTAATGTGTCCCTCGTCGGCGTTTATCTTTAAAACGAAAATAAACATATAAACCTACAATTTTTTAGTCAGAATTTTTTTGCGGGATGACCTTAAACAAATTAAATAAACTAGGAAGTACTGTATAGTAAATTTGTACATTTGAGTAAATTTATGCAAATTAAATTATATCATTTTTAAACTTGGATAAATGCAATGAAATCTTACAAACACCACGTGAAACTGGCGTTTCAAGATTGAACACTTTCACGTCACAGGCGACGAGGGGACGTGTGTTACGATGTACAAGTTCTAATTAACGTAAATGTAATAACTGCGATAAATTGCCATAAACATAGGTGCGGTAAACTGTAATAGAGGGTGCGGTAAAATCTAAAAACATCAATGAACAGGTTCCTGTTGATATAGATATAATTGTGTAGGTTGCTTGTTAATCGCATTCTACAAATAAGACAAATAGATTATTTCAATGATTTATTGGTGAAATGTCTTGTATGAATGCTATTCTATATCAATGTCTTCTGTACATTCCACACATATGTTTGGGGAATTTTCAATTACTTCTATATGATTTAACTCTATAACCAGTAATTGCGTAATGTCTGTTATCGATTCAGTTTTACTTAATTTCTGGTGTTACTCATTTGGTAAGCAATAGGTTTCTCAAGTTTCCCCAATTACCTTTTAACTCTTTCTGACCCGAATTCACTATTAAAAGCATGTGGTAGATAAATCTATTGAATTTGTAATTTGGTCTTGAAGTGAGTTTATAATCGCATGATAATATATTCAAATAAATACAAATTACTTTAAGTTCTTTAAGTGTGTACTCAATTGACAAGTATCCATAATACAAAATTGTAATAATAATAATAATAAATGCATATTTATATTGCGCTAAACCCATGCTTAGCATGCTCTAAGCGCAACACATATTATTAACCTGAAGGAATTGTACTTTCCGGCTGCTACTAAGCGCTCCGCCCGACCGGATAGGTCCGTACTTTCCCGTGTTAAGGTACCCATTTAAACAGCTGGGTAGACTGAGTGCAATGTGGATTGAGCGGATTCATACATGCAGTCTTCCCTACCTTAAACTACCAATAGACAACACTGAACTGGTGACAGTACTATTTCTATTAATACTTCTCTAATGGTGGTGTTTAAATATTGCACAATTGTCTTATCTCGTATCTATCACATCCGATAATGACATTCTGATAGCTATAAACTCATTTGTCTACATGTCAAATGAGTGGCTTGAAATGTCATCATGATTTACAATTGACTTTGTTGATATACGCTTCAGTCTTGAGTTTAGGTAGGTGGGAAATGATTTATTTATTATTATTTATCTTTGTCCCTCACTGTTGTTTCAAAATGTAGTACAAATCTAAGTTATTCCAATAAGCATATTCTTAGAAAATCTGAATATGAAATTTATTTTGATACTAGTTGTGAAGGATTCGTGCATAATTGATGTTCCCAGATGAATAATGTAAGAAATAATTTAGAAAAAAATTAACGACTACGCAATTGATAAACAAGATATTTTCTTTAAGGAAGGCAATCGCTCTAGAGAATATCGCGTATGAACGTTTTTTTCCTTTGATACAGGGAGCTGAAGATTTTAGACTGGCATATATCTTACTAACCCCTGTCTTTGTGTTATACATTTTACTTCACCTATTGCAATTACCAAATAACAAGGCAATTTCCCCCATGAATTAAGATTTCTTTTAAACATACGTTTCCCAAGCCTTAATTTCAGTCTAAGATCTGTCTTTGTAGCCTCATTTGAGGTCATAGGGTCACCACATTTTACAATTTAAAATCCCCATTAGCCAAGGACTCTGTACACAACTTTTCAGCTCTCTTGACCTTTTAGGGTGCAGCCAAAGAGTCGCCAAATCTGCAATAATCCACATTGCCCAATGTGTCTGAAAACAAGATTCAAGCTCTCCTATGAAAAGACCGTAAATTTTACAGTCGAACGGCTGGATGGTCTCCGGAATTCATGCAACGCCATAAGCCCTGATGAGCAAGGCAAGTCTCTACGTGGCTTTACTGGTAAAATATTTTACATTGTTCCACATGTTACATATGAATGACAATTGTTACAAAATCTGTAATACTTACCCCCTCTTTTTCCTCATGTAAACGCACAGTAAATATACGTACACTTTTACCAATGTCAAATATACTGAAGGTGCATATATACTAACGCGTATATCTGTGCATGTAAATGGGGTATCATGAGTTGTCACTGTGCGAAAATACACAATCATATCATATGCATTTGTTGAAGATTCCTCAAGCATGACAGCCGTGCTCAGGTGATGACGTACGTGGTAACAGGGTAGTGATTTGGATTGCAATGGACCATGCATTTTTATTTAAGTTAGAGGGAATGCAAGGTTTTTTTGTAAAGACAATCCAACTTTTATGGGAGACTAAACAACTTGAACATGTCTGACAAGATGAATATGGAATGTAAGGGATGTGGGAGTCGGTCCACTGAGAAAATACAATATGTGTTCGGGTGATGCAGTATAAAAAGTAGAAATGCAACCAAGTGTAACATCTAAACATGTGTATCTCAGTCCGCGTTTATGATATTGAATATAAAATTTACTATATGAATCAAACTTACAATAAATTTGTTTGCGCTATTCAGAGTATAAGTATATGGGAGATTAGTATATGGTTATGACTCATCTCAAGACTCATGTTAAAGGTACATCCATTGTATTTCATAAAATTTTATTTGGGTTTAATACGTTTCAACTCACCACATGTGCTGTCAACAATATAAACAAATTAACCCAGCTTGCATATTTATCCCCAATCGCGAAATATATCATAATTACTAGTTTCCAATTAGACTTGAGTAACATCATTATGCATATGCAGAAACCGAAACTGCTTGTCCCATTTACATGCACAGTAGTTATGTGACCTATTAAACATTATCAACTCAAATTTGTCTTTTTGTCTGTTATAAATAAGATTCCAATATTACGTTTGACTCATTGACGCGCGCCACACGCTGTGCACTGTCCGGTTTTCGATCAGAAATCACCACTTTTACCGTCATATCTTCAAGTTGACAATAATCAAAATGGCAGTTTTCGGTAACAGTCGGTACTTCTCGATAAAGTAACACCACTTACAACGTTTGCAATATATGACCCCAAACAACACAATAGATGTACCTTTACTACAATTTAGAGCACAGTCAGATGCTTTCGTCCAATCATATGATTGAATTGTGGTCACGTGGAATACATTTATATCCCGATAGATGTACGGTTGTCTGGTCGCGTTCGGGTATCAAGCTCATAAAACTGGTTCACAGACTTCCATAAAAACAACAAACAATGTCAACTGATTGTTTTATTTATGTGGATAGTACACAATTAAAACACTTGTTACATTGACAAATGATCTGCTGTGTTCCCTTTCCGAAAGGATATAGTCGCTTCCGTCGCTGGGGGTCTTCTATATTAAGGAGCTTGATATTCCTAAAAGAAGAATAAAAGCATGTACATAAAGCAAGTAATGTGAAGTCAATTGGGATTTTCAAGTGTATTTCATTTATATCACGAGTAAGTGAAACAATGACAAGCATCAAACCATGTTTCCATTGTTTTATATATTTTCAACCACGATATATAAAAATAATATTCAGAAGTTATATAGAACGACATAAAAATGAGAAATAAGAAAGTGATATAAAATTACCTTCTTCGAGTGTTAGAGGATGGAGGCTGCATTGTCGTCGAGTTCGAGTACAATTCCTTTGCTACAGTAACCTGAAATAATGTATATGCAATATAGATGGGATGCACAATAGCATATGCAACAATAGATAATTGTTGACGCCTCGCCACACCCTCTAAAACCCGTACATTTATATCCCGATAATGCACTGCTACTCGTCATCTATCTATTACTTAAACGTACTACAGATGAACATGCAGTATGACACAAATGCAATGACATGACGTAAAATGTTCCAATATGTCTATGAAGATGAAATTAATACATAAAATAGGATATTTATAAATATGAGAACTACGTCGGAGTGTAAATTTTTTATCATCAATTGAGTCCGCAGGACAATACAAACAAATTTATCGGCAATATTGAATTGTTAATCTGACCTTGTCAACGGGAATGGTTATATCGAAACTCCGTAATGCACATGGGCGAGCACAGATCCTGACACAAAATAATTGACGAACAGATTAAACAGATATTATTTCACTTTCTCTAAAAGCATTGTGTTAGTTTGCTGCTTGATTCTTATTAGAAACTACATAAATATGATATATTTGGTGATTAGGGATGAATATGATATATTTGGCACGTAGTAAACTCATATAAAGTATTATGAAACACTCGAGTTCAACCTCTAACTTGTACAGTAAAGATCATTTGTGACACGGACACTGTTCATAGAAGTCGTGCATGTTGAGCTTTACACTATGTATATATAGTAAACACTGTATAGATAACATATATTCCGCTAACATAAAATCCTAATTTATATATTTAACCTGTATAAGGTACGCACCTAAATTTGAATATGACTGTCCTCCCAACACTGCCATATGTTCTAATGTTTGGATATCTCATTAATTACTTACTTCTTACTTACTAACTTATGTGCTGTACAAGAATAATAATACAAAAGTATTATTAAAGTTTATACAATGTACAGTTACGTTAGTGGATAAAACATCTCATTACACGACCCTATAAGACATATCCATAGAAAACGACTCTCCCTATTGGAATAAAATGCTTCTTAAATTTTACACATCTGTAATCAAAATGTAATCAAATATTTGTTCTCGCAAAATATGCGATTTTAGTGTGTCATAAGCAATTTTTTGGTTCGACTCACGGTTATTATATTGTAAAATATAGTGTCTAGAAAAAGTACTTGTGCTAGCGACACTATACTAATACTGTTACTACTGCTATTACTACTACCACCACTACTACTACTACTACTACTACTACTACTACTACTACTACTAATACTACTAATACTACTACTACTACCACTACTGCTGCTGCTACCATCCTTCACCGACAATGGACGTACACTCCCTATAGGTAACTATAAGGTATTGAAAGTGTTCCTATTATTATCGAGGTAACCGTATTATCGTGTCAATATCATATCTGTATCCAGTGCTGAATGGAATGTCTAATTTTGTCAAATACTTCACAAATTGATAACCAAATTGCAGTCGGGTTTTGAACATCATTTCTAGTTATATTTTGCGACATAATCATTTACTGCGTTCAAATGAATGTTATCTTACAGAATACCCCCACCCGGAATGCCAAAGTTCTGCCTTGTTATTTTCAAAACAACTTTAGTTAATTAAAACAGTGTAAGATTTGACAAAACAGGAAGTTCAAAGATAACATTTCTTACAAATGAAATCTTGAATTAAATGACAGTCATCTATTGAAAGGCAATACATCGATTACTTAAACAATTAAGTAAAATATATCGATACACTAAAATGGAGAAAGTTCACCCGTGCTGGGAATAATCTCACTCCAGCAATTCATTCATATTTTCAGTTTACTTAGTAATTTACTTTAATTTGATTACTTAATACATTTTCTAGGGAAATGAGTTACAACAGATCAATTCAAATTGACTCTATTGGTAATATGACCATTATAAAAATTATGCATATGGTTACTTATATTCGACAGCATTGCAAAAAATTAGTTTAAAGAAATTATAAGGCAAAGGAAGCGATCTTCATTGAGTTTTAATTATAGTTGGGAAAGATGGTATGCTTTTAGTGAGCGGGTTATTGTTTAACGCCATGTGGACAGCTATTAGAGGACAGGAATGCGTTTATATTTTCGCAATATAAAAAAAAGCTAAATTTATTTATATGAGCAAAGACTGCGTGAGAATTCAGCCAATATATGTTTTATAATTTTGGATTCCAAAAACGAACCATTTGTTAGATGCCATAGAATTGCCACTCGAAGGTGATGTCGGTTTATACTAATTCTTAATATTGTCAATAGTTTGATGAACATTTTGGTACAATTTTGATAAAGTTTAATACAGAACAGCCCTTGTGTAGAGATTTTGGTGCGAAATTTGAAAACTGATTTATGCTCACCAATAAACGAATCTTATACAAATTAAATTATGATTTGCTATTGATCATGAATATTTAATTGTATTTTATTTCAAACTCAATATATGAATATGATCTATTCCAACAGTCTGGTTTAAATTTAGTTTTGAAAATATTTTTCATTTTCATTTTAACCATATGTGTTACAAATGACCCACCTATCTGTGTCAATTGCCCCGTGATCGGGGTCGATTGTAACACTATCAGTGCTTGCATTTAATTAGTCATAACTTTACAACTGCTGCTTGTAGAACCCCACGTGACACTTATATTTCAAGCCAATACGTCAACGTACCATTTATTACCAGTTTACTTGACGATATAATCAAAAGTAATCAACTATAACCAGTTAAGTAAAAAGTGTTACAATTGATCCCGCTCTACCCTACACACGATAGGTATAATACTTTCAAAAGTATTGATAGACTGTTGCATTTGATAATTGAAGCGACCGTAACACAGGATAATGTGTTTCACTTAATAAAAAAAATATATCCTGTTTTGGACTAAAATGGTCAGTCATTAATATATTGGCATGACCATTGTTTCAAAGAAATGTTAATTTCAAAACATGACGTGTCCAAAGTTGAAGTAATCCTTAACAATTAATCGTAGAAATATGTTCACAACTTCACATGCAAGTTGAATAAAATTTAAATAATATAACTCACAATGACAGAATTTCTAACCCATTTCAGATACACATGTCCGATATGACAACACATCATTCATAATATCCTCACACGTGAAAATGGACAATGAGAGGCGTTTTCTATTTCCGAGCGATTGAGAGCGACGTATTTGATTTACGAAAATAACCGATGATTTCCCGATGCCGTACAAAAGCAGGGTAGACTAATTTCGAGCTTCAGAGGTCGAATATGAAATGAAGTTTGAGAAATTCAATAGGAAACGCAGAAAGGCATAATAAGGGTATATATGTTCAATACATCTTTTTATGAGAAAAGCAAAGGTTGACTGAACCGCACGTTAGAATAGTTTGGCAGTCCGGTTTTCGATCAGAACTTCGTAGAGCAAGTGTCCTCCCTTGTGTCTTTATATCAATAGCGGGAATATCTATCTAAAGTCTTTATTTCTTCACCGATCGAGATTTCGCTCAAATTTGGAATATAAACTTAACACATCATATAGGAACAGTTTATGATTGCAACAATCTAGATTTTGAATTTTTAAAATATTGTCCAAACAACGATTCGAACCCCTGTGATCTTGCCAATGTTGACCTGCCACAGATCAAAGAAAAAAAGAAATGAATATACAATTCTCAAACTATACACAGATCCTCGGAAAGATGAAATTAAAACATTCGTCACCCAAAGGTCCTCAGAATGATACATTCACAAACAGATCATCATAACAATTATAATTAATGACACGCATATTGCCTTCGTTCCTTTCACCATTACATAATGTGATCTTTAATCAGAATAATTTTCAAATATACGAATTACGTTGAAGTAAGAAATGATGTATTTTACAAGATTATGTCCCATGGAGGGAAAAAGTTTCATGACTATTAATTGTCAAATCGTTACACTTGACTTTTGACAACGAGAACTTGCCCTACCCAACACCTTTTTCATTCTGAAGACTCAGTGGTAAAGTATGATGGAAAGGGAAGGGTCCTCATTTTGTAGTCCTCAAAAGTCATGCAAAATCAGAAATATCCTATATCAATATTAACACATCTTAGCTAAATAGTAAGGTACCCACATCAATCGTTGATCCAAGTAGATTCATATATGTGCACATCATGTCTGTATCTCAATCACAACTATAGGTCCTCGTTTTGGGGTTCTAGTTCTAGGCCCTCGTTTTGTAGCAAGATGATATAATGTAAGTTGTTATAACAGATTTGATGGTGTTTCACTTCAGATTTAATAAGAATATAGTATATACTGTATCAAATGAAGTTTTAGAATCCACCATAATTTGAGTTACTACCCACATGATAAATGATAAAACTGTTGAATTCCAAAATATTCCGGAAATAAATGTAGGTTCAATCAAATACTAAAACATACAGGTTTATATACACACACACAGTAGTTTACTCTTAAATAACAGTTACTTTTCAAGCAACATATTATGATTTATTATATATCCATGTAAACTTACGATAGCAATACAGGAGTGCAATACGGCTTCCGAGGTTGATTTGCACATTGCACTGTCAAATCCAAAATGCACGACTGATGGTTTTACTTTCTGTAAACTTCGGCACTTTTCGGGACTTTCCATAGTGTTAGTTTATACTTAAAGGAAGGCCGAAATGAAATATTTCTAACCAGCATTTGGTTCATCAGGTTAATATGTGAAAATGAGACCCAAAAAATAGGTAATAGGTTGTTGATTTATTAAACTAGACCGCCTCAAACTTTGCAAAAAACATCGTCTGCTTTTCGACGGCGAGCGACAAACGAAAAATGGGGCGGGGCTAAGTGAGTTGGGGTTAACCGGAAGTGACGTACGAGAAGGGACGGGATGTAAACATCCGCTTACTACTTATAATTGAAAACACTGGGGAATCGGTCAGTTGATCTATATTATCTACGCTTTGCAAAAATGCCACACCGCTGTTCTGCTGTAAACTGTTCAAGTAATGTTAGTTATCAATTTTCACTTTACAAATGTCCCAAAATATCGGTATATATATCAAATATAATTGATATGAATAGTGAAAGATGGTGGATTCATAGATGTTCTTAGACATAGGATAAATCAATGCTACTGAGGGGATGAGATATACGATGACAAAATGAAAACAGGATATGATAATATGAAATAAGTAAAGTTGAGACAACAAAATCAGATATTCGGTGTTGTTGTTATTTTTTGTTGCAGAATGTTTGTGTATAAAATAAAACAACAAACGTGAGATTAGCAGACGCCGGCGAAGTAGGCCCTACCGTAAGCCATCGACAATCAAAGCACATCACAACATCCTGATTTTTAACGTCGTTAATCTACCGACAACCTAATTTACTAGGAGTACATGGCAACAATCAAAGCAACTCACCACATATTTTAAAACACCAAAGGAAGTTGGTTATCAACGATAATAATACGTCTACGAATCCACCTACGAAAACACCGCATCCCAATGTTACATTTTACGATTCAGTTATCACTTATTAACACATTAAAACATTCAGAATCTAATAGATAATGTTAATGATAATGTTTTCAATAAAATGCGTGGTTAATCAAATCAAATAAACATCGTATTAAATTGACATTTCAGCAAGAGTGTCAATTAATGTAAGAAACTTACCTTATAAACGTATCCAAACGGACAATATGAATATCCAAATGCACATAAGACAGAAATTGTAAGCCAATAAATCCAATGACAGTACTTGGAAACAGAAGATGGTCAAATGCTAACCCTCTTTCAGCAAATGTCTTTTCGCAAATGGCAAGATAGAAAAACAAATAGACTGAATGTCGCGTTAAGTGTATTGTGTGTCACCAAGACAGGACGTTTGACAATAAACATATATGACATGCAGGTCACCGACATGCCATTTGTTATATAATTGAATCGGTCCAGTAAACTTGTTATATGTACAAACATAATTACACTCCTTCTTCTCACATACTCAGCTTCTTAATTGAGTAAACTAATTTGCTGTAACAACACTTCTCCCCTTTGATCAGGAAGAAACATCTATATGGTACGCTAAATTGATAATCGTGTGTTGATGTGCTGAAGTGACACTTTTTATTAAACCATTTCGTTTTCATTTACGAGATGTGCATTAAAATGCTACTGGTAACATAATTCTTTCATCCGATAATGTTCGTTGTCTATATCAATCTGTGTTATCATAATGTATATGTTTGCGTGTACAATGGAGCAATCTTCATGTAAATTTCATTGAGCTTGTTGGCCAATCCAGTTCATGTATTTATTCATGAAAGTGAAGTGAAAATGGTTTGCATTGCATTACAACAATGTTGTTTCGCTTATTTGAACAGCCAATCGTTCGTGTTTATGAAATTACCCCTACCATATTACTTTATTTATTAATACATACAAAACAAAATTAACCTGCCGATTATGGAACATAATTTGATCAATTGATGCTACTTAATCTCTCTTCGCCCCGATTCCCGCGAGAGTCAATGTCACTTGAACTGTCATTTAGTTCATACAGGTAAGGCAAGACATCGGCCACGTCACTTGAAATGACGGAGCTTGAAGACAAACACTCCATGGAAAGTGATATGACAGCAGTTTCGCGGTTAATTGCTACAGACATACTATACATAAGCGCAGAATGCACTCCAATTCAGCAGGCCCCAGTCGTTGTAACCATATGAAATCGCTAGTTGGTTTAAACATATTTTTATTTCCAAAAATAAATCTGGATTGGCGAACAAGCCATAGGCTTATTTCAACGGCGCTCCAGTACAATGAAAGCAAATGCTGGACGCAGAAACAAGTCAATGAAATAAGGTAGACTTAAAACAAGAAAAAGCCTTTACAATTATTTTCCAAGTATAAAAATAAGTTTTTCTCTTGTGTTGTTTCGTATGCCTGGTAAAGACGGTTGCTGCAGCTGTTATTCAGTTATGAAACATATATTATATATACTTTTTGTCTGTTTCAACAATTATAGGAAACGGTTACTTTTAGAAATGAACTGGTGTAACGAGTTTAGAATATCTTTATTTGTTGAATTTCTTTATTTGTTGAATCGCTAGTTCAATAGTTAAGTAATCCGTTTATCGAAAATTTGGGTTGTTTTGATGAAGTTTTCTGTCCTATATGAACAGTTTAAAAGTTGGGACAACGCGTTAAATTAAGATTAGCGGCCATAGTAACACTCCTCCACGTACGTCACAGCACAATACGCTTCAGTGATCACCACCCGCCCACTTTCATTCTGGTCGCCGGGGCTTAATTAGGCACTTTTTAAAAAAGCCGTATATAAGTAATTTATGGGTCGATTTCAGAAATTTAAAATCGAGCAATTGTCAAATTGAAACCCCTTTTCAAAGAATCCAAATGTGACCATATATCATTTCATCTAACCTTTAAAGTACATTTTACATGTAGTTTCGAGATGACCCCCCCGAAACTTAAGCTCTTCAATGCGCTAGAGTTATCTCCCTTCATATGACGTCACGCTTCTCGCATTCATGGCCGTAGCCATCATTTTGAGCGCTGAGCAATCGTGAAGCAGTTTATGTAATTTACCAGTTATCCTAACACTTTAATAGCATCCATACCAAATCAATGGCGACTGAATATCCAAAAGGACGACGTTCTTCCAGATCGACAGCCGGAAACAAACTGCAACTACTATTAGAAGCGGAAAGAGCAGCCTCTCTTCCCGCCACCACAGCGTATGGCGCGAAACCGGGCCTAGCGTCAACTCCGAGAAGAAAACTATTACTGGAGACTGAAATTGAACAACTGCAAGGTGAGATCCAGTGCCTTCACCTTGAACATAAACTAGCGACGTTGCAAGAAGAGAATTCCCGCCTCATTCACCCTCCGTCTCTCACCTTGAATGCGCAACCAGCCAGTGCAACGGGACGCCGCATCGTGCCTATCGATGGAATTACACCCGGCCCAAAATCGGCGACGGTGGAAACCATCCTCACCCCTAAACCACAAGGTATGAATTCGAAAGTTCTACGAATATGTGACTTTCTCCGGGATAATCCTCTATCGGAAACTGGCCATGAATCGTCTGAACTTAGGTAACATACCAAAAAAGGATGGATCTGTAAGACTAATTCATGATGCAAGTAACCCAGAAGGCCAGGGCCTGAACTCCTATGCGACTGATTGTTCATGTTCCTACATGGACCTAAAATCAGCTTTGAAACTCATTACCCCGAATTGCTACCTAGCGAAAGTTGATCTAAGCAAAGCTTACAGGACTGTAGGACTGCATCCATCAAACTATGCCTTTACGGGGTTGCACTGGCAATTTACTTGGGACAAACATTTGACGTATATGTACGACACTAAACTCCCTTTTGGTGCCGCTAAGAGCCCGCAAATCTTCCAAACTCTGGCATCTGATGTGTGTAGGATTATGTGGTCAAGATGCTGTGTTAATGTTATAGCCTACCTTGATGACTTTCTTATTGTATCTGATACACATGACCAATGTATGCAGAGCTTGTCTTTACTATGTACAACTTTGAGAGAGCTCGGTTTTCGCATAAACTGGGGTAAAGTGGAAGGACCGTCCAATAGTCTTGTGTTCCTGGGCACTAGAATCGACACCGTCGCCTGGAACCTCTCGTTAGATCATGTCAAACTGCTCGACTTACAATCACTGGTGGACACCTTTCTCACACGTAAAATAGCTTCGAAACGACAACTACAGTCACCAGCAGGCAGCCTGAACCAGCACCTCGTCGTTTATTATCCTTTTATCCATGTTATGATAAAAGGTAAAGTGCTAGTTTATACTTAAAGTACATTTTTAGTTTTGAGATGACCCCCGAAACTTAAGCTCTTCAATGCGCTAGAGTTATCTCCCTTCATATGACGTCACGCTTCTCGCAGTCATGGCCGCAGCCATCATTTTCAGCGCTGAGCAATCGTGAAGCAGTTTATCCCACCCTTCCCACCCAGTAGTTTTACTGACGCTATTTACCGCAGTGTGAACCTCTTTCTTTACATCTTAGAGTTTTTTTAAATACTTTTCTGAGGGAGGGCTTTTGTTTATCTTTTGTTTTCTACTTGGGTTTATATGTGTATATGTCTTTGTGTATTAAAGTTGCCCAACCAGCACCTCGCCGTTTATTATCCTTTTATCCATGTTATCATAAAAGGTAAACTGAACAATTCTGTTCCAATTCTATATCCGGAATTCATGTTTTGATAACAGTGGTAGTAACCGTTCCATTGCTAATCGTATTAGCTTGGATTAAGACATATAATTAACAACATAAATCGGAAAAAACCCATGCATATATGGGAATCTGAAAGCACTTCTGCAGTGGCTTTGTTATTGTAGTGGTACCTATTTCTAGCCGCTCTAGCGGCCGTATCATTTACGCTAAAGGGCGATAACTCTAATGTACAAGGTGATCCAGGTAATAGGCGCTGTAAGTCTCGTTACGTACGACCTTCATCTTTGATTTCCGGGGAATGCCTAAACTGAATCATGTTCGTAGCGCGTCTGCGCAAAGCTAACTGTATCTATCTATATACGTTAGACGGTTCCCAGTCTCTGGTAGCTACGCTACGTTCTTTTGTCGATAACGATGGTTTATTGTTTAGCCTTTGGTTGCAATCACTCAAACAATATCAGTCTTGCCATTTTTATCGACTTCCTGATGACTTACGTCAACGATTATCTTCAATTCTGGGACTTGTTTACATGCAAGGCGAGTTTTCTCGAATGATTTACGGTGCCATTTCCTAGTTGTGTTTGCCGTCGTTTTACACTGTAAGTATGACAGACTCGTTTTATTAATAAGTGCTCCAGTGTAACAAATACGAATGAAAATTTACACTCCATTCATTCAATGGTAATTCATTCATGAGTAAATTAAATCTATTTGGTGAGAAGAAAATCTTAGCCATCGCTCTTTGACATGCCTATAAAAGGGTCATTAAGTGCAGGGAACAATGTAAACAACGTCATTCTTGTATTTTAAAAATAATAAGGAGTTTGAATTGATTAAGTTATTCACTTGAATTTGAAAGTCCACTACCCTGGTCCTAATAGGTTAATATCCATTATTTTTAAAGCAGTAGATGTTCGTCATATAATTTGATAAAAAGAATCTAATTTGAATTAAGAAAAATAATTGTATATCAATGTCTTCAGTAGCAAAATGATTTAAAACAAAGAACATAGGACTCTCACTTATTATATGTAAGAAATACATGTTTAGTAATTAATATATTAATTATTGCTTTAATTGATTAATGATGTGAGTCAAACTTTTTAGTCACTATCAGTCAGTATTCAAATTAATCATTGTGGTGATAATTTTAATTTATGAACATAAAAATTGGGATAGTAATTGATAGTAATTTGTTAATTATTTCATGAGACATGAGACATTGAATTCTAGCTAAGAAAATAGTATTTAGGTTATTTAAGACGCTTTACAAATAGTCAATACAAATCACAAATGGAACAATTAACAACATGTAGTAAATAAATAGATGAAAAACAGTTGCAGATATTGTTTTGTGAAAAGAAACCTATTTAAAGTTGATATTCAAGGTATTTTAGCAATTTTGCACTGAAATAAACATGAACAAACAAGGAATAAGACTAATAAAAATAAGCTATGTATTATATTCCTTTTACTTTAAAAGCTGAATTTATATTTTAATTTTTATTAAATGAATTGAATTAATTGTTTTTAATTCTGTTTAGCTCAAAGTAAAGAATACTTTCTCAGTACTAATGTAACATCACCACATGTCACACCTGGCATGAATGTTCGAATCGAATGCCCTCTGTACCCAACTCTTTGAATTCAGTATTCCATATGCCAATTATTTGAATTAGCCCAGCTACATTGCCATCTTAATCAGAATTTTAAAAAAGCACTTTGTGGGGTTTTTCATATAGATTTAAGTGTAAATAATGTGTAGGCCTACTTTCTAATACACATATTTTTTTATTTTTTTTTTGGCTTTTTTTAAAAAAGATATACACATTTATTTCTAAAACATGATCACAAGCAAATAAGTATATTGAAACATGCATATAAAGTTCACATCATATTTCAGTCATTATCCAGTTTATCCATCCATTTATCAATCTTCCTGTTTGGTTTTTAAAAAATTTCAAACTGACCTCTGTAACTTCTGATTTCATGTTAATGTTGTTGTTATAAATATTTTATTGGTTTATTATAGTAGCTTTTCCCATGTGAAAATTGCAGATATATAAATTATAATATACATACACGATAATCATCCCCTGATATCAGTGATTATTTGTAATTAATTTGAATGTCTGATTTGTTTGAAAATTATTCTGAAAATAAGGCCAATACGTATATAAATAGTTGCACTTTATTAATTGTTTTCATTACTTTCCAATAACTAATATAAATTTGTCATTGGCGAGTTGTGGGCAACTTCAAAAGGGATAGTTTACTGCACAGAGTTATCAGGAACCAGCCAGTTCGTAGGAAAAACCGCTTCCTTCACCTGTTATTACTGGTACTGGGGATTTCCGATAGGCCTAATAATAATGTTCATTGAGATAAAAAAAAAAATTCCATTACATGATCGACACTACCAGTCGACAGAGCCGGGTTTTTTGCTGGTCGTCAATGCGCGGCGGCGCAAATATCAGGAGCTAGTTTATGGTTATTCCCCGGAAGTAAGATGTCTCGCAAGATCTCGTGACCTACTTACAGCGCCTATAAACATGGCTCCGCTCACAACGGCTCGTTGTCCGTAACTGATACATAATAAGGCCTTAAATCCTGATACAACAGTTATATCATAACCTTTTGCAATTGTGACCTCATTTCCATGGTAACACAGTTCGGGAAGCCGGGATATTGGCTTTTTCACTTTTACCTTTGCATTTTAGGTGAAAATACCTTTTCTATATCCATGGGAAATTGAGTTTGCAGCTTGATGCTCCTTGGTTTAGGTCGATAAAATTGGGACTATTACAATACTTTTAAATATCATAAACCGATTTAGTTTCTTTTCATATCTGATGACATTTCTGTTGTCAACCAAACGAATATTCATACAGTAGGAGTTGTAGAACTTTGACAGTAAAGTATTAAAAACACTTTTTGCAAGGCGACTTGAAATGTCAATCGTAGTCCAGATAACGATTTTGTTCAAATTCATTTTGTTCGGATTATGTGTGGAATTACAGTTGACAGTTGAGTACTTGCTATGTCACAGATTTCGGCCAATTGTGTGGCATCTCAATTTGATTGATAGCCAGGAATCAGCACAGTGAAAAACAATAAACTTATAAAGAAGGTTTTTATTTGGCAATAACATATATACATTTTTACACTGTATAGCTCCTACTCTTCTGGAAAAAATGTTTTTTATGTTATATATACAATGCACAATTAACTTAACTTGATATCCTTATCTTGGGTTACAGTTCTGTGGCCAAGATTGATTTAGCCGTCCTGAACCATTTGAAAGTGGTTTTCTTTAGAGTAGAAGCATAAGTCTCTCAATCGACTGATTATGTTTCCCAATATTGTAGGCAAGGGGTTCATATACGACGTCAGTCTGCTATCTAGGTATACTCTCGTCAGCTCCTCATCTCACCTGTGCTCCGAGGGATCGTCCCTTGTCACGTGACAGGCTCCAGCTAACCTTGCAAGAGGAGGAGATTTTAATCTCCAAGGGGGCGGTGCAGAAGGTCGCTTCCAAGGATCTGATTCCCAGTTTTTACTCCCCAGTTTTCGTGATACTAAAAAGGAATTCGAAAAAGTCGCGGCTGTACCACGACCTGAAAGTATTCAACTGCTCCTTCCGGAAGTCCATCCAAATCGCCCCCAGGAAGACCAGCTGGCCTAGCGAAAGACTACATGAAAACCCCCAGGTGTTCTGCCTTCACGCTTGGCTTGTATTAAGAGGGGCCTAAGGAGAAGTGGCTACTCCAAGGGTATTGTCAACGCTATAGCTATTTTGCATAGGAATACAAATATAGTTTATTATTTATTAAAGTTTCACCATTTGTACAACATGGGTTAAAATACAGGTTAAGCGTAATTGCAGGGGTCTAAAAGTACAAATGCCACCCAAAAGGGTTATGAGAGACTACAAATTAAAATGTTAAGAGCATTATGATATATGGGTAAATGTATAGAAAAATAAAAGGTAATGTAAATTATATTTAAAATATACAGTTAGAATGTATAGTTTTAGAATTATACATAAAATAAATGCTACAGTATAAAAAGATGAGGTATACATTGTATAGGAAAATTACATATAAAAAATTTTTCTACGCATAAACATTTTGAAGCACATGCTTCCTAAAAGCGGCAAATTAAAGGTATTGTTTAAAATTGTAATATCTAAAGGTGCATAATAAAATAAAAGAGAATAAGATGTACGAATATCGTCAGTATTTACAAAAGCGTTGTTCAGCAGGTATAGGAGGGGAGCAGTACCGGCCCGTTTCAATCTCAAGTTTTAGGGATCCACATCTTAATGAAGCAAGTATTCGTCGTTGGTATCGTGGGAGTTGGGTGTAATCCTCAGTGTATAATTCAGTCTTAAACAGTTTAAAAGTTCTTAGTTTAGGTGTCATCTCGATGCTTTCTCTCCAACGTAGTTTGTCAATATAGACTAGTTTGGTTAAAATAATATTCAAGACCCAAGAGGAAGATCTATCAGTGGTATTTAACATATCTGTGAGGCCGAGATCAGTATATATACGTTGTACCTTCTTCTCCCAGGACTTTCCTCGTGTACATTGTAAGTGACCACTGGTGAATTCTATGGGTAAGTCTGGTCGGGGGCAATCGCTGTAATCTACACCACAGTCGGGCAACTTCCAAGAAAAGCTTATACTGACAGTCCATCCACCCCATATCTCCTCGTACAGCAGTGTTACAGGTGTTTCTGGAAACTCCGAGGAAGACACTCACTGACCCATCTTCATTCACAACTTCAAGAGGAATAAAACTTTTCCTTTCATTAGCAGTTCCAATTTTACCGAGATCCCCCCAGAAGTCTCTACTTCCCTCATTAAGCAGCTGTGAAATGTCATCTTTTTTCTTCTGCTGGTAAACACATTTAGCTTTCTTCAAACACTTATCAAACAATCGTCGAGCATGACAGAAATCTCCCTTCCTCTTTGATTTTAACTGCTTACTTTCCTTACACTTTTGCCACATTTTCTCTTTAAAGCAAACATCCCGGTAGAGCTCCTGTAAGTGATCATTCCAGAACGGATTATTTCTACTTCTTCCACTCTTACAACCATAATGGTCCAACATATACCACTTTACATGGGAGTTTATCAGACATTTCAGAGTTGACCAGGTCAGTAAAAATTTGGTAAGCGAGTTTAACATCATCCTCATTCATATCCCGTTCTATTTTCTCGAGGTTAACTTGAGTTTTAGTGTAGGAAGTTTTATCATTAAAAAAGTCATAAGGGACATTAGATGTGTCAAAGCGTCTTTCCTGTTCCCTGTGTACACCTGCAGACTGATTAACATGTGTGTTTGTGTAGATCGGCCACTCTATCACGCTGTGGTATTGGCTCTTAGCACACGCCTGGATATCTACATCTTTAGTTAGCTGAGATATGCGATGGACCTGAAAATCTTCACACTGGTTTCACAACTGTTCAAATGGAACCACAACATAGTCGACTATAGACTTCCCCCTGTAAGAAACATGTGTAAAATCTTGGCTTCCAACTCAACCATTCAACATACACATATTACTGTTAGTAAGAAAGTCTATAAACAAATCACCATGACCATTCTCAGTCTCATCAAGCACAGTTCGAGGGGTGACGTGATCTACGCCTGCAATAAAATCAGGGTTGCTAACACAGCGAGCATTAAAATCACCACATATATACAGGCGACCCACATTTTGAAATTGACATACATGAGAGTGTAAAGTGCGGAAAAATTCCTCCGCATCACGAGGTCGAGTTGACCAAGCAGGGGGTAAGTAACACACACAAACACAGAATGTAAATGAAGAAGATTTATAATTAAATTTTAGCGAGAGTATATCATCAACATATTCATCTAAAACAGTCATATGAAATAAAACTAAAAAGTCATTGTTTATAAACATGCCAACTCTACCCGATCCACGGCGGGCAGATTGGTGACGAGTAGAACAGTTTCTTCCAAACCATGTAAAATTGTCCGATTCCAAAACATTATTATCCGTTAAAAAAGTCTCACATATTTGCAAACATATCGTAATTGAGTCCATTTAAAACATCTTTTCTAAAATCTGAATTGTCACACTGTTTGATTGACCAACCACCAACGTTCCAAAAGCCGAGTCGGGCACGTCCCTAGTGTTTACGTTGTGTGTTGTCTCTGTTCTTCACTATTCTACCGCCTTTTACCGAAAAGGCGTCCTCCTTCCCCATTTCGCGTAGAATAGTTCTCATGTTGGCGTTGTTTCTTCTCGTCTCGATGGGCTGGTCGTTCTCGATGTAGATGTTCTTGTAGGTTTTGTGCGTGCGGAGTTTCGTCTTGGCCTTTATAACTTGACTCTTCTGATCCGATGTTTGTATTGTTGCTATGATGACCCCCGGATACTTGGACCTGGTCTCCTTCCGTGTAGCAGATGTCACTGTGACATCCTTTAGCTGAAGTCCGTCCCGTCTCGAACTGTCTTGCTTTTCTTTAGGATCTTCGGTCAAGTTCTTAACAACGATGTTACACTTACGTGTCACAACATCCGGGTTACTGTAAGACTTCTCAACATGACTGATCTGATCGTTCAGTTTTTTAATTTCAGTTTGGAATTCAGTCCGCACCTTACCAAGTTCATTTTCTAATGTAAGTTTCAGTCGCTCATCGATGACTTCTTCCATAGTTTTCTTAAGTCTAATTTCAAGACTCGATTCCAGATCAGTAATCTTATGATTGACATTACTGAACATTCCTCGCATATCTGACGTGAATTTGTTGAAAAGAGTCATTACATCTTGCATTGTACACACATTGTTTATATCACAGGGATTACTCACGATTGCATGAATATTGTCCGTGCGCAGTGAGTGCTCCTCGTGAATCCCTGGATTTTCACATGAATGTACATTAGCTGTAACTTCATGCACAATGTCTGTCTTCTTCTTTAATATGGTGTTGTCATTAACAGCCGATGTGTCCGCACTAGGAAGCTTTATGACTTCCTGTGAGTGGCTGTGTTGACTCCTCGACTTACTTAGCTGGTAGAAATAGTGTCACCCGGGCTTTACCTTGTCCTCACCCACGTGGTGTCCGAGGACTTGTAGGTTAGCTTACACTCAGGGCTAGTCTCCCCGTCTCATCTCTCCCCTGAATACACTGACCCGCCCCCGATTCTAGATTAAACGTAATAAGTTATACTTACCTGTTGAGTACACCTACGCTGTAGTTCCGCCCAACCTCCCTGCTTCTAATCTGCACTTGAGCCTGTTTGGAGAGTGAGGAATCATGGGAGTGACGTCACGAGAACGCGGGCGGGATTTTACCATCCCCGACATTTCTTCAAAGTTTCATCTGTGTTAAGGTTAGATTAGCCCCTGCCTGAGGAGGCAAGTAATAATAGGTCTAGTCGACGGGTAAGTATAAATAATTACGTTTAATCAAAAAAGTTCTAGATATCACATTAGAATAGGATGATGCATGGCCGAGGGGTGGAACAACTCACCTCGGCAATGGTGTGACATGAAGTCCCGAAATGTATACTATTAAAGAATATGACATTAAACCATGGTATTTACGGTATTAGGTTATTCCACTTGTTTTAAAATAAAACAATATTGAAGACTACTTTAAGAAGGAGATATCACTCACAGTTACTCACGTGCTGGTACCCGTTATGATATGGTTTATAATATATATTATAAATATTACATTATATCGCCGAATCAATGAACCTAACCTCTTCTGAAGACTGACCAAGATGAACTGGAGAACACTGAAAAAGTCTGAATCGCTCTGTTCTTTGAATTTCTGTACCTTAAGGAATGGACTTAGTTCCTGTTCTTCTGTTCGTCTGTGGCGTAACTGGTTCTACAGGAACTGACACAAGAGAAAGCATATTTCGGTGTAGAGTCTTGGAACCTTTAGCATCCTCCTGATGCACAGTGACTACCTGGATTTCAAGATTTGGTCGGTTCACGACAGTGAATACTTCCTGTTCTCACCCGTTTGCAAGCTTGTGTTTTCCAGTAAGCGCCACTATCCGAATGAGAACACACTTGCTTATGTCTACGTCCTGCCTTTTGGGCTTCCTTTGAGGCACTTTCATAATGTAAGCAAAGGTCAAACGTTTCCTCAGATTATTCACATATTATGTTTTAGTGTGATCATTGCAGCTGTTATCTACTCCCAGATCGTTGCGAACTTTGTGAAAAAACATGTTGCGGATCAAATCAAGAGTACAATCTCTACCCTGATGTCATGAATCATCTTCAGAATGATTTGTTTACGAGGTCTTTTTTTTTTTTTAATTTATTTCTTTTTGTGGTACATGTACATGCTCATTATATATACAAATTTTTTACAACGAAAAGCATACAAACACTTTGGCAGAAGCTGGTAACATTGATGATTATAACAATTTACTCATCATCATTAGTTCTAATAAAGCTTCAGATTCGATCGATTTTGAGAGTTTTCAGTTTAGGTGAAACAAAGGAATATCAACATGAATATGTTTAACATTAATCTTTAAATAGCAAATGACAGGTTGACCAGAATGTCATAAATTTAGAATAGTTGCAAGTTGAGTATGCGTTATATTTGTCAATATTGTAAGCTTTCTTGATGTCATTCTTGATGTAGGTTATGTTTGGTTTCAGTCCATTTTGCTTTGTTTTGAATAATGTGTACTTAACAGTTGTGATGATCATATTCAATACTTTGTTTCTATATTCAGGGTATCCAAGGCAAATATTCCTTTTTGAGAGGTTTATGTTTGCTTGTGTGTTTGTCTCTATCCATTCCTTAACTTTATTCCAAATATTTTTGACAGTAGGACACTCAAAGAAAAGGTGACTAATTCTCTATTTCGTCCACACAGAAGCTACATTTATTGTCATCTTTGATTTTCATCTTATCCAGGAGATCATTTGTCGGGAGTATTATGTAGAATTGAATATTGAAACCATTTTGTTTTTTTAACTTAGATTGGATATAAAAGGCAATTGGTTTATATATTTCCATTCAGTTTCATTGATTTGACAATCCAAATCTCGTTCCCATTTCATTCTGTATTTGTAGCGAACCCCCCTGATTTCTGATTCTTGTAAAATATCATAAAATATGCGACAACCTTTTCTCTTGCCAGTAATATTTTCAATAAAATAAGGTATTAGTGGCATATCTAGTTTTTTCTCTATCCTAATGTTTGACTTTACTAAATATGATTTTATTGCATTAATGATACCAGCATGTTCAAGAAAATTTGTCTTAAATTTGTACCTGTTAACTAATTCTGTGTAGTTATAAAAGTTACCGCCACTATCGATTATATCATTTATCAGATAGATACCTGATTTTGACATTTGCTTATAATGAATCACCTTATTGTTAATTCTGATATTATCATTATTCCATATCGGCTGAGACAGGACATCAGCTTGCGTCTTTACAAGATTCCCCTTTTTGGTAATGAAACTTCCCCATGCTTTTAAGACGTCTTTCCAAAAATCGTTTGTTCTTGGATTACAAACATGCTTCATCACTTCTTCTGCGCTGTATTGATAAAAGTAAGTGTGTGTTGGGGATACGTTTTTATGAAACAGTTTCTTCAATTTAGAACAGCTGTCCGAATTGAAGAGTCGTTTCACCCAACTTATTTTCTGAGAACAAATTGTATTTCTTATATCAGGTGCTCTAAAACCACCTTCATTATAATTACTTGTTATTATTTTACGTTTAATTTTATCTGGTTTCCCTTTCCAAATAAAGGCAAAACAAAGTCTTTCAATGTCCTTCAATATGTTTTCACTAGGATTTGGAAGTATTGTAAATATCTGGTTTAATTTAGGCAGGATAAGGCTTTTTAAAACGGTCGTCCTACCAAGTGGAGTAAGATCTCTTCCCAGCCATTGGTTCATGATGATCTTTATATGTTTTAGTTTATCTTTATAATTTCTCTCTACCATTTCTGCCAAGTTATGTGTGAATGTTATGCCAAGGATTGTGAATTCTGTTTTTGACCAGTCTAATTTGTCTTTGCACAGTGTTTTTTTCGAATTCTTTAAGGAACCTATCCAGATGACGGTTTACGAGGTCTTGGCAGAATGACTTGTAATAGAGCTCCATGTTTGAGCTTGACACGTCCATAGAGGAGAGACAAACTTGTTCCATTCCACAAGAAGCTTTTCAACATAGGGATTCTCAAGTGACCTCAACCTTGATGTAAGCTTGTGACCCTTCTTGAACAGATGTACATGTATCACTCTGGAGATGGCTTGGTCTTTCGACTGTTCCTCCATCCAACAATTGATGTCAGTAGACAAAGGTAAGGATGGTTCCTCAGGAAGCACTGTGTACTCTTCAAAAGAAACTTTCAGCCTTGTTGCAGCTTGTGTTGTGGACTTAATCATGTAATCGTCGAGATTAACCATCAGCGTCCTGATTTCTTATTTCTAGCGAATGGTTATCTTGAAGTCATACGGTGATGGAGCTGCCAACCACCGATGACCTGTAGCATCAACTTTCGCTGTTGTGAGGTAGTATGTTAAAGGGTTGTTGTCTGTTTTCACTTCCGTAGAGGTATTCGTGAAACTTGTCAGTGCCTGCCCACTTGAGATCTAGGAACCCAGTTTATGTGCAGGGTAATTCTTCTCGCCTTTCCTAAGAGCTCGACTGGCATAGGCAATAACTCTCAACTTCCCTTGTTGTCTCTGGTACAATACGGCCCATAGTCCATCTGCACTTGTATCTGTATGCACCTCAAATGGTAGACTCTAATTTGCGTAGGCTAGAATAGGTGGTTCTGTCAAGTGTAAAAAGTGTTAAAGGCATGTTGATGCTCCTCTAACAAGACCCGATCGTCCTTATGTGTAGTCCGTCTTCGTATCTTCTTTGGCTGTCCAACTAGAAGATCATTCAGGGGTTTAGCTATCTTGGAGAAATCCTTAAAAAATAGAGCCGTGGGCTCTGTAGCTCATTAGGACTTCATTGATTTATTATCTTAGTTATCTCAAGTAATACCATATTAACAAGTAAAAAATAGTTTTGATGGTTGATTTGGTGACCCCTATTTAGTTCATTGGCCAAGGAGTCTGCAGACAACTTTCCAGCTCTCTAGACCTCTTGATACTGAAGAAGAAGATGAAAATAGGTTTTTAAGGTTGTGACCCCTGTGACACCATTGGGGTTATGGGGTCACCAAATCTACAATTTAGAATCCCCATTGGCCAGGGAGTCTGCACACAACTTTTCAGCTCTCTTGACCTTTTGGAACTGAAGAAGAAGATGAAAATAGGTTTTTAAGGTTGTGACCCCTGTGACCCCATTTGCGGTCACGAGGTCACCAAATCTACAATTTAGAATCCCCATTAGCCAAGGAGTCTGCACACAACTTTTCAGCTCTCGGTTCTTGAGAAGAAGTCGAAAAAGAGAAACGTTTACGGACGGACGGATTGACGGACGGACGCCGGACGCCATTCCATGTCATAAGCCCATCTTCTCTTGATCAGTTTCAATACCATTAACAGATACGATGTGTCCCAGATATTTGATCCTTTCACTGAAGATACTTGGATGGTTTCAACTTCAGTCCATGATCTTTCAGACGTTGAAACACGGCCTGCAACCTCTTCATGTGTTCTTCAAAGGTATCCGATAATATGATGATGTCGCCCAGATATGTCCGATATTCCTTAAGAAAATGCAGTTTTAGCCTTGTCTTCTTCTTTGAGTATATATAAAAGAAAAGTCTCGAAATTTTTTGAATACCCACTCAGTTTCACACTATGCAGCGATCGCCATGGAGTCTTAGTGACGTTCCCATGACGTCACAGAACAAAGGGCGCCAAAACACTCTCATTAAAATGTTTCTTTAATTATCTATTTTCTTGTTTGCAATTGTCGGAGCTTTCTCTTCTATATATTTAAGCCAGTGACGTCAAAGAAAGGCCACACCCTCTTTGTAGCTTGCATGCATACAGTGTGTGTTACAATGATCTATAGCCAGTCTGATTTCAGACTAATCTTCCTTAGAATGCAATAACTACCCGCCAAGTCAAAGCCAATACAAATTCTAATTTCCCCACGTGTTGCAAATAAAAGAAAGCACTATACGGTGGTCATCAATTAGATTACCGGTATCGACCAGGCGTAGGCCAAGGAACATTATGTTGGGTTCGTCTGTACCTTAGGCTATAAGTAAACATGAGATGAAAAATATTCGGATGTATATATACCTTTGGTACTCATATACTGTTCAATATTATCCATACGGGTTGGGATACATAGGTGATTATTTTTGTGATATTCGCACATGTGCTCTTTAGTGATTCTCAACGCTGATTGGTCAGTAGCCAGAGAATGACACGGCGATTGGTTAACGGTACTACTTTCTTGTTTCATTGATAAATAGAATGTGCCGAACTCGGTCACACATCTCGATTTTAAAAAATGAAAACAGAGATCAAGAATATAAAAATATTGAGTTTATTACATGTTCTGTATTAGAAATTATTATATCTTTATGTATTTACATTCTCATTATTACTTTCATTGACACGTTATTGAATTTCAACGGCTTCACGTTGTCGTTGTTTGTTAACAAACATGGCTGCCAACAGCGTAAAACAATAACAGTTCCGGACACGATAACGTTCAATCCATAAATAGTTAGATCTACCTAACCATCATCGAGAGACAACATCAGAAAATATTAGACAATCTATGCACTATTCTCGTTGTTTCTAAATCAGAATAAGCGTGCAAACTGAGATATAAACCTGTCGTTTGATATCGGGACTGCAGTCTGCAGTTTAATCACGCCACGATCGAAATAGTCGTTCACCAGGGTGTCCCTTTGCATGCAGTGTACCTATATTCGACATCCATTACAATAAATATCTCCCAAGGTACACACTGCCTAGTTCATATGTTTTGTTGTTGTAATCGTAATAACCATCTACTTCACTGGCAGTAAACGTCCGATTAGAGTTATCGTTCTTTGTTGTGGATCTACAGGCGACGTGACGTGAACTGAATCCAAATTCCTGAGAAGAAATATTGATCAAACTTCAGATTGGTTGACCTCCTTGGCATACAGATTTGATTCTATACATTCGTAGTAGATTCTTCTTGTGGGCATTACTACTTTTAATCTCTTAATAAAAATTGACAGGTGTTTTTTCCAATTTTCGGTTCAACGCTATGCTGTTCAGTCACTCAAACACGTCAGTCATTCATAGGTACTGCAGTAAGGCGTAATGATCATGATGTACTTATTAAAATAATTTCAGGTTGTATCGTACATGTACTTATAATGTAAATGTGCGTCATATATGACAACTATGTTATTGGTTATACAAACAAACCAATAATATATTAGTTTCTCGCCGTTGTATAAAAAGAACTATATTGTATAGTGTTTGACCACTGGAGATGTTCGGTGTAACACGCGCATGAATACAAATCAGCAGGTCACAAATCAGCTGTTAATGGTCAATGTCAGCTAGTCAACGTTTGTCGTTCGTAAATGTGTATTTAATTGCATGTAATGGGTAATATATAGAATAACCAACTCGGTACGAGTGATCGCCAAGGCTCGCGACTGTGAACATCATTTCGACTCGTGCAGATTTCCCGTAATCAATCGTACCTCGTTGGTTATTCTCTAAATATGTTTGTTCATTCAAACAAACCAGAAAGAATTGGTTCAATAATGATGCTTACAATTAGATTCTGGATTTACAAATAAGTTTTGATGATCAGTTTTTAAAAAATAGTGTCTTCAAGCTGCATTTTAGTATGCTAACATTGTTGAAATTTGTTTGTGAAACACCCTGTACACAATAGATATCGGTAGATGTACTGTTCATAATGTTAAACATTAACGTAACACTTGATCGATGTTTATGATGGAGAGAAATATTAAATAAGTCCTATTTCCTAAGAATGTAAGTATTAAGACACTGTTAATAGTATAGACTGTTAGTACATCCTACATCAGACAGTGAATATTTTATGTATTCATTTTAAGCAATGGCATTAAAGGGGCAGTCCCACGATTTTTCGCTCAAATAAGTCGGTGAAATGTATTTGAAAAACAATGTCACCAATAGTAAAATGCCCTTTTTTTCTTCAGAAAATCAAGTTGAAAATGAGTGTACATATTTCGGTAAAGTCATGGGAATCGTTTTTGTAATTCTAAATAATAAAATGTGATCATATTAATTGGCCGCCATGCATTATTTGCTTTGTACGCAACACCGTTATTACCACTACGTATAGATGGATTGTGTAATAAGATGTTTTACCCTCTAAGGTTAATATAAATGACATTACGTATCATTATAAATGGGAAATTTGAAAACAATAAAATGTGTTAATAACGCGCTTCTGCCCCTTTAATACAATTTTAATATCAACAGTAAATGTATTGTGCTCTTTCAACAGTTCATATTTGAGTTATCAGTTAATTGTCTTTGTTCACACAAAAATTGATATGATAACTTTTAAAAATAATGTATTATTATCTATTATCGATAGTTTAAATCTAAGTTCATGTTCATGTGTGTTCAACCATACATGCCTTTGAAATGATTCAGTAAACTTTACCTTTTGTTTTAATTAAACAATATTATTATGACGAACAGAGTACTCAATACACATATAGACGCGGGAGATGATGAGAAGACTCAACGGATTGTCTGGTGTCTGAGACACTGTTCCAGACAGTAAATATATCACCAAGAGACTATGTGTGTGGTGTGTGAGGTGATGAGGTCTATGTGTGCAGTTCACGTCGTTGTCACGAGAAGCAATTTACACTCATATCCCAATGTTTGTCTCTAATAATTTCCTCATTGTCATCAATGATGGCCTGTGTATTGGTTTGTATTGTCAAGCGATAGGTCTGGGACCCGTAATTGTATATCATTATCCAAGTATTTCTTGATGTGTCTGTGTAGAACGAGAGCTTTGTGATATCGTTGATCATCATTAATTTAATATGAATAAGATGGTTCATTAACTTTTCAAATGTTTGTCAATTGTACGGGCTGCGTTTTGGAAACATATTTTTTTAAATAATTGTAATACAAGTTCTTATCTGTTTATTAAATTTCATGACCAGCATTTCGTAAGCTTGAATTAAAACCTTTTGATGATACCTCATCTCTGTTAGCACAACACATTTAAGAAAAAAACATTTGCAGACAAATGACCACAACGTTTGCTATAGTTTGTGAAAATCTCACGATGCATTCCTTTCACCAATGCACATGTGGTACATAATGCGATTTCCAATGGTACGGTCATATACAAAAAACATTTCAGCAATGAATTTTCATTAAGAAAGCCTTGTCATACGCCGGTTAAATCTTACCTAATATGTATCACTCAGCTTATGCGTTGGGGTCTTTACCGTTCATATCCTAAGACATATATATGTACTTTTGTTTGGCAATGCAAAGTTTCTTTTTGCTCCTGAACATTGGAGATCATTCAAATATGACACAGTCATGCATGTGTACACTTGAGTCATTCATATTTATTTCAGTTTTTCACAGACTATCAACTCAGCATTTGTATAAAATTTGTATAATACATTAAAGGAATTTACTTTTTATAAATTAATTATAACAAAATGATTTTGTTATACTAATTTCTGATTAGGCGAGAGCTCTCAAAAACCTGATTTCATTTCTCGATAAATGCAGATAAAATGTGAAACCATTCGTACCTTGTGACGTCACAATCCATTCGGACAAACGGTCGGGTCAGCCAGTTCGTACAACTGAGTGAAACATGATTATGGAAAATAAACAAAAATGCATCATACCGTCTCCACATCTACGTCGATAGCTGAAATATATACATTTATTTTCCAAATGAGACAAGTACACGTAGCTTCACCGGGAACACTTCATTTTAATAGATACAAGTTCTCAAAGCAAGTTTGTTTGCTCACAGCGACGCACTAATAGAAGCCATGTTTGAAGGTCGCGTGATATGGTAATGAGGGTTAATAAAACAAATGCAGAATCTAGAGAAAAAAACGAACTATGATTGTATCCATGTGAATGCTGGAGAAAACTCAATTAAATTTTTTGCTGTTTTAGATCAAAGATTTCTCAATTTTGATTCCACTATGTATTGTTGAGTGTAACAAACTGCTGCCTCTCGTGATACTACGCGTTCTGTTTCAATTTTAAATTTACTCGCTATCAATCCAGTATTACATGTCTCTGATTTTGAAACACAGTAAGTATATCTCAATTCTACCATATTCGTCTGTAGGACGTAGTTTTAAACACGATTTTTAATAAAACTGTAAAACATCAATCCATTCGTCTGCAATCAAGGGGAAATCCCGATGATTTTCCCCTTTTTTGATTGGTCAATTCATACAGCGCGAGTCGAATTTTCCAAATAAGGGAGAAGCAAATTTGGGATTTCACTCGCCTGAAATGGTTCATTGATGCTTATTATCAATTAATGCTGCTGAATTGTTGTTTACATAATATTATGATGTGTAAATGTTTGAAATTACGACAGAATGTTAATATCTAATTAAATTTGATTTTGTTTGCCTTCAACCGAAGAATGACATCGGCTGAACAGTGAACTTGACAGCATTAGTGTAAATTAATGATTGAGCGTCCCCTGTTTACGTTTGATAAAATATCCACTTTAAATGTTCAAAAGCATTCATGAAACGTTAGTTTTACCTTTTCATTGTGAATAATATCATGTCTTATATTTATGTCATTATTATTTTGTGTTCACAACTCGAAAACAATGCATGGGAATTTCCAACCGGGTAAGTAATAACACTGGCATGTTTTCATTTACTCGAGAAGGTAAGTTCGTGTATTGATTCAATTTTTCATTAAATTTAACAAACGTTTAAAGGGACACTGCGTCGAGGATACAAATGAGTCCCATCTTTATCTCACTAAGCTGATTAGAGTGTCTGCTAACGAGTAACGCTTCACTTCACTGTCTACCTGCAGTAGTTTTTCTTACCAATTACGTCAATTTCTGAAATGTGGTGTCAGTGACTTGTTAGCAGACATGTAAATCAGCATAGGTAGATACGCATGATCTGAATTTTATTGTCGACGCAGTGTCCCTTTAAATGTTCATATCATCAATGACACTTACCTTGAAGTATTTTGTTTTATTTTAAAATGTTGGTACAAGTATAGTATTTCTGAAACCCCGGAAAAGTCTCAACAACCCGGGATATTCGCAAATCAACATTAGTCCTGTGTAAACAAACATACAATAGGCCGATTTCGTATAAAAAATGACTGTATATATGTACATTAAAAGTTTACAATGCAGTTACTAAGAAGGGGTCTAAGGGTTAGATAAGATGATCGAAATGTATCCAAGGGTTAATTACAAACTCCTGTCAATCATGCAAACGGGAAACCCCGATGGCGGAAAACTCCTCGGCTTACTTTTGCAAAACATAGCAATATTTCTTTGGAAATATGACTGTGACGACCCCTGTAAACTAAATCTAACCATAGATATATATTAGCGTGTGTTCTAGGGTTAAATAAGATCGTCGACTGGTTCCTAAGGGCTTTAAAAAAAGAACGGTGACAATATGTCACCCAACAATCAAAATAGCGTCAGTTCTAACAAGTGTCACTTCGAGGTCGAAATGTCAAATGCGCATGTCCGGTAAGGTAAAATTTCGCGTGCTTACAAACATGGCGGAATGTACCCGGTATTCTGTAGTCTTTCCCAATTTATTTCTGTCTTTGATAGAGGCACAAAACATGTAAATCAATCCTAAACGAGATATGTTGACATATTGATATTTCGCTACATCTCACATCGCTCCCGGAATAACGTGGGTCCTATTTCATTGTTCCAGGAACACATAGAAAGAATGGAAGTGATTTTGTTCTCAAAATAAAGATATATGAAAAGATATATGTAAACATATGTTGATACTGTAAAATGTTTTGATATGGTCTCGATTTTACATTTACCTTATCTGATGTACAATATATTGTGAAAGATTAATCACTCGATTTGAAATATAGACAGGCCTTTAGTGCCAACCATTAGTCTTCTCTCACACATTGACGTGATAGTTTTGTTCTGTCTTTATATCCTCACAACTAAATGAATTAAGTAAAGCCATTACATTGCTTTCTGCAACATTTATATGCTTGCACATTAGGACCGAGCTATAATGAAAATATAATTGTAAAACTACCCACCGTGTTCTCTTTCACAGTATGAGCCTATTCTAATAGTATTGTCACAAATTGACTTGCACCCCAGTGCTATAATGCAAGAATGTCATTCATTGTTGATTGGCCACTTTTCGATTTATTAATCTTATTCTAACACTAAATTATGTTTAGTATCAACATTTGTTCTTTTAATTACTATTAGTTTCTAACTGCGCCAATTAACCTTTTTCGTGCCAATATTTTGTTTTCATAGAGGTATATTTAATGTTTCCTTTTACTTTAATACATTGATCCAGAAAGACAGACATAATAATTTTTTCGTAGAGTGGCCATTAGTCAAATAGTAGAATGACAATCATATACAAACAGTTCCTCAGAGCGTGTGTAGTTTGTGTGCAAAAATGGCTAGACGGAAGAAAATTTTTGCATTTTGGTTTTTAAGTAGATGTCGGCATTCTTGGGTTTAAATATTAGTGTTGTGGGATATATCTGCTACGAATATCAGAATACAACGCGCATTGCAGCAATACGTGATACTCATCGTCAACAACGTTTACACAATGGGAGCACATGGCTTAATTTATATCATCATCTTTAGATCTTTATATGCATTGATGTCTATCCTTTGATTAGGGAAACCGTTTTGACGTAAATGATTGGTTATTCTCTGATCCGAGGCAGTAGAGTTCGAGAGTTGTGCATTATACAATTATTAAATCTCATCTGCTTTCCATTACCTTGATTTTGATTGCCACGTGCAATGGAGCAATGGAAATATTCTTTTGGAATGTTAAGATTTTATGTTCAAGTATGACAGAGAAGGCTGATAGTGTCATGTCATGTCATGTCATGTCATGTCATACATTGTTAAGTGTCCCAGATTGGCGGCGCTGTATTACTACTGCCAAATAAATTGCTCCCTCCCATTCTGTTATATTATAAAGTAGACACAGTGAAACCATTTAAATACTACAGGTTATATATACATACATCCAGATTACTATATTCATACGTCAAACAGTACAAATTACTTGAGTTTAGTTGATAATGTTACACTTATATGGGTTGCATAACATATTTGAGTGCACGTATTTATGCTATCTAAAACATGTTGTCAACACACTACCTTGACAATTTCACAGTCATAAACACCATCAACAACAAATGCTTCAAGGCTGCAGAAGCTAATTATAAGGCCAACCTTAAGGCCGTCCATCACATTAAAAAATCAACTCCCAATAATTACATTATTTTTTCTGATTCACTATCTTGCTTACAGGCAATTAAAAACTGTAAGAGTGATCACCCCATTATCAGGGATATTTTAACACTTCACAACACTTGTCTCCAATGCGACATCGTCTTTTGCTGGCTTCCTAGCCATATGGGTATAAGAGGTAATAATAAAGCTGATGCAGCAGCTAAATCAGTCTTAAACCTCAATCATATTCTCCTACTAATGTTCCATATACAGATAACCTGCTATTAAATCTTATATTAAGGAGCGTTGGAAGTCCCAATGGGACCAACAACAGTATTACAAACTTCACACTACTCAACCTCATTTAGGTTAAAAATTTATATCCTCTTTTATCCGGCAGGAAGCTTGTGTTCTACGACGATGTCGTATTGGACACAGTCATCACACTCATTCTTTTCTTTTAAAGGGGGAAGACCCCCAATGTGTATTCCCTGCCAGTGTCCCCTCACAGTAAAACACATTTTGTGTGAGTGTTGGGGCTATCCTCTTTTATCCGGCAGGAAGCTTGTGTTCTACGACGATCTTTTCTATCAGCTTTTAACAAAATTGTGATATTTTGCTGATGTTTTGTATGGCTTTTGTGTCATAACTTTTTTCATTTGCAATTATTTTAAAATTAATCTATTAACTTAAATTTCTCGCCGCTAATGGCTTAAATACTGCCGAAGCGGCGTTAAGCAATAATCCACTCACTCACAGTCATAAACGATACAATGTTATTAATACACATGCACAAACTATACTTTATGACATGAGTATAAATTATATAACACATGTTGGTAAATGAACAGTAGAGAACCAACAGGTCTTAACTTCCTTCTTGCAGCGTTACAGGAAAGACGATCTTTAAAACAATTGGAGGAATATTCATACGTGTAGTTTGCTTTGTTTGATCTTTGTGTTAGTGTCCATTGCTCCATGCTGTTCTTTAATATTGTTCCTGTTTATATTTTTATAATTATGAAGGCAGAACTGATTCAGATACCTTTTTCTGGCAGTGACATCGTTCGTGGTACAAAATGTAGAACGACATAAGTCAATCAAATTGAAAAACAAATCAACTTTCATCATGAATTTTAAAATCTTTTTAAGACAATATTATTAAAAAAATGACACAGAAACAACAAGAATGTTTTGTATTCTCAACATTAAAATTAAATAAACACACAAGAGGTAAGCCCCGTCCATGCTTAACCGGAAGTTCCCTGTAGTCAATTACCTTTTCGACAGACAATAGTTTTTCGACTTGACTGGGTCCCGAAATTTGTTAGTTTTGATTGAACCAACGTTCCTTTGTAATGCATACTGTTCTCCATTGGTTCTCCATTTGTTTTGATGCTTATTTGCTCCCATCTCTGAAATATCTGAATTCCGATATTTAGTATGTCTTCACCTTGAACTCTGAATCACGTCTCTTTATGTCTGTAATGATGCTTTAAACGTTTCTCCTTTATTGAAGAATGTTCAGTAACGGCGAAGTGTTTGCTTGATGTAATGAGAAATGATATGCGTGCTCATAAAATATAATTAAAATCAGCTACTTTATGTCATATACATGTTTGTTTCGGTGATAAATAAGTATGTATGATGGGACATTAGATCATCTGTTACAATGCATCGGTTTACAACAGTTGAAAGAGTATCCCATCTTTGATTGTGCATGTCATCGGTCCTGTTTCATCCTGTACAGTGTCAATGAATAGATTTATCTCTAACTCAAAATTAAAAACCACTCCAGATCTCCCTTAATAGAGTTAATTCAGAACCTCCAAGTTATCTGGTAAACCTCCAAAGCTGATAAAACATCATTATCAGTAATCTCGAAGGGGTCCACGCCTTTTCTATCCACATTCCCGTATAGCGGACTTAAATGAGAACATGATGAAGAGTAAGAGGTTGATTTAATTGACGATCAGTGTTCTGGTGCTTTGTCCTCGTCTGTTATTCCACGGCTCCATACAGTGTTACTAGCGTCCAAAAGAAACGCCATCAAAAACGAAAAACAGTTTTATCCAGAGATAAATAGGAACATGGTTACGTCTTGTGTCCAGACGTCAAGTAATCTAAATTTACAATGTTTGATAATATATCTTATGTTTGATTAACGCACTTTAAAATAACTCGAAAATCGTAGTTTTAGAATCTCCTTAACTAGCCGAGAGGATGGGATAGACTCTACATACACATCAAAGAACTCAATACGACCTCAAACAATACAGAGAAAAGATAAACCATTTCGGGATTTATCACCAAATTTCCATAGCATAATATCAATTAAGAGAGTGTCAATACCCTCCAAACAAGAAGCACTGCAAATGCGCAGACATTCTCCGACAATAAACTGGGATCTAAGCTGCCTCTGTTTCCTCCCTCATTAATCCTACACAAAGAGGTATTCCTTTTCAGTGAGTCGTCCCCGATTCAATTTTCTGGCTTATTAATTTACTAATGTTTAAATAAGTCTCAATTATATTATTATGTTATATAACCATATTATCTAAGAGTCGCATGCATTATTATTGATTTCCTTGTTATTTCATCGCATTCTCATTGTGTTCTCATTATAATACACATATGTATCTTGTAAATTAAGTGTTGCATCTTATCATTAGCTTGAATTTATTTAGAAAATATTGAATTAAAGTTGTCCATCCCTAAATAGTAAGCTTCAGATCCAAATCATACTTTGAAAGTTGAAGATGTCATGTCACGCATTAACATTTAAAGATTGTATGTAAGCTTCGCACAATGTTTCCCCCCTTTGAGTAGCATATTTTCACTGTATTATTTTAGTGGTTGTTTTGTATAGGTTGATTACCTCCCTTGGTTGTTTATTCTCGTGCTGACCATGCGCTTGCCAGCAGCGAGTCTCATTTCCAAAAATTCCTAAAAGCATTATGCCTCCACCAAGACGTAAGTTTGATTTTACATGTAACAGGGTGTTACAGAAACGGAAGAACATTTCATATTTGAATGCCCAAATTATGCTCATTATCGCTCGAAACTAATTTCATCAACTGGTCTCGTGGGGGTCTCAAGGAAAGAGCTCCTCTCATCAATTCTAAACCCCAAGAGTCATCATGCTTCTATCACTTGTAAAATACTTTATGACATGTATTCAATGAGATTAAGCCACATTGATTAATTATTGTACAATCTATAATGTGCATTGTTTGATATAATTGTCTCACACTGAGATATATTAATGCTCTTGTATATATTTACTTAACATGTGTTAACTACTTTGTACACTGCCCACAATGGGTGTTTTATGTACAATAAATATCTTGTATCTTGTATAAGTCATTCCTCATAATATTGCAATTATTATTTTGTGATGTCATTTGTATTGTATGCATGTAAGATAAATGTGCATCGTTTAGGTGTGAGGCTCTATACGAGTGGGATGAGGCTCTGTACTAGAGGGTAATGTTGTAAAGTTGATGCCTGCATCTCAACTTTTGTCAGGCTCTTAACTACTGGGTATAACATTGTATGAAGTTTTAGACATACATTTAAAGTATTTTGATGTAACAAAGCATTGGAATAGAATATGTTAATAACCAAAAATCTCATAATTTAATGCAATTTAACCATAAGTGTAATCACATTTATTCAATGTCCAGGATCATAACACTTATCATCCCTTTTGTTATTTTGCAGTTTTTACCACGTGTTCTTGTCAAGTGATCACCATGGTTATACTAGACAATAAAGACTTTTCAATTCTTCAAGTTGTGTTATTGACTTCTTAATTTTTAAGTCGGAGATCGTTACAGAAGATTTTGCACCAAATGCACATTCAGGAAATGGTACACGAATGACTCTAATTTCGTGTGTGGAATGTTCCGATTTTGAATAATGTTCATCATACTATGTGATTGATCTGTTTCTACATTGAACAGGTTATTCTCAAATGCAATATGCATGAGATGTGGTTTGTGTCAGTATCATGTTATAACACGATAATGTAGTCTTACCACATTTTCGTGCATCACGTAGTTTTATGTTTCCCGTTTTCTGTTGAAATGGAATGAGCCATTGAGCTAAATTTGAATACTGATACTTAAGTGATTAAATTGTGATATCATATATACCAATTTAAACATTGCTTGAAGGATGTTGGCTATCGATTATTATTAATATTAAATAAGACTTCTTTGACTGTCATTCTAGAACTTTTTGTGAGGAAGTATAAAATAACTTTCTTGATAAACAACTTATTTTTTCCATGTAGGAAACGTTTCGACATAGAATCGTATGTGGTTGTCAAGACCTATATCATTGACAACATGAATATCATGTTATATGTGTTATGTAGTGCTGATTTACTCGTGTGAATTGCACAGTGTAAATACTAGAAATAAACTATTATTGTCAAACAACTTTAAGCATTGCATTTGAGCAGTTCCCTGTACTTATATTGTCATTTCTGTATTGCAAAGTGATTTATTAGAGAACTGATTTCAACTTTGGCAATAACACTTTCTAACCTCGTGACATGTAATACAATAATGATAATTGTAAATGTGGTACCGTATATGGTTCAGCACCTACATCTATACTTGTATTTGGACACTGCACATATCAGGGAAACTTTTTATCCTTCTATTTCAATCAATCAAGTTTTTACTCATTTCGGTGAGCAGCGTGTTTTAGATTTGTTAAAGGCTATACACCTTTTTGACAAATTATAAATTTTAACTTTTCATTATCAGATTTTATTCAACTTGTGATAATACGCTTATCTTTTGCGGCCTTCGTGTCGTGTTCTGTTTTTCAATTGCAATTTTCTTTTTTAAATTAGGCAAATAAATTAAATATCTCGAAGCGGCATTAAACAATAACTCACTCTATACTTGTAATATTCAATGCACATTTAATGTTGTCAATTGGAAACCCAAACCTAAAATGTTCAAAGACATTCTGAGCTTGCAGGCCCTCTGATTTTTATCCAAAATTAGATTTATAAAATAAGTAAATGGTTGTAACTGAAATATTAGTTGATTTTATCAGACTCATTTTACATACGTTTATCAAACGGTATGCCAGATGGTGACTAAAAGTTAGCCAAAACGAAATGATATGAATACCGATTGTGTACACGATATTCACATACACACACTACATGTACAACCAAATATATTTTTTACAACATACAGATAACCTGTTTACTTTTTTAAACTTTATATCTTTAGATTATATCAGATATGACCTGGACTAATTTAATAACAAAAATCATTGTCCATGAAACAAAAAATGAAATCCTGAAATCTAATGAAAGAAGAAAGGTACTTCACACCACAATTATATATATATATATATATATATATATATATATATATATATATATATATATATATATATATATATATATATATATATATATATATATATATATATATATATATATATATTCAACTTGCCATTACTTACTAGATTCAGATATTTTATCTGGTATAGCACGCATCAGTGTGACACAACTTCTCCAGACAACAGCAGATCATACTATCTTCAGTAAATACCTGTTGTTTCAGACTTATAATATTGATATATGGGTATATGAACACATTGAAAACAGTTGTGATCAATAAATACATTTATATTTCAGAGATTTAATCCGAAAATACAAGCATTACAAACGAGTAGAAGGAAGTTGAGGATATCCAGAATAAACATAGTAACATATTATATTTGACTGGCAAGCTCATAACCACCTATGTGACTTGTTGTTTATCATTGGCAAGTCTAGTTTAACACAATTAAATCATGTGAATCACTTGAAACTCGTTGTATGGCTGGTAAACTAATTTCCAACGTTAGTGACACTCTCGAGCGTCACTATGGACCAGTAGTATTTTCCCTAATGAGTTCTTTCTGATATTGACGGGTTATCACTGAGAGATGTGTCGATTGAATTGTCATTTACAGATGATTACCTGCAATATCCTTCTTCAATACGAAAGCAAAGAGACGGCATCATTTATTCACAGTATACTCAAATACACTATCAACTCCAAAATCATTACAAGATGAAGAACATCTTGAAAGAGAACATGGGTGAGATGTTGCATTGAACAACATCTTTATTGTGACAATACACGGCGTTTCGGAGTATATGCTCACTCCTTCATCAGGTGGAATGTGGTATAGAATAATAAGGTAGGATACATTGATAAAGAATATTTGCAATTGTGAAAAAACCGAGTCAAAGAAATTAGAATACATGAGAACATGAGCTTAAAAGGCTTGGGCGGGATGTACAATTAAGATTTGCAATACAAACATGTATTTCTCTGTATCTATATTTATAAATTTATAGGGTATTTGAGACATTATTTTCATGATGGTATATTTCTTTCCCGCTTTATTGAATCGACGTCCTATTCACAAACACTTGACTGTTTTGTAAGTGGAATACCTTTGTGCAAAAGTTTCATGAGTGGAACATGAGGCAATATATAATTTTATTATTTTCAATTTTCAAGCTATCATATTTAAACAGGGGAAATAAATAATGTTAAATGACGATGACAAGGAAGTGAAATAATCGACGACAGATACAAAACATATTAACAATTCCCTTACTGTTGACCAAAATCAACATACGCCTTCTTTCTTTATATAAATGATGTTAACTTCGTTATTTACAACACTTATTGCTTAGCGACTAGATAGTTTTATATCTGGGAAACACATTTAAATGTGATACATGAACATGTCTCTTGAATAGTCAACACGTGACGATGAAGGAATAAATAAAATCAATAGGCAAATGTTATATGTCACACAGTTAAGTGTTTCCAAAAAATAGTTTTATCATGTCTCTGTAACATACTTCTACTACCTTCCAATAGCTATATAACCATTCATTATTTATTGTAAATGCTACTGTGAACCGGAAAAATGTTGTCATGTTCATTGAAATTTGTTTTTTTTTATGTTTCTCCTCTCACTGTGTATAACCGTACACCGGAAATAGCGAGGTGTACATCGGGAAAATGTTCCCAGGGAGGACCGTAATGACCAACGGGGTCACTTTCATCGCGTTTTGCGTTTTCAACGTGAGTAGAACTTAAATTACATTCTGATTCCTTATTATTGAATTTAAGATAACTGACATTCGTATTGACAGCAGATGTGTTCCTCAAAATAATATTGCTCTCAACGTGTCAAGAGGTATTTCATCACACGTTACCTGTTTTCTACGTGTTTTTAGCGGTTAAATGTTTTTCATAAGTACAGACTGAACTCTGAGGGGTTATTCGATATATAATTTAACTTTAAATTGCCCCCAATTGTGATTCATAAATCATGTTTGAGCAGTAAAGACATCTTAACATTGGCCATGCATTTTGTGAACTGTACTGTTTCTAGTAATGTCGTGTACGGTTTCTAGCACAAACCAATGATACAGCTAGATAGACATAGAGCATGTTTCATAAAATGTCATTTGCTTTTGACACTATATGTGCAGATGTAAGTTCAGATTGCCAAAATTATGAAACTTAACAGTACTATAGGGGCTATTAGGAGATTCCTGACCAATTTTAAAAAGCTCAAGAAATTGCTTATATGTTAGTATATACATGGAAAACATATGCTTAATCCATTTCTGTTATAAAAAATAGTCACCGTGCTCGTTGTTTAAATATTTGTTTCCAATGTGAGTGGGGTGCGCAAAAAACTTCAATTTGTCACTATGATTTCATACTATCATCATGATAAAACAAGAAACATATTTCATAATGATGGCCTTATTTTGATAAAAGTGTTATGTTAACACGATTATGCAAGACGAAATTGCAATTTTATTGTCATTTTGTAGCTTTTTACCTACAATTTAATTTTTACAATTTTTTTTATTGTTTTCTGTTGAACATTGATATTTATGTCAATTAATCTCACGATTTGCTGGACAAAATCACTGTTTGATAGAAATACAATTCAACAAGAAAATTAACCCCCAAAACATATGTATCCAGGCTAACTTGAATGATAACTTAAAACCCTTGAGAAATTGTAAATTTTCAGTTGCTCTCTTACTCAATATGCACGACCGTTTCCCCTTAAATTAGATTATCGAGCAAAATAACACAAATATATTTCTTTATAATAAAACACATACTAAATTTCACAATTATGATACAATGATTTCATTATCATATTTCTTATTTAAGTTTCTAATGTGCATGACGAACACTGTTACTGAAAGTGTACACTAAGGCTACAAGGTTATGTGACTACATTGTCCATTTTTTATTATTATCAAAATCACGACTTTAAACTTAAACTTTTATATCGCCACTTCAGTGAACCGATTATCATTAAAATAATGAATTTCTGAAGCACTCAGTAATTCTCGATAAATACTATTTGACATATGACTCCAACATCCAACTCAATGTCACTTTCAAGTGACACAGAGTAGGGCGTGGTTCTCAATAGAGATGCTCGGACCTTTGAGCCACCCAATTGTACAATATGTCATCTCCTATCAGCCAAGTCAGTGGAGGATGCAGTAGAGGAAAGGGTTGTTAGCTAATTAACTTATGAGTAAGATGCGATGGATTATTAAAAAAAATACAGACGGATGCCAAGCCATGTCATAAGTCTACCGGGTCTTTTAGGTCCGATGAGCTAAAAACGAAACATTGCACGTATCCATGGCCTGAACACAAAGTTCTTTAAGAAAAATAGTTATTTGAAGAAAGTGAGTGTAATGAAAGTACAATTAACTTAAATATATTTGAAAATTGTTAAAAAGACAAGAGTGTCAGACAATATTACCAAGTGTACTCGAGAAATGGTTTCATGGTTAAATTAATAAACATATTTGTTTTCTTAAAAAATAAACTGATTCTTTCCCCATGTAACATGGCTTATTTCTTGGTTTAGGGTGTTATTCTGGTTCTCTTTATTAAAAAATAGCAATTGTACGACATATGGCTTAAGTTAAAAAAGCATGGTTTACTTGTATACATAAATATAAATAAATAAATTTCATACACACAATATGCAATTATGTGTGCTTCCTCTAGATATATGAACATCCGGCAATAGTGTCAATGTCAGCTCTAGATCCTAGGCATTAGCATATATATATATATATATATATATATATATATATATATATATATATATATATATATATATATATATATATATATATATATATATATATAAAAATAAAATACTTCAGACGACACTTGCTGTAGATATCATTTTAATGATGACTGGATGCGTCGCATTTCGACTTGTTTACAAGTCTTTTCAACAGTGTGGAGCATTTTCAACATGGCGAATATATAGGTAGCTTAAACAATGTACAATAGACGTTGATTGATTGGTAAGTGACAAGTGGTTAACTTGATTAGCACACAATAAACTATTTACGAGGGATTAAAATTTGAGTCATTGCAGGTCTCACATCCTGGCCCACAGTCAATGAATTGATCATTTGTTTCAATTGCATAATTGACATCTCTAGCATACATGTAGTTTCGGGGAGTATACGATTTTGTGCTTCTTGAAAAAGTTCTTCTTATAAAATCAAATTTACTCCAAATACCTTTTTTCATGGTGTTTGGAGAGGAATCTAAAGAGGTGTTATTAAAGTCAATGTTTGTTGTTTCTGTTGGTGACACAGTGGTTTGGTCGGTTGCACTTGTGTTGGTTTGGTCTAAGTCCTCAGTTGATGATAACACTGGGGACTGATTTATCCCCTCTATTGAGAAGGACCCATCTGATTCGTAGTGATGATAATCAGTTTGATCCATATATTTGTCTCTGTTTGGAACTACAAGTGGTCTTCTGTTACGAATTGTGGATGAAAAAAGAAGATTGGTTAATAAACCTGCCTTTGGCAAGACAATCAAATGTACAGAAGAAGAAAAGAAACATTGCATACAACGGAAGTAAGCAGGTCGGAAACCACAGAGTCCGCAAGGAGAGAGGAAATCGTAACAGAAGACCACTTGTAGTTCTTCTGATTCGTAGTGATGATAATCAGTTTGATCCATATATTTGTCTCTGTTTGGAACTACAAGTGGTCTTCTGTTACGATTTCCTCTCTCCTTGCGGACTCTGTGGTTTCCGACCTGCTTACTTCCGTTGTATGCAATGTTTCTTTTCTTCTTCTGTACATTTGATTGTCTTGCCAAAGGCAGGTTTATTAACCAATCTTCTTTTTTCATCCACAATTCGTAACAGAAGACCACTTGTAGTTCCAAACAGAGACAAATATATGGATCAAACTGATTATCATCACTACGAATCAGATGGGTCCTTCTCAATAGAGGGGATAAATCAGTCCCCAGTGTTATCATCAACTGAGGACTTAGACCAAACCAACACAAGTGCAACCGACCAAACCACTGTGTCACCAACAGAAACAACAAACATTGACTTTAATAACACCTCTTTAGATTCCTCTCCAAACACCATGAAAAAAGGTATTTGGAGTAAATTTGATTTTATAAGAAGAACTTTTTCAAGAAGCACTAAATCTTATACTCCCCGAAACTACATGTATGCTAGAGATGCCTATTATGCAATTGAAACAAATGATCAATTCATTGACTGTGGGCCAGGATGTGAGACCTGCAATGACTCAAATTTTAATCCCTCGTAAATAGTTTATTGTGTGCTAATCAAGTTAACCACTTGTCACTTACCAATCAATCAACGTCTATTGTACATTGTTTAAGCTACCTATATATTCGCCATGTTGAAAATGCTCCACACTGTTGAAAAGACTTGTAAACAAGTCGAAATGCGACGCATCCAGTCATCATTAAAATGATATCTACAGCAAGTGTCGTCTGAAGTATTTTATTTTTATATATATATATATATATATATATATATATATATATATATATATATATATATATATATATATATATATATATATATATATATATATATATGCTAATGCCTAGGATCTAGAGCTGACATTGACACTATTGCCGGATGTTCATATATCTAGAGGAAGCACACATAATTGCATATTGTGTGTATGAAATTTATTTATTTATATTTATGTATACAAGTAAACCATGCTTTTTTAACTTAAGCCATATGTCGTACAATTGCTATTTTTTAATAAAGAGAACCAGAATAACACCCTAAACCAAGAAATAAGCCATGTTACATGGGGAAAGAATCAGTTTATTTTTTAAGAAAACAAATATGTTTATTAATTTAACCATGAAACCATTTCTCGAGTACACTTGGTAATATTGTCTGACACTCTTGTCTTTTTAACAATTTTCAAATATATTTAAGTTAATTGTACTTTCATTACACTCACTTTCTTCAAATAACTATTTTTCTTAAAGAACTTTGTGTTCAGGCCATGGATACGTGCAATGTTTCGTTTTTAGCTCATCGGACCTAAAAGACCCGGTAGACTTATGACATGGCTTGGCATCCGTCTGTATTTTTTTTAATAATCCATCGCATCTTACTCATAAGTTAATTAGCTAACAACCCTTTCCTCTACTGCATCCTCCACTGACTTGGCTGATAGGAGATGACATATTGTACAATTGGGTGGCTCAAAGGTCCGAGCATCTCTATTGAGAACCACGCCCTACTCTGTGTCACTTGAAAGTGACATTGAGTTGGATGTTGGAGTCATATGTCAAATAGTATTTATCGAGAATTACTGAGTGCTTCAGAAATTCATTATTTTAATGATAATCGGTTCACTGAAGTGGCGATATAAAAGTTTAAGTTTAAAGTCGTGATTTTGATAATAATAAAAAATGGACAATGTAGTCACATAACCTTGTAGCCTTAGTGTACACTTTCAGTAACAGTGTTCGTCATGCACATTAGAAACTTAAATAAGAAATATGATAATGAAATCATTGTATCATAATTGTGAAATTTAGTATGTGTTTTATTATAAAGAAATATATTTGTGTTATTTTGCTCGATAATCTAATTTAAGGGGAAACGGTCGTGCATATTGAGTAAGAGAGCAACTGAAAATTTACAATTTCTCAAGGGTTTTAAGTTATCATTCAAGTTAGCCTGGATACATATGTTTTGGGGGTTAATTTTCTTGTTGAATTGTATTTCTATCAAACAGTGATTTTGTCCAGCAAATCGTGAGATTAATTGACATAAATATCAATGTTCAACAGAAAACAATAAAAAAAATTGTAAAAATTAAATTGTAGGTAAAAAGCTACAAAATGACAATAAAATTGCAATTTCGTCTTGCATAATCGTGTTAACATAACACTTTTATCAAAATAAGGCCATCATTATGAAATATGTTTCTTGTTTTATCATGATGATAGTATGAAATCATAGTGACAAATTGAAGTTTTTTGCGCACCCCACTCACATTGGAAACAAATATTTAAACAACGAGCACGGTGACTATTTTTTATAACAGAAATGGATTAAGCATATGTTTTCCATGTATATACTAACATATAAGCAATTTCTTGAGCTTTTTAAAATTGGTCAGGAATCTCCTAATAGCCCCTATAGTACTGTTAAGTTTCATAATTTTGGCAATCTGAACTTACATCTGCACATATAGTGTCAAAAGCAAATGACATTTTATGAAACATGCTCTATGTCTATCTAGCTGTATCATTGGTTTGTGCTAGAAACCGTACACGACATTACTAGAAACAGTACAGTTCACAAAATGCATGGCCAATGTTAAGATGTCTTTACTGCTCAAACATGATTTATGAATCACAATTGGGGGCAATTTAAAGTTAAATTATATATCGAATAACCCCTCAGAGTTCAGTCTGTACTTATGAAAAACATTTAACCGCTAAAAACACGTAGAAAACAGGTAACGTGTGATGAAATACCTCTTGACACGTTGAGAGCAATATTATTTTGAGGAACACATCTGCTGTCAATACGAATGTCAGTTATCTTAAATTCAATAATAAGGAATCAGAATGTAATTTAAGTTCTACTCACGTTGAAAACGCAAAACGCGATGAAAGTGACCCCGTTGGTCATTACGGTCCTCCCTGGGAACATTTTCCCGATGTACACCTCGCTATTTCCGGTGTACGGTTATACACAGTGAGAGGAGAAACATAAAAAAAACAAATTTCAATGAACATGACAACATTTTTCCGGTTCACAGTAGCATTTACAATAAATAATGAATGGTTATATAGCTATTGGAAGGTAGTAGAAGTATGTTACAGAGACATGATAAAACTATTTTTTGGAAACACTTAACTGTGTGACATATAACATTTGCCTATTGATTTTATTTATTCCTTCATCGTCACGTGTCTGACTATTCAAGAGACATGTTCATGTATCACATTTAAATGTGTTTCCCAGATATAAAACTATCTAGTCGCTAAGCAATAAGTGTTGTAAATAACGAAGTTAACATCATTTATATAAAGAAAGAAGGCGTATGTTGATTTTGGTCAACAGTAAGGGAATTGTTAATATGTTTTGTATCTGTCGTCGATTATTTCACTTCCTTGTCATCGTCATTTAACATTATTTATTTCCCCTGTTTAAATATGATAGCTTGAAAATTGAAAATAATAAAATTATATATTGCCTCATGTTCCACTCATGAAACTTTTGCACAAAGGTATTCCACTTACAAAACAGTCAAGTGTTTGTGAATAGGACGTCGATTCAATAAAGCGGGAAAGAAATATACCATCATGAAAATAATGTCTCAAATACCCTATAAATTTATAAATATAGATACAGAGAAATACATGTTTGTATTGCAAATCTTTATTGTACATCCCGCCCAAGCCTTTTAAGCTCATGTTCTCATGTATTCTAATTTCTTTGACTCGGTTTTTTCACAATTGCAAATATTCTTTATCAATGTATCCTACCTTATTATTCTATACCACATTCCACCTGATGAAGGAGTGAGCATATACTCCGAAACGCCGTGTATTGTCACAATAAAGATGTTGTTCAATGCAACATCTCACCCATGTTCTCTTTCAAGATGTTCTTCATCTTGTAATGATTTTGGAGTTGATAGTGTATTTGAGTATACTGTGAATAAATGATGCCGTCTCTTTGCTTTCGTATTGAAGAAGGATATTGCAGGTAATCATCTGTAAATGACAATTCAATCGACACATCTCTCAGTGATAACCCGTCAATATCAGAAAGAACTCATTAGGGAAAATACTACTGGTCCATAGTGACGCTCGAGAGTGTCACTAACGTTGGAAATTAGTTTACCAGCCATACAACGAGTTTCAAGTGATTCACATGATTTAATTGTGTTAAACTAGACTTGCCAATGATAAACAACAAGTCACATAGGTGGTTATGAGCTTGCCAGTCAAATATAATATGTTACTATGTTTATTCTGGATATCCTCAACTTCCTTCTACTCGTTTGTAATGCTTGTATTTTCGGATTAAATCTCTGAAATATAAATGTATTTATTGATCACAACTGTTTTCAATGTGTTCATATACCCATATATCAATATTATAAGTCTGAAACAACAGGTATTTACTGAAGATAGTATGATCTGCTGTTGTCTGGAGAAGTTGTGTCACACTGATGCGTGCTATACCAGATAAAATATCTGAATCTAGTAAGTAATGGCAAGTTGAATATATATATATATATATATATATATATATATATATATATATATATATATATAATTGTGGTGTGAAGTACCTTTCTTCTTTCATTAGATTTCAGGATTTCATTTTTTGTTTCATGGACAATGATTTTTGTTATTAAATTAGTCCAGGTCATATCTGATATAATCTAAAGATATAAAGTTTAAAAAAGTAAACAGGTTATCTGTATGTTGTAAAAAATATATTTGGTTGTACATGTAGTGTGTGTATGTGAATATCGTGTACACAATCGGTATTCATATCATTTCGTTTTGGCTAACTTTTAGTCACCATCTGGCATACCGTTTGATAAACGTATGTAAAATGAGTCTGATAAAATCAACTAATATTTCAGTTACAACCATTTACTTATTTTATAAATCTAATTTTGGATAAAAATCAGAGGGCCTGCAAGCTCAGAATGTCTTTGAACATTTTAGGTTTGGGTTTCCAATTGACAACATTAAATGTGCATTGAATATTACAAGTATAGAGTGAGTTATTGTTTAATGCCGCTTCGAGATATTTAATTTATTTGCCTAATTTAAAAAAGAAAATTGCAATTGAAAAACAGAACACGACACGAAGGCCGCAAAAGATAAGCGTATTATCACAAGTTGAATAAAATCTGATAATGAAAAGTTAAAATTTATAATTTGTCAAAAAGGTGTATAGCCTTTAACAAATCTAAAACACGCTGCTCACCGAAATGAGTAAAAACTTGATTGATTGAAATAGAAGGATAAAAAGTTTCCCTGATATGTGCAGTGTCCAAATACAAGTATAGATGTAGGTGCTGAACCATATACGGTACCACATTTACAATTATCATTATTGTATTACATGTCACGAGGTTAGAAAGTGTTATTGCCAAAGTTGAAATCAGTTCTCTAATAAATCACTTTGCAATACAGAAATGACAATATAAGTACAGGGAACTGCTCAAATGCAATGCTTAAAGTTGTTTGACAATAATAGTTTATTTCTAGTATTTACACTGTGCAATTCACACGAGTAAATCAGCACTACATAACACATATAACATGATATTCATGTTGTCAATGATATAGGTCTTGACAACCACATACGATTCTATGTCGAAACGTTTCCTACATGGAAAAAATAAGTTGTTTATCAAGAAAGTTATTTTATACTTCCTCACAAAAAGTTCTAGAATGACAGTCAAAGAAGTCTTATTTAATATTAATAATAATCGATAGCCAACATCCTTCAAGCAATGTTTAAATTGGTATATATGATATCACAATTTAATCACTTAAGTATCAGTATTCAAATTTAGCTCAATGGCTCATTCCATTTCAACAGAAAACGGGAAACATAAAACTACGTGATGCACGAAAATGTGGTAAGACTACATTATCGTGTTATAACATGATACTGACACAAACCACATCTCATGCATATTGCATTTGAGAATAACCTGTTCAATGTAGAAACAGATCAATCACATAGTATGATGAACATTATTCAAAATCGGAACATTCCACACACGAAATTAGAGTCATTCGTGTACCATTTCCTGAATGTGCATTTGGTGCAAAATCTTCTGTAACGATCTCCGACTTAAAAATTAAGAAGTCAATAACACAACTTGAAGAATTGAAAAGTCTTTATTGTCTAGTATAACCATGGTGATCACTTGACAAGAACACGTGGTAAAAACTGCAAAATAACAAAAGGGATGATAAGTGTTATGATCCTGGACATTGAATAAATGTGATTACACTTATGGTTAAATTGCATTAAATTATGAGATTTTTGGTTATTAACATATTCTATTCCAATGCTTTGTTACATCAAAATACTTTAAATGTATGTCTAAAACTTCATACAATGTTATACCCAGTAGTTAAGAGCCTGACAAAAGTTGAGATGCAGGCATCAACTTTACAACATTACCCTCTAGTACAGAGCCTCATCCCACTCGTATAGAGCCTCACACCTAAACGATGCACATTTATCTTACATGCATACAATACAAATGACATCACAAAATAATAATTGCAATATTATGAGGAATGACTTATACAAGATACAAGATATTTATTGTACATAAAACACCCATTGTGGGCAGTGTACAAAGTAGTTAACACATGTTAAGTAAATATATACAAGAGCATTAATATATCTCAGTGTGAGACAATTATATCAAACAATGCACATTATAGATTGTACAATAATTAATCAATGTGGCTTAATCTCATTGAATACATGTCATAAAGTATTTTACAAGTGATAGAAGCATGATGACTCTTGGGGTTTAGAATTGATGAGAGGAGCTCTTTCCTTGAGACCCCCACGAGACCAGTTGATGAAATTAGTTTCGAGCGATAATGAGCATAATTTGGGCATTCAAATATGAAATGTTCTTCCGTTTCTGTAACACCCTGTTACATGTAAAATCAAACTTACGTCTTGGTGGAGGCATAATGCTTTTAGGAATTTTTGGAAATGAGACTCGCTGCTGGCAAGCGCATGGTCAGCACGAGAATAAACAACCAAGGGAGGTAATCAACCTATACAAAACAACCACTAAAATAATACAGTGAAAATATGCTACTCAAAGGGGGGAAACATTGTGCGAAGCTTACATACAATCTTTAAATGTTAATGCGTGACATGACATCTTCAACTTTCAAAGTATGATTTGGATCTGAAGCTTACTATTTAGGGATGGACAACTTTAATTCAATATTTTCTAAATAAATTCAAGCTAATGATAAGATGCAACACTTAATTTACAAGATACATATGTGTATTATAATGAGAACACAATGAGAATGCGATGAAATAACAAGGAAATCAATAATAATGCATGCGACTCTTAGATAATATGGTTATATAACATAATAATATAATTGAGACTTATTTAAACATTAGTAAATTAATAAGCCAGAAAATTGAATCGGGGACGACTCACTGAAAAGGAATACCTCTTTGTGTAGGATTAATGAGGGAGGAAACAGAGGCAGCTTAGATCCCAGTTTATTGTCGGAGAATGTCTGCGCATTTGCAGTGCTTCTTGTTTGGAGGGTATTGACACTCTCTTAATTGATATTATGCTATGGAAATTTGGTGATAAATCCCGAAATGGTTTATCTTTTCTCTGTATTGTTTGAGGTCGTATTGAGTTCTTTGATGTGTATGTAGAGTCTATCCCATCCTCTCGGCTAGTTAAGGAGATTCTAAAACTACGATTTTCGAGTTATTTTAAAGTGCGTTAATCAAACATAAGATATATTATCAAACATTGTAAATTTAGATTACTTGACGTCTGGACACAAGACGTAACCATGTTCCTATTTATCTCTGGATAAAACTGTTTTTCGTTTTTGATGGCGTTTCTTTTGGACGCTAGTAACACTGTATGGAGCCGTGGAATAACAGACGAGGACAAAGCACCAGAACACTGATCGTCAATTAAATCAACCTCTTACTCTTCATCATGTTCTCATTTAAGTCCGCTATACGGGAATGTGGATAGAAAAGGCGTGGACCCCTTCGAGATTACTGATAATGATGTTTTATCAGCTTTGGAGGTTTACCAGATAACTTGGAGGTTCTGAATTAACTCTATTAAGGGAGATCTGGAGTGGTTTTTAATTTTGAGTTAGAGATAAATCTATTCATTGACACTGTACAGGATGAAACAGGACCGATGACATGCACAATCAAAGATGGGATACTCTTTCAACTGTTGTAAACCGATGCATTGTAACAGATGATCTAATGTCCCATCATACATACTTATTTATCACCGAAACAAACATGTATATGACATAAAGTAGCTGATTTTAATTATATTTTATGAGCACGCATATCATTTCTCATTACATCAAGCAAACACTTCGCCGTTACTGAACATTCTTCAATAAAGGAGAAACGTTTAAAGCATCATTACAGACATAAAGAGACGTGATTCAGAGTTCAAGGTGAAGACATACTAAATATCGGAATTCAGATATTTCAGAGATGGGAGCAAATAAGCATCAAAACAAATGGAGAACCAATGGAGAACAGTATGCATTACAAAGGAACGTTGGTTCAATCAAAACTAACAAATTTCGGGACCCAGTCAAGTCGAAAAACTATTGTCTGTCGAAAAGGTAATTGACTACAGGGAACTTCCGGTTAAGCATGGACGGGGCTTACCTCTTGTGTGTTTATTTAATTTTAATGTTGAGAATACAAAACATTCTTGTTGTTTCTGTGTCATTTTTTTAATAATATTGTCTTAAAAAGATTTTAAAATTCATGATGAAAGTTGATTTGTTTTTCAATTTGATTGACTTATGTCGTTCTACATTTTGTACCACGAACGATGTCACTGCCAGAAAAAGGTATCTGAATCAGTTCTGCCTTCATAATTATAAAAATATAAACAGGAACAATATTAAAGAACAGCATGGAGCAATGGACACTAACACAAAGATCAAACAAAGCAAACTACACGTATGAATATTCCTCCAATTGTTTTAAAGATCGTCTTTCCTGTAACGCTGCAAGAAGGAAGTTAAGACCTGTTGGTTCTCTACTGTTCATTTACCAACATGTGTTATATAATTTATACTCATGTCATAAAGTATAGTTTGTGCATGTGTATTAATAACATTGTATCGTTTATGACTGTGAGTGAGTGGATTATTGCTTAACGCCGCTTCGGCAGTATTTAAGCCATTAGCGGCGAGAAATTTAAGTTAATAGATTAATTTTAAAATAATTGCAAATGAAAAAAGTTATGACACAAAAGCCATACAAAACATCAGCAAAATATCACAATTTTGTTAAAAGCTGATAGAAAAGATCGTCGTAGAACACAAGCTTCCTGCCGGATAAAAGAGGATAGCCCCAACACTCACACAAAATGTGTTTTACTGTGAGGGGACACTGGCAGGGAATACACATTGGGGGTCTTCCCCCTTTAAAAGAAAAGAATGAGTGTGATGACTGTGTCCAATACGACATCGTCGTAGAACACAAGCTTCCTGCCGGATAAAAGAGGATATAAATTTTTAACCTAAATGAGGTTGAGTAGTGTGAAGTTTGTAATACTGTTGTTGGTCCCATTGGGACTTCCAACGCTCCTTAATATAAGATTTAATAGCAGGTTATCTGTATATGGAACATTAGTAGGAGAATATGATTGAGGTTTAAGACTGATTTAGCTGCTGCATCAGCTTTATTATTACCTCTTATACCCATATGGCTAGGAAGCCAGCAAAAGACGATGTCGCATTGGAGACAAGTGTTGTGAAGTGTTAAAATATCCCTGATAATGGGGTGATCACTCTTACAGTTTTTAATTGCCTGTAAGCAAGATAGTGAATCAGAAAAAATAATGTAATTATTGGGAGTTGATTTTTTAATGTGATGGACGGCCTTAAGGTTGGCCTTATAATTAGCTTCTGCAGCCTTGAAGCATTTGTTGTTGATGGTGTTTATGACTGTGAAATTGTCAAGGTAGTGTGTTGACAACATGTTTTAGATAGCATAAATACGTGCACTCAAATATGTTATGCAACCCATATAAGTGTAACATTATCAACTAAACTCAAGTAATTTGTACTGTTTGACGTATGAATATAGTAATCTGGATGTATGTATATATAACCTGTAGTATTTAAATGGTTTCACTGTGTCTACTTTATAATATAACAGAATGGGAGGGAGCAATTTATTTGGCAGTAGTAATACAGCGCCGCCAATCTGGGACACTTAACAATGTATGACATGACATGACATGACATGACATGACACTATCAGCCTTCTCTGTCATACTTGAACATAAAATCTTAACATTCCAAAAGAATATTTCCATTGCTCCATTGCACGTGGCAATCAAAATCAAGGTAATGGAAAGCAGATGAGATTTAATAATTGTATAATGCACAACTCTCGAACTCTACTGCCTCGGATCAGAGAATAACCAATCATTTACGTCAAAACGGTTTCCCTAATCAAAGGATAGACATCAATGCATATAAAGATCTAAAGATGATGATATAAATTAAGCCATGTGCTCCCATTGTGTAAACGTTGTTGACGATGAGTATCACGTATTGCTGCAATGCGCGTTGTATTCTGATATTCGTAGCAGATATATCCCACAACACTAATATTTAAACCCAAGAATGCCGACATCTACTTAAAAACCAAAATGCAAAAATTTTCTTCCGTCTAGCCATTTTTGCACACAAACTACACACGCTCTGAGGAACTGTTTGTATATGATTGTCATTCTACTATTTGACTAATGGCCACTCTACGAAAAAATTATTATGTCTGTCTTTCTGGATCAATGTATTAAAGTAAAAGGAAACATTAAATATACCTCTATGAAAACAAAATATTGGCACGAAAAAGGTTAATTGGCGCAGTTAGAAACTAATAGTAATTAAAAGAACAAATGTTGATACTAAACATAATTTAGTGTTAGAATAAGATTAATAAATCGAAAAGTGGCCAATCAACAATGAATGACATTCTTGCATTATATCACTGGGGAGCAAGTCAATTTGAGACAATACAATTAGAATAGGCTCATACTGTGAAAGAGAACACGGTGGGTAGTTTTACAATTATATTTTCATTATAGCTCGGTCCTAATGTGCAAGCATATAAATGTTGCAGAAAGCAATGTAATGGCTTTACTTAATTCATTTAGTTGTGAGGATATAAAGACAGAACAAAACTATCACGTCAATGTGTGAGAGAAGACTAATGGTTGGCACTAAAGGCCTGTCTATATTTCAAATCGAGTGATTAATCTTTCACAATATATTGTACATCAGATAAGGTAAATGTAAAATCGAGACCATATCAAAACATTTTACAGTATCAACATATGTTTACATATATCTTTTCATATATCTTTATTTTGAGAACAAAATCACTTCCATTCTTTCTATGTGTTCCTGGAACAATGAAATAGGACCCACGTTATTCCGGGAGCGATGTGAGATGTAGCGAAATATCAATATGTCAACATATCTCGTTTAGGAGTGATTTACATGTTTTGTGCCTCTATCAAAGACAGAAATAAATTGGGAAAGACTACAGAATACCGGGTACATTCCGCCATGTTTGTAAGCACGCGAAATTTTACCTTACCGGACATGCGCATTTGACATTTCGACCTCGAAGTGACACTTGTTAGAACTGACGCTATTTTGATTGTTGGGTGACATATTGTCACCGTTCTTTTTTTAAAGCCCTTAGGAACCAGTCGACGATCTTATTTAACCCTAGAACACACGCTAATATATATCTATGGTTAGATTTAGTTTACAGGGGTCGTCACAGTCATATTTCCAAAGAAATATTGCTATGTTTTGCAAAAGTAAGCCGAGGAGTTTTCCGCCATCGGGGTTTCCCGTTTGCATGATTGACAGGAGTTTGTAATTAACCCTTGGATACATTTCGATCATCTTATCTAACCCTTAGACCCCTTCTTAGTAACTGCATTGTAAACTTTTAATGTACATATATACAGTCATTTTTTATACGAAATCGGCCTATTGTATGTTTGTTTACACAGGACTAATGTTGATTTGCGAATATCCCGGGTTGTTGAGACTTTTCCGGGGTTTCAGAAATACTATACTTGTACCAACATTTTAAAATAAAACAAAATACTTCAAGGTAAGTGTCATTGATGATATGAACATTTAAAGGGACACTGCGTCGACAATAAAATTCAGATCATGCGTATCTACCTATGCTGATTTACATGTCTGCTAACAAGTCACTGACACCACATTTCAGAAATTGACGTAATTGGTAAGAAAAACTACTGCAGGTAGACAGTGAAGTGAAGCGTTACTCGTTAGCAGACACTCTAATCAGCTTAGTGAGATAAAGATGGGACTCATTTGTATCCTCGACGCAGTGTCCCTTTAAACGTTTGTTAAATTTAATGAAAAATTGAATCAATACACGAACTTACCTTCTCGAGTAAATGAAAACATGCCAGTGTTATTACTTACCCGGTTGGAAATTCCCATGCATTGTTTTCGAGTTGTGAACACAAAATAATAATGACATAAATATAAGACATGATATTATTCACAATGAAAAGGTAAAACTAACGTTTCATGAATGCTTTTGAACATTTAAAGTGGATATTTTATCAAACGTAAACAGGGGACGCTCAATCATTAATTTACACTAATGCTGTCAAGTTCACTGTTCAGCCGATGTCATTCTTCGGTTGAAGGCAAACAAAATCAAATTTAATTAGATATTAACATTCTGTCGTAATTTCAAACATTTACACATCATAATATTATGTAAACAACAATTCAGCAGCATTAATTGATAATAAGCATCAATGAACCATTTCAGGCGAGTGAAATCCCAAATTTGCTTCTCCCTTATTTGGAAAATTCGACTCGCGCTGTATGAATTGACCAATCAAAAAAGGGGAAAATCATCGGGATTTCCCCTTGATTGCAGACGAATGGATTGATGTTTTACAGTTTTATTAAAAATCGTGTTTAAAACTACGTCCTACAGACGAATATGGTAGAATTGAGATATACTTACTGTGTTTCAAAATCAGAGACATGTAATACTGGATTGATAGCGAGTAAATTTAAAATTGAAACAGAACGCGTAGTATCACGAGAGGCAGCAGTTTGTTACACTCAACAATACATAGTGGAATCAAAATTGAGAAATCTTTGATCTAAAACAGCAAAAAATTTAATTGAGTTTTCTCCAGCATTCACATGGATACAATCATAGTTCGTTTTTTTCTCTAGATTCTGCATTTGTTTTATTAACCCTCATTACCATATCACGCGACCTTCAAACATGGCTTCTATTAGTGCGTCGCTGTGAGCAAACAAACTTGCTTTGAGAACTTGTATCTATTAAAATGAAGTGTTCCCGGTGAAGCTACGTGTACTTGTCTCATTTGGAAAATAAATGTATATATTTCAGCTATCGACGTAGATGTGGAGACGGTATGATGCATTTTTGTTTATTTTCCATAATCATGTTTCACTCAGTTGTACGAACTGGCTGACCCGACCGTTTGTCCGAATGGATTGTGACGTCACAAGGTACGAATGGTTTCACATTTTATCTGCATTTATCGAGAAATGAAATCAGGTTTTTGAGAGCTCTCGCCTAATCAGAAATTAGTATAACAAAATCATTTTGTTATAATTAATTTATAAAAAGTAAATTCCTTTAATGTATTATACAAATTTTATACAAATGCTGAGTTGATAGTCTGTGAAAAACTGAAATAAATATGAATGACTCAAGTGTACACATGCATGACTGTGTCATATTTGAATGATCTCCAATGTTCAGGAGCAAAAAGAAACTTTGCATTGCCAAACAAAAGTACATATATATGTCTTAGGATATGAACGGTAAAGACCCCAACGCATAAGCTGAGTGATACATATTAGGTAAGATTTAACCGGCGTATGACAAGGCTTTCTTAATGAAAATTCATTGCTGAAATGTTTTTTGTATATGACCGTACCATTGGAAATCGCATTATGTACCACATGTGCATTGGTGAAAGGAATGCATCGTGAGATTTTCACAAACTATAGCAAACGTTGTGGTCATTTGTCTGCAAATGTTTTTTTCTTAAATGTGTTGTGCTAACAGAGATGAGGTATCATCAAAAGGTTTTAATTCAAGCTTACGAAATGCTGGTCATGAAATTTAATAAACAGATAAGAACTTGTATTACAATTATTTAAAAAAATATGTTTCCAAAACGCAGCCCGTACAATTGACAAACATTTGAAAAGTTAATGAACCATCTTATTCATTTTAAATTAATGATGATCAACGATATCACAAAGCTCTCGTTCTACACAGACACATCAAGAAATACTTGGATAACGATATACAATTACGGGTCCCAGACCTATCGCTTGACAATACAAACCAATACACAGGCCATCATTGATGACAATGAGGAAATTATTAGAGACAAACATTGGGATATGAGTGTAAATTGCTTCTCGTGACAACGACGTGAACTGCACACATAGACCTCATCACCTCACACACCACACACATAGTCTCTTGGTGATATATTTACTGTCTGGAACAGTGTCTCAGACACCAGACAATCCGTTGAGTCTTCTCATCATCTCCCGCGTCTATATGTGTATTGAGTACTCTGTTCGTCATAATAATATTGTTTAATTAAAACAAAAGGTAAAGTTTACTGAATCATTTCAAAGGCATGTATGGTTGAACACACATGAACATGAACTTAGATTTAAACTATCGATAATAGATAATAATACATTATTTTTAAAAGTTATCATATCAATTTTTGTGTGAACAAAGACAATTAACTGATAACTCAAATATGAACTGTTGAAAGAGCACAATACATTTACTGTTGATATTAAAATTGTATTAAAGGGGCAGAAGCGCGTTATTAACACATTTTATTGTTTTCAAATTTCCCATTTATAATGATACGTAATGTCATTTATATTAACCTTAGAGGGTAAAACATCTTATTACACAATCCATCTATACGTAGTGGTAATAACGGTGTTGCGTACAAAGCAAATAATGCATGGCGGCCAATTAATATGATCACATTTTATTATTTAGAATTACAAAAACGATTCCCATGACTTTACCGAAATATGTACACTCATTTTCAACTTGATTTTCTGAAGAAAAAAAGGGCATTTTACTATTGGTGACATTGTTTTTCAAATACATTTCACCGACTTATTTGAGCGAAAAATCGTGGGACTGCCCCTTTAATGCCATTGCTTAAAATGAATACATAAAATATTCACTGTCTGATGTAGGATGTACTAACAGTCTATACTATTAACAGTGTCTTAATACTTACATTCTTAGGAAATAGGACTTATTTAATATTTCTCTCCATCATAAACATCGATCAAGTGTTACGTTAATGTTTAACATTATGAACAGTACATCTACCGATATCTATTGTGTACAGGGTGTTTCACAAACAAATTTCAACAATGTTAGCATACTAAAATGCAGCTTGAAGACACTATTTTTTAAAAACTGATCATCAAAACTTATTTGTAAATCCAGAATCTAATTGTAAGCATCATTATTGAACCAATTCTTTCTGGTTTGTTTGAATGAACAAACATATTTAGAGAATAACCAACGAGGTACGATTGATTACGGGAAATCTGCACGAGTCGAAATGATGTTCACAGTCGCGAGCCTTGGCGATCACTCGTACCGAGTTGGTTATTCTATATATTACCCATTACATGCAATTAAATACACATTTACGAACGACAAACGTTGACTAGCTGACATTGACCATTAACAGCTGATTTGTGACCTGCTGATTTGTATTCATGCGCGTGTTACACCGAACATCTCCAGTGGTCAAACACTATACAATATAGTTCTTTTTATACAACGGCGAGAAACTAATATATTATTGGTTTGTTTGTATAACCAATAACATAGTTGTCATATATGACGCACATTTACATTATAAGTACATGTACGATACAACCTGAAATTATTTTAATAAGTACATCATGATCATTACGCCTTACTGCAGTACCTATGAATGACTGACGTGTTTGAGTGACTGAACAGCATAGCGTTGAACCGAAAATTGGAAAAAACACCTGTCAATTTTTATTAAGAGATTAAAAGTAGTAATGCCCACAAGAAGAATCTACTACGAATGTATAGAATCAAATCTGTATGCCAAGGAGGTCAACCAATCTGAAGTTTGATCAATATTTCTTCTCAGGAATTTGGATTCAGTTCACGTCACGTCGCCTGTAGATCCACAACAAAGAACGATAACTCTAATCGGACGTTTACTGCCAGTGAAGTAGATGGTTATTACGATTACAACAACAAAACATATGAACTAGGCAGTGTGTACCTTGGGAGATATTTATTGTAATGGATGTCGAATATAGGTACACTGCATGCAAAGGGACACCCTGGTGAACGACTATTTCGATCGTGGCGTGATTAAACTGCAGACTGCAGTCCCGATATCAAACGACAGGTTTATATCTCAGTTTGCACGCTTATTCTGATTTAGAAACAACGAGAATAGTGCATAGATTGTCTAATATTTTCTGATGTTGTCTCTCGATGATGGTTAGGTAGATCTAACTATTTATGGATTGAACGTTATCGTGTCCGGAACTGTTATTGTTTTACGCTGTTGGCAGCCATGTTTGTTAACAAACAACGACAACGTGAAGCCGTTGAAATTCAATAACGTGTCAATGAAAGTAATAATGAGAATGTAAATACATAAAGATATAATAATTTCTAATACAGAACATGTAATAAACTCAATATTTTTATATTCTTGATCTCTGTTTTCATTTTTTAAAATCGAGATGTGTGACCGAGTTCGGCACATTCTATTTATCAATGAAACAAGAAAGTAGTACCGTTAACCAATCGCCGTGTCATTCTCTGGCTACTGACCAATCAGCGTTGAGAATCACTAAAGAGCACATGTGCGAATATCACAAAAATAATCACCTATGTATCCCAACCCGTATGGATAATATTGAACAGTATATGAGTACCAAAGGTATATATACATCCGAATATTTTTCATCTCATGTTTACTTATAGCCTAAGGTACAGACGAACCCAACATAATGTTCCTTGGCCTACGCCTGGTCGATACCGGTAATCTAATTGATGACCACCGTATAGTGCTTTCTTTTATTTGCAACACGTGGGGAAATTAGAATTTGTATTGGCTTTGACTTGGCGGGTAGTTATTGCATTCTAAGGAAGATTAGTCTGAAATCAGACTGGCTATAGATCATTGTAACACACACTGTATGCATGCAAGCTACAAAGAGGGTGTGGCCTTTCTTTGACGTCACTGGCTTAAATATATAGAAGAGAAAGCTCCGACAATTGCAAACAAGAAAATAGATAATTAAAGAAACATTTTAATGAGAGTGTTTTGGCGCCCTTTGTTCTGTGACGTCATGGGAACGTCACTAAGACTCCATGGCGATCGCTGCATAGTGTGAAACTGAGTGGGTATTCAAAAAATTTCGAGACTTTTCTTTTATATATACTCAAAGAAGAAGACAAGGCTAAAACTGCATTTTCTTAAGGAATATCGGACATATCTGGGCGACATCATCATATTATCGGATACCTTTGAAGAACACATGAAGAGGTTGCAGGCCGTGTTTCAACGTCTGAAAGATCATGGACTGAAGTTGAAACCATCCAAGTATCTTCAGTGAAAGGATCAAATATCTGGGACACATCGTATCTGTTAATGGTATTGAAACTGATCAAGAGAAGATGGGCTTATGACATGGAATGGCGTCCGGCGTCCGTCCGTCAATCCGTCCGTCCGTAAACGTTTCTCTTTTTCGACTTCTTCTCAAGAACCGAGAGCTGAAAAGTTGTGTGCAGACTCCTTGGCTAATGGGGATTCTAAATTGTAGATTTGGTGACCTCGTGACCGCAAATGGGGTCACAGGGGTCACAACCTTAAAAACCTATTTTCATCTTCTTCTTCAGTTCCAAAAGGTCAAGAGAGCTGAAAAGTTGTGTGCAGACTCCCTGGCCAATGGGGATTCTAAATTGTAGATTTGGTGACCCCATAACCCCAATGGTGTCACAGGGGTCACAACCTTAAAAACCTATTTTCATCTTCTTCTTCAGTATCAAGAGGTCTAGAGAGCTGGAAAGTTGTCTGCAGACTCCTTGGCCAATGAACTAAATAGGGGTCACCAAATCAACCATCAAAACTATTTTTTACTTGTTAATATGGTATTACTTGAGATAACTAAGATAATAAATCAATGAAGTCCTAATGAGCTACAGAGCCCACGGCTCTATTTTTTAAGGATTTCTCCAAGATAGCTAAACCCCTGAATGATCTTCTAGTTGGACAGCCAAAGAAGATACGAAGACGGACTACACATAAGGACGATCGGGTCTTGTTAGAGGAGCATCAACATGCCTTTAACACTTTTTACACTTGACAGAACCACCTATTCTAGCCTACGCAAATTAGAGTCTACCATTTGAGGTGCATACAGATACAAGTGCAGATGGACTATGGGCCGTATTGTACCAGAGACAACAAGGGAAGTTGAGAGTTATTGCCTATGCCAGTCGAGCTCTTAGGAAAGGCGAGAAGAATTACCCTGCACATAAACTGGGTTCCTAGATCTCAAGTGGGCAGGCACTGACAAGTTTCACGAATACCTCTACGGAAGTGAAAACAGACAACAACCCTTTAACATACTACCTCACAACAGCGAAAGTTGATGCTACAGGTCATCGGTGGTTGGCAGCTCCATCACCGTATGACTTCAAGATAACCATTCGCTAGAAATAAGAAATCAGGACGCTGATGGTTAATCTCGACGATTACATGATTAAGTCCACAACACAAGCTGCAACAAGGCTGAAAGTTTCTTTTGAAGAGTACACAGTGCTTCCTGAGGAACCATCCTTACCTTTGTCTACTGACATCAATTGTTGGATGGAGGAACAGTCGAAAGACCAAGCCATCTCCAGAGTGATACATGTACATCTGTTCAAGAAGGGTCACAAGCTTACATCAAGGTTGAGGTCACTTGAGAATCCCTATGTTGAAAAGCTTCTTGTGGAATGGAACAAGTTTGTCTCTCCTCTATGGACGTGTCAAGCTCAAACATGGAGCTCTATTACAAGTCATTCTGCCAAGACCTCGTAAACCGTCATCTGGATAGGTTCCTTAAAGAATTCGAAAAAAACACTGTGCAAAGACAAATTAGACTGGTCAAAAACAGAATTCACAATCCTTGGCATAACATTCACACATAACTTGGCAGAAATGGTAGAGAGAAATTATAAAGATAAACTAAAACATATAAAGATCATCATGAACCAATGGCTGGGAAGAGATCTTACTCCACTTGGTAGGACGACCGTTTTAAAAAGCCTTATCCTGCCTAAATTAAACCAGATATTTACAATACTTCCAAATCCTAGTGAAAACATATTGAAGGACATTGAAAGACTTTGTTTTGCCTTTATTTGGAAAGGGAAACCAGATAAAATTAAACGTAAAATAATAACAAGTAATTATAATGAAGGTGGTTTTAGAGCACCTGATATAAGAAATACAATTTGTTCTCAGAAAATAAGTTGGGTGAAACGACTCTTCAATTCGGACAGCTGTTCTAAATTGAAGAAACTGTTTCATAAAAACGTATCCCCAACACACACTTACTTTTATCAATACAGCGCAGAAGAAGTGATGAAGCATGTTTGTAATCCAAGAACAAACGATTTTTGGAAAGACGTCTTAAAAGCATGGGGAAGTTTCATTACCAAAAAGGGGAATCTTGTAAAGACGCAAGCTGATGTCCTGTCTCAGCCGATATGGAATAATGATAATATCAGAATTAACAATAAGGTGATTCATTATAAGCAAATGTCAAAATCAGGTATCTATCTGATAAATGATATAATCGATAGTGGCGGTAACTTTTATAACTACACAGAATTAGTTAACAGGTACAAATTTAAGACAAATTTTCTTGAACATGCTGGTATCATTAATGCAATAAAATCATATTTAGTAAAGTCAAACATTAGGATAGAGAAAAAACTAGATATGCCACTAATACCTTATTTTATTGAAAATATTACTGGCAAGAGAAAAGGTTGTCGCATATTTTATGATATTTTACAAGAATCAGAAATCAGGGGGGTTCGCTACAAATACAGAATGAAATGGGAACGAGATTTGGATTGTCAAATCAATGAAACTGAATGGAAATATATAAACCAATTGCCTTTTATATCCAATCTAAGTTAAAAAAACAAAATGGTTTCAATATTCAATTCTACATAATACTCCCGACAAATGATCTCCTGGATAAGATGAAAATCAAAGATGACAATAAATGTAGCTTCTGTGTGGACGAAATAGAGAATTAGTCACCTTTTCTTTGAGTGTCCTACTGTCAAAAATATTTGGAATAAAGTTAAGGAATGGATAGAGACAAACACACAAGCAAACATAAACCTCTCAAAAAGGAATATTTGCCTTGGATACCCTGAATATAGAAACAAAGTATTGAATATGATCATCACAACTGTTAAGTACACATTATTCAAAACAAAGCAAAATGGACTGAAACCAAACATAACCTACATCAAGAATGACATCAAGAAAGCTTACAATATTGACAAATATAACGCATACTCAACTTGCAACTATTCTAAATTTATGACATTCTGGTCAACCTGTCATTTGCTATTTAAAGATTAATGTTAAACATATTCATGTTGATATTCCTTTGTTTCACCTAAACTGAAAACTCTCAAAATCGATCGAATCTGAAGCTTTATTAGAACTAATGATGATGAGTAAATTGTTATAATCATCAATGTTACCAGCTTCTGCCAAAGTGTTTGTATGCTTTTCGTTGTAAAAAATTTGTATATATAATGAGCATGTACATGTACCACAAAAAGAAATAAATTAAAAAAAAAAAAAGACCTCGTAAACAAATCATTCTGAAGATGATTCATGACATCAGGGTAGAGATTGTACTCTTGATTTGATCCGCAACATGTTTTTTCACAAAGTTCGCAACGATCTGGGAGTAGATAACAGCTGCAATGATCACACTAAAACATAATATGTGAATAATCTGAGGAAACGTTTGACCTTTGCTTACATTATGAAAGTGCCTCAAAGGAAGCCCAAAAGGCAGGACGTAGACATAAGCAAGTGTGTTCTCATTCGGATAGTGGCGCTTACTGGAAAACACAAGCTTGCAAACGGGTGAGAACAGGAAGTATTCACTGTCGTGAACCGACCAAATCTTGAAATCCAGGTGGTCACTGTGCATCAGGAGGATGCTAAAGGTTCCAAGACTCTACACCGAAATATGCTTTCTCTTGTGTCAGTTCCTGTAGAACCAGTTACGCCACAGACGAACAGAAGAACAGGAACTAAGTCCATTCCTTAAGGTACAGAAATTCAAAGAACAGAGCGATTCAGACTTTTTCAGTGTTCTCCAGTTCATCTTGGTCAGTCTTCAGAAGAGGTTAGGTTCATTGATTCGGCGATATAATGTAATATTTATAATATATATTATAAACCATATCATAACGGGTACCAGCACGTGAGTAACTGTGAGTGATATCTCCTTCTTAAAGTAGTCTTCAATATTGTTTTATTTTAAAACAAGTGGAATAACCTAATACCGTAAATACCATGGTTTAATGTCATATTCTTTAATAGTATACATTTCGGGACTTCATGTCACACCATTGCCGAGGTGAGTTGTTCCACCCCTCGGCCATGCATCATCCTATTCTAATGTGATATCTAGAACTTTTTTGATTAAACGTAATTATTTATACTTACCCGTCGACTAGACCTATTATTACTTGCCTCCTCAGGCAGGGGCTAATCTAACCTTAACACAGATGAAACTTTGAAGAAATGTCGGGGATGGTAAAATCCCGCCCGCGTTCTCGTGACGTCACTCCCATGATTCCTCACTCTCCAAACAGGCTCAAGTGCAGATTAGAAGCAGGGAGGTTGGGCGGAACTACAGCGTAGGTGTACTCAACAGGTAAGTATAACTTATTACGTTTAATCTAGAATCGGGGGCGGGTCAGTGTATTCAGGGGAGAGATGAGACGGGGAGACTAGCCCTGAGTGTAAGCTAACCTACAAGTCCTCGGACACCACGTGGGTGAGGACAAGGTAAAGCCCGGGTGACACTATTTCTACCGGCTAAGTAAGTCGAGGAGTCAACACAGCCACTCACAGGAAGTCATAAAGCTTCCTATTGCGTGACAACACCATATCAAAGAAGAAGAAAGACATTGTGCATGAAGTTACAGCTGATGTACATTCATGTGAAAATCCAGGGATTCACGAGGAGCACTCACTGCGCACGGACAATATTCATGCAATCGTGAGTAATCCCTGTGATATGAACAATGTGTGTACAATGCAAGATGTAATGACTCTTTTCAACAAATTCACGTCAGATATGCGAGGAATGTTCAGTAATGTCAATCATAAGATTACTGATCTGGAATCGAGTCTTGAAATTAGACTAAAGAAAACTATGGAAGAAGTCATTGATGAGCGACTGAAACCTACATTAGAAAATGAACTTGGTAAAGTGCGGACTGAATTCCAAACTGAAATGAAAAAACTGAACGATCAGATCAGTCCACAGGAATTTGAGAATACCCAAGATCTCAATGTAAACAATGTATATAAAAGTATCCACGCCTCCTTTATACAATAGGCTAAACCCAGCTAACAAATCTACGTAGTGATAACGTTGTGACAACGTCAGCTTTACGTTGTCCTTACGTAGATTCTGACGTTGTGACAACGTCAGTTTGTAGACTCCCAAACAGGTTGCTACAACGTTGATTTTCTACGTAATTACTACGTTGTGAGAACGTTGTAACGACGTCTATGTTTACGTTGTCCTTACGTAGATGCTGACGTTATGACAACGTCAGTTTGTAGACTCCCAAACAGGTTGCTACAACGTTGATTTTCTACGTAATTACTACGTTGTGAGAACGTTGTAACGACGTCTATGTTTACGTTGTCCTTACGTAGATCCTGACGTTGTGACAACGTCAGTTTGTAGACTCCCAAACAGGTTGCTACAACGTTGATTTTCTACGTAATTACTACGTTGTGAGAACGTTGTAACGACGTCTATGTTTACGTTGTCCTTACGTAGATCCTGACGTTATGACAACGTCAGTTTGTAGACTACCAAACAGGTTGCTACAACGTTGATTTTCTACGTAATTACTACGTTGTGAGGACGTTGTAACGATGTTTATGTTTACGTTGTCCTAACGTATATCCTGACGTCGTCACAACGTCAATCTGTAGACACCCAGAAAGGTTGCTACAACGTTGTTTTTATACTTACATACGATGATGTGAGAACACGAAAATGCCGTCTATCTCACGTAGTTTTGTTGTCTCTCAAACGCATTACGACGTTGCCATAACGTCCTTACAGATTCCATTTGTAGACTCATGAACATTGAAGCCTACCAAATTCAGACGATATACATAAACAGTCTATCAACTCATATTGTCAAAAACATTTAGTAACATTTCTTGTAAGTTAACCACCGCTATAAAATAAGTTATAACAAAAATATTATGAAATAGGGCTTTCTAATTTTGCCAAATAGTAACACAAATTTTAAGTTGACAGACTGCTTATTATAAGGCATTTCATTTTTAAATGGTAAAATCGTTTGTCATTTGTGATAATGTTCTTCACGGAATGATTGAAACTGCATGACAATATGAAAAGCTATGTTTTCAATGTTCTTGTCTATAAGTTCGAGAACACAAAGATAACAGAGAGATGAAACTGTGATTATACTTTTAATTTGATTGAACTTAAAAAGTTAGCTTTTTCCTCCGATAACCTTGTTTCCCTGCCCATTATCTTGTTCCCTTGTCCATTAGCTTGTTTCCTTGTCCATTAGTTTGTTTCCTTGTCCTTGGTTTATTTCTCGGTTCGTGAGCTTGTTTCCTTGTTGGATGCTGCTCTCTGCAAACAAATAATACACATTTATAAACTTTGAATTTTTTAAAACAAAAGAGGTAAGGGAAATCAGTAATATCTTGTACCAAGCATATTGATGTAGGTATGCATCTACGTTTATATAATAATTCTTCTTTCTCGTACACAAATTTTGTATTATTTTATTATTTTATATTACATTAATTAAATGTACGGCGATACCTCATTACAACAATGTAGCACTTATTTAACTAATGTTTGAGGATGATAAATAAACAACAGAGGTTTAATTGAATAACGTGATAACTATGAATGTTACAGGGAGGTATGATCGTGTAAACTATTGCAAAAATAGTAACTACGACAAAAAAAAGTTACCTGGTGAAATCGAGGCCCGGCATGTTTAGATGGAGCATGTATTAAGCTTTTCGAAACTTCCCCCTCGACATCACTTCCTTTGCAGTAATGTTTTTCATGTAGGCTTCTGCAAAATAAATCAACATGTCTAAATGTTAAAAAAGGATTAAAAAAACTATGAGTTTGAAAACACAAGTATATTGCTTTTTATGATGAAAGTTATTGCCTTCAAGAAACTTAAACCACAAAAACTTTATACATTCAACTGAGGTTATACATATATGATGATATAATTGAATTGAATTTGGGAACAAACAAGCAGAACCGTAAGATAATTATTTGTATGAATTGGCAATCATTTTAGATATCAATTGTATGACATCAAGCGATATCTATATTCCAATATTGTTTCAATTGAATTGTCATAAAGCTAAGTCATAAGTTATTGTGAAGACATTAAATGTGTAGTTTGGAAATCTTTTGTTTTACCTTTTAAGCAGCTTGTCGACATCAGGTGATTTGTCCCCAGTTTCTTCATCACGCGGCGAACACAATCGCCTCCAAAGTCGTTAGAAACCGGAGCTATAAACAATACAATAGCAAAATTGAACCTTTGTCTTCATTCAAAATAGCATGTTATTATAATATAGGTCATAGGTTAATATGATATTAGTAATCATGTATACGGTCGTAAGTAATCGTTCAATTACACATTGGACTTAGAGACTCGCTCCAAAAATATTTACATACACCATTAGTAAAAGAAATGGCTAGGTCTACTAACGACTTAGATTGAAGGTGTATCCCTGTTGGTGTTAGTAGATGCCTTATAGCATTCTGAAGTAAACGAGAAAAAATGTAAAGAGATAGACAGTGAGGAAATAAATTCTTACCTAAATGATATCATATACGGCGTCGAAAACGAAAATGGTGTTGATCAACTGCACTAGCAGATTTGGCGCCAGTATTGTCTTTCCTCCAAGTGCTGCATGTTTTAGTCACGTGAATACACTGTGATTGGTCTTAGTCTATCCCCCAGCCATCCCGAAGGGCCAGCTGACATGGGGCTGATGAGTGCAACAGATGTGACCGTGTGACCTGTGTTACTGTATGACCCATTTCTCACGAGTAAACTGGACAGAGCTGTGTTACATTCAGATACATGAAATCACAAATCTGTAATCTTTACATATGATAAATAAAATATCTGTCAGTTGTTGACAAATAGCGCACTCGATGAGATAAACATGATATTATAAAATAGCAGATATGACCGCTATTATGTAATGAGTAATGAAATAATGAGATTTTAGTGAACTATAACTTCTTACCACAGTGAAAATATGTGTGATTGACGTGACTCGACGGTATATGGAACTTAATTCGAACTGATATTACGTCATTCTAACGATCTATATTTAAAAACTAATATTTAAATCACACTTTGAATTTATATATACACTTATTTGTTTTCAAAATTCATTAATCAATGTCTGAAAAATCAGATAGGACATGTGGAGTCCGTTTGTATATCCCGATACGATAAGAACAATGGATCTATATTCAAAGTCATCATGTATCAGATGATATATGTCATGTGAAAGGTGTTTACTAAAACCTAAAAACCATCAGAAATATTAATTGAAGGAAGATGACGGCATATTGAAAATTGCCTACTCACATAATAATCATATCCGTTTATTGTGTGTAAAGTATTGTTGATTTTCATAAATATTGTATTTCACCATCATGTATCTAAATGTTGGTGTTGCGTTTATTTGGAAATATCTTCAAAGTATAGCCATTCACTGCAACTCAATGTATATTTTTGGTGTTGTGAAAATGCACTGCCGAATGTAGGGTTATTGAGATCTAACAGTAAGAAAGCAACATTTGTATTTACTAAAATTGTCAGAGGATAGAACAATAAATATAACACCAACAAGAAATCATATCCAGTTTCTAAAAAAAACCATCACTATCATTGATTGCATTCAAATCAAAATACATGTGTATCTTAAAGCCATCATTCAATGAATTCTTTGAATATATATAAGCTAGTGTTATTACATCATGCTGAAATTCCTGCAGCGATAATTGATGACGAATTGAATGCATTTAATATTCATATCGTTATGAAATTAAGATTATACGCTGATTGGTCGTACTTAATATTTCTTTTGAAAAGAACAGTAATTTTGCACTGAAATCACACACATTGATTCAAAGTTACCTTTCTGATAACAAATTAAAACAATGTTGTGTTTTACCAATTGACGTCCTAAAGAAAACACATTATAAAATAGATCTTAGAAACTTTGTTTCACATAAGTGTTTTCGCTGAGATTCATTTTAAGTTCATTTCAATATTAATCATTACATATGCCATGACCAGAATATGTGTTTCAAGTATTTTCTTCAAATATATTAGGATGATAGAAAACTATGGCACCGAAATATAGAATTACAACTAGTTTTGCAATAATCAACTATTAAATCGTTGTGGGGGTTGGACTTGAGGAAAAGGACAAATTAGTTTTATGTGTCATGTAATTATTCTGCCATATATTCTGACGCATGTGAACGCGAATAACGCGAGTTTGCAACAAGCAAGCTATTCCAAACAAATGAGAAACCATTTAAACATAATGATATAAGATCAGTACAATGGTTACGAACAATACTCTGGACAATACGTACCACTTTCGGTCGTTTTGATACCCAACCATTCACAAGGAGGAAAGCATTCTTGTCAAACGCATTGTATGTGTAAATATCATGTGGGCAATACAATCATGTTAACATTATAACTTTGCAACGCCATAGCAGTGTTATAGTTGTGCCCTCAGCGATGGAATAGTATTGTCAAGTCATTCATTGATGATCTATATACTATAGTATGTAGATGATATCTGTCTTCCCTTGCCACATACCATGTTTTTTTCAGGGGCGAAGCCACGAGTGAAATACATACTTTTCTACATCAGGAGATCAGATAAACATGGTATTTTGCAAACATAATACAAACAGACATTCCATTTATCATATAGGTTTTGTGTTTTATGTTGAAAATGAATGATTGCAATGGTAAATGTACGACTTTGGCAAATACACGTCACTCTGCTGAGTGTCGATAAAGGTTATCATCACTGTAGAAGGTACAAGGTTTATTTCACTGAGTAACTGTTTCTCACACCAAATTATATGATAAGGTATTATGACAATATGTTTTTTTATGTGTTTGACGTTGAAATATACATATACCTGTCACAGAAGACGTGTTGTATGAGATCTCATTGTTTTCCAATTACACATAACGAAGATATTCCTTCGGTATTTGAGGAAACATAACCTATAATAGAATCCATACGAGATTCGTAAAGACACTGATCGCTGTGTGTAGTATTTATACAGATTATTACCCGAGAAAGTATGCTATATTATCATATACTGTACACGACTGGTACGAAACAAGTGGGATTTTAATTGTTTTGTTACAAGGTTACAATGGCAAACGTGATATTTGTGTTTGTGCTCGTATTATAAATGTCAACTCAGTTAGCTCATGTTAACTCAGAGATAATACTAAACGGTGTCATGTTCAATAGCATTTTTTATGAAATTGTTGATTTGTATAGAACGAACGATCGAAAGCTAGTTTATTGCAAAGAAACACATTTAGCTCGTTTCATATTGTATATTCTGAGATAAAGAAGTAAAGACTGGGTTAAACAATTTCTAAATCATCGACATTTCCCTGGACCATTAAATGTGAAAATGGCTCCAATTATGTGATGTCAAAACAACTGACCATATTATGACATCAGACCATGGAAACGGCATTCAAAAGAATGTTCTTTAAAACAAATTATTACTTTAGTGCCAACCATTAGTCTTCTCTCACACATTGACGTGATAGTTTTGTTCTGTCTTTATATCCTCACAACTAAATGAATTAAGTAAAGCCATTACATTGCTTTCTGCAACATTTATATGCTTGCACATTAGGACCGAGCTATAATGAAAATATAATTGTAAAACTACCCACCGTGTTCTCTTTCACAGTATGAGCCTATTCTAATAGTATTGTCACAAATTGACTTGCACCCCAGTGCTATAATGCAAGAATGTCATTCATTGTTGATTGGCCACTTTTCGATTTATTAATCTTATTCTAACACTAAATTATGTTTAGTATCAACATTTGTTCTTTTAATTACTATTAGTTTCTAACTGCGCCAATTAACCTTTTTCGTGCCAATATTTTGTTTTCATAGAGGTATATTTAATGTTTCCTTTTACTTTAATACATTGATCCAGAAAGACAGACATAATAATTTTTTCGTAGAGTGGCCATTAGTCAAATAGTAGAATGACAATCATATACAAACAGTTCCTCAGAGCGTGTGTAGTTTGTGTGCAAAAATGGCTAGACGGAAGAAAATTTTTGCATTTTGGTTTTTAAGTAGATGTCGGCATTCTTGGGTTTAAATATTAGTGTTGTGGGATATATCTGCTACGAATATCAGAATACAACGCGCATTGCAGCAATACGTGATACTCATCGTCAACAACGTTTACACAATGGGAGCACATGGCTTAATTTATATCATCATCTTTAGATCTTTATATGCATTGATGTCTATCCTTTGATTAGGGAAACCGTTTTGACGTAAATGATTGGTTATTCTCTGATCCGAGGCAGTAGAGTTCGAGAGTTGTGCATTATACAATTATTAAATCTCATCTGCTTTCCATTACCTTGATTTTGATTGCCACGTGCAATGGAGCAATGGAAATATTCTTTTGGAATGTTAAGATTTTATGTTCAAGTATGACAGAGAAGGCTGATAGTGTCATGTCATGTCATTTCATGTCATGTCATACATTGTTAAGTGTCCCAGATTGGCGGCGCTGTATTACTACTGCCAAATAAATTGCTCCCTCCCATTCTGTTATATTATAAAGTAGACACAGTGAAACCATTTAAATACTACAGGTTATATATACATACATCCAGATTACTATATTCATACGTCAAACAGTACAAATTACTTGAGTTTAGTTGATAATGTTACACTTATATGGGTTGCATAACATATTTGAGTGCACGTATTTATGCTATCTAAAACATGTTGTCAACACACTACCTTGACAATTTCACAGTCATAAACACCATCAACAACAAATGCTTCAAGGCTGCAGAAGCTAATTATAAGGCCAACCTTAAGGCCGTCCATCACATTAAAAAATCAACTCCCAATAATTACATTATTTTTTCTGATTCACTATCTTGCTTACAGGCAATTAAAAACTGTAAGAGTGATCACCCCATTATCAGGGATATTTTAACACTTCACAACACTTGTCTCCAATGCGACATCGTCTTTTGCTGGCTTCCTAGCCATATGGGTATAAGAGGTAATAATAAAGCTGATGCAGCAGCTAAATCAGTCTTAAACCTCAATCATATTCTCCTACTAATGTTCCATATACAGATAACCTGCTATTAAATCTTATATTAAGGAGCGTTGGAAGTCCCAATGGGACCAACAACAGTATTACAAACTTCACACTACTCAACCTCATTTAGGTTAAAAATTTATATCCTCTTTTATCCGGCAGGAAGCTTGTGTTCTACGACGATGTCGTATTGGACACAGTCATCACACTCATTCTTTTCTTTTAAAGGGGGAAGACCCCCAATGTGTATTCCCTGCCAGTGTCCCCTCACAGTAAAACACATTTTGTGTGAGTGTTGGGGCTATCCTCTTTTATCCGGCAGGAAGCTTGTGTTCTACGACGATCTTTTCTATCAGCTTTTAACAAAATTGTGATATTTTGCTGATGTTTTGTATGGCTTTTGTGTCATAACTTTTTTCATTTGCAATTATTTTAAAATTAATCTATTAACTTAAATTTCTCGCCGCTAATGGCTTAAATACTGCCGAAGCGGCGTTAAGCAATAATCCACTCACTCACAGTCATAAACGATACAATGTTATTAATACACATGCACAAACTATACTTTATGACATGAGTATAAATTATATAACACATGTTGGTAAATGAACAGTAGAGAACCAACAGGTCTTAACTTCCTTCTTGCAGCGTTACAGGAAAGACGATCTTTAAAACAATTGGAGGAATATTCATACGTGTAGTTTGCTTTGTTTGATCTTTGTGTTAGTGTCCATTGCTCCATGCTGTTCTTTAATATTGTTCCTGTTTATATTTTTATAATTATGAAGGCAGAACTGATTCAGATACCTTTTTCTGGCAGTGACATCGTTCGTGGTACAAAATGTAGAACGACATAAGTCAATCAAATTGAAAAACAAATCAACTTTCATCATGAATTTTAAAATCTTTTTAAGACAATATTATTAAAAAAATGACACAGAAACAACAAGAATGTTTTGTATTCTCAACATTAAAATTAAATAAACACACAAGAGGTAAGCCCCGTCCATGCTTAACCGGAAGTTCCCTGTAGTCAATTACCTTTTCGACAGACAATAGTTTTTCGACTTGACTGGGTCCCGAAATTTGTTAGTTTTGATTGAACCAACGTTCCTTTGTAATGCATACTGTTCTCCATTGGTTCTCCATTTGTTTTGATGCTTATTTGCTCCCATCTCTGAAATATCTGAATTCCGATATTTAGTATGTCTTCACCTTGAACTCTGAATCACGTCTCTTTATGTCTGTAATGATGCTTTAAACGTTTCTCCTTTATTGAAGAATGTTCAGTAACGGCGAAGTGTTTGCTTGATGTAATGAGAAATGATATGCGTGCTCATAAAATATAATTAAAATCAGCTACTTTATGTCATATACATGTTTGTTTCGGTGATAAATAAGTATGTATGATGGGACATTAGATCATCTGTTACAATGCATCGGTTTACAACAGTTGAAAGAGTATCCCATCTTTGATTGTGCATGTCATCGGTCCTGTTTCATCCTGTACAGTGTCAATGAATAGATTTATCTCTAACTCAAAATTAAAAACCACTCCAGATCTCCCTTAATAGAGTTAATTCAGAACCTCCAAGTTATCTGGTAAACCTCCAAAGCTGATAAAACATCATTATCAGTAATCTCGAAGGGGTCCACGCCTTTTCTATCCACATTCCCGTATAGCGGACTTAAATGAGAACATGATGAAGAGTAAGAGGTTGATTTAATTGACGATCAGTGTTCTGGTGCTTTGTCCTCGTCTGTTATTCCACGGCTCCATACAGTGTTACTAGCGTCCAAAAGAAACGCCATCAAAAACGAAAAACAGTTTTATCCAGAGATAAATAGGAACATGGTTACGTCTTGTGTCCAGACGTCAAGTAATCTAAATTTACAATGTTTGATAATATATCTTATGTTTGATTAACGCACTTTAAAATAACTCGAAAATCGTAGTTTTAGAATCTCCTTAACTAGCCGAGAGGATGGGATAGACTCTACATACACATCAAAGAACTCAATACGACCTCAAACAATACAGAGAAAAGATAAACCATTTCGGGATTTATCACCAAATTTCCATAGCATAATATCAATTAAGAGAGTGTCAATACCCTCCAAACAAGAAGCACTGCAAATGCGCAGACATTCTCCGACAATAAACTGGGATCTAAGCTGCCTCTGTTTCCTCCCTCATTAATCCTACACAAAGAGGTATTCCTTTTCAGTGAGTCGTCCCCGATTCAATTTTCTGGCTTATTAATTTACTAATGTTTAAATAAGTCTCAATTATATTATTATGTTATATAACCATATTATCTAAGAGTCGCATGCATTATTATTGATTTCCTTGTTATTTCATCGCATTCTCATTGTGTTCTCATTATAATACACATATGTATCTTGTAAATTAAGTGTTGCATCTTATCATTAGCTTGAATTTATTTAGAAAATATTGAATTAAAGTTGTCCATCCCTAAATAGTAAGCTTCAGATCCAAATCATACTTTGAAAGTTGAAGATGTCATGTCACGCATTAACATTTAAAGATTGTATGTAAGCTTCGCACAATGTTTCCCCCCTTTGAGTAGCATATTTTCACTGTATTATTTTAGTGGTTGTTTTGTATAGGTTGATTACCTCCCTTGGTTGTTTATTCTCGTGCTGACCATGCGCTTGCCAGCAGCGAGTCTCATTTCCAAAAATTCCTAAAAGCATTATGCCTCCACCAAGACGTAAGTTTGATTTTACATGTAACAGGGTGTTACAGAAACGGAAGAACATTTCATATTTGAATGCCCAAATTATGCTCATTATCGCTCGAAACTAATTTCATCAACTGGTCTCGTGGGGGTCTCAAGGAAAGAGCTCCTCTCATCAATTCTAAACCCCAAGAGTCATCATGCTTCTATCACTTGTAAAATACTTTATGACATGTATTCAATGAGATTAAGCCACATTGATTAATTATTGTACAATCTATAATGTGCATTGTTTGATATAATTGTCTCACACTGAGATATATTAATGCTCTTGTATATATTTACTTAACATGTGTTAACTACTTTGTACACTGCCCACAATGGGTGTTTTATGTACAATAAATATCTTGTATCTTGTATAAGTCATTCCTCATAATATTGCAATTATTATTTTGTGATGTCATTTGTATTGTATGCATGTAAGATAAATGTGCATCGTTTAGGTGTGAGGCTCTATACGAGTGGGATGAGGCTCTGTACTAGAGGGTAATGTTGTAAAGTTGATGCCTGCATCTCAACTTTTGTCAGGCTCTTAACTACTGGGTATAACATTGTATGAAGTTTTAGACATACATTTAAAGTATTTTGATGTAACAAAGCATTGGAATAGAATATGTTAATAACCAAAAATCTCATAATTTAATGCAATTTAACCATAAGTGTAATCACATTTATTCAATGTCCAGGATCATAACACTTATCATCCCTTTTGTTATTTTGCAGTTTTTACCACGTGTTCTTGTCAAGTGATCACCATGGTTATACTAGACAATAAAGACTTTTCAATTCTTCAAGTTGTGTTATTGACTTCTTAATTTTTAAGTCGGAGATCGTTACAGAAGATTTTGCACCAAATGCACATTCAGGAAATGGTACACGAATGACTCTAATTTCGTGTGTGGAATGTTCCGATTTTGAATAATGTTCATCATACTATGTGATTGATCTGTTTCTACATTGAACAGGTTATTCTCAAATGCAATATGCATGAGATGTGGTTTGTGTCAGTATCATGTTATAACACGATAATGTAGTCTTACCACATTTTCGTGCATCACGTAGTTTTATGTTTCCCGTTTTCTGTTGAAATGGAATGAGCCATTGAGCTAAATTTGAATACTGATACTTAAGTGATTAAATTGTGATATCATATATACCAATTTAAACATTGCTTGAAGGATGTTGGCTATCGATTATTATTAATATTAAATAAGACTTCTTTGACTGTCATTCTAGAACTTTTTGTGAGGAAGTATAAAATAACTTTCTTGATAAACAACTTATTTTTTCCATGTAGGAAACGTTTCGACATAGAATCGTATGTGGTTGTCAAGACCTATATCATTGACAACATGAATATCATGTTATATGTGTTATGTAGTGCTGATTTACTCGTGTGAATTGCACAGTGTAAATACTAGAAATAAACTATTATTGTCAAACAACTTTAAGCATTGCATTTGAGCAGTTCCCTGTACTTATATTGTCATTTCTGTATTGCAAAGTGATTTATTAGAGAACTGATTTCAACTTTGGCAATAACACTTTCTAACCTCGTGACATGTAATACAATAATGATAATTGTAAATGTGGTACCGTATATGGTTCAGCACCTACATCTATACTTGTATTTGGACACTGCACATATCAGGGAAACTTTTTATCCTTCTATTTCAATCAATCAAGTTTTTACTCATTTCGGTGAGCAGCGTGTTTTAGATTTGTTAAAGGCTATACACCTTTTTGACAAATTATAAATTTTAACTTTTCATTATCAGATTTTATTCAACTTGTGATAATACGCTTATCTTTTGCGGCCTTCGTGTCGTGTTCTGTTTTTCAATTGCAATTTTCTTTTTTAAATTAGGCAAATAAATTAAATATCTCGAAGCGGCATTAAACAATAACTCACTCTATACTTGTAATATTCAATGCACATTTAATGTTGTCAATTGGAAACCCAAACCTAAAATGTTCAAAGACATTCTGAGCTTGCAGGCCCTCTGATTTTTATCCAAAATTAGATTTATAAAATAAGTAAATGGTTGTAACTGAAATATTAGTTGATTTTATCAGACTCATTTTACATACGTTTATCAAACGGTATGCCAGATGGTGACTAAAAGTTAGCCAAAACGAAATGATATGAATACCGATTGTGTACACGATATTCACATACACACACTACATGTACAACCAAATATATTTTTTACAACATACAGATAACCTGTTTACTTTTTTAAACTTTATATCTTTAGATTATATCAGATATGACCTGGACTAATTTAATAACAAAAATCATTGTCCATGAAACAAAAAATGAAATCCTGAAATCTAATGAAAGAAGAAAGGTACTTCACACCACAATTATATATATATATATATATATATATATATATATATATATATATATATATATATATATATATATATATATATATATATATATATATTCAACTTGCCATTACTTACTAGATTCAGATATTTTATCTGGTATAGCACGCATCAGTGTGACACAACTTCTCCAGACAACAGCAGATCATACTATCTTCAGTAAATACCTGTTGTTTCAGACTTATAATATTGATATATGGGTATATGAACACATTGAAAACAGTTGTGATCAATAAATACATTTATATTTCAGAGATTTAATCCGAAAATACAAGCATTACAAACGAGTAGAAGGAAGTTGAGGATATCCAGAATAAACATAGTAACATATTATATTTGACTGGCAAGCTCATAACCACCTATGTGACTTGTTGTTTATCATTGGCAAGTCTAGTTTAACACAATTAAATCATGTGAATCACTTGAAACTCGTTGTATGGCTGGTAAACTAATTTCCAACGTTAGTGACACTCTCGAGCGTCACTATGGACCAGTAGTATTTTCCCTAATGAGTTCTTTCTGATATTGACGGGTTATCACTGAGAGATGTGTCGATTGAATTGTCATTTACAGATGATTACCTGCAATATCCTTCTTCAATACGAAAGCAAAGAGACGGCATCATTTATTCACAGTATACTCAAATACACTATCAACTCCAAAATCATTACAAGATGAAGAACATCTTGAAAGAGAACATGGGTGAGATGTTGCATTGAACAACATCTTTATTGTGACAATACACGGCGTTTCGGAGTATATGCTCACTCCTTCATCAGGTGGAATGTGGTATAGAATAATAAGGTAGGATACATTGATAAAGAATATTTGCAATTGTGAAAAAACCGAGTCAAAGAAATTAGAATACATGAGAACATGAGCTTAAAAGGCTTGGGCGGGATGTACAATAAAGATTTGCAATACAAACATGTATTTCTCTGTATCTATATTTATAAATTTATAGGGTATTTGAGACATTATTTTCATGATGGTATATTTCTTTCCCGCTTTATTGAATCGACGTCCTATTCACAAACACTTGACTGTTTTGTAAGTGGAATACCTTTGTGCAAAAGTTTCATGAGTGGAACATGAGGCAATATATAATTTTATTATTTTCAATTTTCAAGCTATCATATTTAAACAGGGGAAATAAATAATGTTAAATGACGATGACAAGGAAGTGAAATAATCGACGACAGATACAAAACATATTAACAATTCCCTTACTGTTGACCAAAATCAACATACGCCTTCTTTCTTTATATAAATGATGTTAACTTCGTTATTTACAACACTTATTGCTTAGCGACTAGATAGTTTTATATCTGGGAAACACATTTAAATGTGATACATGAACATGTCTCTTGAATAGTCAGACACGTGACGATGAAGGAATAAATAAAATCAATAGGCAAATGTTATATGTCACACAGTTAAGTGTTTCCAAAAAATAGTTTTATCATGTCTCTGTAACATACTTCTACTACCTTCCAATAGCTATATAACCATTCATTATTTATTGTAAATGCTACTGTGAACCGGAAAAATGTTGTCATGTTCATTGAAATTTGTTTTTTTTATGTTTCTCCTCTCACTGTGTATAACCGTACACCGGAAATAGCGAGGTGTACATCGGGAAAATGTTCCCAGGGAGGACCGTAATGACCAACGGGGTCACTTTCATCGCGTTTTGCGTTTTCAACGTGAGTAGAACTTAAATTACATTCTGATTCCTTATTATTGAATTTAAGATAACTGACATTCGTATTGACAGCAGATGTGTTCCTCAAAATAATATTGCTCTCAACGTGTCAAGAGGTATTTCATCACACGTTACCTGTTTTCTACGTGTTTTTAGCGGTTAAATGTTTTTCATAAGTACAGACTGAACTCTGAGGGGTTATTCGATATATAATTTAACTTTAAATTGCCCCCAATTGTGATTCATAAATCATGTTTGAGCAGTAAAGACATCTTAACATTGGCCATGCATTTTGTGAACTGTACTGTTTCTAGTAATGTCGTGTACGGTTTCTAGCACAAACCAATGATACAGCTAGATAGACATAGAGCATGTTTCATAAAATGTCATTTGCTTTTGACACTATATGTGCAGATGTAAGTTCAGATTGCCAAAATTATGAAACTTAACAGTACTATAGGGGCTATTAGGAGATTCCTGACCAATTTTAAAAAGCTCAAGAAATTGCTTATATGTTAGTATATACATGGAAAACATATGCTTAATCCATTTCTGTTATAAAAAATAGTCACCGTGCTCGTTGTTTAAATATTTGTTTCCAATGTGAGTGGGGTGCGCAAAAAACTTCAATTTGTCACTATGATTTCATACTATCATCATGATAAAACAAGAAACATATTTCATAATGATGGCCTTATTTTGATAAAAGTGTTATGTTAACACGATTATGCAAGACGAAATTGCAATTTTATTGTCATTTTGTAGCTTTTTACCTACAATTTAATTTTTACAATTTTTGTTATTGTTTTCTGTTGAACATTGATATTTATGTCAATTAATCTCACGATTTGCTGGACAAAATCACTGTTTGATAGAAATACAATTCAACAAGAAAATTAACCCCCAAAACATATGTATCCAGGCTAACTTGAATGATAACTTAAAACCCTTGAGAAATTGTAAATTTTCAGTTGCTCTCTTACTCAATATGCACGACCGTTTCCCCTTAAATTAGATTATCGAGCAAAATAACACAAATATATTTCTTTATAATAAAACACATACTAAATTTCACAATTATGATAAAATGATTTCATTATCATATTTCTTATTTAAGTTTCTAATGTGCATGACGAACACTGTTACTGAAAGTGTACACTAAGGCTACAAGGTTATGTGACTACATTGTCCATTTTTTATTATTATCAAAATCACGACTTTAAACTTAAACTTTTATATCGCCACTTCAGTGAACCGATTATCATTAAAATAATGAATTTCTGAAGCACTCAGTAATTCTCGATAAATACTATTTGACATATGACTCCAACATCCAACTCAATGTCACTTTCAAGTGACACAGAGTAGGGCGTGGTTCTCAATAGAGATGCTCGGACCTTTGAGCCACCCAATTGTACAATATGTCATCTCCTATCAGCCAAGTCAGTGGAGGATGCAGTAGAGGAAAGGGTTGTTAGCTAATTAACTTATGAGTAAGATGCGATGGATTATTAAAAAAAATACAGACGGATGCCAAGCCATGTCATAAGTCTACCGGGTCTTTTAGGTCCGATGAGCTAAAAACGAAACATTGCACGTATCCATGGCCTGAACACAAAGTTCTTTAAGAAAAATAGTTATTTGAAGAAAGTGAGTGTAATGAAAGTACAATTAACTTAAATATATTTGAAAATTGTTAAAAAGACAAGAGTGTCAGACAATATTACCAAGTGTACTCGAGAAATGGTTTCATGGTTAAATTAATAAACATATTTGTTTTCTTAAAAAATAAACTGATTCTTTCCCCATGTAACATGGCTTATTTCTTGGTTTAGGGTGTTATTCTGGTTCTCTTTATTAAAAAATAGCAATTGTACGACATATGGCTTAAGTTAAAAAAGCATGGTTTACTTGTATACATAAATATAAATAAATAAATTTCATACACACAATATGCAATTATGTGTGCTTCCTCTAGATATATGAACATCCGGCAATAGTGTCAATGTCAGCTCTAGATCCTAGGCATTAGCATATATATATATATATATATATATATATATTTAGACAATAACTAACGAGTGACGGGGAATGACAGATTATCTTTCCCGAGTTATATCATTTGAGTAATTCTCGAGCCTTGGCGAGAGAATTACACACAATTGATATAACGAGGGAAAGATAACCTGCCATTCCCCGTCACGAGTTGGTTATTGTTTATATTACCCATATGACAAATTAAAGAAAAAACGCGAATATTAAAAGTCAATAGCTTCTCTAAAAGGACCCGAGAAGGAGATGAATCTCCATATCCATACGCGTGTGACGTGGATTCACTTCTTACGTACCTATCCTTGTTTACTCCGCACGATTAAAATGTCCCCTGCGAAAATGTCTTTCACAATAAAAGAAAGATGTGGCTTTAGTTGAAAGTTTTGTATTCCTGCCAATTACTATCAATCCATGATTATACATATAAGTTATTGCAACATCCATATCAAGAGGTGTGGGAAGCTCAAAAACAAGTCGGCTCAAACCGAAAAGCCCTGTGACGTTACAATCGACACTGTGACGTCATAACCGCTCGCGCCTATGACGTCATTACATTCGAACGATCGCCGTCGCTCTTGAAGCTTTCCGTGGTTATACAGTCAAGCAGTAATCGCTAGTTTCTTTAAATTTCGGACAATTTAACTGCTTCCTCCGACATTTGATGCGTCGGCACATGTACGAAAACGCTAATTTCAACTGCGGGAAACAAATAAAACATGTTAAAATGCAGAAGACAGTTTCTAAAGTTACTAGTCGGGAAAAGTAAGAAAGATGAATGAAGTAGTTCCGGCAACCAATGAAATTCTTATTTTTCTGTAACAGCCAATCAAAAGCCAGAAAAAGGTGTAACTCCCATGTGACTTACAGGAAAAATACTACCCTGTGTCCGTCTTCCCATATGGGTAATATATATATATATCCAACAAGGGATATATATATATTACCTTCTTGCACTAAATACATAGCTCACGTTGATGTTCGTTGTATTTGTTAAGAAATCACTCGTTGTCTTCATGAGTTTTTTCCCCGACAAAATATCTTATGGTCACAGTTATGAGATTAATTCTCCGGGTTTTTAATCTCTTTGAAGGCATCATATATCACGGACTCTGGTCGTTTTCTGTATATAATTGATATACCAATAACTACTGTAATGTTATACTTCACATTAATTACTTTGTTTTTATTGCTTTTCTTTGTTTCAACAAGATGAAATAATGGTAATGTATGACATGTGTTTTTATATTGTATAGAACAATTCTAACAGATTCTGACTTGCTGCAATTGTCTATTTGTATTGACGAAGGAGAATCACTTCCACATATCTTTTAGACGAATTGCTTTCTCTAAATTCTCCTGGATATTTCTTTCAAGAAGTTGTAAAGATGAAGGAAAACTAAAATATGTGGACTGGCGATATCTTTATTACAACGAATACAATGTGTCGGTATCTATAGATACTAACACCGTTATCCAGCAAGGGGTATATAAATCGGAGATCGGAGACTATATACACAGCTGCAGTAAGTATTTCATGAGCGGGTGTATTTCATCTCCAAGGTTGTGTACATATCCTAACGTTCTATCTTTTGTTGAAGATTCAGATGATTGACGTTATGTTCTGGGGGAGGTTTAGATAACAGGTCCTTAATCCTTTTGTGAAACGATAGAAACTGGTTCATTTAAATCAATCACTTCATGCATATTTACATCCATTCATGAAACACCAAAGTGAAAGCTCATATCAATAATGTTTTAACCATGGGATAAACAGCGTGTACACATTCTTGTAATAATATATCCCAAAACATTGTACAAGTTATTATTTTACAAAATCATAACCTCTCGACAACATATACATACATGTAGGTTGAATAATCAATTTGATTAAATAAGAAGCTGAAACAATTGTTTTTATTTATGAATTACACTTTTTTCGACATATAAAAAGAATTGTCATCGGTTGATGGACTTATGTCCCATTCATACATTGCCCAGATCTTCTATTTCAAGACCGCTATATTCACTTAGTTAACAATTAGCAACCTATCGCAATAAAATATGTTCCAATTTAATCACAGAAAACATTATCTATAAATGGTACAAAATGTACAAGATGTTTCTTAAATTTTCTCAAATTTTGTTTTTCTTACACATATGCTTAACGGGAAATGAATATTGTCAGAATTCAAACTGTTGAGTACAAGTAGTTGTATAAGTTATCGATTACATATACAGGTAATCTGTTATGTTGGTGTAAAAACACAAACCAAAAATTAGTCGCTGCTTGGGAGTGTGTCCATTTATGACATGAAACTGAGAACACTTAAACACCAACAGTATACGTCATCACATGGGCTGATTGGACTTAACCATTGGAGTTTATATGTTGTTTATATTCCCATTTTAAAAGTATATATCATTAGTTCACATCATCATAGAGAAGGGAGCATTTATTGTTTCGACAATATTGTAGCTGTATCTTATATGCTTGAATGAAAGGTTGAGACAAGTTAGAGTGTTTAAGACGACATGCTATCTAATGTCAAGGACTGAAAGCCATAGGTTGCTTACTGTTTAGGCCAATTGGAAAGCACCAGAGGAGGATACCTACTGTGCTCGTATAATTTTCAAGGATTGATTCAACAGTATTGAGAAACTACATGTAAAGTGTTCCTGTGAAGCTTTGAGACGGAAATTAACCTGAGGTTAATGTTTTGAGAAGTGATGAAAAAGAATATTCTGGGGTTAAATATGTTTACTCGACATATATCTAATGGTATTATTATACAATAGCTTTTAACTAATCATCCCCTTGAGCAATTCAAACATAAACTAAACTTTTAAGAATCCATTTCCTCTTAAATAGAAATCATAAAAGGCGTGTGGTTTTGAACAATTAGAATAATACCTCCGAAATAAATAACATAATTTGAGGATTGAAGAAAATATGGGCGAATAAACTTGCGAGTTTTACATTCTCTTTACCATATTTAATTGTATATCCATTTTTAAACATAAACAAATCTAGATTGAGCAACGTAATTCATTTCAGAATACACCATGGCCAACAGTAGGACTTCATATCGGCGAAATATGCGTGGTAACTGTCTGGAAATAACTACCGTTTACAAATTGGCGTACATGTTCTCAAATAATTTGTCAACATCGGACCTCTGATATCCTATCTATGACCAAGGTTTAAGTTAATAATTCACTAATAATTCTAAAATATTACGAATTACTCGCTATATGATCAAAACAGATGATTACCCGACTAAGGGTGCCATATGACTTTTTACGAGACGATTGTGAATATGTGAATGTGTCTCTTACCTTCTTGCCCGTTTCGTGAAAGTCAAATGAGACATTTTCGATTGTGACAATGTCTGTATTACCCAATGGCATTATAATCCATTTGCATCACTTAAAAATATCTAGGAACAGTAGTCAGCATGTACGAGGGAATAACTCATTAGGCTGGAACTTTATACACATACAGGCCCGAAGCAGGAGAATTCACGGAAATGGCCGATGTCGTTTCCGATAGCTATATTGGTCCTTCTGACATCAGACTGTCTGTTTCTGTACTTACCGCGAATTCACCGATATTGCTGCGATTGTTTCGAGAAAAGAAGCATTTTCTTCCGTAATGGTTGCATTTCATTCAAATTTGGATGGATTTTCTGCAAAATTTACGCATTTCCTTCAATTACTTAGGGGGCCCTGATATAGCATATCTGAACATTATCATGTATACCATATGGTTTCTAATTTTCAAATTTAGTTACCACCTATTTGCAACCATATTGATATGTTATCTGTGGTTATCATTTAGTGCCATTTGCCCTTTACCATTTAAACCATCAACTCTTCTTGACCCGACATGACCTTTCAACAAATCATCCATAATAATAACGTCTACATGATTCATGACTTCAGACAGTGCTGTTAGAGTGAACCCTCTCTCTACTCATGTTACATTATCATGATTGCTGTCGTCTTCAATTTGATTTACTGCCTAACGTCCACTTACTTTCGTGATTAAAAGCCCTGAAAGCGTGTAACATTTGAGACTGTTTATCATGTTTCATGAACTTTATGTATTATTCTGCTTTCAATCTGTCATGTTTTTGTTTATATGTTTGCTCATAAACTCGTAAAATCTCACTGATGTTCATTGTTTTCAAATGTTACAGCTTATATAAGAGTTTAAAACTTTATTAAAGCGTTGTATATTTGACATTCTTCAATTGCTTAAATAATAATAATATGATTAATTACATATGTTTTGTTCTTAATATCTAGTCATAAACTAAAACGAGTGTCATGGGTACTTTGTAATGTAAGAGTACAAATATTTGATTTTGTTACAGAACAGTTCAATCTCTTTTATCAAATAACTTCTACATAGCACTCCATAATTCGACAATATTTGCTACGTATATTTTACTCATACCACAGGTGTGTTACAGATGGTGTAATCACTGTAATCAATCTTAAAGGGGCAGCTCTAGAGACATCGTCTTGTTTTAAGGTTAATAGGATGAAAGAAACACACTGTAATTTCACTAATTTTACAACTTTGTTTTTGATAATACACAATTTTATAGTATATCCACAAAATAACATAAATACTTTATCAATAAACTTAACAAAAAAGTCTTGTTATGCCATAGCGAAATTGCCCACACTCGTAGCGCTGATTCATTGGATTTATTATTGAATGAATGACGGGTATTATTATTTGTCATATTGTAAAAGCTTAAGCTACCAAAATGATACCCTCAGTTTCGAATAGATTGCGTTATAATTATGCACTCATAACATATATGTATAACTTGAATCTACCCCCGAAGTCGTTTCCACAGAAAAATACCCCGATAGAATCGCCATTTAAGATATCAAGAGCAAAAGCAGCTCGCCTAAACGTAAGTCAATACATGCCACTTTCCGCATCTTCAATCAGTTCAACATACCTAAATTTGGCCTTGACTTGGTTAACAAGGTGGTAGTACAGAGGCATAAAGTGGGGGTGTTTGAACCTGGTGATCCGTTACGCAAGTCTGATATGCACTCTATGTTGTGAGCTTTCGACGTTAAGTGGATTGCCAAGTTGAGGTCTTCATTGTTATATACTGTCATCTGTAAATATATTTATGATAATTCGTGCTAAACGTAAATCATGATATGTAATCTAAGACGTTATGTTCCGCCAACATGGCGTAGGTCTCTGTTGTTATGTTAAATTGTATTAGCCAATGTTATAACTCGGGCCTTGATGTATACTATATACAGAAATCCTTTATAAAAATAAAATTACGACATTTAATTTCGTTCAATCTAGTTTAGTGCATGTTCTATGTTTATTGTAAAATGCAGCCTTTGATTGATTCTCAAATTGATTCAGCCATCGTTTAGAGGTAAATTGTAGAAAATGTTAAGGACGATGCACGCAAGGTTGTTAAAATGTTAAGTTCACTTTTTCACAGTTTCGCGGCACAATATCACGGGGAAATAGTTTGATAAGAACAGTTTTTTTATGATTCTGGTATCTACGTTTCCCGCAAGTCATTCGTGACAGTCTCCATCAATGGTTTATTTAAACATTGCTGCATTTCATTAACTTGTCTGTGTTAGCATCTAAATAGCAGCGCGCACTATGAAGTGAATATATTTGTTATCAAAAGAGTTGCGTAATCTCAAGCAAACTGAATCCATAACTGAAACTTTCTCATTTAGAACAACCCCAAATGTAATTATGTATGGTGAATATTTGAGATGTCATTACACTCATTATGCGTCATGTACATGTATAACGTGTAATATCGTTTTTAATGATTTCGGTTGAGTGTAGATGTCTCAATCGGTAGAAGAGCTATCTTATTTTATTCATGTCTTTAAAGGGGCAGTAGCACGTTTTTCGCAAATTCTATTTTTTCAAATTTCTCATTTATAATGATAGTTTATGTCATTTATATTTACTTTAGAGGGTAAAACATCGTATTAAACAAACCAATTATCAGTAGTGGTAATAACGATGTTGCGTATAAAGCAAACATTGCATGGCGGCCATTTTATTGTGAACACAATCTATTATTAAAAATGACAAAACAAGATTCCCATGGCTTTACGGAACCATGTACACTCGTTTTTTAACTTGACTTGACAGAGTGGTGTTTTACTATTGGTGACATTATTTTTCAAATACATTTAATCAACTTATTTCAGAGAAAAAACGTGCTACTGCCCCTTTTAAAATGTTTCTGTAAATATGTTTTTTCCAATCTAGTATTTGTACTATGGCTAATAGCTCCATAACTGTATTTATCGAGAACATTTTAGCTTCCGAAAAATATCAAGCTTGCATAATTGATAAACGAATAATACATATAAATGTTCAGTTCAGATATTGTGTACTAAGACTGAACTATAATGAAGGAAGATGGTTAGGATTAGATAAATCACAAAGATTATGTCCATTTGTAACGAAAGTGTAGAAGATGAGTTTCATTTTTTATTCATATTCTTTTTATAACTATTTAGTTAAATGCTCACTAAAGGTATGTAATAAAAATATAAATATGCATAAATTAAGATATTTACTATCAACGGTGATATGTGTTAGTATTACAAAGTTTAATACAACAAGAGAGATTAGCTCTACAATATACACCTACAAACCTTGCTACCCCTGATACATAAATCTATACACTTGGAAATTATTTAACCAACACCAATTTCTCAACAGCAAAATCATTCCGATTTGAAAGAAGACAATGTCTCTGGAAAACAGTCAGTGATTTTAGGTTGACAAATTATATTGCAGTGTTGATACGAAAGGTCACTCAAATCACGGTTCACTGTCTGTTGAAATAATTGGGTATTTTGGTGTCAAAATCCAAGTTCAATTATAATGGAAAATGAAAGTCAATATTTGTTTCTGTAATGTGATTAGTGTCATTCTTCCAGGTGAAGTGATGACACTTGACAAACTGACTTTTTAACAAAAGTCACTCATTAAATTAGTTTGCACCTTCAAACTCATAACATCTTGAAACTGTCAATTTCAATAAATTTGGTTTAATGAACAAGTACGGTCATTACGTATTGTATTGGTTTATCTAAAGTGAGAAGAAGAAGGATTTAATAATCATATTGAACTCAAATAATCACAAATTTATTCAGAGATGATATGATGGTAGGTTATCGTTAAAACAGGGCTGGAAGTTAAACAATAAATCAATTATAAAGTTGTAGTGTAGTTAATCTCCAAGGACAATGGTAATTTTAGTAAACAAATTCAGTATCATTCAATTCTCCCTCATAGTTTCATAAACATTGCATGTGGTGGAATTTTATTTCAATGAATGAGTCGCTACATAACCAATTGTTATGTCATTCATTGACAATCCACATTTCAGTTTACAAACTAGGGTGTTGCTTAATTTATTTCCAAATGAATATGTTTTGTAATGTATGCCATATATATTCTGTCTTTACATTGTTATATATAGAAGAATACCTATATTACGTGAACTTTTAAGACATTTTCAGACAATAAATGGAATCGAATATGTTTGTCTTCTTCGAATTATATCCATGTACAGATGGAACGCACATTTCATGTTAAAAAAGTTTTCCAAATGTTCATCTTATATTCGTTTAGGAGTTAAAATAATGAAATAATTATTACATTTTACATAGATGGTGAAAATTATCACGACAGCTATTTAATGATGTTTACTTAACGGTGCATAGACTATAAATTGGTCCAATTAAATCTATAAGAGTGATGGTTTAAACATACAATGCATTTATTCACAGAAACGTAATGGGATTGGCTACCAAGCAAAATTTTGCTTATTTGAATGCCTCTCCCTACAAACATACACATATATACATGACAAAGTAAGTATCTTACAGTGATTTACATTTTAGATGTTCTTATGTACTTGCAAGGCGTTAGGGTAAGTTATGAAAAATCTGAAAATCTATGAGAGTGTGTTATATAGGTATGGACAGATTTTAACAGTTCATCATTTTCGTGCTAAGCTGAGCAAGAATTGACCGTTAAGGTCGCTGCAACGAAGCTAAAGGCGGGAGTGAATTTTCTGACAAAATCTTGAACCGTGGTATACATTGAAATTCATTGGGTTAATGTTGATTTCTTTTAATTTTCTTTTGAATTCTCCGAGTGTGTTTTAATTGATAACGTCTATGGGAAGGGAATCCTAGACGTAAATTGTATGTGGTAAAACAGATTTTGAGTAGTTACTTGTGTTACATTTAATGGTCTGTGGGTCAGCATGGTTTCTCAGATTGTATTCACTTGCTTCACACCTTGCCGGGTACTCAGGAGCCAATTTATTCACCATCTTATAAAATACATATACTTTTGGACGAGTTTTCCCTTTTTCCAAAGAGGTAATGTTTGTCTCTGAGTACATGTACATGTAACTCAAGTAATGCAAAATGTGCTTTGTGAATATTAGTCCTGGAATTGGGTACATTGTAGATGCATACTTCTGCAAACAACAGAAAATGTTATCATTTACGAATCATCGTTGTCAAATCATTTGGCGCTTTAAATAGATAACACCCGTGGGTGTGAAACGTTAACAATGATCGAAAACACACCATAGCTAGCCGACACATTCTCACTTTGCAGTTGGGTGTTGTTCATTGTCAATATACGTGAATTGCGTGGGATTTATCATATTCATATTTCTTGCAATATTCCTGGGATAATACTTCAATAAACAATATTACATGTAGTTTCAGCAATAACAGGAGAACACGTCAGCTTCACAAATTTGGAATTGGTAATAAGCATCAATCGTAATCCGCTCTGTAACATTTAGTTTGCCTAGAGGGCAAGCCAATAGTTTTTCTGAGTAATATAAATATGTTCATAAACACACACTTTCATGTGTTTGGACTCAACAGATAAAAGCTTAAATATATCTAGTTGTGATTGTAAACTTTGAAGGACATTAATTTTCTTTATTTTACCAAATATATGACTTACAATGAATGTAAGATTTGAAATTTAGATGATGTATTGCTGCCTATTGTGTCTGTTAGCATGTTCATCTATTCATGTTAGTCAGTGGGTGGTTATGTGTCATGAAGCGTGATTCATTAAATGAGGGTTTTTCAATGTAAATTTTAATAACTTGTATGAATAATACTGTCAAATTTGATATCATGTTTATAACTGATCGTGATTTATTTCAGAATCAAGGCTTAAGCAAAATTTTAATTGATTTCGACATTACAACAAATACGAACGTGTCAATGAAAAATAGAATTGCAAAATGAATCGTGTTAAGAAGTGAAATAAGTTGACACTTCAGTTCTGATACCAGTAGCCACCTAATCTTGTTTAGTCAATGTCTACCCGAGGTTAACTATCTTATTCCAAGAAAGCGACGATCTAGTATGCTTCTCATTCATATTGCTGTAACGTGATCACATGAAATTCCACGGAGTGTACAGTCAATATTTGTCCACTGCGTGGGCTGCAACATATTCTGGGAAATATTTCTTGAGAAAATATCTTCATAAACATTTTATTCATTGGCCATATTTATAACTGTGAAAAAGCGTGGATAAGGAATAAGAAACAAGATGGTGTATGAAGTTTGAAGCGCTGAGTCGATTTACAATGGTGCAGTATCATTTGGCCTATAAACACTCAAACGAAGAAATGCATTGAAACTGATTGTTAAACCTAGTGTCCTGATTCATCGACACGACTTGAAATTGGAAACTGGACCGACCTAAAGAATCAGTTGGTACCCTGTATCTCATGACTTGAGCACATGTTTGAAACTCTACTTGAAATATTGAACCTCTATGGACAATAATAAATCAATAAACGTTAATATTATTTCCGTCAGGCTCAAGAAATATATATATATTTACATAGCGTCCAATCTTATATTCTAATAAAGCATTGCAAACAGCTTGCAAAAGTATTGAAGTGGAACATTGATTTTATTACGGAGCATATATAGCTAAATACTTGAAACGTTTTTTTACAATGTAACCGATGTTGCACTTGTGTTTAATGACAGACTAACTATGTTTGGCTATGGCCTGAGCGTGAAAATAAAGACAATATTGTCATGAATTAAGAATTATTCCTAATTCATAACAATGCAGTAAGCATATAGGGAGAGCGGGCACTGAACCTTCTAATGTAAAATATTGGGCTGCCGTACAGATGCTTACTTTATATGTGTCAAATGATCGACAGTTGAATCTTATTTCAAACATTGTTCAGGGTATTTTATATATGTCACCACAAACCAAGATTTGGAAGTTGGAAGTTTGACACGGAGGTTAAAGAAGACGTACAGGTCAATTAGCTATTTGTTTATGATGTGAGTACTTCCTATCACGGTTGATTCACGAGTTTCCAATGACATACTGAAAAATATATCAATGGCATAAACATAAACGAACCGAAACAAATCTAACATAGTTGACAAAGCTAGTACTAACTACACTACTAACTAGTACTAACTACACTATTAACTAGTTTTTACTATTTACACATACTGGAAACATTGGTAACTTGTTATATTCAAGCATCTAGCATTGACCCGATGTCAAATGAATCGGGAACGACGATTTAAACCAGTGTATTTTGAAAAGTATTTGCTGTTTGGTAATGGACATTGTAAAATTTATATATATATATGTTCTATTTCCACATGTGGTCTGAAAGAGTTTTCGTTTAGAATATAGGGCTTTATCTCGACTTGCACAGCAATGTCGGTTACCCATTGGTCAAAAGGTATATTTTACTACGTTAAATTAGGTCACGCGCGCCCCGAGCTACAATATGCCCTCAAGAGTTATCTCCCTTGATTGCATTGTTTGTAAACAAACGATTCTGTAGCGCTAGATCAAACGAATATTCACATTGTAGCGTTTTGCGTTTCATAGTGTGTAGTAAATTAATGAAAAACTGGGGGAAATACATTCTCAAAGGCAAACGTGCTCGACAGTTGAAAGAATATATTTTTTAAAATGAGTGAGAATGAAGTTTCGAGGATTTAAATGAATCGACATTGAATGGCGTTCTTGTCAGTTTTTACCTTGTTGTCAGACGGATTGATGGGTAACTTTACCATTCCCAATTCGATGCAGCCGTCACTTGGCACAGGAGCGTCTCATCCCGCTCCGTTTATCAGCGAGAATTCTGAGAAAGAGCAAATGGATAAAGCCATCCAGAGTAAACTTTCTGTAAATCCACTCGCCAAACTTTGATGTAGCGTTTCAAAACGTCTCGCTTTCAGGCCCGGTTCCGTAGTCCGCCTTTACATTTCCTAGCGGCGGCCTTGACAGAGGCGTTGACTGCCACCTCAGTGGGGTCAGCTTGGAAGACCTTTTTGGAAAATTCATTGACAGAACACAGCAACATTACTGCTTGACCTCAAATGCCACTTCTCTACCAGTGTCCTATTAACAATCCCCAAATTCACTTAAACAGGTAGTTTATCCATAACAGCGAGCGCTTATAATCGCTCATTGATTGCTCAATGTAGCGCTCAAGTAGCGCTCAAGTAGCGCTCAAGTAGCGTTCAAGTAGCGCTCAAGTAGCGTTCATTCTCTCCTGAATGACAGGGTGCAAAACCTCAGAGTTCGCTCGCTTTGCTACGTAGCGCTACATTGAGAAATCGCGTTTAAGAGAGGTTAAAAGTAATCGCTATTTGAGCGATTACTTTGAAACCTCTCTTGAACACGGCCCAGGTGTTGGTCAACAGTTTCGATACGCCGGCCTGTCCTCAGTCTTTCGAGCGTTTTTGCAGATACGAGTCTCTAAGGTTGAATGTGTATGCAAGATCATTAATTTGTAAAACTCTTTACTTTCAGTCTAGAACATGTGCACGGTACAAGACTATTGTTTATGCTGAATGCAGTGGTATGAATAAAAGAAGTTACACCGGCATGATCGGCCACCAGTTTGACTATCTCATCCTTTCACTGCTGCTTTTTTTTTATTTAATGAGGGTGCTCCGTTACCATGTGTCTTCGTTCTCGTTTCATATTTAACTCAGACACATGACCATTCTCCATATGAAACTCGCGGACACATGGTAACTTATAATAACTTCACTGTCCATTGTTACTATTGATTATTTGAGTCTCATATTTACAAACCAAAACGTGTCATGTGAGCTGTTAAAATGCTTCAGTTTCACTTGAACTCTTTGGGGAGAGCAAAGGAAGGTCACGTTGTGCACATGAAATGTAATTAAATAGAATGTGGCCTTTATATCTCTTTAATTGTATCTCCGCTTAAGGGACTAGTCATGTTTTCATACGAAGTACTCTAATTATGCTCTTATGCATACTGTTCCATTTGTAATTGCTTGTTGTATGACATCGTCTTTGAAATATCGTATTAATTATCAATGTTTAATATACTCTTAACATACATAACCTTTGTAACAATTAAACAATCATATAGGCACTCGTGCTGTAAACAATGTGCGCACTCATAAACCCATATGCACTGCACGGAGTATCACATAGTATCACATAGTATCACATAGTACCATATGGTATCACATAGTATCACATAGTATCACATAGTACCATATGGTATCACATAGTATCACATTGTACCATATGGTATCACATAGTATCACATAGTACCATATGTTATCACATAGTATCACATAGTACCATATGGTATCACATAGTATCACATAGTACCATATGTTATCACATAGTATCACATTGTACCATATGGTATCACATAGTATCACATAGTACCATATGTTATCACATAGTATCACATAGAATCACATAGTACCATATGGTTTCACACAGTATCTCATCACTGGATCCGTGAATCGTTATGGGTTCTTGATCACGGTCTAAATTAGTTATTTATATTATAAATATATTAAAATAACTTTTTTACAGAGCTTTGACAACTTTGTTCGTTTTAAATTGTTCTCTATATTTGCTGATGGTAATGTTGTTTCAATCTTCCGAGGTGATCGTATGCCGTATATTCCATTGTAATATTCTTTATTATATGACTAGTAATGATATATATACATATACCTTCCTTGCTGTCCACGTCTTACGGTGAACGCAAATGTTTTGCTGTTTCAGTCAATGACTGTTGAGCTTTTGTGGTGTTAATATCATATCCCATATTACATAACATTCTGATCACCATTTATTGTTGATATGTTTCATAGTAGTTCTTTTATTCGTGAAAAACATAGCGAGGCGAGAGGCATGAGACAGACACATCGAACGTAACTCTTTGTATCACTTCGCGTTTAAAATAACGACAAAACTTGCGTTCTTCAATGTCTTAGAAATATTCAATTGACTAGATGGTACCGTAACATATTATTGGTCTTAAATTTACACACATTCACAATAGATTTATTTTTGTAAAACATTGTCCTGCTTTATATCGACTCATTCCAGTCGAATTATTTTCTCACTGCACTTACCGTGAACTATAGCGGGGAGTTATTCGGATTATGACAATCAAGACCGGTCTAACCTTTCAATGTCATGTTTTAATTTTTTTTTATGCAGATTAAAGTTATATAATAAATAGACTATTTATTTGTTTTTGCCGTATATCATTTCTATCTCATCGAGTGGAGTGCGAAAGTGATATTTTCACGAGTGAAATAGTCTATATGTATTAACTTGATATTTTTAAAAGTATGAAGGTAGTATAGTATAGTACAGGATAGTATAGTATAGTATAGTATAGTATAGTATAGTATATTTATAATGCGCTCATTTCCATGGTCAATGCATGTTCAAGGCGCTTCACAATTACTACCCTGAAGGAATCGTACTACCGGTGCCGCCTATGAAGTGCTCCGCGCAACCATATAGGTCCATACATTCCAATGTCCAGGTACCCATTTGTACAGCTGGGTGAACTGAGTGCAATGTGGATGAAGTGCCTTTCCCAAGGACATAACACAGTAGAAGACCAAGATCACAAATGTTTGGTGTCTCCAAGCGTGACAATCTCATACATTTCCTGCTATGACACATGGTTGGTACTGCACACACATCCTAATGGCTTTCTTCACATTTGATAGTAATATTTTCTATTCTTTCTCACCATATCTTGCCTGTTTCAGACATATTCTCATCCTCAGAGGGTTGAAAGTATTATTGCTGACAGTCAACTTGTTTACGGTGATACCATCTTCACAACGTGACGAGCGTAACGAAAAGATTTCCTAAAAAATGGAGAGATCTCGATACATTTTCACCTTACCGTGGGAAGATGCGGTGATACTATCTAGCGTAATATTACTTGGAATAAGTTAAGACCCTCACAATGAACAGTATTGACTATTCATGACACATTTATGAAAGTATTGCATCAGCAGAATAGAGATTGCAGCATACTAGTTTAACCACTCTAGAATAAAATCTTTGTGGAACTTGACCTTGGGTGTTGTCATTAAACAATAACGATTGGTATCAATACTTAGAATAAATCTTATGTGCAAAAAATAGTCATAGGTCATCTTAATATGTTATTTCTGTAAAAACTGAATAATATGCTTATGTTTGACTGTCAATATTATATAATAAGACTAAGATTGTTGTTACTGTTACTGTTGTTCCAGATAATGTCATACTTGTAACGGCGATGTACATTTGTTATACAGACCCACCTATTTGCAAGCATGATCAAACTTGTGAAACTTACATGATTGATATGTTTATAACGATGAAAAATATCCCTTTCCCCTTATTGTGATAAATAAATTAAAACTTACTGTGTGTTGCCGTGAAAGTATGATACTGAAATATAAGGGAGGATTTGTCATATTTCTTTTCCAAATACATTGTATTTGAAAGTATAGTAGAACACGGATATAGCGAACTTTTTTTTTCACTGTGACCTCTTTATTGCCATTAGAAGATGTGCTACACATATACCGTCAAACTATAAACACCAATGGTTATGCCCGTCTTATTCCGCACCTGGGTTAATATCTTTATTCTTAAAATAAATACGAAATTCTAGAATTAAATATTTACCCTGTGTTTGAATGATATATAAAGTTTGCAAAGCCATACATTTTCCATGCATTCTGTCATGAATATGTATCGGTTACTTTTGTTCTATGAACTGTTATTTAAGGAAACATTCCCGAAAATATGCCAAAGCCCACGCCATAGACACGTATTTCCCATTTACATCATCGAATCACAATGTGAAAGTGATATTGGCAACACATAATGTCAACAGCACAACTTTTGATTTGGAATTGGATCCTTAAGTTGAAGTTTTACACCCTCGGGCGTCGTCAGAATGATTCAAATGTGTAACATAAGTGATAGATTTGAGAATTGAGACTCCCAATATGTATAAGATAAATGAAAACCTTTATGATGTCGATTGATTAGTTTTCATTTACACGATATATACTACTCAAAACAAGAAACGCACAGTTGATAATAATCATTATTTATAGACGTAAGTTGGTTTGGATGATATATATAATATATGAAAACATGATTGATGTATTGCCCAATGGTAGCAGTGTTTGAATGTTACAAATTTACAAATTGACAAGAGGTCATGGTTACGTCGCCCTCAATATCTTGTGTGATCACCATTAGCGTCGATGGTTGCCTGGCATCGGCGTTCCATGGATTGTACCAGATTTCTGATAAAGTCTCTGTGAATTTGCTGGTCCTCCTGCCGCAATAGCAGACCTGTAACTTTGATGGTAATTAAGTTATCGCCAGTTCTTCATGGGTTGGGTCAATTGTCCTATTTCCGATCATGCACAAAAACAACAAAATCATAGAATAATCATTAGTTTAATGACACATTGTATGTGATCAGTATCTGGTATGTCCGCCGTTGGCATTCAAACATGCCTGAACTCTTCGTCTCACAGAAAACGTCAGTCGTCTGATGAAAGCAGGTGGTATCTGCCTCCATTCGGCCATCAATGCAGCAATAACGTGTGTGTGGTTGGTGTCAACGTTGACGGATCCTTCGATCGATGTAATCACAGAGCTGCTCGATGGGATTCATATCGGGTGATCTGGCAGGCCAAGGCAAACCGTGGACGTTGTTGACGTTGAGGTACTGTAATGTCACTTTGGCTACATGAGGACGAGCATTGTCCTGTTGAAAAAGGGTGTTTGGGTGGCGTTGTAAGAATGGGATGACCTCTGGCTGTAGGGTCCTGTCAATGAACCTCTGCGTCGTTAGATTGCCGTCAATGACAATGAGGTCGGTGGTTGCGTTGCCGCGTATCCCACCCCAGACCATGACGCTGCCTCCACCGAAATGGATATCTTCCTGTACGCAGCAGCGTGCCTCCCTCTCACCTCGGCGTCGGTAGACCCTCTTTCTCCCGTCTGCTGCGTGCATCTGGAAAATAACACTCTGTCAGTTTTGGTTCTGCCAACGTCAAACATTTCTGGCCCAAGCAACCCCGTTTTGTCGATGTCGGCGCGTCAACAGCATTGCTCTCATCGGCCGGTATGACCTCAGTCCATGTTGTTGGAGCCTTCCTCTTATACAGTTCACTATTTAGAAAGATTCAGAAACAAATCTAGTCCGTAAACATGTGCCAAAGCTTCCTAAAACAGTCGAAGCACATTTTTAACGAAAACGTTTTCTTAGAATCTTATGGTTGTGTTTAGAATAGAAAAATAACAAATCTCAATATTTCGTCATTATCAGACAAAATAACGAATAATTATTTACAAAAACATAACTAATTTCCTGTTTTATGAATATGCATTCATTATCAAAGAAAACAAAGTCAGTTTGGTTAATTTTCCAACCATTTTTACAATTTTCCCTTCAATTATTGCATGATCGGATATAGGACAATTGACCCCACCCATGAAGAACTGGCGATAATATTTACCATTCAAGTTACAGGTCTGCTATTTTAGTACAAAACACTAAATTAATGGAGTTTTACAACACAACAGAGCAAATTCCTCTGAACTCGTAACTTTTTATGATATTCAAATTAAAAAAAGAGGTGTAACATTTCTTTTGGCGTTCAGTTTATTATTCGTTATCGTGTCTTAAAAAAAGGAGACAAATTTGAAGTCACTTATTTGTTTCTAAGTTTCAATGCAAACTATATATTTTATTTACGTTTTGCATTCCTAAATGATTAGAAAACATCACCTGATGTCACGTTTTCACTAAGATCTTAATCAAAAGACAAGTGGATAAGGAACTGGTATGCGTCTGATGTAGTACTGTCGCATGTGATATAATGGTGTGATCATGAATAGTCAATATGGCATCTTTGTGTGGGCCATAACACATTCCAAAGAATATGACGTTAGATAATAACACCATAAACAAGTTAACAGTACACAATCATACTTTCAACGCTCTGAGTATAGGGACACGATTGAAAAAGAATAGAGAAAAAAAACTGTTATCAAATAAACAGACACTTTGTTGTTTGTGTATGATTTAAAACAAGCTAACTAAACTAGCTTTGATTTTGCTTTGGTTTTTTGTAAGATAAAAAAGTTGTAAAATGCAAATGAAATATTTCACCTTAGAATTCTAAAACAGAATGTGTAAAATACAAATAAGGATAGCTATTTAAAACCAACCAGTTTAGTAATGAATTTTATAATATTAATTACTGATTTTGACAAATGTAGGCACCGAGCCTTTCTACTAATGTACATGTAATACTTTGATACCATGAAGTAAATAGGAGATATTTTATATTCATACTATCCGTCACACATTAATATTGGTATTTCCTGAGCAAGAGCAGGATATACACCGATATTTATGCAAGAGTTTCATAAACTTTGTACGATATGTACACTATTACATTGATATATTTTATTACCACATTCGTAAAACTGAGGAGGGATGAAGAGATGTTTTCGCTCATGAAATAATCACTGTTTATAAGATCATAATTATTCAAAGAATGTTAAAAATTAGATAAAATTCACAACTTAAATGTTCGTGTATCCCGCTGCTCGCATTAAACGTCACGTGACGAATCAGTAACAACAAACGTCCTCCGGTATACATAGTCCCAGTATCAATGGTATATTTGTAGTACCGAACTCGCGAAAACAGGTGAAACTGGGATATTTTGTGTATTTTTTTATTAATCTGATTTATTTCACTGCCATTGAAATACTGGTCTGTGTATATATTTGATTGCATTGACATTAAAGGGGAAGTAGCACATGTTTTCGCTCAAATAGGTCGATGAAATGTATTTGGAAATAATGTCACCAATAGTAAAACATCCTTTTCTCTTTGAAAAATCAAGTTTAAAAATGAGTGAACATGGTATCGTAAAGCCATGGGAATCGTTTTTGTCATTCGACATAATAAAATGTGTTCACAATAAAATGGCCGTCATGCAAATTTTGCTTTATACGCAACATCGGTGTTGCTACTACGGAAAATTGGTTTGAGTACTGAGATATTTTACCTTCTAAAGTAAAAATAAATGACAAACTATCATTATAAATGGGAAATTTGAAAAAATTAAATTTGCAAAAAACGTGCTACTGCCCCTTTAATAAATAGGCCTAACCTAGATTTCTCAAAATAAGATTAGACGTAATATATCGTTGTACTATCGGAGTAATAACATACATGTATTACCTGTTTTCAATACAATGAAAGTTTAACCAATAATTAATTGTATTTCTTGTTTTGAATTTTCATTATTATGCTCTACAGTCACCGATGCAGTTACCAGGACCTAAATATATAAGCACTAAATATACCGTCATGACATTATGTGTGGCAGGAGACAAGCATGAAGAAAGCGAAATCCGCCACTTTTTGTCCTTTCTGTTGAGACCACTGCTTCATGTTAGAAATACAGCTCTAGTTTTTACAGCAGCATTCACCTGAAGCAACAACTCTGCTACTGGTATATTTGGTCAATTCCTGTGGTCAATTCTCATTTTTGTGTTCCATTATATAATTCTATGCAGGAACTACTTTCAATGTTTGGATTTCCCAAATCTATTATATTTATCTTTTTAGATATATGCATACATCCAGTACAGTAGAGAATTCATTCAAGTTGATTTCAGTCTGTCTCTAAAGTGACAAATATTCGACAGTAGACATTAAAAAAGTATTTAGAGTTGATAAATCGAATTCAGTGTAATTCGTGTATTTGACACATCACACAGTTTTGTTTATATTGTACGTGCGCTTCACCGCAGACCAAGCTTATTGCTCCCTTTATGACTCTTGCCCTCCCTGTACCTTCACAATTTGTAACATGCATTGGGTAATACATTATTTTATTATGCGATTCCTTTTGTTTATATTATTTATCATTCTTAGTTTATTGTAACTGCAAGATGTTTCTTATCCAAAGGAAACAAAGCCTCATCTGTGGGGATCCTGATTTGCTGACTTTTTTAAATTTTAATATCAATTAACCATTTGTATTGACGAATTCAGATGAAATAAGATATTGTTTAAGGACTTTGGATTTAGATATATGTATTAATCATAATATGTCGGTTATTATAGGAAAATAAACATTTATGCAGTCAAAATAAGCTTGAATTTGGATGATGTATGGACACATGTTCTTTTAGGTTTGGAAATCAAACTCTAGATATTGTCGACAATTACACATACCTTGGATTATCTTTTCATAAGAATAGGCGACTTATTTATGCCATGAAACTCCTCACAGAGAGTGCCATGAAGGCCATGTTTTGTCTTATAAAACGAGCTAGAAAAATATTGTTACCTCTCGACTGCCTTATACAGGCCTTTGATGTTATGATTGTTCCAATTTTACTATACGGATCAGAGGTCTGGGGCTATGAAAATATTAATATTATTGAAAAAGTCCATTTGAAATTTCTGAAGTTGATAACTGGATTAAGAAACTCTACAGCAACATACTTCGTTTACGGCGAACTTGGCAGAGAACCCCTTAGTATAAAGATATTCAAAAGAATGGTATCGTTTTGGCATAAAACATCTACACAAACAGAAACCGTCAAATTATCTAATATCATCTTAACATTTGTGAAATTTGACCGGCACAACAACAATAATAAATGGCTGGAGAAAGTAGAAGACATTCTGAATAACTGTGGACTGAGCGATGTTTTTCACAATCCACAAAACTACAGCACAAAATGGCTCGTCTCAAAAGTTGATGTTGTGTTGAAAGATCAATTTCTTCAATCGTGGCGGGAATCCATCCGATTAAGCCCTAAGGGCCATTACTACAATTATTTTAAAGATGCCCCCTATTTTGAACAATATCTGTTGTTACCAAGAAATATTGCGATCCCAATTTTAAAATTCCGAACCTGTAATCACAACCTACCCGTTGAGACAGGGAGGTGGCGTGGACTCCCCAGGGAGGAAAGGACATGCCACCTCTGTGACTCACCGGCAGTTGCCGACGAAATGCATTATTTGTTTAGATGTCCAGCCTTAAGTATCTTAAGATCTCAATACATACCATCTTATTATTCAAACTGGCCAAGTCCATTTAAAATGAATCTACTCTTAAAAAATAACAAATTCCGATGTCTAAAGAACCTGTCTGCTTTCATTAGATGTATTTTTTCTCATATGTAATATTATGTATATAATATATATCTATATAAAGTGTCATATGCTACTTTAATGTCCTGCATGCGCAATCGATTTTTTCTTTTTTTCTCTCTATGTAAAATTGCTCATGTACCACCGTGTGTGGTTTTAGAGAATAAAGAATCTTGAATCTTGAATCTTGACAATTTCTACACCGACACTTCATATTCCTGCAATAAAAAGGCTGTAAATCCATAGAAATTCATGACAAATGGTTTTCAGTGTAAATACATCTTATTAAATCTATGAACCTTTATATGATTGATTTCATGTGATTAGTTGGTAATAATAGCAAATATGTAGTCTTAAACTCCAATCTACAGAAATTTAGATCGATTTTTCTATATTATGTAAATATAACATTATAAAAATATTCGATCTGAATTTATGAAGATTGTCTGATACTCATTCCCAAGAATGCTTCGTTAGATAATATCAAAATACGTTTGAGAATGGCTAAAGTATACAATATTCAGACACTATTACGTTTCGTGTTAATTAATCAATAATTAATTAATTAGTTAATTAATTGTACAGCCGTAATAGTTTTAATAGTGTGCTAACCTCAAGCGTATTGTTTCAAGATTGCTACGCTTTGATTGCTATATAGGATTTATTATAAAAGAAAAAATATCAAAGTATGAATATTTCTGTTAATTATTACTGGAAAATGGTAAAACATATATGTATAATTAGCATATTATTGTCAACATTAAAAATTAACAAAGTTTTTCCGTGTCTGATAATGTTAATATTATATTTGGTGAATCCGATAATGAATGCATTAAAGAAACACAAAGGGCTGTCAATTTTCTTTCATTTTCCAGATACTAGTTTTTACCATTTTTAGAACTTGTAGACGACTGAATAGAAATAATGTATTAGTACAGCGTTAATGTCACTGTGACATACAGATTATAGACGATTGCATTAACACGGTGACTATATTTTACGTGTTCATGTATGTGTAATTTTAATTATTCTTTCTATGGTCCATACAAAGACGCACATATATATTTAATATATGCCGAATCAGGGGAAACCCATTCATATCTTCATACATATTTAATTACTGCTTATTGAATCTCGCCAAGTATTAGTTTTAAAATAATAGAATTATAACGATCACGTGTTTGTTTACCTTTGACTTACTGCTTGTTACAAATGCGTGTATTTTAGACTAAAAACTCCATTGATGTTTCATATCATATTAAAAAGGCAATATCATCGATACAGTGTAAATTAGATACCTATTATTCCCTATAATGTTATGACACAGTTGAACAGATGCTATAAGATTATATTTCAATGGACTATCTTGTATAAATATGAAACACAAAGTGAGACACACTCAAATGAAACTGAAGCAATTTCACAAATCATATGGCATCCTGACACTTTGGGTTTTGTATACATGATATTTCTAAATTGTTTAGCGACCATATAGTGAAACTATAACCCTTGTTCCGGGCATATGACCGAAAAATAACACCTACATCATAACATAACATAACATAACACAAAATAACATATCATAACACAAAATAACATAACATAACACAAAATAACATAACACAAAATAACATAACATAACATAACATAAATCTACGAACGCCTCTAACCTTATACAGTTTTTGGATTTCACCCTATATTACTGTTAGACTATTCAAAATAAACTTTAAGCCACCCATGCTTGGCCATTTCATATTTGGAACACAGGTCAACAAATGTTTAACAAGATGACAATGTGGGTTATCCGAAATAATAACCTCCTTGTATTCTCTAAACATCACAAATTGAAACGAGCGTTGTGTTACTTTGCATCTCAACTTTAGTAAACATAGGTTTTTTTCAATTCAAAACCATTTTACACCTGAACGAGCAGATCCAAAAATCCAAGAAACATTACATGCAAACGTTATCAGCATCTCCAAATCGATATTCTTACCCAAGCGGGCAAGGATATGCCGGGTATTAAAGTTTTCGTATAAACCTAGCTCAACATTTCTCTATTCATGTTCAGGTTACTGCATTTCCTGTAATAACCTCTCAGCAGGTTTTACCACGATTCATGAGGTTTTACCACGACTAGAGGTTTTACCAAAGGTTGAAATCTAACCTCTCACAAGGTTAGATTTCAACCTTTAGTAAAACCTCACGAATATTGGTAAAACCTCACGAGTCGTGGTGAAACCTCACAGCTTAAAACTTGTTGACTTAAAAGTGGCAAAGAAATAATAACAAGGACAATGCAGTTTATTCAATTACAATGGAAATTGAACACTAATTGACACTTCGCGGTCGGGGAGGTCGACGTTGTAGATGTCGGAATCGTAGTTGTTGACATCGTAACGAGCTTGGAGGGATCAGGTTCAGGGCCAGCTAACTGCGCTTCTTCTGCCGTGGGAGTTGCTGTTGGATTGCTGGTCGATGGGTTCTTGCTGACCGTTGCTGTTGGGGTTCTCATGGTTACTCTTCCTGCGGTGTTGCTTTTTTTGGCGGTCAAAATGGATGAAACCACTTCCTTCTGAGCATCGCTTGTCCTCTTGTAGGTCCTCACTGCATTGCTTCTATGACCTTTAAAACAGTTATTAAATAATATAGATTCTTTAAAATGTTACATATATTTAATTAAACATGTGACGACAAGTATTGATGTTAAAATTCAATAAATAGTACAACACATCAAAAGAGGAATTAGTTTTGGTAATTTCGTTTCATTTAATTCTCAATTATTTTATGGATAACATAAAAAACGACGTTAATCAATAATGCATTCTTTAAACTCATTATTACAATACCTGTTTGCTCGCAAATCAGTTGTTCGTCCACCTCTCCCTGATACAATCTTGTGGCTGCAGTAGCTCTGAGGGAATGATTTGTTTTGCGACCTTGAATACCACCAATTTCACAAATTCTCTTTACAGTGCTTTGGAGAGTGTTGTGACCAACAGGGCAATCAATAAACCATTTCTCATCAGTTGGGGTCTTCATTGGTGTGAAATAGAAAGCCTTCTTCGAAACTGACTTGGCGCTGCAATAATAACTGAATATTATAAATATTAAAATATTTACATATTCAAATTGACCAGTACATTCAATTCTAATGCATGTGTCAAGTAATTGACTATTTACGTCGATAATTTGAGCTATAATTTTAACCTTGATTCGAAGTTAAGATGTTCCTTCATTCTGTTGATACTAATCCTTGAGTTAACTTAATATAAAACGTACCAGAGGTCCTTATACTTCTGGAACATCCTGACGTAGCATCTCTCAGGATTGTCAATGTTCTGATAGGGCCCTTGATTCTTTAGGCTTAACCTTCCGCTGCTTGAGTCCACCAGGATTCGTTTTTGAGGTATCTTCTTTGTAGGACAGGTACAACTTCCCGTTAGTGTCGCTATGGGACCCTGTTATTTGTGGCTTGTCGAACAATCTCGGGCTTCGATGTTCCATTCCTCCGCGCAGAGCAAAGTTTAGACCTGTAAAATAAGTACATTAATAGGGACATCGCGACGATTTCCAAACTCACAAACGCTGGGGTAAATTGTTCTGAAATACGTGGCGGATAATACTTCTTATCACTATGAAGTCATTGCATACCTTATTGAGTGTTGAATCCCAACATGGAGCTTTCAATCCAACGTAACAACTGAACCTCTCGAGTATGTAAAAAAGAGTTTCAAAACAATGCCTGAAATGCCCTTCCGGCTCTATTCCGGAAATGCTAACTATAAGGTGTTGTGTAAAATCCGAACTCGGTGACGAAACGAAATATTGTTCTCACTGATTTGAGCCAACTTTGGTATATACCATAAATCATTTTGCTATAACAATGTTCAAATTGACTATACAGTGGCGTACCATTTACATTCCTTCCGTGACAATTATCAAATCCCACAGTCATACATGACACAATAAATATTTTATCTGGTTGATTCAAATGATGAACTTTTTTGTAAATCATCTAAACATTTTGGAAATACTTACATCACACAAATTTAAATATTCTAAAAATTATTGCAATTCGAGAAAGAAACGCTTATCAAACTATTCATTTATAAATATTGTTTAATTTAAATTACTCCTCAACAACAGAAGAACGCCGGTTGTTTGTTTCGACAGTGTAAGAGCCAACTTGCGTATATTAAATTCAAAGCGCTTCCGCAATACTGGCACTACAATTTAAACACAGTATTACATGACTCCGTGTAAAACCACACAGGACAGCGCGTGATAGCTGAAAAGTCTACGCCTCGAAAGTGTATCAAGCCAAAAGCACACAACTGCACTTGGCTCGCTTCTTGTTGTACCAGCGGCCATTTCTACTCGCCTTGGTGTCACTGCATATGAAAATAGGGGAAAATAAAGTATATCACACTGTAATGAGAACAACAAAGACAATCACATCTTGTAAAGTATGATTCCGATAAAGTGATGAAAAATTATTACACATACGTTTGATTTCAAGTGTAAAAAACACAATTGTTACTCTTTATTATCTTCACATCTACCTTCATCCCATAGAAGCGCATAAAATCTCATTTAAGGGAATTATGAGTTGCATGTCATTCATTTTGTGGAATCCGGAAGTAAATCGACATTAGTCAAATTGTTAAAAAAATCCGAAAGTAGACGCCGTGGCGATTTCTCATACAATGCATAAATAATATAGTATTCATTATAATGTACACAAAGCCTTCATTTTGCCGCTAGGTTTCGACTTTACGAAAAATGAAATAAAAACACAAATTATGCTAATCAGGCAAATCAAATGAAATGTCTACCAATGAAATGGAGAGTAATCAGTAACCCCGTATAAAATAAATGAACAAAAACTTTATTTACTCATGTTTCTTGGATCGAAGCAGTCGAAGGATCTTCCCAAAAAATAAGAAAAATTCCAAAGTGAGCAAACATTTTATTTCACGCTTGGTTTTACAGCCGAAGGTACGGCAATATGCACGTGCAAATCGAGACATTCTGCGAACAGGTAAACCACGTGACCATACCCGATCTGTCATTTCAGTGGGATCGTCTTGCCGGTATGTACCTTGTTCGCGAGCTCTCTAACATTAAATAACTTGGTATTTTTGTATAATATCTTACAGTTATCAAGGGCGTGCCACCGTTAAAACAGGAAAGACAGACACATTTCTTGGACTAAATATTGCATTGAAACTTGCGAGCCAACTATGAAACAAGTAAACCATGGATGGCTGCAAAATGAAACAATTATCTCAAAATGTTTTGTTTTTTGGCAAAATAATATCAATAGAGTACTCTCGAAAATAGAAAAAAAGCTTTTTGGCAATAATTTATTTAATAGAGATAATTGATCAAGATATGTAATTCTCACAGATGTTGAAGTATCAATGTTTTCCCTAACCAGGCCTTGTGTTGTGAATGAATCAAAGCATAATTCGAAATTACTTGACAGGTAAATATAAATGTCCATAATTGCAGCATTTATAGAAAACATGGTTTAAGTCAAATTCACCATTGAATGAAAACATACCTGGACTAGAGTACTGTTGACACGAGAAACGTGGATTTCCTATATACCCAGTACGGGAGCATGTTGCACGTGCAACTTGCATTGTGAGAACTGTGACGTCAGTCGCAGGCTGTTCTATCAATCGCGTGCTGTTCCAACAACATACCTTTGCTCAGAACATGTACTAAAAATGCTAGATTCATACCCTTTATATATGACGGTATTTACATGTACTAAGCAAAACATACCTGTTAAATACAGTATCGTGTCCAGAAGTTGTTGTGGATTTTCGTCCCCAAGAATACCTTTCTCCCACAATAAGTTTTCTTCCTCTTCAGATATGATTTCAGCCGATTTAACCTTGCTACTGCCCAAACCAACTGCTGACCGCTCACGCATGACTGCATCCAATGCTTGTCTACACTCTGTAAACTCCTTGTCTTCAAAGAGGTTGATATCCCGACCACGTGACTTCATAATTGACGATAAAGATGCATACAGCCCATAAAGTGTTGTTGTTGGGTAAAAACTTCCGTCAACTTTCCTCGCTTCGAAAAAGAAGTACTTCATTGATGTATTTATGTCCTCGACTTCCATTTCAAAAATGTTCTTCGTTAAACAATCCGCCGAAAGTAAAATGTTGTGATTCATACTCCCTTGACGCCTTTCCTCTTGCCATCGTTTAAAAACTGACAGGGCCAAGTCGTGTATATATTTTGTTCCTTTTGGAACACAAGTTTTCAACTTGTCTTGAAGTTCAGCCTCTGATAACGGAATTCCAAATCGATATTTCAATGCATCTTCAGTATTTTCTTCCTGGCTAAATTTTGATTGAGTGAGAAATAAATCTGATACCCACATATTGCTTCCAGAATGTGATCGAAACAAACGACCGAGAAGACACGTGTGTCATATATACCCAGTACGGGAGCATGTTGCACGTGCAACTTGCATTGTGAGAACTGTGTCGTCGGTCGCAGGCTGTTCTATCAATCGCGTGCTGTTCCAACAACATACCTTTGCTCAGAACATGTACCAAAAATGCTAGATTCATACCCTTTATATATGACGGTATAACGTCAAAGAAAACACTCGGGCCGGGTTTTGGTAGACATTTCAAATACCCTCAGGTGTTTGAAATGTCTACCAAAACCCGACCCTCGTGCTTTCTCCCTGACATAATGGTCCTGGGAATTACAGTTTTTCTAAATATAACTTGCATTTTGATTGGTTGACGGAACTACTTTACGCCCATTCATAAAATTCTTACCTGTCCTGTTTAAGCTAAATCACATAAATGAACAACATTCGAGCATACCTATTTAAGGTCACACGACAGTAAAGCATATAAAATAGAAAATCATGTTGATTCTATGTTTCCGAGGCCGTAATTACAGTAGTAAATTTGCAAGGCGACACAGCATGCAAGAGTCGCCGGCGGAACTGCCGTGACGTCAAGACTTTATGACGTCATTAACTATGACGTCATATAGTGACATAATTACATTCCTATCTTGCAATGCAACTGAGCGATTGCTAGTTTAAGTTTGACTAAGTTTCTGTCATTCTGCGATAATAATTAACAAGTTGTTTATTTTGTCCGAAATTCCGTTTGGGAATAAAGTTCAACAATTACATCAGAATCTTACTAAAAAATAAGAGCGTTAGTAGCCTACTAATTTATATGCGCGCAGCCTGAAGGTGTGACAAAGTTTATGAATGGCGTATGAATCTACAATTTGTATTTTACAATCTTAGATTGTCATATTGGCCTCTAATTTTTCGATTTTTACGCATTAAAATGAATTTGGGTAAGAAAAATAATAACCAACTCGTTGTTCGGAATTACGAATTATCTGTCCCTCGTGAATTATTATGTCAAACTCCTCGCTAAACCTCGGAGTTTATCACAATAATTAACTCGGGAAAGATAATCCGTAATTCCTCGCAACTCGTTGATTATTCTTATAATATTAACGGTCATTCAACACGCCAACCTTAAACCCGATTATTAAATTTGTCAATGCCAATAAGACTACATAACATTTTTTATTATGTATTGTACTCAATGTACTGATAACGACAGTGAATCATTTACGTCTACTAAATAAATATCCGATACAACCATATGTAGTGTCCAAAAATGAAAGCACCAAGCATCTCAAGCGCTGCATGGCGATGACGGATCATATTCTTGCACTAAAAATAGATCCATATGCCTTTCCTCCTAAATATTCTTCATAATCAATTAAATAAGTATACTTTCATTTAGCAAAGTTTTAACAAATGTTTGACTGCTTATTTAAGGGGAAATATTCTAACATGTTCTTGTTTCTGGAATCTAGCAATGACAACACTCTCAACAATGTTTTGATAAAATTCAAAATATAATTCAAAATATGTTAAATTAAATCGAAGAAGTTGAATACTCACTTTGATTTTCAAATGATAGATTGTATGTAATAGAATTGTATTTAAGAATAAATAATATATATAAATTGTTCATACAGTATATACCTATATCACACCACTTCAATGATCGAAGTACAATTATTTTAATTTGAGACATTCAAATTGAACAATTAACTGTTTGATTAATAATCGAAGCTTTTATCACCATTTTGCTATATGTATATTTGGCAAACACATCCTTTTCATAATGTTTTCTGGCCTTATCAAAATGCCTCCAACCATGCTTTTAAAGGTTTTTCTTGTCTGTCTGCTCCTATTGTTAGATTGTCCTATAAATTAGAAATAATTGATGAAGTTATTATATCTATTTACACAACATATTAGAAGGTCATGAACAGATATTGAAATTCTTCACAATTGAACCCCTTTTTAACCCCCGTTCGATTTTACAACACGAGTGCACATTTTGCGCATGCGCACTAGTACTGCTCGAGTCACGTAAATAAAACGTCAAGAGTTTAAACATGTCGAAACATGGCGTATCTCCGTCGATGATTATTTCGATTAAAAATTGGAAGAGAAAAGGAAATCAATTTCGTTAACAGATATTCACTGCAGTTTCAAATCTATTATATTTAACAATCATTAATGAAACGATTCACAATTAATTTTACTGTTCAATGAACTACTGCAGTACAGCTGGACACATTTTACACTTTTACACATCATCAATTAATTGAACTACTCCGATGTTATTGAAACAAGCAATATATAAAAAAAAATTTATAGCAAACGATATTACCAATTTCAGTAATCATAGTACTAGTAGTATAGCACTGCGCCATCTTACTTTTCGTCTGACTGGGAGTAAATTCGTATTACCCGTGTTCGACACTAGTGTTCAACCCGAGATGTTTTCTTAGGAAAGTGCACAACACGAGTTACCCGAACGCACCCAAGGGGGTTAATGTCGTGGTGAAGCCCATCTGTCCCTCCGTCCGTCTGTCCGTTCGTCCGTCCCGAAACTCCTCCCACAGTTTTGGACCAATCTTTCTGAAACTTTATTCATGCTTTGGATATACATCGGTGATACGCATGTGCCTTTCTTAGAGGTATGGCCCTTGACTTAGAGCGCTCAGCTTTCCAACTTCAGACTGACAGGACCTGTGTTCTGAAATCAACTCCTCCCATAGTTTTTGATCAATCTTTCTGAAACTTTATGCATGCTTTGGATACACATCGGCGATACGCATGTGCCTTTCTTAGAGTTATGGCCCTTGAGCACTCAGCTTTCCAACTTTCCACACTGGCAGTTACTTTAAATTCCTCAGCATTTGAACATGTTATGTTTCCAATGTCACACACTGAAGTTATAACCTTTGACCACGTGACCTTGACCATGATGTAGGATCCATTTTGTGAGAAACTTGTGATAGGCTTTCGATATTTGAAATGCTGATTTATAGGACCATGTATGGACCATGGAAAGAATTACACATACATGAACACGTAAATATAGTCACCGTCTTAATGCAATCGTTTATAATCTGTATGCCACGGTGACATTAACGCTGTACTTATACAGTATTTCTATTCTATAGTTCTAAAAATGGTAAAAACTAATATCTGGAAAATGAAAGAAAATTGACAGCCCTTTGTGTTTCTTTAATGCATTCATTATCGGATTCACCAAATATAATATAAACATTATCAGACACGGAAAAACTTTGTTATAGGATAATATAGGTCATGAAATTACCCTTACAATTAAACTACTGATTTGGAGGATAATGAACCCGGTGGTTCCTGTGCTCTCAGAGCAATCTTGTTGAAAGAATTCAACATAAGTTACACACAAAAAACTTTTAACTCGCCTGCTATGCTCTGTAATAAAATCAATGTTAAACTTGAATACTTGCATGTGGTTTTGCAAGCTGTTTGCAATGCTTTATAAGCATGATTGGTAATAGATGCTATGTAAACATATATGTTATGCTTCCCCCTCTAGTGCCTGGAGGCAATAACATGAACTTTTATTCATTTAACAATGTCCATAACGGTTCAATATTCAAAAGTGGAGTTTCAAACATGATCACATTCCCTAGAGACAGTATGCAACATGATGAGTTAAGTTGGTCCAGTTTCCAAATTCAATTCAGTGTCGGGGGATAAAGATAAAATGTAATCAGTTTAAATTTCACGCACATATATATGTTTATTTAGAGCCATCAAATAAATTAGTGTTTCTAATACATTCTAATCAACACAATACATGATATCAATCGTTTGAGAAATATTTCATCTACAACATGATGCATGAGTAAAAGATTTTCCTATAACAACTCTTCCTTGTAATTTTGTTTCAAAGACGCAGGTCTGCCATTTCGATTAACTTACGCCACTGAATATATGATTGTCATTATACCCCACTCGTTGCTATGGTTTCTTTTGTTACAAGTGTAGGTGTATAAGCCGATACTTTTTTCTGATATACCTGCACTTTTCTAATATACCTACACTTTTTAATAACTCAGAAACAATGGTGTCAATTTTCTAAATTTGCAAATCTAAGTGATGATACTTTATAAAATGTCATATTATAAATGAACATATAAAACACCTGGGATCGAACCCGTGTCCCTTTCGATTAACATACGCCACTGAATATATGTCATTATACCCCACTTCCGGTCTCGTTGCTGTGGTTTCTTTTGTTACAAGTGTAGGTGTATTAGCCGATACACCTACTTTTTTTCTGATATACCTACACTTGGAGTACTAAACAAGGTACCTAAACAATGGAGTCAATTTTCTAAATTTCCAAATCTAAGTGATGATACTTTATAAAATCTCATATTATATATGAACATAAAAGCACCTGGGATCGAACTCGTGTCCTGTTGCTTTCTGGCCAAACGACCTAACCATTACACCACGAAGCCAGTTGACACTCTATACATTTTTTTATATGACCAAATGAATAAGGTTCTTATAATGCGTGATATAATATCACAATTTTCTGCATTTCTTTTAAGGCCTAAAAAATAAAAACAAAATTTAATGTTTCTGGTCTTTACAGGCTGACAAAAATGATGCGATGACGCGATTTTTTGTTTTATCTACGACATTTGTTTTTGGTATTGGAATGAAGACATAAACAAACAAAATGTATACAGTTATTTATATAAATAAAGCACAAACCTCTTAAATATGTGTTACTATTCCAAATAGTCAATAATCTCACCCCTACACTCCATCTCAACAGAAACGAGTGACATTTTCTATGTCCAATGTTTTTTTAGTCTAAAAAATTATAGTTATCTGCCCCTTACTTTTGTTAAAACCTAGAAAAAAGACCTGAGGCGTGGGTTTGAAACTGATGCGGGCGGAAACCAGAAACAAATTCTCTTTTTGGGGGGCCTTATATGAATGTAATTTAATTTTTGGTGCAAAAAGTCTTAACAAACTGAAAGTTGATTCTGTTTTCTCTAAACATTCTCTTGACATTAGCAATGAAGTTTATAGCGTTAGCTGTACATTTCGTGCATCTGCGTTGACAATACCGTCATTGGGCCATATCAATTAGATTTCGAGCCCCAAACATGGGTAACCATACAACGCAGCAGGGACTGACTCGGGTGTTGTCACAGATGAGGCCGTATTTGGGTTGTATACACAAGCTTTTTTACAGCTGTATTTGTTTAGAAATATTATGAAGTAGTATCCGTTTACAATCGACCGTAAGTGGGGTATAAACGACAGATATACCCATACTTTTCCTCGTAAGGGCCCCACGGGGAGAAGTGTAGGATATCCTTCGATACACTCGGAAAAGTATCTCTCACATATATGTTGGACGTACATAACTGGATCAAGAGATAAATATATAGACGCCAAATAATATTATATTTGTATTTCAATGAGTTCACATAAACTTGTCTTTTTTTTTAGTCGACCACAATGTCTTTGCGCTTGAGGATATTTACTACATAACTAACTGCTTATTTGGAGTCGCTTTTGTGTTCGATTAGCAAATTGAATAGCAAATAAAAACAAACAGGTCTTGTATTATTCAAATTATGTTGTATCATCCAATTAATCAAATTATAAAATTTAAGATTTTATAATCAGATACAGTAGAGATACAAAAGGGTCACAAATATATTCTAAAATGTATGAATGTCTAATATAATCACCAGAAGCAGCAAATGTGGATGTTATGTGAGTATATCCGATAAGCAGTGTCAGACAGTTGATATGACACAAATGTAAACTCCAATTCTACAAAGTCTAGAATCAACAGTATATAATGTCAGTCTTTCCACAAACAGC